>OX578137.1:21176968-21849468 GCA_951213105.1 Amaurobius ferox
TAAGAAATGATTATTTATGTAACTATATTGAAAGTTTTAATTTTTTGATGATTTTTTCAAAATTTCATTTCAAAATTTAGGTGGGTTCTGAACATTCGATTACGTGTAAAAACAATAGGCTTCCAGTATTCACCAATTGTGATTCTTGTACCAAATTTTGTTCGAATCACTTCATTCGTTCGTGAGATATCGTCTCCACAGACTCACACATACACACCTCAGAAACATCTGATTCATGTTCAGGGATGCTTGAAGCATGCTCTCCCGTCGAAAACTAGAATTCAAATTTTTGACCACATCATAATACATTCCTTATACATTATATGTACATAAGGAAAGTAAAAAAACATGTGGCTTTATAGTAAAAAATATGGGAGCATTTGTTTTGATGTGTGCATAAATCTTTTTTAGATGATGAAAAATTGTTTGTTTTCAGTCAAATTTCTTGCTCGAAAATGAGGACGAACAAAAATTTCTTGCTCGAAGATGAGGACAAACAAAAATGTGAATTTCATTCATATAAAGAGCAAACGCAGACCGAGGGCCCTAACCCTAGAGTTTATAGGGCATTAATCCCTGGTCGGTTTTATATATAGTTTTATATATAGTGATTCATATAAAGTGAGTATAAAGGAATTTCATGTGAGCTAAGATTTGCTAGACTTTTGGAATACGAAAAAAGGTAATTTTTTGAAGCTACATAACACTGCCATCCATTGTGTCAGTAGTCAGTACCCACAAACACTGTCAATGCCAAACAATCCTTCTTTAAATTTAAAAGTATGTTATACAACAGACAGTGCATTAAAGAAAAAAATTTGTGTGTGTACAATATAATGTATCAAAACTCTGTTCTTTTAAATGAAAATCTAGATGTGTAATGGAGCATTGCCAAAATTTGAATGGTTTATAAGTAAGAGTCAATTTAAAATAATTATAATATAATGCTTATTGAATTACATAGTAGTTATTTGTATTACTGCTTCATAACTGGAAGATTTTTGAGGGGAAATGTTAGTGTAAATCCCAAGCCATGAAATTTTCATAATTTACCCCATGACTACTCTGTGAATTTGGCATTTCTTTCGTGTAATAAAATTACTACTCTAGTTAAAATGAATTAACATTAAGTCTAAAATTCAACCTTTTCAACTTTAATTCATTATTGCTTCTTACTTTTTCATATTAAATTTTCATGCAAATATTTTTATTTAATTATAATTTTTAAATGCATAAGTGATTTTGCTTTCCTGAAACTTAATAATTATCTATGTCTATCTTATTGTAGATGTGAAAATTATGCAATGCCTCATACAGTGTTGTTGTTGTTGAAACCCAGACCGTCCGACCTACCAGAAAGGTGTAAGGTAACTGTTTGGACGGTCGGGAAGTGCCACCCAATTTAGACCGGAACCCAGTGGGGGAGGCATCCACAGGGACCGTACCCTCCTTCCCCTACCACCCACCTCTCGGAAGGACTTTCGGACCCACATGTTTAACGTGATCGTACTCCGCATGAACACGGCGGCAGTTTTGGCAGTGGCTGGAATCGAACCCGGGCCTACCGAGTGCAACTCCAGCGCGCTAACCAATGGGCTACCGCGCCCCTCCTCATACAGTGTGCATGGCATGCAGTCACCAAGTGGTTGCTTACAGGAATTATAAAATAAAAATTATAAAAACTAAATTGCAAAATGCAGACTAAAAACTAAATTACAAAATCTGACAAGTAGTGCGTGTTAATCCAGTATGTGCTTTTAATGAGAAATAGAAAATGCATTTGCTGAGAAGCAGCTATCCAACAGGAATTATGTAATGCGGTCAAAAATTCAGTATACAATTGTTAACCAGATGGCCACAAAGTATTAATGAGCATATATTATACTAACCATTGTAGCCCTGCAGAGATTTTCAAAATAACTTTTTTTTTTCAAATTCCTAAACAATTCTAGGTTTCCCTATTTTCCAGACAACATAGCAACCTTGTGACTGCTCATTAAGTGCTTCCCATTATTGAATTGATTTTTTTTTAATTTTGTTTCAGTCCGAATTAATTAGAATAATAGATATTTTGCAGTGCATTATACCATCCAATTATTCTTAAAATATTCAGATAATAAAGAGTTTATAGAATTAAGGCTTAAAATTTTCATATTGCAACAAGTTTCAAAATGATTGTAACAAGTTTCAAATGACCTCAGATTGTGACTTAAGCTCATCAGGTTTTTCCCAACTTGACTGTTTGGTAATATGATTGTAAAAGTATGTACGCCCATCAGGAGCTTTATGCTCGGTCCAGTTGCTCTTCTGAAAAATAATAATAATAATATTAATTACATAAAATAAGTCAGATTTAAAAAATTTATTCAATAAATTAAAAAATCATTAGAAAAAAAAAATTTTTTTTACAAATATCTTAACAAATTACAGTAAAATCTACTTATGAACTTTCATTTAAAGAGATTTCAGATTTAACATGGAAATTATGAATTTTTAACTAGTAAAATCTTTATTCAAGCCTGAGTTATGCTCGGTCCAGTTGCTCTTCTGAAAAATAGACATAAAAATAACTCATTCTTAACTAACGAAATTTTATAGTCCCTCGCAAGTATGGGTCATTCCAAGTGAAATCAATGAATACAATGTACATTTTCAACCTGACATTTTTTAATATTTTAAAAAATTAGTATGGTGGTTGCAGATATTTAACAAAACATAAATAGTAAATATTACACCCAGATACCTTTTGATTCCAGAAATATATGACCTTGAAAATTAAAAAATGTTAATTGAGACTAAATTTCAAATATCATATCTCAATAATGATTTGATGTGAAAAATGAAAAAATATGGAAAAACATTTAAACATTGATAATTAACTATATTTAATGTGAATTTGCTGATTATTTCTAAGATAATGGAAATTCCTTAAAGTGTGTATTGAGTAAAAGCCCATTTTCTGTATTATCGACACTTTTATGGTGACTACACAGGAAATAATTTGTGTGGGTGCTGTGCGCCTCCCACACATTTCAGATTTTAAAGCCTCTTCCTTCTGTGAAGAACTTCAAATTTTATATAAAAAAATGAAGAAAAGGGTAGGATGCATTTTTCAGTTTTAAAAAATCGTATCCTGTGAAAAACATATAATGTGAACACTAAAAATATATAAGTAGTATATTTTCTAAATTTTTATAATGAGTATAATATTTTCTAAATTTTTACCAAATTTAATGTATTTGTACATGTTTATGTGAAAAAAAAATTTTTGGTACAAGTTGGTATAAAACAGCCTGGGACAAGAAATTCCAAATTTTCTGAGAATGACCCATTTATAAATAACATAATGGTACATGGGAAATTGTGATCTTGTTTGCTCTCTTGTGCAAGTTATTGCAAAATTATGGAAAATAAGCAAAGTTATTGCAAAATTATGGAAAATAAGTAAAGTTTGAAATCCACAAGCTATATTTTAACAATGGGTTCTAAAAAACTTAAGTTGCCAAATTAATGGAAATTAAAAAAATAACAAATGCAAGATCTATTCAGCCATCTTACCCTAAAAATCATAGTAAAAATTTAAAAACCTATGGGCATTTTTATCAAATTATAAATGCATCAAATACTTTTCCAATTAATTTATAAACTTTAGGGGATTTTTTCCAAGCACCTTATGTTCTTCAAAGACTTGCTAAATTCTATTTAGCTTTCAACATTGGATTCTTGTATGTTTCTCAATACATACAAAAATATTAAAAAACTGCATGAAAAATATTTAAATATTAGATTCTTATAAAATCTGAAAAAAAAAAAAAGGTATTGTATAACTTACCTTTTCTGATTGTTTTACCCCAGCTTCAGTCTAAAACAAAAAAAGTAATAATAATAAAATTAAAATAAAAAGAGAAACTTGAGAATTTGTAAAATTATATATAAGCATTACAATAAAATGTCTGATTATTAAAAAAAAAAGAAATTACTAAACTGTAACAAACAATCAAATAAGTTGCAAAGCAATTGCATATTTTCTTTACACTCAGTAAAAAAATATGTACTTTTTATACTATTGCCTAATACCATAAAAAAATGTCTCACACTGGCCATGATTTGCTACAGGGTTTCCTTTAAGTCCTTATGCATCCCTTTAACTTTCAATTGAAATGTTATAGAACTACAGAAGTAAGGTCTACCAATAGGAAAGCGACTATATGTTACTAATTCAGAAAGTTTGCAGCACCTTTAGTGGCAAATTGAAGAAGTTAGAGTTCTTATATTGAAAACAAATTAAGATAGGAAAACATTTTTAATTAACTTTCTTAATTGATTGCACATTGCTGTTTTCCAATTAGTAGACCACACTTCTGCCGTTTTAGAAGTTTTCAATCAAAAGTTAAAAGGATATAAGAACTTAAGAGGGAACAATGTATATAAAGATAGTTGCAAAAAAAATTAAGAACTTTCTTTGTGCTGTATTAGAGTTGGTTTTCCACGGTAGAAAGCCCAAATGTATAATATGGATAATGCCAGTCATAATTATGGCACAAAGATTCTAAAATAATTTCCTTACTTTTTTATTATTCAACATGGTTTACTTCCACTAATATTTTTCTTATTTCAAATACAATAAAGATATTTGTAATTTCAAAATATAATATTTTAAAACAATATATGAAAATAATGAAAAACGTAATCATATATCACTTTATTGATACAAAGAAGCAATATAATTTTTTTAAATATTTATTTACTTTTTATTACTTAACAAATTTACTTCTGGGGTATTTGGTATGCATCTTCAATTAAATACAAGTTACTAAACCATTTGGAAATGAGTTCAAAACAACATCCAGAGATGAGTAGCATAGTTGCTCAAAAACCTACATCAACTGCTCAAGTTGAAATAATTATTTCAAACGGATCATATATCCATAATTTGATTATAAATAAATTAATATTTACCCATTCTAAATTATTTGTGTATCATGCCTAGTGTTAATTTCAATCATAATTTGATTCAAGGGGCTTTTTAAAGGAGATTTTTTTTCTTATTTTTAAATTTGTTTAGCTTAAAATATGGTTACAATGAATAATTTTTTCATATTTGTTTTATTTCACTATTTAATAGTGGTCTTTAAAACTATAAGCCCACTACTATAGTGGTCTATTTAGTACTGGGCTTATAATTTTATACTCTGTCTAGTGTAATTTCTTACTTGATAGCTTAGTGGCATGAAAATAAAAGGAATACGTCAACTTAAGAACCCTATGTCAAGTTAATTTTTTTAAAGTAAAATTCAACAGATCATCACTAATTTTGGAAATACAAAAGATGACTTTATACTACCATAGCTGCCAACCCAGAGAATAAAAAATTAGGAACACTGTACGCGAGAAAAATGACACGCAATAGTTGCACACAAAATATATATACATGGGTATCTCCAACATGGGAGTACTTGCTTCCCCCCCCCCCCCCCCATTGAATTGCATGTCAGTATTTCTTAGCCAATGTATTATGTATTGACAGTGATTTTGCACCCCCCCCCCCCCCCGGAAGGAAAGATGGTGAAACTCATATATATATATATATACTATATAATTAATCTTAATAAAAAAAAATAAGACCTCATGAGATAAGAATTTTGAAACATACATGAAAACTATTTTCATATTTGAAAAAAAAATGTCATTACACAATTTAAATACACTATTACAACGTAAGTAAAACAAAGACAAATTAAGAATCTTTTTGGTTTATTGATACATAGGTAGCAGATTTGGCCTTTTTCAAGAAAGTGGCACCATGTTTGTTCATACCAAGCACCATTTATCTGATTATTTGGCAATTAAAGTAGACTGTAAAGTCAAAATACTCATGGAACTTCTAAAATCAGTTTTGTTTCTTTTTACAAGACTAAAAATTCGCTCACATGCAGCATTACTATGGGGGAGTGTTAGTATCCCCAACATGATACTACTCAATTTACCATACAAAAGTTTATACACAGGATCTTTTTGCTTTCCTAACTTAGCCCACTGAACATCAAATTTGTATTTGTATTATGCAAATATAATTAAAAAATTAACCTTAATAATTAGCCATAATATGAAAATAACTAGTTTAGTCGATCTAATATGCAACATTTAAATGATGGAGATGGATGGAAAAAGATACTAACGTACTCTCGGCAATTCACGCGATGTAACTGAATTGCGCAATCACACTGTTTATGCGAAAATAATTAAGAAATTAACAGTAATAATTAATCAGAATATGAAAATAAGCTAGTTTAGTCGATCTAATATGCAACATTTAAATGATGGAGATGGATGGGAAAAGATGCTAACATACTCTCGGCATTTCATGCGATGTAACTGAATTGCGCAATCGCACTGTTTATGCGAAAATAATTAAGAAATTAACAATAATAATTAATCAGAATATGAAAATAAGATAATTTAGTCGATCTAATATACAACATTTAAATGATGGAGATGGATGGGAAAAGATACTAACGTAATCTCGGCATTTCACGCGATGTAACTGAATTGCGCAATCGCACTGTTTATGCGAAAATAATTAAGAAATTAACCATAATAATTAATCAGAATATGAAAATAAGCTAGTTTGGTCAATCAAAAATGCAATATGTAGAAGATTGAGATGGATGGAAAAAGATATTATTGCACTCTCGGCGATTTATGAGAACAAACTGAATTGCGCAATCGTAGTTTTATGCAAAATTAATGAACAAAATAACATTTTAGCGATTTATGCTGAATTAGACAACCTTTGAAGAAGTATATTTATTACGTTCATAAAATAAGCGATCGAGATCTTAATTTACATTACACGCGGCCGTAAATCTACGTTAATTTTATTATAGAGTTGCTACGATCCCGGGAATGGTAGAAATCAATGCTAAAAAAGCGGAAAATTGGCGTTTCCGAGGAATTATACCATGTCTGGTTAATTGATAAATTTCAAACAAAAAAATCCGGAGAATTTCGTTAGTAATTCGGAGGCCGGAGAAGTAATGAAACATCCGGAGTTTCCGGCCCAAATCCAGAGAGTTTTTTACGTCTGATCTGTAATCTTATGAGCGTACTTTTGTTCAAATAGAGAAAAATTTCCCACTTAGCTAAAAAATCCCTTTTATAGGGAAAATTTTGGGGATATTATCCTTAAACGTAGGGATTTTTTCAAAAAATCGTTAAAATCGGGAGATACGTCTTCAAAAGCGGGAAATCGGGATAAACACTCAAAAATCGGGAATCTCCCGCCAAATTCAGTAGAGTTGGTACATATGTAACTTTTATGGTTGCAGAGGGGGAAATATGGGGTAAAACCGGAATATTTTCAAAAATTCGGATTTTGTGGAAAAAATTCGGATTTTCGGAACAGGCGTAAAAATTCGGAACGAATCCGGAAAATTCGGAACGGTTGGCAGCTATGTACTACCCACAAATACAGCAATTTTAAAAATCACAGTAAGTAAAATCTTATTTCTTATTAATACAATTACTTTCCTGGCTGTCCAATATACAAACTTATCAAACCATAATAATTAAAAACAATGAAAAAATAAAATCAATACCTGGGAATTCTCTTTTGCAGATCCATTAACTGCAGGTAAGGGGACAATGGTACCTGGTGCATTAGTGGGTGGCGCTGATATTACAGCCGGGGTGGGTATAGTAGTGCCTGATAACAAAAAAATATGAGATCATAAAAAACAAATAAATAAACCATATACATACAGATATGCCATGTATTTAACCTTGTGCTCATAGTTCACAAATAATATCAATAATTTTAGATTACAAAGGCATACTCTATTTTTTTTTATTACTCATATTTTATACTATAACATATAAAACTGTCACATATCATACATATATGCAACAACTTCTATATAAACAATAAACATTATATATACCGGGTGTCTACGAAAGTCCGGATCAGCAGAAATTTCGGTACTTATCGTTTATAGGGATCATATCGGCAATAGCTGAGTTTGGGCCGCCACAAATTTCAATGTAACATAATATTTTTTTAAGTAAAGTCCCTATAACCATTATATATTATATTTTAATCATTGTGTTTGTAGTGAATTTCTCGTATCGGATTATACCGCCAATGTTCGTGTTGGTGACAACTCGAAAAAACAGTCGCTAACCCATGGTCCATATAACCGATAAGTACCGAAATTTCTCAAGAGCAAAGAGAGTTATCTGTATTTTTTTTTTTACTGCAGTCTCATAGGAAACCCCTATGGCACTACACAATAAGACAATTTTGGCAGGGCTGACCCCTCTTCTTATGGGACGGAGGGGGGGGGGGCTGCAGGGGATATCTTGCTCTCTTTTAGAGACAGAGAAAAAAGTTAATTAAAGTTATAGAGCATTGCCAAATTAGTATAACAATGTGTTTGTCTGACAGAAAACACTGAAAAGAATTCTGAAAACTAGTGAATAGACTCTAAACCTCCTCATATAAAATAACATTAATGTATTTAGATGGTTGAGAAATACTATGCGTATAATCATTCAGCTGTACTGGCATTCCGGTTACATTTTTCAAAAAATGAATATAATCCGTTAGCATTCAAACTAAATTCATTAAATAGTTTGTTATACAACTGTTACCAGTTCACCGTTTAAAATATTGTTTGGATATTTGCAGCTTTTTCTGTCGGACAAATGCATTTTTATACTAATTAGGCAGCATTGTAATTGACTTTTTTTTCTATCTCTAAAAAGATGTGAGGTACCCCCCTCCCTATAAGAAGGAGGTCAGACTCCCAAAGTTGTCTTATCATGTAGCACCATAGAGGTTTCCTATGCAGCTGCATTAAAAGATATGGATAACCCTCTTTGTTCTCAAATTTCCCCTGATATACTTTCCTAGACACCCTGTATACAATAGAACCTGGTTGTAATGAGCAGCTCAGAACCTACTAACTTGCTTGCTTAATCCTGACATTCAATAAATTTGTCATGAAGCAAAATATAACTAGAATATAAAACTAGATATGTACAGCTATAATATATAAAACTATAGAATATCAATGTATAGAATATAAAACTAGATATGTACAGCTCTAAAGCATGAAATTCAAAATAACAACAAGCAGGCTAAACACTAGGCAGATTAAACTTGCTTATTTTCATATTTTGGTTATGTTTAGGGAAAAGTTACATATAATTAACTATTATAGTGGTAAGATGATTCTTACAGTTAACATTCTCAAGCAGCATTTTGAATCTAAGCTTTGTAGTAGGATACAACAATTTGGATTTCCATTATTAATGGCAATCCTGTATACACACATTACATCATTTATATCTTTTTAAGATGCAAAATAAAATAACATTACTTACCAGGAGGAGCCATTCCAGGAACAGGTGCTATTCCTCTGAAAGGAAGAGGAAAACCAGCACCAGGTACACCAGGTCCAGGAAAAGGTACTGGCATGCCTGGTGTGCCAGGAGGCATCATCATTGGTGGTCGCATGCCATCTGGACCAGGTCGCATTGGCCCACCCATGAAATTAGGAGGTATAGGAGGTGGGGTCATCTGTAGAAGAAAAATATGCTCCATTATAGCAATTAGCAACATACTAAGTTAAAAATCTGATTACAAAGAAAAATTTTATGTCCACACCAATCAGAAAAAGACCTAGAGGACGACCAAAGTTGATTTTTGAAATAGATCGATTGTGTGGATGAGGTCTTTGAGGTGTTAAAGTTTAAAAATTGGAGAAGCATTGCTCCAAAGAGGACAACTTGGAAGAATATTTTGAAGAAGGCCAGGGCACATAGTGGGCTGTCGAGCCATTAATGAAGATAATGATAAAAAATCTGATATACGTAGCACATGACATGCTTAACACAGATAAGTTTATTTTACTAAAAGTCCAATAAATCGATCTGCAAAATTGTCAATATAGTATGGCAAATGTCCATGTAGTATGGCAAATGTCCATGCTTATGACAAATGTCCAATATAGTATGCAAAATGTATGGCAAAAATTTGCCATACTATTTATTTTTGGAAAAATATTTCCTTGATACATCTATTTATTGGGATTTGCTAAGGATAGAGTTCAAATGACGACTAATTTGAAGTTAGCATCATATTTCGAAGGAGTTGGATTGGAGGTTCACTATGGATTTCTATTTCTGGTTAAAAAATTGTCATTTTAAATGAAACGTCTATATCTCAAAATTAAAAATAGATAGAGACAGAAGAATTAAAAATAGATAGAGAAAAATAGATAGATGATACCTGACGATATGGATTCAGCAGCAAATTCTAGAGGATGTAGGGTGATTCACTAAGAATTTGTACTTACGGTTCAAATATTTCCCTTAAAACATCTATTATTCAGAATTTGTTATAGATAAAGATAATGACTGATATGGATTCTGCATCAAATTCCGGAGCGGAATCGGGGTTCACTAATATATTACAAATTTCAACTTTCAGATATTTCAGTTTTTAACTTTTTATATATTCCAAATATCTTTATTGGTTAAAATACAAGCAATTTCATAAACAGTGTTTCTTGCAATATTTCACATTTTAAAAAGCTGTAGTTTTAAAATATTTCAAAAGGACAAATTTTTGAAAATGGTATTTAACTTCTCATGTATACAGGTTTCAATATACAAAGTATGAAAATAATCAAAATAGTCAAACAACCCAAATATAAAATTTTATTTTAAAACACTAAACTGATTTTATAAGTGCTAAAATGGCCAATTTTATTTAAAAATACTAAATATACAATTTTATTTTAAAGCACTAAAATAAGCATAACATAAGATAAACATAACGCCCAATAGAGCTGTAGGCGGAGCTGTCGGACTGCGTTACATATATAAAAAAGAGCAAATAGTGAAATTTGAGGACATAAATATTTTCAAGAATTTAAGGACAAATACTACTGCTGTATCATATTGAAAGTAAGCAGTTTTAATCTCCAATTTGAAAAGTTTTACTTATGTATTAAGCAAAATTGAACAAAGGTAACAAAATCAGAAACAAAGAGCATATAGGCATAGAATAAACCAGATTGGGCAAACCAGTAGTTGATGAGATTCTCTTTATTTGGTGACTGCTTTTGTTTTAAATCACCGATTTTTTCTGAAATTATTATTTTTCCAAGTGAAAAAAATGACTTGAATCGTACAAAAGAATATTCTGATTAAAATTATTTAATTAATATTCTATAAAATAAATTATTAGTGCCAAAATACAAAACTATCTTCTCTTATTGATGGAACAAACTAGATCCATGAGAATGTCAACAGATAAGTCGCATTATTTGATACTTTGTTCTATTTCAATTTGATGTAATTATTTTAATAAATTTATTTGAAAAACATGCAATATCTCGAGAACAGTTCAGACATGCATTCAAAAATTTCTGCCATTTATTTACAAATGAAAAATGACTTATAAAATGGTTATGTAGCATTATTAAATGCTCCGATGTTATGATTTATACAAAATTAATTCAAAATTTGGAGGTGGAGAAGTCCTGATCATTTGATTACATTTTTTTAATCAATGTTCCAGTATTCAATGATAGGAAGAATTGCATCAATGATTTTTAAAACTTTCCATTCATTCATGAGATATTGCATCTAGAAACTCACAGGGACACACACATACATACCCTCAAAAATGCTTGATTTGAGATCAGGAATGCATTCTTCCGTCAAAAATCTGAATTCAAATTTTTGACCAATGTCTTCCTTTCTTATACTTTTATACATGAACATGTAATATGTAACAGCACTGTTTTATTATATCAATAAAAATAAAATACCAATTTGATTATACGCTAGAGGTGATCAAATATTGTTAGTAATCAAATAGGGATTATCACTAATTTCAATATTCACTAATCTCATTTCAATATTCACTAATTTCAATCAAGCTTTAAAAAATAAAAAACAATAAATACCCCAAATGGAGGAGGAGGTGGCATCATCAGAGGACGAGTTCCAGGAGGTCCACTTGGTAAATGTTTTGGACTATTTGATGCCTATATAAAAGAAAATAAAATAAATCATGAATAAAAGCATACAATAGACTAGTTGAATATATTTTCGCTGAACAGAATGAGCTGCCTTTTAGTCAACAGATCACAAAGTAGAGAAAACCACTGGAGATATACGATGATCAAGTAACTCGGGATATCCTACCCTTTGGCATAACTTACGAAAATATCATTTCTTAATGTTTACCTGCAATCAATGAGAACCATACCTGTATAAAATCAAGTCTCTAGCTCAAGCAGTTCAGGAGATAGTGATCTAGTGCTTGAACATCTGATCTCTTCCCAGCTCCTTAAGGGTGGTCTGATCTCGTCCCAGCTCCTTTATGGAAATATATCTCGACGGCTTTTGAACTGAGGAACATTTATAATAGTCCAGGTTCATAGATCTAGCAGTTGAGAAGACACCAAGATATTACCTTTGTGTCATCCCACACCATCTTGATAGCTTATATTGCAAAATACCTTTTTAGCATTTACCTATGATCCAAAGGAAACATCCTTAAAATACCTAGGATGCTTAGCTTGAGTGTTTGGAGTATATAATGATCACGGCATTCAGTTATATCACACCACATCTTCTCACCCTCTTAGGATTACAGAAAAATTATTTCTTATTATTTACATGTCTGAAAATTTTCATATTCCTACCTCAAGAGGTGAGATAATAGGTTCATCTAATCTATTTTTATCTCTTTAATGATGGGGACAATCCTTTCTATGTATTTTTATATTACCCATGAGGAACATGCTGCAAAGTTTTAGGTTCATAGCTTAGAAGATGCATGCAAAGTTATGATTATCATGTACCTTCTTCTTCATAGAACCCACTTCCCACTCAGATGTGAGCTACCTTAGTGTGTCCTACATGTCATTGACAATGAACTTTCCAATAAAAATCCAGGTTCCTACTTTAGCAGTTTGGAGGATATACTAATGAATCATTGAGTAAGTGCAGGCTTTACTTTTCAGGGCTTACTTTTTTTATATGCTATGGCATGTACATTACCTTAATATTTTTAAAAAGACTCATTTTAGACATTATCGGGTCCCAAGGACTTAAAATTTTTCCTCATAATAAACATATGATATATGATTTACACTTTATTTATTATGCATAGGATGTGATATTTTCATATAATTATATAAAATGTATAAAAAATGACATAATTAAGCATTTCAGCAAACTTTAACTGGATCAACCGGACACACATGACATACATCTTTTGAAATTGCTGTGACAGAAAGATTGGCGGTTATGATGGTTTGGACAGGTGACGAATGCAAAAATCAGTCTCAGCAGTGCATTCTGTCCAGATTGAATGTACACCTTTGTGTCTCAAGTCTCAAGGAGCGATTCAGTAAAACTTTTTTAATTGAAAATTCAGATTTAGTTTCAATTTTATGAGTTTTCTGGCTTCCTTTTTAATCTCAGATATTCCTTATATATTAAACTATTTTCAGTTAACATGCAATTTGTTATAATTTATGACTTGAGGATGGTGCTGAATTTTTTTAGCAATTATACACTTTTTCACCCTTATATGTTAACAAAAATTCACAGTGATTTTTTTTTCAATCCATTCCCTTTATTTTTTAACGATATTTTGATCATTACAATGCTCTATTTTGGTTGCTTTTGTTTTCTATTTTTATCAGACATTATCAAACATTATAAAAAATTATGTATATTTTTATTTGAAATATCATCATTGTTTATTTTTAAATCTTAAATTTTTCACAATTTATCAAAAACTTTCATTTATTTTAACAGTCAAGCTTATTTAATGTACAAACTGACTGAAAAACCTACAAACAAAAAAAATTTGATATATATCAAACATTTTTGTCTAAAAATCTTGTTAAAATTGGAAATTTTCTATGGAAATAAAAATAATTTATAATCTTCTAAAACAGAACATGAAAAGAGGGGCCAGAGTTATCTATGTCCACAATAATTTTAAAGTAAAAATGATTTAATCTTGGATTGACAATGAGATTTTTTAATAGTTTGCACTTAAAAAAAATCAAGGACTTTTTAAGATCTATTCAAATTTTTTCAAGGACTTTATAAAGAGACTTATAAAGAGACGTTCCATCGGGTTGGACTAGCGGATGTTTTCCCTTCATGGATTCGTTAACTTCTTTGTTCCTGAGTCTGTTCTGGTGCTTTTATTTTCGCACATTTGGAAGGCAGACCATGGAATTATGTTGGTTCCATGAGCGTTACCCGGGTAGTAAAAGCTGCTTTAAGCGGGAAAGGGGTGTCGCAATCCACCCCTACCATTCTTATGTAATTCATATGGTCATTCCCGTTCTTTTCTACTTTCATTCTTATATATATATATATATATATATATATATATACATATATGTCTACTAGCACAAACATAGCATATATTACACAGCCAGTCTCTCATCTCTCATACCACACAATCCGTGTAAAAACACTTTGTTCAAAAGGTGAAAAAAAAAGGAATTAAGTTAGCTATAACACCAAGTTCTTAACATGCAAAATTAAAGAACCTAATCTCACTTCATGAGAAAAAGCAAGGGACACATAGCAAGGTTTTCTTTGAAAACATGGGATGAACAAACAAAATACAATAGGTATACACACACATGGTGCTGGTTTCCACAGAAATCTAGACAACAGTATTTTTAAAAATGAAAATTCAAGGACTTGTTATTTTTCCAATGCTTCTTGGTACCTTTGAAAACAGCTAAAATCAACAAATCTTAAGGACTTTTAAAGACTATGGGAATCTTGTATAAACATTAATAAGCGATATTAAGGTCTTTATTTCAGCGATCTTTTTCTTTGTAGTATTTAAACGAAACTTTTCATAAAACTAAATGCACTTTTTAAACATGAGACTCAAGTTTTAAATTTCTGATAGGTCCTGGGACCCAGACATCTTTATAACCAGCACGGTCCCTGGAATTTTATATATACAGATTACAATTTAATTAAAATATGTATTTCTTTATTTACTTTGTTAAAGCTTGTACATTAAATAAGTAGCAGAAACAGAAGAAGAGTAGCCTCAAACCAATTTTCTGAAAGAGCATTTTTGTCAATAAATTGTCAGCATTGATTTAGAACCTACAAACTTCTTAGGTAATTTTTTTATCCTCCATAAGTGTATATAATCAAGAAGTTTTGCTGTAACTATTGCATAAAACATGATAAAATATCATAAACAGAAAATGCGTAACTAGAGACATGTTATCTTTCTGGCCCACTTATACAGATCATTTGCAATATTTTATTTTCATGTAGCAACGTTCATTATATTCAAGTTCAAGCAGAAATTTTCAGACCCTGAGCTTAAGCTCACCTTAAATAAATTTTTAATGGCATTTTGTGATTATTTTAGTTTAAATTAATTGCATTTTATATTTAATACCCCAGATACCACTTTTGAATATTTTTGATTTTGATATGGTAAAACTGCATTGAATGATTGTTTTCCCTTCACCAAGCATATTAAATACAAAAATTCACCAAAAATTTCAAGATAATAAAACTATAGGAAAATTAGTAAAACAAATAATTTGAGTATTAAAGGTTTTAAATATGGAAAAATAAGTATATTTTTTATTGTATTAAAATAGTTACATTCATATTTTGTCTGAAAAGTATGAGCAAAATTAAAATTTGAAATATACATATAGATTACGTACATCTACATTATATAACTCGGGTTCTCATTCATTCACCATGCAATAATTAAAGATCTGGTACCAACCATAACATCACTAAGCATGATATCATATTCTATATATGTTGTATAGTTCCCGCTTATGCAAAGACCATTTTTATTTAAACATTCTGAATTTATAACTTTTAAAGTGTGTTTCATTTAAGGGGGGTATGGTACCCAAATTGCTGAAATCTGCAATTTTGAAGTTACAGCTGTAATTTTTTGTATTCAGGTAGATTTTAAGTATGGTAAACAAAATGTGATATTCAAAATTTTAAAAATTAAAAAAAAATTATTTTTAAAAAATTAAAATTTCAAAAATTTAATTTGACAAGTTTTTTTTTTTTATATAAGTAGAAAAATAATTTTTCTAAAATTTTAATTTGAACATTTTTTAACATAAAAATATGTAAGAAATAAATAGTCTTCACAGTTTTTGTAAATATGAATCAGAAAAAATTTAATAAAAAATAATGTAAAAAAACATGATTTTACACCACAAATATTGTTTTCGAAAATCATAATAAAAAAACAAACATATATTTCAGCAATTGCTGAAGACAAATTAAAGAAAAGTATATATATAACAATTTTTTCAAATTTCATTCATATCCGTGCAGTAGAATTTGACTTATATCAATTTAAATTTATAAAATTGTCGAAAATCAAGTCTTTGAGAAAAAAGGCATTAAAGTTTAAAAATTATGCAAAATAGCTGTTTATGAAGATATTCTATTTAACCTAGCAAGATGAATTTGGTGTCATTGGATTCCGAAAATTATGATTTTTTTTTTTTAAACAATAAAAAAAATTGAGATTTTTCTGGATTTTTTGGGTATCATACTCCCTTAAACATAATGAAAATATGGGCTGAACTCACATTTACTCAGAATTGTCATGTCAATCGGCAATTTTTTAACTAAATTGACTATTTAAAAACTGAGAATCTAATGACTTGCAAAAATATGTCCTGATTATTTTTGTCTTCTTTCTTGCAAATTTTTTATGTAGTGCTATTTTACACCTATATTTAAGAAGTGTAATAATTATAGTACAATAGCTTTTATAGAAGTTATAATTGTTCAGCATTTTAAAAATTGAAATTTATTGCATTGTTTTCATTTTAAATGTGTGTGGTACTATATGAGCAAGATATAAGGTTTTTTTTTTTGTCATCTTTAAATTACAATTTCAAATGTTAAACAAGAAAGATCAATCGTGCATAAAGCATTAATTATGAAACACTTTCCAACTTCAATGCAATTTTATTTAAACATCTCTAAAATGCGATATATTCCTTGGTAATATTTTTAAAATTATCACAATACTATTATTCATTTATATTCCCACAGACCTATGGGAAATGAACTAAATGAACAATTATAAAATTTCATATTAAAATTTCATATTGATAAAATATTAAAATTTCATTTTGATAAAGTAATTTTTACGGCAGTTATCATGCTAACGGACAGACAGATAGACAGAATGAACAAAGTCATAAACACTTTTCAACTTTGTTGTAAAGTATTAATAACAGCGTGGCGATTTATCCTACTCATGCATTGAAGCTTTAACAATAAAACGGTGCCAAACAGCTGGATATATCTGATCTCGAAACTGTTAATTTTGTGATTCTTTTCAGGAATAAGGTGTAGTTGGAAAACTTTTTGGAAAGTTCAAAAATTAAAATTATTGAAAGCAAAGAGAGGGTTTTCAAATTTAGATAATCAAAAGTAAACGAAAACTTTTGAAAATTAAGCCATTGAAAATTAAACAAATTTTAAAACTTACATTATAGAAAGGTAAACTTTTTTTTAATTTAAATTATCGAAAAAAAAAAAGGATTTCAAAAATTCAACGTAGTGAAAGTAAACAAAAACTTTTTAAAATTTAAACTACTGAAAATAAACATTATGCTTTTCACAATTTAAATGACTGAAATAGAAGTAATTGTTTTTTTTTTTTTATATCATTTGTTTTTTATCAAAAAATAAACTAATTTTGAAATTTAAAACAAAGAATAAATAAAGGATTTTGTTTTAATTCAAATTACTGAAAAATAAACAAGAAGTCTTTGAATTATTAATTAAGAAAGACAGTAAAGAAAAGAATTTTAAATTCTAAATTTTTTCCATGAGTCGATTTTGTTATGCAATATAGGACTTGCAGGTTTATTGATGTGTTTTCTTTATTGTATGCATTTTATTTCGTCACATTCTTCTGGCAGCCATATAATTTTAGATCAAGAGAATGAAATCATGCCGAAATGGCAGCATTTTTTTTAAGTTCATCAACAGGCATTGTTAAACTACACAAGGAACAAAGATTTTTACTGAAACTTATACTGCATATTTTTTTTTAATAGCATACAACAAACAACTTTCTGAAGACATGCATGCTGTTTTCCTAACTTAACATTAAAACGTGACACAAAAAAAATTCAAGCATTCAATAAAAAAAACTTAAGTTTTTCACCATTCTTTCTTGTAAAGTATAATAACCTCAATATTTCTTGCTTTTAAAATAAAATTTAAAAATTCAAGACCAAAGTGAAGAAATATTTATTTTTAGTATTTTTCTTTATAATCACAACTGATAGTCAAAACTTTAAGGTTACAGTTACTACAAATAGGGAGAAAAAAAAGAATACCTACTGTCTACAAATATAGAAAAATAAACATATGGCTGATATTAGTCAACATTTACTAATTCCTACTTTCTAGCTTCACATTATTTTAATTCCATTTTAAGCTCTTGTTCTCAATGCACTTTTAAGGATATAACTTACAAAACTTCCTTAAGACAACAGGAGTGTTGTTGAGACCAGACCGTCCAGACCTACCAGAAAGATGTAAGGTAACTGTTTTTATGGCCAGGAAGTTCAACCCAATTAGACTGGAACCCAGTGGGAGAGGCATCCACAGGAACAGTACCCTCCTTCCCCTACCACCCTCTTGGAAGGACTTACAGACCCACATGTTTAAAGTGATCGTACTGCAGTGGAAGCTGTTATTTTTGGTATTGCCACATTCTAAAAGCCCAAGTACTAGCCCTCGTATATTGACAAGGCAGAATTGCTAAAAGCAGCAAATGATTTAAGTGAAATTTTCGACTGTTAATAATAAAACTATGTAAACATAACATATGTAAAGGGAACGTTTTCGAGATAAAGAGATATTAAGAATATTTACGATTGGAATCCCATATAATAGTATCAGACGTGCCAACTTTCCAAGCAGAAAAAACAGGAGATTATTTTATCATAAATATATTGTTTACTTATGGTGCTTAATATTTGTTTAAAATTATATTATATATTTATTATAAATAAAACAGTAAAATACTGTACCATTTAAGTGCATTATGCCTCTCTCTCTCTCTTAAACTTATCTTTAAAAAAAAAATTCATGAACTATCCTTTGAATTCAAATTTATCTGTTTAAAATAGCGTTAGTAACAAAATATATATATATAAAAAATAACTTGATAATATTTATTCTTGATTAATTTATTAAATCTTAATGCATAAAAAATACTGTATTAAATGAAAAATTAACTTTAATGATTAACCAGAATATGAAAATAAACTAGTTTAGTCAATTTAATATGCAATATATAGAAGATGGATGGAAAAAGATAATAATGTCTTCTCAGCAACTCACGAGAACAAACTGAATTGCGTAATCGTAGTTTATATGAAAACAATTAAAAAATTAACCTTAATAATTAATCAGAATATAAAAAAATGCTAGCTTAGTCAATCTAATATACAATATTTAGAAGATGGAGATGGATGGAAAAAGATACTAATGGACTCTCGGCCATTCACGAGAACATATACCGAATTGAGAAATCAGAGTTTATGCAAAAATCATTAAAAAATAACCATTTAGCAATTTATACCAAATTAGAAAAAATTTTAATTAGAATATTTATTTTATTACTTCCATGTAAAAAGCGATCGCGATCTTAATTTAAATCACACGCGGCCATAAATCTCTGTTATCACTTTGATTTGATTGGCATTACCGCGCATACGGTCGTAAATTTACATTGACCTAGACACAACGCAATTTTCCATAGGAAACTCTGCCATTTCCGTAATCCGTAGTATGTATGTTTCCCATAGAGACTGCGGAGAATAGAATTCGTAGTAATTGGCATCTCTGCTTTTCCTCCGAAATTCTCTCATAGTACTACGGCCTCCGGCGCTGCTGCCTGGGAGAGATCAAGGATCACTATCGGTAATCAGTAAACACATCACTTCACTGGTTCCAGTTTAGCTTCGAAACAAAAGAAAATACCCCCCCCCCCCTCCAAGAAAAAAAAATTATTACGGATTTGCTATGATCCCGGGAATGGTAGAAATAAGTGCCAAAAATCTGAGTTTTCGAGGAATTATGTCCCGCCTGAGAAATTGATAAATTTCAAACAAAAATGCCGGAGAATTTCGTTAGTAATCTGGAAGCCGGTGAATTAATGAAAAATTCGCAGTCTCCAGCCCAAATCCGGAGCGTTCGCACATCTGTAGTATGAATCCAGAAACATCCAAATCCGTCCTAATTAATTTCAGATAACCATGGCTTTGGTTTTATCAAAATATGCTTGTGTATTAATCTCTAGTTTATTAAAATAATTGCTTTTATATTACTTGTTTTTAAGTGACACTATTTGCATTTTTTAATTCATTAATAAACTAGTGGTATGCCCGTTCTTCGTACAGAAAAAAAACTTAAAATATATAATTATGTGCAAATTTCTATAGTATTCCAAATGACATTGTTATTCACAACATTCTATTAAAATATTTAAATTGATGCTCCTAAAAATAAGTTTAAGAATCCCTGTTCTCACTATACAAAATTATCTTCACATACAGATCTGAAGAATAAAACATCCTGGTCCCGTTTGTAAACAAATTTGCAAAAAATATGAAATTGAATCAATATATGCCAAGATAAAAGTGCTGAAATTCTGAAATTCTAAGGGAAGATATACCCTGTACTACTTATATTCTCAAATAAGAAGATATAACCTGTTGTATTAGTCGAAGATTAACCATACTGCAATGAGTTTCAAAAATCTTTGCCAAAATAAAACAGATGATGTAATAAATTGAAAATATCAATAATCCCTGTAATCTTTAAACCTGAAGACCGTAATTAAAATATATACCAAAATGAAAGAGCCAAAATTACATGGGAAAATATACACATACAACTTATATTCTAGTAGATCAGAAGCTATACTTGTGTATTAGTAGAAGATTACCTGTACTACAATATGAGTTTCAACAATTTTATGCAAAAATAAAATAAATGACATAATAAATTGAAAATATCAATAACTGCTGCAATCTCTGAAGGCCGCAATTGATATAATTTGTCAAAAATGCAATTTTGTGAAAATATATTTTATATATATCTATTTCTTTATTATTTAAATCGGAAAAGATTTAATAAAACTCATCTGCCGTATAAAGACACAATCCTGTTGGAAATAAAACCTTCAAAATGAAATAAATCTGAACTCAATCCCTTTCACACATCACATATACAAAAAACTAAACTTGGGATTGATCAAGAAATGATCATAAAAGATGATATTTAACATGTTGGAAAAAAAGATTATTAGAATCTGATCACTTAGTCAAATTGTAATTTTTAAAATCAGATTGTGAATCAATAGTTAGGTGATGTTTGGCACCATATTTAATGGCTTATCTTACTTGGTGATAGGGAACCAAACAATGCAATTTAACTTAAGTTACTACTTAGCATGATTAAAAAATGTATATAAAAATTACATGTATTTTTTACCAGTCCGTTGTTGAAAACTTGGTCAAGAACCACTGTCCTAAAATATATTAGAAGCAATGTATAACAACACTAATATATTTTAACAAGATTGATACATATACACACAATATTAATAAACAAATAAAACAAGTAAAAAATTAAATCCAAAAGACATTAATAGAAATTGTTTACATAAATTTTCGAAATTAATCATTAAATTTATCTGAATCCCAGCACCAATAAAGGATCGGCAATTTCCATAACGAATGTTTAGACGTTATATGCAATGGAACTTAAACAGTTTCAAAAGATATGTGCAAACTTCATTTAACATTGTAATTTTATGTCTAATAAGATGATTTTTACATCAAAGCAAAAAAATATTAAAATCAATCAACACATAGAATAAAGAACATTTATTTCAACAGAGGATTATACTAACAAATTTTAAATTTTCGACGGTCACTACAGAAGGAATAAGGCTCGGAGTACCAACCAAGTAGCCGGTTATGGGATTTTTTTTTTCTTTTTTAATAGATAGCTACAACGTACATTACCAATCCTCACAATTAAACTACTTTTTCAAAAAATAAATAAAAGATTGACAAGAAACCCAAGAAAATGTTATAAAGCACAAGCAGCGAGTAATAAAAATGTCAAAAAGAACACACCATTTTAGCAAGATTTTTGTAAACAATGAAGAAAAATTAAGTTTAAATACATAGAAAATGAACAAAAGGCCTTTTCCTATCTTTAACTTTAAGAAGCTTTATCATCAACTACTGAAAGTGAAAAATACAAACAGCTATTACAAATTTATACATGTAAGCATATTTCATAAAATTTTAGGTTTCAAGATTTGAGATCAGTCCACCGGAATGAGTTACATATAAGTAACATGGAGCCAGTCAGTACATAAGTGCTCAAAGGTGTCTCTATGACGCTCGCAGATGATTTGGAGCACTGGACGTATAGACGGGTAACATGTGATGTCACAGCTCAACCGCATCGTCTGCTCTTTCGATCTGGAGTACTGCGGCTATGATTTCAACATGGTGTTCTGTGCTATTTTCGGTTGTTTTCATCGTACTGAACGGGATAAGCAATTTTCATTTCATAAAATCCCGTTTGAAAAGTCAACTTGTTCATCAGAACTCAAAGCTTTGCAGAAAAAAAAAAAACAGAACATATTTGTGGATACGTGACTTTAGGGTCAGTCAATACTAAACTTTTGAAAAGAATGAAAATGTAACTTATAACACTAAGGAATGACCCTACTCACAACTACTTGCTGCAAAACGATCCCTATGCCCTATTTAAAAAAAAGTTCTGGTCTTTTTCGTAGGGATCTAGTCCGTTTTGTTGCTGTTGTTGCATAATAATCGCGATTCGCCGCAGATAAATTCACTGCAATGAAGTACCATGATTAGATAATAAAACCGTCCAGCACTAAATATTATTAATTGAAAAATATTTTCTAGACTAATACAGTATAACCCAGTCTACCCGCTATCTCTTTATATTTTATAGATCATAAGAGCTTAAAATTCAACTTTATAAAGTAGATTCGAATCACAGCATAGCATGTTTGGACTCGAGTTGTAGGAACCCGAATTTGCATCTGCCGTTGCTACAGCGACGTGACGTCAATGCAACCCCTCTATAGTAAGGCTCCTATATAGTATATATAGGAGCCTTACTCTATAGGGAATGGACTCGTGACGTCACACAGAGAATTTTGCCTTTACTTTTCTAAAAAAAATACGCGTATGCTTAGCATCATAGAAATTTTAGTTATTTCTACATCTAAAACGCCTATTTCAGAAATTTACAATTGGTTAGTCTTTAATTTTAGTGGGAAATGTATAAATTTATCTTCTTTCGTGGATACTTTTAAATTTCCAGTAAATACATTAGTCACATTAAATAAAATAAGATTTTTATGTACCTTTGCCTTTTCGCCTGAATATACACTGCAGAATATGCTAGTAAATAAATACATCATCATAATGTTAGTTAATGACTAATGTACAAATGTGTAGTGGCACTTTAGTCAAGTATTCTGAACAACATATTTTCAGCACAAGGATAAATTTCGTTGTTGAGTGGGTCTAGTTCTAATTTTTACTTACCATCATTGTCAATTTATCATTACTAGAGTTCCTTCATAGTTTTATACAGAATATATCTGTATATAGGAACTCTAATCATTGTCCGCTATGGCAAAAATAATGCTCTTATTTTTCTGCGCATTCTACTGCACAGGCTGTTTATTCGTGCCCATGCTTTGGTATGAGAAAAAATTAAAAATGCATACGCTATGACCCAAAGAAACTAATGCAATGAATCTATTGGAAACTATTTTTTAAATTTTCTGTTAAATTCGTCATGACCGATGGTTGTCTTTAATATACTTCTTATGTCCTAAAGCTCATACATTTGGTACATAGCTTAAACCGGTAGAAGAGTTTGAAAATTAGAACCGGTATTTTCCCCCCATTGTTGTAAAATGGTTAAAAATGAGTCTAATATGAAGCTTCACTTATATATATATATATATACACCCATGTCCAAAAGTTAAGCATAATTGCTGTTTATGTGAACATTTCCGGAAATCTACATTGGAATGGACGGAAACGCGGTGTGCGGGTGTAATAGGGTTACAGAAGAAGAAAACAATGCAAAACAAGGAAAATAGCGACTTTTATTATTCAAAGAAAAGGGTTGAAAGAAAAAGGGTCACAATACGAATGTCAACCTTAGTGAAACAGAATGATTAAAACAATGTGATGCTGCAGCTGCACAACGATTTCCCATACTTTCGATGAGGGTTTGGATGAGTTGTGTGCTCAAAGAGTTCCAAGTCTCACGGAGAGCAGTTTTCAATTCCTGAACTGAGCTGGGTGAGTAGGGCTGCAAAATGTCTCCCGAGCATATCCCACACATGGTGTATTGGATTCAGATCTGGAGAGTTGGCAGACCACTGCATGTGCTGGATATCTTCAGTTTGAAGTAAGTCGTCGACCAAGGCCGCACGGTCATTCACATCTATGAATATGAAATCAGGACAACGATGTCTTTCCGTGATATTTCCCGGGTGATAACGCATTCCACGTTCTCTCCAAATCGTTGTACGACGAGAATCAGTTTGCAGGCTAAACCTGGACTCGTCACTGAACATGACATTGCCCCACTGTTGTCCACTCCCCTGTCGATGTTCCAAACCCCACTGTAAACGCGCACGTTTCTGTGCAGACATCAAGGGGATGCAAACTGCTGGTCGTCTGGCATAGACCAAAGTGTCTGAGTTTCCTGTAAACAGTTTGTCTCGAAACAGTGACTTATGTGGCGGCTGTCAGTGCTGAACCTAGTTATCTGGCAGAACGGTTCCTCTGACGTCGCGCAGTTATCACCAAATATCGGTCTTGCCGAGTGATTGTTACCCTTGACCGACCTGGTACTGGTCGTCGGGTAACATCTCCAAGGATTTGGAACCTCAGCCACAGTCTAGAGATCACACACTGAGACACATTCAGAATTCAAGAAGCTTCGGTTTGAGATTGACCGGATTCCAGCATTCCAATAATATCCTTTCGATTACTAACCCCGTACTATGCCATCTGGCCCGAAAGGATCCTCTCGGGCCGAGAGAATATTCGGCGAGTCTTCGTAGCGAGGAGTGACGCAATGCTACCCTGTCAATCTCAAATAAGACATAATTAATTTCAGTCTGCTGGAGGATCTTTCACAACTAGCAATTGATACGGAAATTGTGTGTAGAATTTTCAAAGCAGTCTGTAAATTAGGGTACACTTCCTCTCCATATGAGATAATGAAATAAAGCAATTCTAATGGATGCATCGGCTCAATCACATCGCTCTCATTTCGATTTTTTAACAGCATTCATAATCCAAAATTTCTTTATGCAGCTGCTTCCCATCAAAATAATTTTTGTAGTAGCTGATGGCAGTAGCACAACATTGTCTTTCCAATTCCTTATCCATATTAGGATTACTAAGAAGTTTCTGAACATTCAGGAGAAATCCAAATCGAGTGTCAAGGTCACGCAATCGTTGAAAACGCTTTCTGATTTCCACTCCAATGCGGCCAACAATGCTCCGTAGGATTCGTCCAATTTCTTTTTTGGCTGATAAGCCAGCATCTCTTGCTTATTCACCCGGCATCATTGTGACACGTTTTACACTTTTTCTGAACTGGAAATTCCCAATCAATGCAATTTCTTTCTCCATTGCAAACTGATTCATTACACAGCTTTTCATGATTCTCAGTAAAATGTTGTTCAAAAGAGTTCATGTCAGCTGTCGCTTCTCTGAAATTTATTTCAGGATCCTGCAGTCTCTTTTGGACTCTATTCATCAAAGACAAACTCCAAAATGGAAGAACTGTAAAAAAATTGAATCTCAAAATGTTTGACAGAAGCTGATCTGCATCCTTTCTAGCTTTCTCTGTGGAGTACTTGTCAGAACACATCCTCTCCAGCACATTTACAATCTTCTCCAGATTTTTACGGAGAACTGTAACAGCTGATTCTGGGCACTCCAACGAGTTTCAGACTTTTTTTTGACAGACACAACAACATCAGATATCAGCTGCCACCGAATTGTTGTTGAGAGAAGAATACATATAATACCTCAGTTCCAAAAAATGTGACAGCCACAATTTTATTTCCAGCAGCATGCACTCCGACTAAATTCAGGCTGTGGTTGTCAAAATTCAAAAACAGAGCTTTGGGATTCCGATTCAAAATTCTTTGCTGCACACCAGATAAATGACCGGACATCACAGCTGCATTGTCGTAGCATTGAGAGCGGCAATCAGATAAAGGCATCTAGCTCATCCGATTCTAGTTTGGTTAGAATTACTTTCTCAATTGCAGCAGCATCTTTCTTGTGAATTTTGATGTAGTCAAGAAATACTACTTTGACTGCAGCAGTTCTTTCTTCAAAGTCAATGTCGACATACCAAATAACTTGAAACATCTGCTCACAGTGTGCAGCATTCGAGGTAGAGTCAAAAGAATCCCAAAATATTTGCTCCTACGAGTTTTTTGCAGAATTGAGTTCTGGGTATCTTGAGTTAAAAGACCAATAAACTCATTCTGTATTCTTGGTGATAACTAAGAGGGTGAGACAGGATTGCCCTTGACATAGGTCAGATGCCGATCTAGCAATTGATGATATCGCGCCAGCAACTTGATCAACGCCTAAAAGTTTCCAGGATTTGAAATTGCGGATAGTTGTTCTCGATGCCCGCGCAAGGCAAGATATTGTGTTGCCAAATATTTGATGCAGACAAGGATCCGTTTCAATATTCCTCGCCATACTTCCCGTTCCGAATGGATTTTGTTGAGGAGTGTTTGATTAATTGCTTCTTTTAGTCTGGAGACGCCGTATTGAATGATACCCGATATGTTCCATTTTCATGTTCAAGGATTTTTTCATTTAATTTCTTCCAATTTTGGAATCCACAACCAAGTTCAAATTTTGATTTGTGGTTCTCAGGGGCACATGAGAATAAAAGGCAAGAAAAGCAGTATGCTGATCCCTTTTGAGGTATAAAAAGTAACTAGGTTCGGTTCACCTTCTTCCCATCAGAAAGCTCTCGGGTAAACCATTTTTTAGTCATAGAGCGACCATCAGTGTCAGAAAATGGAACATCTGCATTTTGGAATACTGCCGATACCATTGTAATAATTTCATTTCTAAGTTCGTGTGTTATAATGGGTCCACTCAGGTCAAGTCCAGTAGGCCTATATCTTTATTCGATAAAACAGTAGGATTCAAAGTCTGAACTCTTTCCGATATTTCCACTGACGCTTCAGCACTTTCAGCAGGAAGAATTGGCATAGCATTGACAGCTACCTCAGAGACTTCTACAGTCTCCACAGTGCTCGCAGTAGTAGATTCATCAGATTCGGTATTAGCTCCAAGCATTCCAACACTGTTTGAGCCATTTTCTTTTTGTTTCTTAAGGAACTTGGCCACCAATTGACTGGATATCCCGATTTCTATTGCAGCACTTTTTCTCCGTTTGCGCGCAGCAGCTCCAGATTCTTTTCTACTGCCGCTGCTCATTATTCAATATTCACAACAAACAACTTTCTGACTTTACCGTTATGGACGAGCCTAAATAAATAAATAATAATAGTTTACAATACCCATACTTGCAGTAAATGAGTAAAATTATTCACACACTCATTTACTAATTATTAATGTTTAATCTATGTTCGTTTTTTCTTTCATTTTGCGCCCCCTAAATGGTTGGAGCCCGGGGCAACTGCACCCGACTGTCCCTCCCCCCCCCCCCCCCCGACGGTACGCCACCACCAAATCCAGAGACCGAAAATATTATTACTAACATTCCATCTTGACACCCGGAAAGATAAAAAAAATGTTTCTTCCAACGATGTTTGAACCAAATTTTAGGACAATTTCTTAATATATATTTATGTATTTTAAATACATCGACATTTACATTTTTTAATTATCTGATACTTATTTCGCAGCATCCAAAGAAGGAAAATTAGCACACTTTCGTGTATATCTTCGCATTTTAACAAACATTTTTTAATTACTACGTTAGTTTATTCTTGTGATTTTTTTTTTAAGTAAACGCATATCAGCTACAAATGCATTTCCTGCGGAGGACTGCGGTTTTTCTCCGGTGGACTGCGCATGGCCGAGCTCTCTCTTAGAGACGGTACCATTTCTTTTATTTATTTATTTTGCTTTCCATGTTTGTGCAGCGCAAGTTTGGAGAAGGTGAATGCTTCGGCCGTGATCTTTTCAGAGCTGGCGAAAATCGTCTACGCTTGAAGAGGTGATTCTGTAAATGTATTATTTAAGTAGCAGGAGCTTATTTAGGATAGGGAAACGCCGCGAATTCGTTCTAGTTGTATATATTTAAGGGTGAGCGTCAGTAAATCTTCTGCCCTATCAGCGCTTTGTTAACTTTCGCGGCACACGTTTTCGCCGAAATTCTGCTCAAATAGTTGCGAAATATTTTCTGATAGATAAAATGCAACGCTTAGATTATATTAAAACTAAATTTAATACCCAATAAAACATAGAATATATTCTTTTAATTTAATTCAAAATATTTTTGGTGCTGCCATCTGTTGTCGTAATTTAATGCATACCGACTATTTTTATTTTTTAATGAACATTTTTAAATGTCTATTCCTTCTAATACGCTTTGAAATACAACAGATCATATATAATAATGCCACAATCACGGAAACGTAATTGAACTTGGACTTGAAGATAAAGGAACTTGAAGACAAAGCTGCAGTCCTCAGTGATGTACATTCAGATCCCCTTATCAAATTTATAGAATGAGAAATTACCTTTCCGTGATTGTGGCATTATTATATATGATCTGTTGTTGTATTTAATACTGTATTAGAGGGAATAGATATTTAAAAATGTTCATTAAAAAGTAAAAATAATCGGTATGAATTCTCAAAGATATTTTGGATTAAAATAAAAATTTATTCTATGTTTTATTGGGTATTAAATTTAGTTTTAATATAATCTAAGCATTGCATTTTATCTTTCAGAAAATATTTCGCAACTATTTGAGCAGAATTTCAGCAAAAAACGTGTGTCGCGAAAGTTAACAAAGCGCGGATAGGGCAGAAGATTTACTGACGTTCACCCTTAAAACACTGGATTCATCCTTGTTCCCATAGCTGCCCATGATGTCTAATGGTCATGGAACGGACAGTTGCGCAATGGGCGGACATATTCGAGTCCCAGGGTCCAGAGGGGGCCGGGTCTCTAATAAATTTTTTATAGAGGATAAAATGTTGCCAGATTCAAGAAACGGATCAACCGAACCGAGCGAAATTCTGTACAAAGGTAAAAAAGGGAAGAATTCGGGAAATATAGGGTAAAAGCCAGAGAATTTAGCGTTTTTCAAAACAATTTGGTAACGCAGCTTCAGACCACTCTGCAATCGATTTTTTTTCGAAGTCATTCTCGTCGAAAACAAACTATAAAAAATTCTATTAAAAAGCAGTATCTACCAGAAATCTACTATAAAACGTTATCTATTAAATTTTTACTGGACTTTAAAATTTACTGAAAGAGTAGACATTTACTAAACCAGGTCGCACTAGCAGCATTCTTGAAAGCAGAGTTGGGCAGTATTGAAAATACATGTATTTGAAATACATTTTCAAAATACATTTGTATTTTGTAATTTAAACTGAAAAAACTAAAGTAATTTGGTACTGTATCGAAAATGCATTTCAAAAGTATTTTATATTTTCAAAATACTCAAAATACATTTTTTCATATGATGGTTAAACCGCAAGTGAATGATTTGCAAAATTAAAAAGCACGGCTAATCTATATTTTGTTTCAACCTGCCGATAAAGATGCTAATTACTAGGATGTTTATGGTCTTTGAGAAATATAATTACCGTTATAAACTTTACACTCATATAATGGGGTTGTATGATAGATGGCTCTTTTCCGTCTATGTATGTAAATGAAAGGGGTAGGAAGAGATCTTGAAGTTGCATTCATTGTAAAAACAGAAACATGGGCAATCCGACTTCTGCTGAGCATTCAATTTTTTTTTTCAAGTAAGTTAAAGAGTAGCTATGCAGTTAGTATGAGAAAAGTTGGAAAATGCTTCTGTTCGTGTTGAAAATATATCAAGGAAATTGATGGATTATGATGTGCACAGTGTACAGTATTAGATCGAAAATGTTTATAGGTCGCAAATATAATATCTATTGATATTGCAAAAATAATATCTATTGATGATAATAGAAAAGTTGAGATGGAATGCTAATTATGCAAACCAAAATGTGCGGTTATAAATGGATCAAATTTTAACAAGATCAATCATGCATAAAGTATTGATTATGAAACACTTTCCAACTGCAATGCAATTTTATTTAAACATTTCTAAAATACGATACATTCAGCGGTGATATTTTTTAAATTATCACACTACTACAATAATTTATTATAATTGAAAACTTAAAAACTATAAACTTATCGAAAAAAATGAACTTTATTCAAATGACGTCATTGAAATATAAATTGCCTGGCTCTGTATGTAAAAGCAGTAAATATATCATTCATACGCTTTTATTCCATTCCTTTCATTCATCACAATACTACACTAATTTATTTTACTTAAAAACTTAAAATCATGGAGATAAAAGTACTTTAACTCTGTGCTTAAAACTTCATCGAAAAAGGCTCTATAAAATCGCCTGCTTCTCTATGCAAAATCAATAAATGTTTCATTCATATCAGCTATATTGCAGACTCCAGTGATAAATAATTTTGCGTTAAAGAAATTTAGCAATTCTTATACAACTCATCTTACAGCTTGATGTGTTTACATTCTCCATAAGTGAAAATTAGGTTTCGTTGTAGAAATAATGAAGTTTGATGATCATTTAAAAATATTGTAATTGCGTTGTTTCAGAATATAGATGCACAGAAATTAAGCAAAAATAAAGCGGTTTTAGGACGGATTAAAAAGAACTTTAAAAATCACGATTTTGACACAAGATGGATGGCACTGATCATTTAAACTCAAATATATTATAATTGCGTTGTTTCAGAATACAGATGAACAGAAATTAAGCAAAAATAAAAAGGTTTTAGGACGGATACAACACCAAACATGAATTAAAAAGAACTTTAGAAATCACGATTTTGACACAAGATGGATGCTCTATTTTATTTTGAAGTGGGTCACGTGAGCTCTTCATATAATATGGGTGCAATTATTATTACAATTTTTATTTCAAAAACTATCGAGCATATTTTGCTGAAAATTCACTACATTTGAAAAGACGTCCAGTTGTCAAATGATAATCATAATTGAATTAAAAGTGCACGTTCAGTGTTATTTCAAATAATTATGCATGCTATATTGTGCGCAATTACACCGAATTTAATGAATTATTAAAGAAATAAAGAGGAAATGAATTTGAGTCTGCGGGGAAAGTCGTGCTGCCCACATCAGATTTTTTTCACTCACGATTAAAACATTTTTTTAAACATATATTTCTAAGGAATGGCTACAGATAGAGCTTATATTGACTGATATGGATTCAACGTATGGGTTCAACGAGGGGTCTGGGATTTACTAAGGATTTCCATTTTCAGTTTTGGAGATATCATTCCCGTTTTTCTGAAAATTCGCATGACTGCACAAAATATGTATGCAAACGAGAATTAAAATGCTTAGCAGTTTCATCAAAAAGGAAGTGAACAAACTATGTGCCACCATATGAAAGTTTCTTCATAATTTTTTTGTCTTATTATTATTATATTTTTGCTTTGTGAAATGTGTTTGCTCTCCCATAGATTCATTTATTTTCGTTATTTGTTTATATTTCATTACCATGGAATTTTTAAATTTCAAAGAGTCTTTCTTTAAAGTCATACCTTTTAATACATTCTAATCCTTTTAAAATTCCAATGTTAATATTTAACAAACATAAAAGATTTGTTTATTTCCAATAAAATGTATGACAAATGTTGTTTTCCATCGAAAATTCAATTCATTCCAACACACAGTAATGTTTAATCTTTTTAAATGTATTTTGAATTTTGAATGTATTTGGAAAATACATATATTTTTTATTTTGAATGTTTTTAATTTGAAATGTATTTTGTATTTCGTATTTTATGCCCTAAAACATATGTATTTTGTATCGAAAATACATTTTCAATACATTTTTCTTAAGTCTGTTTGAAAGCTACGAGATCATGAATCGTTGAAAAGAAATCATTTTTTATATAAAATATATCAGTAAAATATTATCGATACATATTAACATATTAACTGTACACATAAATATCTCATTTTATATCATTCACTGTGGGGCGATAACTGTTATTTATTTAGGACTTAACAAATGAATGTCCAAATTAGATAGAAATCGAACAATGACCCTTCGGCCATAAATGATATAAAATGAAAATTTAGACTTGATATGACAGGACTAGTGCCGATACGAAATCTACACCGAAAAGTTATTTCAGTTTCTGAAATTTTACCTGGTCACTGTTTTACTTGCTGAAATAGTAATTTGGAATAAAATCATCTAACTAAAATGTTACACACTTTCCATTTTCATATTTATTGAAAATAAGCACTTATTCAATACCTCCCAATGAAAAAAATGGTCGCGACCAAATATACTATTGATACACATTGGCCCGGCTTTTTACAATTAAATCTTGTTGATATTTTCTAAATAATACATTGTTTTTTTATGAAAATTATTAGGATTTTTAATTTGTTTAATTTTTATAGGATTGTATGGGCCTCAAAATATTCAAAACATGTTTAAATTGCCATATCCTTTTCTCAGACGGATAAGCTAAGTCCAAAAGTGAAGGAGTAATAAAAGCTATTCCAAAAAATAATATAGACAATATTGATGCGATAAAGGAAATGAACTCCTGCATAATTGTGACTCCTAGAATTTGTCTGCAGCACTGCGTATGGTTAGAAATGGCTGATATAGCCCCTCCTAATATAGCCATTCTTTCGAACGATTTACCCATACACCAAATTTGAAGACTCTATCTTATCGTATAGCATGCTTTTCTGTCATTTCACTTTTCGATATGTTTTGGTGAGGAGCACCCTCTCTTTAGAACATTTTTGGAAAATACGATTTTTCCAGGGGGTTTTATCGAACGATCGACCCATGTACCAGATTGCAAGTCTCTATCTATTCGGGAAGTGCCTAAAAAAGTGTGACAGACGGACAGACGGACACTTGGTAATTAGTATATATGGACTAGCTAAATGCTCGTTGAAAATCAACTGTTTCACAATAAGCAACCCTCGAATAACGTAAATTTTTGAATAATTCGAGTTTCACGTTTATTCGGCTAATTGAAAATTTAGGTGTTCGGAATCCCCTAAAGAAGAAAATAGTGGAAAACTAAAATTGCTCACTTTCTTCCTTTTGAACAATCTACCCGTACACCCAATTTGAAGTCTCTATCTCATCCTGAAGCATTCTATTTTATCATTTCACATTTCGAACGTTCTTTTTTGTGTAGCACCTATTTAAATGAACATTTTTGAAAAACTCTATTCTTCTTGGCTTTTCTATCAGAGGGTTGGCCCATATACCGAATATCAAGACTTTGTTACATTTTAAAGGAGGCTTTTCTCATTCATTCGAAAAATCGAACATCGTCTGCGGCACCCCCTACAGTACCAAATATTGGAAAACTGAAATTGCACACTTTCTTCCTTTTCAACTGTCTACCAATACCAAATTTCAAATCTCTATCTCATCGCGCTCTTTCTATCATTTCACATTTCGAATGTTTTTGTGTGGAGTACCACCCCTTAAATATAAATTTTTGAAAAACTTCATTCTTCTTGGGTTTCCTATCAGATGATTTGCCCATATACCAAATATAAAGCCTCTATCATGTTTTAAAAGGGGCATTTCTATTTTATTTCTAAAATCGAACATGCCGGTGTGCGGCACTCCCTAAAGTAGAAAATATTGGAAAGCTGAAATTGTACATTTTCTTCCTTCCAAACTATTTCCCGTGCACCAAATATGAAATCTCCATCTCATCCCGAAGCATGATTTTTTATCAATTCACCTTTCGAACGTTTTCCTCTGGAGCATCACCTTAAACGAACATTTTTGAAAAATTATATGCATCTTGGGTGTTTTTATCAAATAATTAGCCAATATACCAAATTTTATGCCTCTATCAAATTTTAAGGGCGCCGTTTCTCATTTGTTCGACAAATTGAACATTTTGGTGTGTGGCACCCCTTTAAGTAGAAAATATTGGAAATCTGAAATTGCGCGCTTTCTTCCTTTCGAACGATTTACCCATACATTAATTTTGAAGTCTCTATCTCATCTCAAAGCATGTTTTTGTATCACTTCACTTCTCGAACGTTTTGGTGTGTGGTGGCACCCCCTCTACAGAACATTTTCGGAAAATAGGATTTTTCCAGGGGTTTTTATCGAGCGATCGACCCGTGTACCAGATTGCAAATCTATCTATTCGGGAAGTGCCTAAGAAAGGCGTGACAGACAGACAGACTGATGGACAGACAGACAAACAGACAGACAGACACTTGGCAATTAGTATATATAGATGGATAATAGATAGTTACGTTACACGGGAAATTATTTGAGTTAAGTGTCTTATCTACCGTTTACGCAATCTGAGACTTCGATGAAGCTCTTTTTCTCTTTTACGCAATTTAATTCCCATTGGTTTATAACTGCAGATACATCATCTTGATATCAGAAAATATCAATTAAACCAAGCGTGAAAGTTTGGAATTTGAAACGTCCCTGAAAAGACATTTTCAACGACCATAAACGTCAGCCCCAGTTCTAAAGATTTTATTTTTCATCGGATTAACATTTCATTCTCCCTTTTATAAGATAACTTTATTCAGCTGTCTAAGAGGAAAAGCTATGTTTTAATCATCTGTACCATAAAGAACACATCAGTGTATCACAATTCGTCTTAAGAGTTGCAAATTTGTACTTTTGACTTCCTTTTTCTTTTATTCTTTCTTTTTCCATTGTCGTTGTATTTCTGAACTTATGATATATACTCTTTATTTTCTTTAGATCCCTTACTGAACTACAGAATGGCAACCAGTGAAACACTAGGAGCATGGGATTATATTGTGATCGCTCTTACCATGTCAGTCTCAGTTGCGATTGGCCTTTACTTTCGCTTTACTGGAAGCAGGCAAAAGATGACAAAGGAGTTCCTGATGGCGAACAGAAATATGGGAAGATTTCCTGCTGTATTTTCATTGGTGGTAACTAAACTTTCTGCTATAGCGATAATTGGAGAGCCTTCGGATATTTACATGTATGGAACCCAGCGTTGTACTGCATTTATTTTCATATTCATCGGATCTTTCGTCACGGCTTACTTGTATCTACCCGTATATTTTGCTGTTGGAGCTTCAACTATATATGAGGTAAGAAAGAATTTACTAAAATAAAATTAAAATTTATAGCAAGGACAGATTTAGTGATGGTTGTATCCGTATATAGCTGCATTGATGCACTCGATTCATTACCTTTCGAAACATCGATATTTCGTATCTATATAGTTGCAAAGTATATCGATATATAGCTTTCGATACGTATCATATCAATAATGTGTCATACTTTCTTTATAGTGATTTTCTTTTAATTTTGAAAAAAAAATAATTTGTAAGTGATATTTGTTACAATGATAAAACAACCAATTTTCTCTTTTGATAAAAAATATTCTTGATAAATTTGTAGTCAGGTCCTGATTACGCCCAGGTACATAAGGCGCGAACCTAGAAACTTCAGATTTTAGAGGTCCCAAAATCATCTTGCAATTGTATCGTGTCCTAAAATTAAACATTGAATATACTTTCCTAATATTGATACATGCTTTAGAATTCTTTTAATTATGTCAATTTTAAATAAGTAGTTAATTATTTTTCTAGCAAAGGTTTTTTCTCTGAACTTAACTAATAAAAACCGTTTTGAAATCTTATTTTAAATAGCATAAACTAAGCAATTTTGTTTTATTGGCTGTTGTGAGTTTGACATTACTTCGAAACTTGATTTCGAAAATTCTATTAAGGTCTTTGCAAGGAAAGTGGGAAAACACATTTCTGAATTATTTTGTACATTAATCATTATTTATTGCATTTTGTGCCTAATATTTAGCTTCTTAAATGCAATTTTTATGCATACTATTCTTCCAGAATAGAAAGAGAAAATATTCCATTTTAATTTTTCGTTTCTGAAAAATCCGTTAAATTTTGTGCTATTTAAGATAGATATGTTTTTAAATTGCAATTAAGTAGATGTTGCTTTCCTTAAGAGTGCATTGTATTTCTATACCTAACACTCTAAATAACTTTTTATAATATGCCAGTGTAACAATATTTTTGTCTGTATTTGATCAAAATGTTCACTTTACTGTAAATAGACTAAATGTGTAAACGCATGGACTTTTCCTTACAAAGTTATTGGGGTGATTAAGAACATTGCAAAGAACCTTGTATAAATCTTTATTTTAGAAGCTCAAAGAAAAGCATTTAGTATGTACTGAATTTCGGTTTTAAAACTACAGGGTGTCCCAAATTAAACTACACATTTCGGAGAGGGCTACAGCAAAAGCTATTCATCAGAAAGTCATGACATTTGGGGAGTGTCGTAAGGAGATGATGGGATTTTTTTCTAGAGAAAATAAAAGGTTAGTTCCAAAAAACACCAATAGAGGTCGCTATTGGTGAGTTTTTTTTTTCTTTTTTCTTTTTGCCCACATGAATGTCTCTACAAGTTCCGTTATACTCTTCTAAGGTAACAGTATGGTGTGGTTTTACTGCCACATTCATTTTGGGACCATTTTTTTCGAAGAGCTCAGACCCGCAGGTCCTGTAACGTGTTCTGTCACCAAGCGACGTTACGCATCCTTATTGGAGAATTCCATCATTCCTGCTCTGCAGGCACATCAGTGTGTTAAAACAATAGTGTTTATGCAAGATGCAGTGTAAACAATAGTGTTTATGCCTCTACACATAGCCACTTGTCTGAAACAAGTGTTCAGGAGCCACTTTTCTGATGACAGAATCATCAGCCGTCATTTCCCTACGGTATGGCCTGCAAGATACCCATATTTGAATCCATGCGATTTTTGGCTTTGGGAATATCTCAAAGACTTGGTCTACTGTGATCCCATAAGATCTCTGTCTATCTTAAAGACAGCATAGCACGACATGAGTATAACATTCCGACTCATATACTGCAATCAACCATGGAACATGCTATGTTACGAGTCCATATGGTAGCAGACAATGATGGCTATCATTTTGAACATGTTTTGTCCTCATTAGACGGATACATTGTGTAGTTTATGTTATATGATCTGTATAAAGATATTATATGCCCTCTTTTGGTGGTTTTTTGAACTAACTTTTTTTGCTCTAGAAAAAATTCCCATCATCTCCTTACGACACTCCTCAAATTTCATGACTTTCTGAAGAATAGTTTTTGTTGTAGCCCTCTCGGAAATGTGTAGTTTAATTTGGGACACCCTGTATATATATAACATGTACATGTAATCATTTTAGAACATTCAACAAAAACATTTTGTGTTTTAGTTTCTTGAACAACGATTTGGAAAGCGAACGAGAAAGCTGGTTTCTGTATTTTGTTACATTCAAACAGTAAGTAAACACATCATTTATTTGCAAAATCTAACGGGGATATAAATCTAGGGGAGTTCCCTCAAAAGTTACCTATGCATCCCTTTAACTTTTGATTTAAGTGCCCTAGAGTTGTGGAAACAGAGCTTCTAAAAAGTTTGCAGCTCCTCTTCCTCGCGGCGAATTCAAGAAATTAGAATTCCTATCTCGAAAATGAAGCAAAATAGGCGAAAAATTGCAGGGGTTGGCGAAATAGGCGAAAAGTTGCGTTCTCTATTTAGTATGTAAAGGCGTATAGTGGGCTATACAACACGTACAAATAGTTAAAAAATAAGGTACACCAAAAGCTATAATTATGCAAATGCCAACATTCAATTATTTCAGCATTTCTAAATGAAATCGTTAGAAATACGCATTGGAAATGAATAATCCATACAATATATATATGTATATATACACACTAGCTTCCAAAAGTTAAGCACGGACGGTAAAATCAACAAAAAATGGAAAAGTAAAGCTTTCATTAACTCAAAATTGTATACGAAGGTAGCAAATGTATGTTTATGCATTTAAGAAAATAAGAATTATGTGATGAAAAAAATACTTACTTCTCGTAAGTTATATGATGACGTCACATTTGGGTCATTAACAAAATGATGTTTAAAGACAAACAAACCAAACAAAACTTACATTAATATGGTATGTGACCACCCCGGACCTTCGCACAAACTTTACAACGATTTTACATGCTTTCAATGGGGTGATCAACCATCGCAGATGCGAGCAATGATCATTCAGCAGTTTCCAACTCTCTGAGACTGGCTGGAGGAGGTAAACGCGCAGAGGCAAGACGCTCGTTGGCATCCCAAAGGTTTTCAATGGGATTAAGGTTGGGGGAATACTCCGGCCACTCCATACGAAAAATGCCCTCACTTTCCAGGTATTCGTTAACGTTGTTAGCTTGATGGGGACGTGCATTATCGTCCATAAGGAGGAAATCAGGACTAACTGCTACAGCGTAGAGTCTCGCATTGGGGTCTAGGACTTCATCCCGATACCGCGCAGCCGTCATAGAACCGCCTTTAAAAATGTGCAGCTTTGTGCAATATCCGATTGAAATTCCAGCCCACACTATGATGCTGCACCTGAACCTCTGAATGCGTGATGTTCTAGGATGTTTTTGGCCTGATAGCGTGTGCCTCGTTTTCTCCAAACCTTTATACGCTTATCATCTGATTCCAGGGCAAATCTGGACTCGTCCGTGAACAGAATGTTGCACTAATCTGAGGCAGTCCAATTGACATGTTGACGACACCACTTTAATCTTGCCCCTCTGGCTTGGACGGTTAGTGGAACACAAAAACATGGTATTCGGGATTACAGTCCCTTCACGTGGAGCCTTCGGCGCACAATACTGGCAGAGATTGTCTTACCAAGTGCCGCTAAAACCATGGATGTAACAGTTGTGGAGGTCGCTCGTCGATTCCGTTTGGTTACTATAGCAATATACCGATCATCAGAGGGGGTAGTAACCCTTGGACGACCGGGCACAGGTCTCCGGATAACTGTTTGGAATTGTTTTCATAATCAAGAAATTACCGAATGATCAACGCCAAAGAAAATAGCGGCATCTTTAATTGACTGTCCTGCTTCAATGCGTCCGACAGCACGCCAGCGCTCACTATCTGTCATTCGTCTTCTTTCATGCATAGAAACACGAATGCAATCAAAAATAATCCTACAAAAGTTATAAACACTTCGTATCAACATTTAAATGCACCTCCTCAAATCCTTCAGAATGCCTATATGGTAAATGCCTATACGGTAACTGCCTATTTAACATATATCCGGACAGTTAATCGTGATTGGCTGTACCATATACGATATTTGCATACTACCATCTATATCCGCCGCGATTTTTAGCCACTGAAATTCAAATACACTTTCGGAAAATGAAAATTTGCATTGCGTGCTTAATTTTGGAAGTCAGTGTATATATATATATATATAAATCTTGTACACAGCCTTATTGGCGGGCAGTTTACTTCAATGTGGCCGTCAAGCATAAAGTGGTTCCTTATCCCCCGATTTAAATATTTTATATATAGTACATATTACATACCTTATTTAATATACAGCAGTATTTAATACAATTTAAAATTTAATTTTGTCTATAAATTTAAAAAGTAAACGAAACTTTTTCAAAATTAATATGAAGTAAAATTTAACGGAAATATTAAAAATTATTTAAAGATAACTATATATATATATATATATATATGCATATATATATATATATAGATAACTATATATATATATATATGCATATATATATATATATAGATAACTATATATACATATAAATGAATTAAATGCTTGTTTTATACGCAATTTTAACGACAAAATTAATAAGGCCAATCTCATTACTCTTGGTTGGACTATTCTCGAGACACGGTTTTGGAACTTTGATGAGCTGATGATGCTTTTTACCGTAGTTAAATATTTAGATGAAATTTCTTAAAATTTGGGAAGCAAATCTCTTGTGGGTTAAATAGGTTATGATATTAGATTTTGTACGATTCAGGAAAATGGAATTAATTTTTTTTTTATATTGCGAAATAGCCCCCCAAAATTGTCAAAATCTGAAATAAAGACTACATATGCTTTAATATATTAATTGAATGCTGATGTTTTACGTAACTTTTGACGACGAAACAATTAAAACCAACGCTCATTATTCTAAGATGAATAGTTCTCCATGATTCCATGTAATTTTGAGAAGATGACGCTGTTTTAAAATGCATTAAATTGTCAAACGAAAAAGAAGACGTAATAAAACTGCAAATTACATATAATATCAAAGAGGGGAACTTCCTTATTACGATTACGTCAAGATCGCAGTTACGATTTCAAAAACCAATACGAAATCGGGAAAGTTATCGAAAAAGCAACATGGCGATAATAGTATAAGCAAGTGTTGTTTCTTTAAGATAGCAAACGTTTGCCGAGATTTCGAAACCTACCGTGGCGATACATCTTCGGAGGCTGCTATAATAAGGAAGTACTCAAAGAAGTATCCATGTCATTTTAGGAAATTAAACTCCATTTAATGGATTTTTCAAGAAAGACTAAATCTGAGTCTGCAGGGAAAGTAATGTGTCGCCCACATCAGATTTTTGCATTTTAGAGCAGAATAAAAACGTTAGGAGATTACTTTTACTTATTAATGCTCAGACAAATAAACAGATTCGGTTAACTGCGGCCATTGTAAAAGCTTGATATATCCAAATATAACTAGGCTGTCGTCTCTCTGGGTGACCCGAAATTGAAGCGAAGCAGATCATTCAACTATATGTTTAATAGAAATATTTATTTCATGAAAGGAGTAAAAAATTCAAATATGAAATCCAAAATTTTAAGTATTAGATAATTGATGTACAAAACAGTCTAGTAACTTGAACAATTGCATTTGCCAAGCTACTATGTATATTCGAACTTGCACATTTGATGAATTCCCATAATTTCTTTAAAATCCATTTTAAAGTATGTTTAGCAATTTTAATACAAATTCTATGTCACATGATAATAATAAAAGAAAAATTTAATTTAATTGTACTGATGAAATTAGTTAAGTTTTACGACATTTATTTATTATTTTGGAGGTTGGGAGGGGGCACTTATAGAGCTTAGGGCAGTGTTTTTCAAAGTGCGTTCTGCGGAACCCCTGGGGTTCCACGACATGATACTTCCGTGTAAATTTTCTTTAATATTAACAAAAGCACGTAAAATTTGCATGCATAATTTGAACCTCAATGGACTTCTTCTCATTTTGGAGTTCCGTGACCAAAATGTTTGAAAAATATTGACTTATGATCTTTGCAACAGTAAATCTGGCGCTGTCACTTACCTTATATTACTTAAAATCAAATAAACTTTTAAAAATAAAATTATCCCGAGGAGGAGCTTACACTCCTCCTCTATGTGCGCGCGTCATTTATCATATCACATGGACATAACTGAACCGAAATGTATAATAACAGGAATTTTCATTTAAACTCCAACTCTCTATACAATATATCAAATTCATGTTTTTATCGAAAAACGTAATAATAATAGTGAAAAATTAACTAATTTATCACAATTTGCAAATGCTGCCAACACTTGGATGACCATATAGCTGCAATTAAAGTATAAAACTGGCTAGGTTTCATAAATGATCTTATTGTAAGTAGTTGCAAAATTAGCCATTTTATAGCCAGATTTAGCTATTTTAGGATATTAAACTTTCCGAAAATTGGCTAAATTTAGTCAGAAAAAGGTTAAATTGGTAACCCTGCTATTTACAATATTCACAGATTGAGCCGCACTGAAAAAATTATTCTTAAAATTAATATAATCAACCATCATTTAATCTTAATAACCTAAATTATTGCATTAAATATTTCTAAAAGTACAATTTTTTTTTAATTTTTCCGTGTTTTAATGATTTTTGTTTTGTATGTTTGTACATTTTAACGTTCTAAATTCTTTTTATAAATGCATATATACTTTTCCCTCGTCTTTGAACATATTTTTTTTCATACTGCTAAATTAAATTCTAGTTTCGTACTGCTCAAATTATTTTCGTAATGCACAAATGGGACACTACTACACGTTAAAAGGAAAGCTATATGAAAGGGTGTAAGTTGCTCGTTCTTTTTAGCAGTATGAACTTAAGAATAACAATGTTTTTATAAGTATTCTGCATTATCTTAATTCACACATTAGTCATAATTTACTGATACTTGTCAATACCGATGATGATTTGCCGATATTGACTATTCCAGTTTACTTATCTGAACCTGAATAACCCCAAATAATCATGTTAATATATAAATTGACTGTCTTTCAAACCTCTAATGTTCTTTTCTAAAACACCTTGCAGCTCTTGAACATGTCAGTCGTGATCTACACTCCAGCCATAGCAATGAGCGCCGTCACAGAATTCAGTACTGTATCATCTATCATCCTAATAGGTGGAGTTTGCATACTTTTCAGTTCTATGGTAAGACTGCAATTATCTGTTTCGCAATTAAAGAAAACTAACTATTCCTCTGAGGGTTGTTGTCGTTGAGACCCAGACCGTCCGACCTACCAGAAAGGTGTAAGGTAACAGTTTGGACAACCGGGAAGAGCCACCCAATTTAGACTGGAACCCAGTGGGGGAGGCATCCACAGGGACAGTACCCTCCGTCCCCTACCACTAACTTAAGGACTTACGGACCCCTTGATAATTTCATAAGGAAAGCGTATGGAAGATCATTGCCCGACTCAGTTTTGGGATGAAGTTTAATTGCTGCGATTTCTGCTTGCGTACATGTATGCGTACGAGTGCGTGTGTTTTCTTATATGTGTGCGTGTGTTTTCTTACATGTGTGCGTGTGTTTGCTTACATGTATGCGCATGCATGCATATTTGTAGCCTGTGAGCCTCTGGTTGACTCAAATGTGACCGGTCTTGGTTTGTAATAGGTTGAAGACCTCTGACTTATCGGATGCCAGCAATATTTTCAATTGTCAAGTTAGATTTGTACAAGATATAAATAAAATGGGTATCTTTAAATAGTTTTATGCGTTGTTATTCAGAAAAGCGCCAAATTGAAATGCACAATACAACGCTAAAAACATTGTGCCGTGCCGTGGGTCTTGTACATCATTATCTACGCTTTACAAAAAGTTGGAAAAACACATCGTAACGTTAATGGGGAAACGCCGACAGGTTTTCGTCAGATTCGAACTCGGGACCAAGAGCATGGCAATCTCGTGCTATTTCGATTATGCTCCTGCTTATTTAGATTAGACCAAACGATATCTTCGAGTCCGAGCAAATAACTGGGAATGTGATTTATAGCATAGAGTGGCGTACGAGTTACTGGCGTAAACACATTAGTTATGGGCTTAATCTCTCTTTCGATGACATACTTCAATGCGTATATTATGACCTGTATAAACCATATTAAAATTGCAATAAATTATAGTTAAGATTTTTAGATTCGTCAAGATTACAACGAATTTCTGCTTTCTGCTTAGAAGAGCAAATAAAAGCAGCAAGAAGTATATTTTGATGAAATTTTGCGTTTTAACTATCATCATTAATTGTTACTTTTAACTAATCTTTTTGCGAAATAAAGGAAAAATAGTAAAACATGCACAGTTTTAAGCACTATATTTTGAAGCATATATTTAAGAACAATTAATTGGGCTAAAAATGTCTCTAGTCATTATTTTCATAAATCGCCTGTATAAAAATAGTTATCTGGTCTGCCATCCAACCAGCCAAATCATTGCCAACGCTGGTATCTTTACATTGTAAAATAATATGGCTGTGTCTTTTATAGCGGTAAATCTAAATTTCGGACAGCCTCAAAATTCAGTACAGAGGTAGCTAAACTCCTGGGAAACAGACCTCGTCGATTATTACAGAGTTTCCATCTTAACACCATCGGAAAGATTGAAGGACGTTCTTTTCAACGATCTTTGAACCGAATCCATAGAACATTTCAGTGATATTTATTTACTTATTTTTGAATATATCGTAATATACATATTTCAGACTACTTCATTTTCACTTCGTGGCATCCCAAACTGGAAAATTCGCACAATTTTAACTTTTGGAATGAATATAGATTGATATTATCTTCGCTTTCTAATGAAAAAATAATGCTTGCTTTATTTTTGAAATGTTTTTGATTTAAAAAAAAAAGTGTAATATTAAATTTGCACAACGAATGGAACTTCATTCTCCTTATGTAAGGCTCCAAAACCTTTACCCTCATACGTTGCAGTGCTTCATGACATCATAATCGGCAGCGAATCCGCTGCAGTAGGGAACAGTGACGTGTGAGTGGATGACGACTTTAGTTTCAAACAGGCGTTTTGGGTATTGGGTGGTATAACTTAGATTCTGGTAGATAAATTCTGCATATATAAACGTAGTTTTATTAATGTGCTTATATGTGAAATTAAAGAATATTCCGTTTTGTTTTCAGTACGTGGAGTGTTTTGAAAGTGACGTAATATCAAGATTTTAGACTAGCTCCTCCCATTTTCAGGAATTTTATTAATTTGATTCTATTGCAGCTTTTAGTTACGCTAGAGCTTCGTTTTAAAAACTATACCTTTTAATTATAGCTAGCGAAGGCCGTATATTCGGATCGAATGCGGCCCCGCACGCTTATGTAGGACTTATTGCACTTGCGCAGTAAGTTTTGTTGTTGTTGTTCTAAACGGGCGTACGGTAAAAGCGTTGTTTGATTTTTGAGAATTCGCTGTATGTTCCGATGTAATTTTGATCAGAGGTTTGTATCTTAAATCTCGGGCAATGTACAGGTTCTTTTCTAGTAGATTATATTTCGCGAATTCATTTGGCAGAAGTTGGTATCCAAGCATTTAAAAAAGTGCCCATTTAAATGTTATTCACTTTCTCTATATAAACAAGGGTGGATTGAAAGCTGTGATGTGGGCTGACGTCTTCCAAGCTGCTATGATGTACGGCTGCCTCCTGGCTGTTCTCATTCAGGCCACGATCGAAGTGGGAGGTCCGGCTAATGTCTACAAAGCTGCTCACGAGGGCGAAAGAATGGATTTTTTCAAGTAAGGAAAAATTTCAGATAAATAAATGTTTTAATATTACAAATGATCTATATAAATAAAACAGAAAATATGTTCGTTTATTCGTTTGTCTCGTCATCGCGGGAAAATGGCTGCAACGAATTTCGTAAAATTTTGTTTAAATTAAAAATTTCTCAAGTTAATTTCTCAAAATATTAAACGTTCACCGCAAATTGTGGATTTAATAAGAACGAGTATACATACTACTAGCATGTTGTATCATCTGACCGAAAACAACGAAAAAAAATCTGGAGTGTGTAGCTATTATCCAATTTTCTCATAGCCACATTTCCTACTTTTGCATCCGTTTCAATCACAATCAGTATCAGTATTGAAAAGCATATAACTTTTTATGAGATTCGCCTGCAAGTTGTTCTTTTCTCTTAACATAATACCAAAAATATCTGAAAATTTACAGGATACTAAAGAAGCTGGATACGTTTGGCTGATATGAGGAGAAAGTAGTTTTCGAGGGGGAAATTGACATATACTTTGCTAAGACATTAATATTGAATAAAGGATAAAGGTTTTTCATATGTTTAAATGGAAATTTTTACACTGCAACATTTGCATGTTGGTATCATGAAAACATTACTGTTTTATTAATGGATATCTTGGTTGATTTTGAAACACGTGATTTCGAAGGTGATAAAGCTAGAAATATAAGTAACACTGTCCGTAAAATTATGATTTAGCTTACTTCACCAGAACCATTTGTTTTTCATTAAAGTGTAGCATTAAGATGTTTCTACGCACAAAACTTAAAACATTTAAAACTATTTTATAAAAATGCATTTTTGACAAAATCATAAATGCTAATTTTCATATTTTCTTTTTCTTTTTAATCAAACAAAAATATTTTATAATTTTTTCTTTAGAAAGATATTTTTAGTGCATGCATACCTATATTAATTGAACATGTGTAGGATAATAATTTTTTTTTCGTGTAATCATGCAAATAGCCCTTAAAATATAAAACTGAGAAAAATGTATTTAAAGTAATGTCGAACTAAAAAAATTGTAATGTATATAAATGCTCTTTTTATCACTGTAGGCTGAATTTCCGTTCCCTTTGGATGTGATTTACTTTAAATTAATCCTAAAAATGTAAAAGATATTTAAAAATTGCATTTGAAAAGTTTGTTTTTTGGCAATTAAAAACTACTATATATAATTTTATTACCGTTCACATCCGTAATGAAATAATCTCATTGTTCCAGGAATAACCAGTATTATAAAAAATAATGCTATAAAGATATCTAAATTTAAGTAATTGTTGTTTCAATAATGTCATTCACAAAAAATCTATCTAGCTAATTTTTATAATTAATGCATCTACGATTAAAATATATATTGATAATATATTTATATAATTATATATAATGGTAGTGATGATCCAGGGAGAGGGAGTACTGCAGCGAATGCTTACACTGCAGTATTAAACGTCTTGAGTTCGAGACGTCTTTAGCTCAACGCTCTGATGCTGGTTTACCACACCTTAGTCCTACAATCAAACACCGGTGCTACCAAGTTGGTGGTTTCGCATTCTCACAACACGAGCTTGTTTTATAGTGTCCACATCTTACAGGCGTGCACATGCATATACGGGAATTTTTCGTTTTCGCGATATGTTCAGCGTGTCTTAAAAGATGCTTTTTTTTTTGTCAAAATCTCAAATTTCAAAATGTTTGGTAAGAGAATAATTTATACTAGTGATCCTCAACCTATTTTGTGTTTGGAGGAGCTTTTGAAATATTTCGTAAAATCTCACGGAACCCCTACTTGGTTGACACATATTATGACTAACAAGGGTAAATTACAAAATAGAAGTACGTGTAATGCAATAGAGTTCATAAATAATAACTAATTCCTATATTTAAATAATATATTTGCAGTGTCCACTTCGACGATAGGAGCTTGCAATTCCGTCCCAGTAGCTCAACGGTAGAGCGTCGGCTGTCAGTTCTGAGATCCAAGTTCGATTCCCGGTTCGGGCAGCAAGGCTTTCTACCTATTTCTAGAGCATTTTTTGCCTCTTAATAAAAAATAAAAGATACTGTTTTATTTTTGGCTTACTAGTTACAAACAAACATTGTGTATATATATATATATTTAGTAATAATTTGGAATTAATATAATTGTTTTTCATAAAAAATGTTAACTAAAAACAAGTTATATTTTATTGTTTTATGATGCATTCACATTTTCAAGTGCTGTGATTAAAAAAAATATATATTTTTAAACTGGTTTGGCGTTTTGAAATTACTGTTTGGATTTTATTTTTCAGTATTTTTATCTGGAAGATCTATGAGTAGTTGGCAAAAGTAATGGTAATATTCATTACTGGGTACCGCTAACTGAATTCTTTGCTGCTACAAAAATTTCTCTTTCCGAGGAAATCTCTCTCTGCTAAAATATTACGCATCAAGCGAATATCTAACTAAATAAAAATGCTTCTTTGTTTCATCAATAGATCAGGTTAAAACCTCAATCATTCAAAAAAATTGATTGATTGATAAAAAAAAATTATATAAAAAGATACTGAATTACAAAAAAATGGTGGCAAGCTGTACATTTTTCGCAAGTTTTTCTGATACCTGAGTACTGGCTCGCGATGCCTTAAGTTTCCGTGGAACTCTGGTTAAGAACTGCTATCAGGCATTACTTTATCAATCTATTGTATAACAATAGAATGATAATGTAATATAAAGTTCAGTCAGATTGCTCAATTTATTTCAAATGATGTTTGTTCAATATACATATTTGATAGTTGTGTTGTTTTCAGATTCCGTGATGATCATACTATTCCATATTCGTTTTGGAATGCAATTGCGTACGGAATTCAGTTTGGAATCGCGCATGCTGTCAACCAAATGGAAGTTCAAAGGCTGTTGGCAGTCAAAGACTTGAAAAAGGCGCAATCGTAAGTAACAGTTCCTATAATTCTTAGGATATGACAGAAACAGAGAAAGAAAGATAGTACACTTCTGCCAAAACCTCTTTATCACACCCAAACAAGGTGGTTCTCAAACTTTTTCACAGCTCTCCACTTTGGAAGAGAAATACGTCTTCGTGGCATTCACTTCAGAACCTGGTAGAACCTTTAGAACGTAACATTCACTTCACTTCCTTCACATTGTCAATTCACTTCAAAACCTGCCTGCATTGATCACTGAAATTTTTCAGTTATTTTTTGTATTAGAGGTAAATTATTTTAGATATAGAAAATTGAAAGCTTTTTGTTTATTATTTACTTACATGTTTGTTCGTTTGTCTGTTCCACATACAAATAAGTTTTTGACGGATACTATATAATGCACGTAACCCTACCCATGTTTCGAGTTTTTAGGTTCATGTGTTGTCTAGATGTTAATAACAATTAGATGCCTAGATATTAATAATAATTCCATATAAATAACAAAGTGAAAATAATTATTTTCTGAAACTTCCTTTGAGGAAAATGATATCATGTTGCTTAGCAATGGAATTAGTTCAAATGGTTTTATGCTGCAGATTATTTCCATTCAATCTATCCAATTTAAGAAATTGATATAAAAATAAACTTTATAAATGGAAGGTATCATATTTTGATTGCTTTATACCAGTTATGGTTTTGGAGTATAACAGTTTGGAATGATTGATATTTTCAATTTCTTAATTCATCTGTTTCTATTTTAGGCAATTGTGTTCCAAATTCAACATATTTTCTCTTGTGTTTAACAGATGCAACAGAATAACAAGAAAGATCAATCATGCATAAAGCATTGATTATGAAACACTTTCCAACTGAAATCCAATTTTAATTAAACATCTCTAAAATGCGATACATTCAGCAGTGATATTTTTTTAATTATCGCAGAACTACAATAATTTGTTTTACTTGAAAACTTAAAATTTGATTGAAAAAAATAAACTTTATTCAAATGACGTCATTGAAATATAAATCGTCTGGCTCTCTATGTAAAAGCAGTGAATATTTCATTCATACATTTTTATTTCAGACTCCAGAGTTAAATAGTTTTGCGTGAAAACAATTCAACAATTCGTATACAACTCATCTTATAATCATTTGTTTACATTCTGCATCCAGTAAAATTAGGCTTCGTTGTCGAAATAATAAAAATTTGATGATCATTTAAACTAAAAAATAATGGAATTGCGTTGGCGCAGAATATAGATGTACAGAAAATACGCAAAAATAAAGCGGTTTTAGGACGGATGCAACACTAAATATAAATTTAAAAGAGCTTTAAAAATCACGATTTTTACTATGAGAAAAAAATATGGATACATATTTTATTTTGAAGTGGGTTACGTGATCTCTTCATATTTTATGGGTGGATTTATTATTTTATATTTTATTTAAAAAACTATCGAACATATTTTGCTGAAATGTTTTCTGTATTTTTTATGGGATAATTTGAATATTTCCTAAAATTTTCGAAGCAATTTGCGAATTTTTACTTTTCTTAAAAAATGTTTGAAAAATGGATCCCATAGGGATCAATGTATTTCATTTTTTTTAACCCGGGTTCAATCCAAAGGTAATTGAGTGATATTATTCATTTACATTCCCATATGTTCCACAGACCGTACCAACAACATAGTAAAATTTCACTTTGATAAAGTCATTTTTACGACAGTTATCGTGCGAACGGACAGACAAACAGAATGAACAAAGTCCTAAACATTTTTCATCTTATGTTGTAAAGAGTTAAAAATTGCATGATATATAGCGTTTTCATTTTGGTATATGTTGCATAGTGTCATAAAAACAGTAGTATCTTTGTTGTAACATCTCAGTAAAATTTTTGGGTATAGTGTCCTTATTGTAAAATCTCCGTATTTTTATGAAATATGTATACTAGTTTCTGTAAATACATTTCAATTTCTCAGAGCCTCGTTGTGGACATCTATTCCTTCATTCGTGATGGCTTTCTTGACGACGTCTGCTGGATTAGCTTTGTATGCTGTGTTCAAAAATTGTGATCCTCTCGCCGAAGGAAGTCCAGCTGGTCTCACAAAACCAGATCAGGTATTAAAAGGAATTTGTCATTCGTGAAAATTACGAAAATCAGTAAAAGTAGGAAAGGTAGAAATGTGGCAATTTGACAAGGGACTAAAATTCAAACTGTCAAAATAAGTGTCCCTTTTATTGAGTTCTTTCCAAAGTAAACCGTAGCGCATTTAAGGTATATATAAGCGCTGGTATGCATAAGCATACATTACGCTATTACATGCATAGTTTAAGTCAGAAATCAAATGCTGGTTATAACGAGTAAGGGATTATTTATTTATTTACTTACACAAGAGAACACAAAGTGCGATGATCTATTTGTGCGATGATCTATTTTTTACCATTTCAAAGAGTTTATTATGTAGCATATTTTGTCTGATTCGCGTAGCGCACTTAATTACGCAGCGGAGAGTACTATTTAATTACGTAAGTAGTATATAGTAAAAGTGTATTTTAAGTATAGTAAAGTAATTAAGTGTTAAGTATAGTAAAAGTGCATAGTAGGTAAAAGCGTAAAACGTATATTTTATAGTGTATAGTAAAGTGTATTTTAAAGTATTAGTGTTATATACTGTTTTGGGTAATGAAACGATTTTTCTTTTCACTTCAAAGTAGAAAATTTGATTATGTAGCGGAAGTCATTGATGGGCCCACATCTGGATTTTTATGTCTGGAACAAAATCAGTATTACTTAACTTAAAGTCTACAATTCTTTACAGATTGTTCCGTATTACATAGTAAGTCGCTTAACTGCGTATCCTGGACTATCAGGATTGTGCATCTCAGGAATCTTTTGTGCGTCCATAAGTTCTCTCTCATCAGCAATTAACTCACTGTCAACCGTGTTCGTGAATGACTTCATCTTGGTGTTCTGGAAACAGAAGAAAGTATCCAACTTGAAACTGAGCATCATTGCTAAAGTACTCGGTAAGTTAAATCGATGATGTTTTACTGTAGGTAACTGATATTAAATGTTCACAAATCAATAATGTTTTACAGAAATTAATGTTTTGTATTTATACATCAATAATGTTTTGCATTAATCCATGTTTTGTATTTACAAATCAGTGATGTTTTACGGTAACTCATATTAAATGTTCACAAATCAATAATGTTTTACAAAAATTAATATTTCATATTTATAAATCAACAATGTTTTGTAATGTTTCGTATTTATAAATCAACAATGTTTTGTAATGTTTCGTATTTATAAATCAACAATGTTTTGTAATGTTTCGTATTTATAAATCAATAATGTTTTGCAGTAATCCGTGTTTCATATTTACAAATCAATAATGTTTTACAGTAATTCATGTTTCGTGCTCACGAATCAACAATATTTTGCAATAACTCATGTTTCGTGTTCACAATGTTTAACAGTAGCTCATTTTTAGTGTTCACAAATCAATATTGTTGCATGAGAATGAAATGCTCCTTATAAATTAAGGAACAAAGGGAAAAAAACTGAAACAATGCCCAACGTTTGGGAGGATTCTATGATCTATTATTATTTTATCCTAATTCTATCTTTGCCTGATATTAATGTACGTGCCAAACATCTCAATTTCCATTCCAAAGAAGCGTATTCTCATGATTGGTTATTTAATTCTACTAAATTGCAAAGATTTTGGAATTTCAAGATCTGCCATTCATCTGATTTTTGCTGCTGCTGGTGGTGGTGGTGGTCGCCCGCTTTGGGCTCCTGGAGCATATAACAACGTTCGCAAGAACGATTTTTGCTGTACGTTCTGATCAAAGGAGATGTTCGTCGTAGGACCGTAAGTTGTTTAACTAAGTATTTTGTATGTACAGTTTGGTTCTGATTCGGTATTAGAAATATAGATGTTCATAGTATGTTGAACAGACAGCTACGAAGTACGTATCGGTATATGTATATTACAAATTGAATGTCACGATTCAGTGTAGTATGGCGAGCCGTTTTAGAGGGATTGTTTGTATATTTGGCCGTTGTATCTCATTTATATATTTTAAGTTCTTAAACGAAATAGCCGATAATAAATTATTTGACGTTATAATTGTCTTGATTATTTCAGAATCCTTGTTGTTAGTTGAACTGATGTTTGTATTTCAGGTTAAAGGTTGAAGTTACTGTAGATTGCTAACGATTTCAGCTCACGGTTTATTTAAGGCGCAGTTTATATTTCTGTTGAAGTTGATAGTATCTAGATGTCAAGAAAATATATGTTAAGGTCTACTTCCTTAAAGAAATCAAGCATGTAAAAATGAGGTGGCTTCAATTGCTTTGACGTCGTTTTATAGCCCTATTCTTCAGGACAAACAATAGTGGTAAACAACCGTTAAAGAATAACTACAAGGTGGTAGGCAGACAAACAGCCGAATAGATATAGATATGGAACAAGCGAAAATTCGTAGCGGAAGTAACAGCAGATATTGAAATCGAGACTCCGATCATAAACATATCAACACATATTTTGAAAATAAAGACTACCAAAAAATTGGCCATAATTAAAAGTTTTTTTATTAAAATCTCCCTTATCGACGTACTTAAATTACACGCCATAGCGCTTTCGGGCATTACTATGTCCTTCATCAGTCTTTATTTTTAAAGTATTGATTATGTTGACGTGTTTCCATACAATTTTATATCAACACATGCCGATGGCAACCTAGCTCACCCATTAAGCCAAGCGAAAAAATGAAGCCGGCCGCATGGATATGAGATTTAAAATAAAACTGAGTGAGAAGAAAATTAAGACCTCTAAATTACTCACAAAAATAAGGGAATGGGGAGAAATCAGAGATGTTAGAAGTCTATGTAAATGTTTGCACATACTGGCAATGCTAAATTTTATTGATTAACTAAGGCTAACTTAATTAACTAATCTAAATTTTAAGCCTGTCTTAAAATTTAGATTGCACATCTATGGGTTTATATTAGTCTATGTGTAAAATTTGAGAACTGTACGTTTCGCTGTCTATTATCAACATAGTGTCAATAATAAACAGAATTTGTTTTTAATATAGAGAGAGGTAATAGTGATAGGGTTTGGTAAGAGACATATAACCAACAAGGTAAAACCCTTTGAGCAATTAATCTTGAAACTTAAATGGCGTCTATCGAATAATTGCAACTCGCAATATTTACTGTTTCTGGTTTTTATGCGGCCGACTCTACAATGTACAAACATAAATGTACAGAGTACACGGCAAAGTTCTAAGTAGGCCAAATAAGTTTTGATCGATGGCGTATAGAGCTATAGAATTGAGGTATTGATATACTAAATACTAAAGTAACCACGTGCTACCAGATAAGATTGACGACAGCGCCTCTAGCGGCAAAATTTGGAAGTTAAACCTTTTATCTCGGAAACTGCGAGATACAGAAAAAAGGTCAAATTGAAAGTCATTAACAAATTAGTAGGTAACGTTATTTCATTTTATACAAAAGTACTGTTTACACAACGTACATTTTAGTTTAAAGTGTATTCAATATGTCCACTATCTGCCCCAGTATATGTTTATATGCAGGAAAGAATTTCACCAGCATTATGGGTGAATGCAGAGCAGTAGGAAATTGTAAAGCATACCACCATGTAGCTTCAACAGCCTTTCGGTTGAATTCGCTGTGTAACAGCACCATTTCGCAATAATCTTCATTGAAATAGCTTGTCATGGTCGTTTTCCCCCTTCATTAGAGTACTCACATACGGTTACAGACGATCGTTTTCAAAATTTCTCACATTTTACATGCAGGAGAGGTTTCGTATGTCACATCATTCATTTGCATACGACACTCGCAGGAATCATTTGCTCTAAATGTCATATTTTACTTATTCGGTAATGATCAATAATGTTAAAATTGACACTTTTTGTATCTTAGTTTTCTCATGGATAGGTGTGTTAACTCAAATTTTTGCCGCTTGGGGCGCTGTCGTGAGTTTCATCTGGTAGCGCATGATAACTTTACTATACCAATACCTCACTTTCATCGCTCTAACTACCATCGTTCAAAACTTATTTGGTCTACATACAACTTCACCGGAAACTCTGCATTTGTTATATTGTTGTTAACTTTCTAAATTTCTTTTTCAGTTGCTTTTCACGGTGTTGCCATAATCGGACTCTCTTTCCTCACATCCTTATTTAAGAGTGTCTTGCAAGGCGTGGTCGTCCTAGACGGCATAATCCTGGGCCCCACTCTTGGTTTATATACTCTTGGAATACTGACACAGAATACAAACGAAGTGGTACGTTATTTTGTTCTCAAGTTACCGGCGCGGTGGCTGAGTGGTCAAGGCAAGCCTCGTGCTCGCTCGACTGCCGGGTTGTGGGTTCGAGTCCCACCTGCAGCATGAATGTTGTGTTGTTGGGCATAGTGTGTACTAGACCGGGGCCACGTCTCGTAACGACTCGTTCACGACTCTGGCCCATGCATTGGTTAATGATTGGATACATCAAGTGCCCGGCCATTAGCAAATAAATAATACATTGTTCTCAAATATCTTTTTGAAGTCAAATATGCAGATTTGCTATAAATCTGATACAGCAAAGCACGAGACTGTAACGGACAGGTTGGCAGTCACAGAACCCGCCTATTGTGCAATCCGAGCTCAATCTTTAATTGGGCAGTTTCTTTAATAAGTAATTCTTAAAGAAATGTTTGAAATATGATCTGAGTTTGGATTTTTTATTTTTTAACACTTTACAATATAGTTGAAATGTGTTTATGACTTTCTTCATTTTGTCTGTCTGTTTGTCTATCCGTTAGCATGATAACTGCCGTAAAAATGACTTTATCAAAATGAAATTATAGTATGTTGTTCAGACGGTCTGTGGGACCTATGGGAATATAAATGAATAGTATCACCCAATTAGTTTTGGATTGAACCCGGATTCAAAAAATGACATACATTGAACCCTATGGGACCTAATTTTTAAAACATTTTTTAAGCGAATTTAAAATTCACAAATTGCTTCGAAAGTTTTAGGAAATATTCAAATTATCCAATAAAATATATAAAAAAAAATTTCAGCAAAATATATTCAGTAGTTTTTTAAATAAAAATTAAAATAACAAGAAAGATCAATCATGCATAAGCATTGATTATGAAACACTTTCCAACTGAAATGCAATTTCATTTAAAAATTTCTAAAATGTGATACATTCAGTGGTGATATCTTTTACATTATCACAGTGCTACAGTAATTTATTTTACGTAAATATTTAAAACTGTTTCGAAATATAAATCATGTGATTCTCTATGCAAAATCAATGAATATTTCATTCATATAACTTTTATTCCAGACTCCAGAGCTAAATAATTTTGTGTGAAAAAAATTCAGCAATTCTTATGTAACTCACCGTACAATCGCTTGAGATATTTGCATTCTGCATAAGTTAAAATTAGGCTTCGTTGAAGAAATAATAAAAGTTTAGGGATCATTTAAAATCACAACTATTGTAATTGCATAGGCACGGAATTTAGATACACAGATAATACACAGATATACAGAAAATATATGTGTGTGTGTGTGTGTATGCATTCAAAGTATTGGAATCGTGCCGAAGATCGGAATTCAAATTTTCGAAGGATATACACGTTTTGGGACTTCTAGAACACGAAAAAAATATTTTTAGGAAGACGTCTGTGTGTGTAAGGGTGTATCTGTGTATGTTTCTGTGTGTCTGTGAGGATATTACATCCACCCTATTGAAAAACTAATAGATCGAATTTCCTAAAATTTGGTAGGTATGTTTTTTGTGAGAAATCCTGATGTTCATTATATTATAGTACGATTCGTAATAAAAGAATCGGCCTTCTTTACGAAATGGTCGGCAGAAATTTCCTTTATCCACTCTAGCTAGAAACTAATGGAACAAATTTAACAAAATTTGGTGTATAATATTTCAATAACCTACAAGTGATTTATATACCAAATTTAACAAAATTTGGTATATAAATCATTTGTAGGTTATTCTAGTAAGATTCGGGAAAAAGGAACGGGCTATTTTTGCGAAATGGCCCGCAAAAATCGTTAAATATAAAAATAAAAGACTACGTGTGCTCAATTATATCAATTAAATTCCTATTTTATACGTGATTTTTGACAACAAAAAGAATAAGACTAACCCCATTACTCTAAGACTAGCCGTTCTTGAGATATTCTAGTTTTTTCGCTACGCCGTCTTTGTCAATAAGTCCAGCTATCAAATGAGAACCAAATTTAAGTTTAACGTGCAAATTCAATGTCATTTAAAATACTTATGACTGTTATTTTCTGCAGATAAACTCAAATTATTATTGAAGAAATAAAGAGAACGTGAATATGAGTCTGCAGGGAAAGACATGTGCTGCTCACATCAGAATTTTTAACAACATTACAACAATGATTTATAGAAGTGAACGGGGATTATTTGCAGGCCATTTCGAAAAAAATGTATGATCTATATTTAAAGATCCAACAAATTTTTGTAAAATAAAATGTTCAACAAATTTAAGCTGTGTACCAAATTTTAACTCTCTAGGACGTAGGAAAGTGCATTAAAAATGCCATCAAATAAGTATATCATGAAGAGTTATATAAAATTAAAAAGAAAATTTGAGAAATTGTTATCTACCAAATTTATTTTAAAATGTGAAGCTTCTCTCATATACAAAATAGTTAAACTCTTGGAAAGATATTTATTATATAATATATCTCTTTTTTCTTTCTGGAGGATATCCCGAAAGTCAAAATTTAATTGAATTTGTCTTTTTCCCTATATTAAATAATTTTTAATTAAAAAACTACTTAATATGTTTTACTGAATTTTTTTTATATATTTTATGGGGTAATGTGAATATTTTCTAAACATTTCGAAGCAATTTGTGAATTTTAAATTTGCTTAAAAAATGTTTGAAAAATTAGGTCCCATAGGGTTCCATGTACTTCATTTTTTCAACTCGGGTTCAATAAAAAACTAATTGTGTGATATTATTTATTTATATTCCCATAGGTCCCACAGACCGTCTGAACAACATACTAAAATTTCATTTTGATAAAGTCATTTTTACGGCAGTTATCGTGCTAACGGACAGACAGACAGACAGACAGAATGAACATTGAAGTCATAAACACTTTTCAACTTTGTTGCAAAGTGTTAAAAATTGCACCCTTTATACGAAGAGATCACGTGACCATTATATGAAAAGATCACGTGACCCACTTCAAAATAAAATATAGCATCCATCTTGTGTCAAAATTGTGATTTTTAAAGTTTTTTTTAATTCATATTTAGTGTTGTATCCGTCCTAAAACCGCTTTATTTTTGCTTAAATTCTGAGCATCTAGTACATACTGAAACAACGCAATTACAATATATTTGAGTTTAAATGATCATTAAACTTTGATTATTCTACAACGAAGCCTAATTTTTACTTATGGAGAATGTAAACACCAAAAGATGTAGAATGAGTTGTATAAGAATTGCTGCATTTCTTTAAAGCAAAATTATTTAGCTCATGGAGTCTGCAATATAGCTGATACGAATGAAATATTCATTGATTTTACGCAGAGAAGACGATGTTTTCGATGAAGTTTTAAGCATAGAGGTAAATTACTTGTACCCCCATGGTTTTAAGTTTTAAAATAAAATATATTATTATAGTATTGTACTGAATGAAAGGAATGGAAAAAAGTTATGAATGAAATGCTGCTTTTATAGAGAGAACCAGGCGATTTATATTACGATGACGTCATTTGAATAAAGTTCATTTGTTTTCGATGAAGTTTTCAAATATAATAAATTATTGTATTATTATGATAATTTTTAAAGTATTACCGAGGAATGTATCGCATTTTAGAGATGTTTAAACCAGGCAATTCATATTTCAATGCCGTCATTTGAATGAAGTTCATTTTCTTCGATGAAATTTTAAGTTTCAAATATAATAAATTAATGTAGTATTGTGATAATTTTAAAAATATTACCGAGGAATGTATCGCATTTTAGAGATGTTTAAATAAAATTGCATTGAAGTTGGAAAGTGTTTCATAATCAATGCTTTATGCATGATTGATCTTTCTTGTTATTTTTATAAATTAGCTACTTGAGATAAATGCAGGAATTCAGATCTACTAAAACCTATATATTTGACTAATATTTAAACCTGTTAAAATACGGAAAACTAACTCTTATAAAATTTAAGTTGCAGTATTTTTATAAAGTTTTATTTTATTTAATAAAATATACCCCTAGTAGTGAAAATCTCTATATTTACACATTATTATATATTTACATAGTGTAAGAACTAAAGAGTATTTGATTAAAAATATCTTTTTTTCTTAAAAAATTAAAATTGGGCGTGCATATCAAATATATGCTAACATAAATTTATGACTAAGACAGCATCAACTTAAAGCGATTGTATACAGACGGTATTAAATGGAGGTTTGATTTTATGCTGTGTATTTTAGGGAGCGTTGATTGGTTTAGCATCAGGAGCAGTCATTTCAGCTTGGATTGGATTTGGAACTAGTTTCTTTGGACCTAAATACGTTGGGAAACCTCTAAACTCTTTTGATTGCGAAACCTCGTTTTTCAATACAACTGTAACAACTACCTTAGCAAGTTCAGATGCAACATCTACCTTTGCAAGTACAACTGCAACTCCAGAGTAAGGAAGCCTTGTTATTTTATTGTATTATCTTCGAGGAATATATATGTGGACATTATTCAATTATGTTTAATGTTCGATTTGAATATACAGTGCACTGATGGTAAAAGTTATGAAGACCGCTAGGGAAATAATGGGTAAAGACGCAATTTAACGGACTTTGATCGCGAAATGGACGCGGGCGCTCGAAGTAGTAGTATAAGCATTTTTCCAATACTACATGTACTTAATCGAGTGCAGCAGTTATTAGAATTTACAAAAAATGGAACACCAGACGAAAAACAGTTCTGAGCTCAAGACGTGTGGTCATCAAGGTCTGGATGCTTTGTGTGGGGAGTTAGCAAATGTGTTTCTGTCCGCTATAAAAGAGCAACAGTTCGTCAAATTAAAGATAATCTACATCAGGGACCAAATGTGATGGTTTCTAGCAGGTTTCTCGCATGACAGTCCCAGTAGCAAGTTAATATTGGCCGAATATTCGCGGCAAATATAAACGCAATGTTGAGCCAATATGAAAATGAGGACATTCTCATATTATTGGTCTAATATCGGATGGCCATTTACAGCCAATATTTGCATGCCAATATGCACCCAATATTGATCTGGTATTGGTTGCAAAATATTCCAAATATTGGAAATATTTTCAATGTAACGCCAAAATTGCCGTAATATTGTAATGCCAATATTGGGATGGCCAATGTATTCCCAATATTGGCGTTACATTGGAAATTTTTTGCAATGAAACGCAAATATATAGAAAATTAGCCCAATTTTAGACCAATATTGGCATGCTATTAGGGGGATTCCTAAGAAAGTTCTTATGCACCTCCAATAACTTTGTAAAGAAAGGAAATGTTCATGAGTGTACACGTTAGGTCTATAGTAAAGGGAGCGTTGCCCGATCGAATAAAAGGGATTGCAGTGCCCCTATCGGAGAATTAAAAAAGTCAGATCAGGAACTCGTCAGCAAAGTGAGATAGATGAAAGAAGCCGGTTGTAGAGCATTGTCTTCTTAATAAGAATTAACATTGGGAGCAAACATAACACGTATACGGAAAACAGTGTAACTACTTGTCAAAATGTTGTATTATCAGATCCTCTAAGATGTGGACATCAGCAATGCTTGTCAAAATAAGCGGTAATATTTTTTCTGGAATTCAAATGTGAATTGTCTTTGACGGAGGGAATTTTGAAATCTATGAAACACATAGAAGGAGTGAAGACCTTCCCGTTTTGTGTTTGTTCTTATGTTCATACGAATCCTCCTCACATCCTTAGTTGCAATGGTGCCTTAGTGAGTTCTCAGACACAATGGTGCCTCAGTCCTCAGACAAACAGAAGGTGATTTTACTAGACTATTTTTTATATTTTGCTAGATAATTTCCTTATAGATTCTTGTCAATACTATCCCCACTTGCTAGCCTTGGTGCCGTATATTCAGATTGCTGGCATAATCTAAAATTTTAAATTCTACTCTCTAGTTGCTTAATTATTTTTCTGCACCACTATTTTAGAGAATAATTACATTAATTCCACAATTATTTTCGATGTGGATGTTTACCTTAATGTCTTCCTATGAACCATGAATCAGAAGGGGATTGCTGGTATCCTTTTGCTACATGGTCTTTTGGACAGGGTCTAGGGGGTTTCTTGACCAAGGGAATTAATAACAACTAGTACATTCAACTACTACATGTTCACGCGCTATGATTTGATTCTAGTAATTTATGTCTTTATGTTGAAGACCCAGACCGTCCGACTCATCCTGAGAACATGAGCAACAAATTCCCAAACCGTTAATAAAACTTTAAAATGTATAAACTACAAAATGTACTAATTTTCTTTTACAATCGAAATTATTATTTATTTCATTTCAGATATATTTTCCCCATGTATCAAATATCATACATGTGGACATATTGCATTGGAACTTTATGCACTGTAGTTATTGGATACAGTTCAAGCCTTATTTTAAGTAAGAAGTATTATATGGAGTTAGAGTCTGGATTCGAATTTTTCATTCATTTATATTTCACATATTTTTTATGTATATTCTATATATATAACATTCAAAATCAGCATATAAAACATGTATCTTTTTATCCGTTTCCTTTCACAAGTTATCTTGTACATGTTGTCTCTTTTAAATTTTAAAATTTTATTTAAAAATATTTAAACGTTTGTCGTTTCATGTTGGCAATAACTTCTTGGCTCTAGTGAATGGAATTCGTTTTGCTGAATTGTGTAAATACTAGTATATACAATTTTATTACAAGTTACATGAGTAGTTTAAACTATCATTTTCTCATATAGGTATATTTCATATTACCACCAGTTTTTCGATAGTTTGCTTCTCATAGGAAATACTGCTATGTATGTCTTAAATTTCGAATAATTTGTGTTCGGGGAAATTATAAAAAAATTCTATCTAGTTCTAAATTTTTATATAATGTAGTCATATGTATATAAAGCTTTATAACCCTTTTCCCATTCGTTCTTAAGTTATCGTATCTATAGCTCACAGATGCAGGCGGTTCTAACAGTGTTCGAAATTTGTTTTTGAGATTTTGAAACGGGTTTGTCTATCATAATCTCGATTTTGAAAATGTTTCAGAAAATAATATTTTTTGTATTAAATAGGATGAGAACATTAAAATAGAATTTTAGCATCCAATAGAATTGATTTGGCAGTCGATATAGAGATCTGCAAGACTGGGGTTAAGTTGCTAAACATTCCAAATACAGCTTGTTATTATGGAACAAAAGAGTAAATCCGTAGAAGAAAATATAGAGTCACTAACTTCTATAAATTCACATTCATTTAGCTTTTAACAAATCATGTTGTTTTTACCCTAGATATTGCTTTATTTTGTAAATTTCTTTACAGTACATAATATATTTATAGGGGAAGTATTGTAATGTGGTCAAATGTCAGACGATGTGGTTTTTACGGTATGATGATTCTATGAGTTCTTTCGCAGATGTACATAAGAGGAAACGTGAGCTAATTTTCAATGATGATAATTTAATTAAAACAAAACAAAACTCATCATTTTATTTACTATGAACATCGGAGGTACGATTCCAATTCCGTTATACGTGTACATTTCATATCGAATCTCTCTATTTCGTGTTGCCATTCCCATAGAAAAATAAACAATTGAAACTGGCGTTGCCAGATTGCACACTTGACAATGGACTTTTGACAGTTTGAATATTATTGAATGTAACTCAGTCATCTTTTATAATATGTTTGTGTGTAAGTCTGGCCAGTATAACTCCTTAACAAAATGAAAATTCAAATGAAATTTGGTGCAATTGTTTAGGTTGGTAACCGTAATATCTCTATAATTTTCAGTTGGTTCAAACCAGGAGAAGGCAGTCAATTTTCAAACATTTAAGAAAATACATAAAATAAATATCATACAAAACGTTGAACAAATAGTTATCAGTTATGTAATTTTTAATTTAGAACCGAATCACATCTTTTGAATATTGCTTACAACTCTCGAAAGATTCAAGCGATTTCCCATAAAATTTGGTATTTTAATTCTAACAACAAACCTATTGAATTTTATCGTTAAAGCGTTAGAATGGTTTAATTTGTTTCATTATTCTCCCTCTAATATCAAAATTTGTTAATCTGTAGGAAGAGTCTTGTATTTTAACACACATATTTTTCTGAGCTTGCAAATAGTGGAATTTTATGATTTGTGATGCATTCGAAGAACTCTCTTTTCCATCGAGCTCAGCTCAGGTTTCATATTTAGAAATTTCGTCGAGTAGAGCTTCCGTGCTGATACTCTCAGGTCGTCCAGGTTTCGGGGAAAAAATTGAAATTCGAATTCGAGATGACCACTAATTAATGGATACCTTTATATGATATCGATGAACACAGTTATAACTACCTTTATATGCTGTTGATGACCATCGTAATGACCTTCTCTATATGCTGTTGATGAGCACCATGATGGCTTTCTTCATATGCTGTTGATAACCACTGAAATCGTAATGACCTTCTTTATATGCTGTTGACTACCGAAGTATTTATTTTTCAAATTTATTCACTGTAAGAAGTACATGCACACAGCTGTCTTGCTAGAAATCCGAAAGTTTTCATGTTACATAATGAATGCAACAAGAAAACTTTCTTCTGGCAATATTTGCAGCTCTCCGATATGATTTGGATTATTTTGGCAATCTACTGCTTTTTCTATATGTTCATGGCCTTTGATCAGGCCTTAATTTTAAAGTGGATTGCAAAAAATTACGGGCATATACACAGAACTCTCCAACCGTATGTGAAATTCAAATCCTATTCCTATGAATTTGAAGGTCAGAAAATGAGCTTTGGTGGGTTTTGCAGATTGTGTCTATGGGCCGATTGTCTTGATAAGAGTTTCTTTATCAAAAATCATTGTGTTTCCGAAATAAAAACAAATGAAAGTACTCGCGAAGCGAGTTACGGTGTTGGAGAGCATAGCGAGCAGAGGGTGGGGTCCCCTAGTTTCCTAAATAAATAACAACTGACGTTTCAAAACTTTCTTTTTTAGCTGAGAAATCTCAAAAACATGTTTTACAGCATATTTTTCTGGCATAGAGGCATATTAAGAATGATATTCAATTTCGGGTTTTGTTTGCAAAGTGTCGTGTAAACCAATGTGATAAGTTTGTTTAGTTTATGCTATGTTTTTAAATGTAGATTTAGGTAAAGCACCGAAGAATGTGGATCCTAAGTTACTGAGTCCTATTGCAAGATATTGGGCTAAGCCACTTCCAGTGGAAACTGATGTCCCACTCAGAGTTAAGGTAATATTTTATTTAAACATTTCTCACAAACAAATTTGTATTTTGAAACTCACAAAGGCTTTAAAGAATCATCTTTACTTCAATTCAATTTTTCAAATCCGGATTTCTTTGTTTCGGAATTGATTCGCAAACGTAAAGATAAATAATACAAACGTTGCAACTTTCGATTTAATCCTTCTTGGTGACCACAGAGCTTCTAGATGATCTGAAAAGACACAAACAAGTTGGACATTATTATATACATTATTTTAAATTAAAAGTGTTTGACACTATTTACTGGGTCCAACATGCGCCCCTCACAGCAAAGATCGTCACATATGTGACAGTCCTTCCCGGCCGTCCAATTTGTTGCTCGAGTCCTCTGGATGAGTCGGACGGTCTGGGTCTTCAACATGTGTGACAGTGACGTTGTAGTCACGTGACACCTGGATCACAATGTGACATCATATTTGTGACTTCTATGTGACGTTACGTATTAGTAACTTTGTAACTTCATTGCGACAATATTCTGTGACGTTTCCACAATTTAATTAACACGTAACAATGTGGCGACATTACAATGGCAATTACAATGTGACGTCACAAACATGTTAATATGCGACGTCATAAACGACCATGAAAATGACCAAAATGACTTCGCCGTGACCTCAATATGACATTGCTGAGACGTACTGCGACATCCTGTGACGTCCCAAAGTCACAGTGTGACGTAAATCTTACGTCACTGCGAAAAAAAATGCTGTTAGGGGCGCTGTTGTTGAGATATTGCACATTTTAGAGCTTAAATAGAAAAAAAAATATTAAAATTTTTTTATGCAATTGAACTGATGCTTTATAAACACTTTTAATCAGAAATGAATTTAAACCAATCTTAAAAATTGCAAAGGTCTGAACCTTCTTCGGAATCCCTTGTAAAGTACTTATTTGAGCTTGATAGCGTAACACATACGATATTTCAAGTAAAAATTGACATAAATCTAAACTTTGGTAGTAATGGATACCAAAGGGCCTTATTAGCAGGTGCAATCACATACTAATGCTGGAAGTTATCTGCACTCAAGAATAATACAGTAGCTGGATGCGCAACTTAATATAGATAGATACCAAACCAGCCAGTATTGCACATTTCCGTCATTTAACAAACACATAGATCAATAGTGAACTTATACCGGGCCTGGTGATATAATTATTTTTACGTACTGAGTGGAATAGCTATAAATCGTCGATGCTTACTCAACTTCTTTTTAAGATATCTAAATCTTGTCCTGGAAAACTAGTGATACTAGATCCTCACGATCATAGTTGTATCAATGCTAGTGACCTGCTCCACGAACGTGCACTTTCCACCCTTCGCACTCACATATCGTCGACTCGACTCCTATAGAGACTTCCAGCTTACAACCGAACTCTCACCAGACTATCGACAGGGCTTCAGCAGAACTACACTCAGACTAACTCTCTCATGCACGATCTCGAAACCTTCGCCATGCAGGACCTCAGAATGTTGCTTAGCTCGGCGATTAGTCTACATAACGGAGTCAGTCAGAAGTTTCTAATATAAAGTCAAACGTAAATTATAACGTATCTGAGGGTAATAATAACCAAAGGTCATATAGACCTCACAAAGTTATCGAGAACCGTTTCCAAAATATTAGAGATAACACTATCCCACGAAACGTGATATTTCTGGGCGAAATCAAGCAATTTCCATGAAATTTGGCATTTACAATTTAATTAATAACAACGACCAGCCCGTTGATTATTAGCGAGGTCGCTTTATTTTTGTCGTTGCCTTTTAATGTCGAAATTTGTACAATTATAGAGAAAGTTATATGAAGAATTCATCAGAATGTTTAAATTAGAATCATGTTTACTTTAGAGCCTTAATCCGAAATGAATCTAAATTCGTTAACTAATTTACTCAGACTGAACTTAAGGTTTAGATTTCGAAACGAGATTGCCGCAGCTTTTGTCTCTCTCTCTCTCTCTCTCTCTCTCTCTCTCTCTCTCTATATATATATATATATATATATATATATATGCACTACGTGACAGCAAAAATGAGACACCAAGAAGGAGTGGGCAGAAAGTGATGAAAATCGGCAAAAAAAGAGAGACAGCAATGAACAATAAGTGATGTTTATTGCAACATGATACACCTATTCAGTGAACGGTAACACCGTCTGATAAGTAGGTTGTAAGTCCACCGCGAGTGGAGATACAAGCAGCAACATGTCTAGGTACATCTAGGTACAGAGTCAATGAGCATGCGGATGGTATCCTGAGGTATGGCTGCCCATTCCCTGTCAACCAGTTGCCAGAGTTCGTCGCAAGCGACGTCCAATCACGTCCCAGACGTGTTCGATTGGTGAGAGATCAGGGGAAACTGGTGGCCAGGGAATCACCCAGGTACCTTACAGGGCATGTTGGTTGACGAGTGCCGTGTGTGGTCGGACGTTATTCTGCTAGTAAATGGCATTGGGAACCTCCCTGAAGGAAGGGTAATGTCACCGGCTGCAGCACAGCACGTTATCCACGTATCGTTGGGCCATCATAGTGCCATCAATACCGACGAAAGGTAACCTACTATTGTAGGCGATGGTGCCCCAAACAATGATGTCGCGTTGTCGAGCGGTGTAGGGTTGCACAGATGCGGCCGGACTGGACCTGTAACCACTTCGGCGCCAGACTCGTACACGGCGACATTCATTATTAAAGCAGAAGCGTGACTCGTCTGAGAACACGACCCTGTGCCATTCCGTTGTCCACGTGGGTCTATCCCGGCACCATTGCAAACGGAGGCGTCTGTGCTGTTGGGTCGATGGCAGTCTTCTTAACAGGCACCATGAGTGCAGGTCGCGGCGGCCAATCGGCGGATAATGGTTCTGTTCGATATGGGAGCATCAAGGGTGTCTTGCATATGCTACAAAAAGGCGAGGGAAGTGGCCTGCGGGGCCGCCAACGCTTGCCGGCGGATGCGTCGGTCCCGCGTGCTGACTTCGCCCTGGTCGTACCGGCACCCCTCAAACGTGCCACATTCCCTTGTTCCAACCATCTTAGCCACAGTCGGCGCACCGTGGATGCGTGTAGTTGTCTGTCCGCTGAGATTTGACGTATGACCCAACCTGCCCTTCTATGTCCGATCACCATACCCCTCGTGAAATCGTCTGCCTGCTGGAACTGCCTCGATTGACGGCGGCCTGGCATTCTCTGCTACTACACGTTTCCTCTAAGACAAAAAAAAATTGCAAAATGATTTCCCTGACAGACAGAGCGACGCGACTATTGCCGATTCTGCAGGTTCCTTCCCTTATATCTCACTCAACGTGCGCGGGACAGCTGCACATTTCGCATCATTTACATATCTCGGTGAGCTGCGTCTACCCTGCAATTTGTATATTTTTCTGCCCACTCCTTCTTGGTGTCTTATTTTCACTGTTACGTAGTGTATATATATATTATATATATATATAATATATAAGATGGAAAATGGAAGTTATTAAAGATATTGAAGTGTTATAGCATATATGCCCAAAGCAGCTACAAATACTATACACGATATAAATATAAAAAGTATAAAAATAATTTTAAAATTTTAAAATTTTGAAAAAAGAAGGAAGGCTTAGCGAGTAGCTTACTTAATGGCGGTAAGGGGTTGTGACCTTACACCCCAGTTGTCAACAAGCTTGTCATAAATGCCGCGGCATTGCACTCCTGGACGCCAGCCCTGGCTGAAGCCAACCCCCGGAGTGACAATAACAATTATCACAAGACCGTTAAAAAAGAAAAGTCCAATGGTAATATGAAGACCATCACTGGATGAGCAACTAGTCCTTTAGATCACAATGACCTGTATATAACTTCGTGTTATCGTTCTGCGGTCCTGTTATTCATAGTATGCGAACCTTCATCTGCTAAATGATATAAAATATATTTTAACTTTGAACAATAAGCATTATTGTTACTGTATAAATTATCAATATAATGTAGCATAAAAGGAATGGGGTATTGCTGTAGATATGCTTGCTGTAGAAATGTCCGATCAAAATCAATACGGATGTCTTCATTGTAGATAATTCGCTGAATTCTAGCCAATCCCCCCAAGAATACATTCCTAAATATATTCAAGTGAAGATTGGAATTCCAATTGATCAGACCGTTCATAGGTATATAGTATATACAGTAACAATATTATACAGTAACAATAATGCTTATTGTTCAAAGTTAAAATCTGTTTTATATCATTTAGCAGATGAAGGTTCGCATACTATGAATAACAGGACCGCAGAACGATAACACGAAGTTATATACAGGTCATTGTGGTCTAAAGGACTAGTTGCTCATCCAGTGATGGTCTTCATATTACCATTGGACTTTTCTTTTTTAAACGGTCTTGTGATAATTGTTATTGTCACTCCGGAGGTTGGCTTCAGCCAGGGCTGGCGTCCAGGAGTGCAATGCCGCGGCATTTATGACAAGCTTGTTGACAACTGGGGTGTAAGGTCACAATCCCTTACTGCCATTAAGTAAGCTACTCGCTAAGCCTTCCTTCTTTTTTCAAAATTTTCAAATTTTCAAATTCTTTTTATACTTTATATATATATATGCCCCAATGCGGAACCTTCTCAAATCAACAGTGATAAGAATTCACATATTTTTTGTAAAGTTTACAGATGCATATACATGCTTCGTTGTTCAGTATGCCAGATGGCGTATGTGGGACAGACTAGTACACCTATACATCTAAGAATAAATGTACATCGCAATAACATCAAACATTATGATAAAGATCGAAATTCAGAAAATCAATTTGAGTATGAACACTTCTACAAACATGGATTTGATTCAGTAATTATTTCAATTTTGGATATAATTCCTAATTCCTCAAACAGAATTTACTATGAAAACAAACTAATTTTAAAACACAATACAGCATTTCCTTTTGGATTAAATCAAATAGTTAATGGTCACAATATAGTGAAAAATGATTTATTTAATGCTTCCATTCTAACTCCAACAGTATATTCTTTGATGCAAACTCATTCACACAAAACTACACGCACACAGAGAGGTATACACAAAAACAAACACTCCCTCAACTTAAACTTCACATCTCAAATAAATCATCAATGCACACTTTTTGAATCAAACTATAATTGGAAACATATTAGAAACTGGGTTTTCTCCATCAAAAAGCCACATTTAAATAAACTTTTTAATTCACTCTTAAATCTAAATAATAAAAAGCACTTCGGACACCTAGTTTTTGACCTATTACTAACAAGAGCAAGACTTTTAGGAGTACAACTCACACATTCACACAAAAAAGAAAAAACCAACCAATCTTATTGCGTTATTAATTACACAAATCCTATATTTAATTGTTTCACACAAATTTTTAAAAATTTCCAATCCTTTTTTCCTATTAAAAATGTTAACATAGTAAAAGCATATAAATATCCAGTACCTTTAGGACGTAAAATATATAACTATAATCATTTATCAAAACAATTGAATAATTCTGTATCTTGTTCGTGCAATGAAACCTACTATCTTCCCTTTATTGACCCACAACATGGACACATAATCACCGGAAATCTTGATTTAATACAGGAACCTCATCTCAAACAATTTCTAAGCTACGGATCCAAATACAGAATACCTCTTCTTTATAATAAAAAGAAAATAATACAAGCTTTTGACATAGATCTAGACAAATATATATTTAAAATGTCAGGTAAGTCCCACTGCCCATTTGAAGCCTTCAAGAGCTGGAAAGTACAAATAACTAGCCATCTAAAACATTTGATCCAACACTTTCCCATTCCAATATATAAGCATAATTACCAAGAAATCTTTAAAGAAATCAAGTCACTTCAAGACAAATTTGTAATCACATATGTTGACAAGGCATCCAGTAATTATGCGTTTATTTGCAAAAAATTTTATTTGGACGAGCTTAAATTGCAACTCAGTACCTCTCATTCTTTAACTCCTTTATACACTCATATCAATGTTATAAATAAACAAATAATAGCTTACTACAAACTTCTTAAACAAAAATACAATCTCAATTTTCCTTACTTGGTACTCATACCTAAATTCCATAAAACACCTATTTCATTTAGAACAGTCACTATAGGATTTAATTCATATACCAATGCAGCTGACAAACAACTTCTAATCATACTCAATCAAATTTATGATTATTTTACTGTACAAAAAACACATATAATCAAAAAAAGTATAGAACTAATTAATAAAATAAAACTAATCCCTTACATACATGATGTAAAAACTTTTGATTTCAAAGACCTATTTAATAATATAGACATTAATGATTTATATAAAGCCATACTACTTTTATATGAACAATTCACTCAAGCAAAAAACATATCATTTCCAAAATTCAAAACTTTATTAAAATTCATTTTGTTCAAACAGTATATAGTTCAAGGAAAATGCATATACAAATTAAATAAAGGAATCCCACAGGGAGGTAAATCATCCACCATACTGGCCAACCTTTATCTACATTTTTACGAAAATCAGAACCCTTTCAACAGTCATATAATGTACAGATATATTGATGATCTTATTATTATTGGAATTACTAATGAGGCCAATGAATTAAATTTTGATTTCTATCCACCTAATCTACAACTCATTGAAAATGTATATACATCCAACTGGATCAATTTTCTAGACGTTAGTTTAACAATTAAAAATGCAAATACAATACAATTTAAAATCTATGACAAAACAGAAACTTATAACTTCAAAGTAAATAAACTTCAACATTTCTCTTCCAATCTTTCCAAATCTGTATATAGAAATATTATTAATAACTAGTTATTAAGAATCAAAATGTTAAGCACACCTTGTTACTATAAAGAACATCTTCATAAATTCATCAACACCGTCATCAAAAATAACTACCCTCCCAATCTTATTTTTCCTTTTATTAAAACACATTTTAAATTTAAATTCAAAAACTTGCAACAATTACAGCAACATATTGACAGATCATACTCTAGCATTTCTAAATAATTCATAAACTCCATGTCTTCTTCTAACAGTTAAACTATTCGTATAATTCACTTTAACCTGCTTTGAGAAAACTGCTTAGTCAGTAACAAAAAATTCACTGTAACCTGTTCTGAGATGATTGGTAATACACATGCTTTTCCAGAAGTACCACAGTACTAGGGGTAGATATATTTTCATTTTATTTTCATTATATTCTTTTGATATTACTTTATAATACTTTGCATCCTCATTTCAATATTTAACCACAAGCTGGTGTAACAGAATATTTTATATTCATGTTCGATTTTTTTGTGTATTTGATCCACTTTGTCTTTTCTTCTACGTCGGGCCATTTACATTATTTCTGTAATACATTTTACAGTTGTGTAAACAGAAACGTAGAATCAGCATTAATGAAACATGTATGGCCCTTGATAACGTACATGGTTTCAGAAATGCTTTTCATATTCATTTTATTCCTTTTATATTCACTAGATTCCATTTATTCAATTTCCAAACTTCTTACATAGCTCATCGTGCTGCACTAGGCTTCTGATTTGCAAAAACCTTCAGTTTACAAGCAATTTTCATTGGTATTTCTCGGGTATATATATTACAAGTAATCATAAAAATCTTCAATTATATATATATATATATATATATATATATACATATATATATATATATATATATATATATATATATATATATATATATATTTGAAATGTAATAATAAGAATTTTGTAAAAATAAAAAAATAAAGATACAATTCAAGTGATATTAACATCACCATAGAAGCAAATTCACGGCCATAATGTCGATAAGAGAATGAACAGAACCTTCCTAAATTCGATGATTAATCAGAATTAAATTCATCTTCAGGTCTGAGTATTTAATTCTAATTAACCCAAACAATTGCCTGTTTCAGATTAAGCAATAGTACATTACTATAAATGCTTAAACTCAGACTACAGACATCAAAAAATGAAAAAATGAAAAAAGGATACATTAAGAAAATTGTATTACCATGCGGCATGAATCCTTCCTCTTCTACCACGTGTATACACGATCAACCTCAACAGCTTAATCTAGAAGCACCGGAATGAACAAGTCGAAATTCTACCAGGGAGGCAGTACGAACGTTCACGGAAATACTCCCAAACCCGTCCAGTGAGTCTAAGCTGGAGACTGGACAAGCAATTCAGAATACAACTTCCCAAACATGCAGAACTGAATATGAATATGAATCAAAGATGAAAATTCCTACTAAACAAGTAATTCATAGGAAAACTGGATAATCGAGAATGCCACTATACACCATTATAAGGGCGCTCAAAACGTAGTTTCAATACTGACAAAAGTTACATTTTTTTGCGAAAATAAAATTCAAAACTTTAATGTTAATGCATCTTATTTTCCGATTTTTTGATTTTTCTAATGTTTTTGACTTAGTTTATTATTTTTCATTTTTATTTATTTATATAATTAATAAATAATTATATATAACATACACATATATATATATATATATATATATATATATATTTTTTTTTTTTTCTGTATGTTATTCACTATAATTGGGAATGTTTTCTAGGATGTTATCGAGTGAAATTTGATACACTGAGTTGATAATTTTAATAACAAAATTGGGGGGATATGCATTATTAGTCGCTGTACTCAATAATTCCATAAAGTGCGCTAATTTATAATATTCATCACAAATTTTATTGATTCTAAGAGCCTGGTTTATTATAATATTTCTAAATACAGATATATGCAGACAAGAGTCAAAATGTTGAATTTTTGATGTATTAAATTTAAAATCCTGTCTTTTATCATACAAGTTAATAACCATATTACAATTTTGTAAATTTAAATTTAAATCTAAAAAGTTTGCAACATTTGTGTCATTATTACTTGCATTTAATTGTAAATTTTTTGGATAAAAGTTTAATACTATACGGATATTATTATTTGGGGATACACATAAAATGTCATCTAAATATCTAAACATGTGCATATTATGCAAGCTTGGATTAATGTTTTTTTCATAGAAGAATAAATACAGATTAGCTAACAATGATGAGGCACACCCCCCTTGTGGGATACCAACCTGTTGTTTAAAAATAGTACCACCATGTTGAATATAATTCTCATAAAGAGTGAAGTTAAGTAATTTTTTAAAAAGAAAATTTGAATATTTTAGGTTGATATTATATTTTTCAAAAATTCCTAAAATAATTCTATACAGATCATCTATATTAATATTATTAAACAAATCTTTAAAATCAAAGGTATAAATACTACGAATATTAGTAAGAGTTTTCAATTTCTTAACTACTTCAAAACTGTTTTTTACAATATGATAATTATTTGAGATTTCATCTGACGAGGATACTTCATGTAATATCTTTAATAATAATTTTCCAGCATTAGTAATGTAAGAATTATGCCCACTGGTAATGGTTCGAAAAGCAACAGGGGATTTATGAAACTTGGGTACTAAAACAATATATGGAATGTTATTACAACTATTTTTTAGATGGATTTGCTTATATTTGGCTGATATTCTATTGTATAAGATTTTAAGGTTAGTTTTATGTAAATTATAGATATGATTATTAAGTAAGTGTGACTAAAGGGTATTTTTATAATAATAATATTTACATATAATTGAGTAGTTTCCACTTGCCTTATCGACATATGTAATGACAAATGCATTTTGTATTTCTTTAATATCATTTTTAACTGAATTAAATTTATATGAATTATTAATTTTCTGATTATATATATAATGATTTAAGTATTGCTCTATTAAGACTCTCCAAGGTTTAAAGGCTTCTACAGGGATTTGATATTTATAACTGATTTTATAGATAAATTTATTTAAGTCAAGAAATAAATCTTTACATGTTAATTTATGTTTAAATTTAGTAGGTATACGGTACTTAGTACCCAGTAACATCAGTGATCTTAGTGCATCATAATTAATAATATTTAGATTTCCCGTTATAACATGCCCATGGTGTTTATCTACGAAGTCTTTGTATTTTTCTAAATGACAGTGGCAATATGATTCTTTATCCAATTCATAGTTTTGATTAATATCTACTGATTTGGCATATATACATTTGAATATAAAATATATTCATTTTTGCATGTTAACCGTGGTTATATAGATAAATAGTCATATTTATTTTCAATCTCTTTCAGTCGTCAGTGGATTTCTGAATTTCAAAGTTTAAAAAAGAGAACACCGAGAAAAGATGTTGTCATACCAGCTATAAATGTCTCATACTACATATATATTTAATATTTTGTGTTTTCATGTGGACTATATGATAAACATCAAATACATGATCTGTTTGTAGATATTTTATTCAAAATTTTTAAGGCATTAAAATAGTTATTGTATCATTATTTTTCATATCATTTCCTACCAACTCTTAATATCGATCGTCATTTGGTATATACCAGAAAAATAATATAAAAAATATAACATCGGATACATATTTGGTATACATCAGAACTTCTAGCCTTTTTTAAAATGGCTCACAAAATCAAAGAAAATTAGAATTAAAAATAAATGTTTATATAAAAAAACTAAGTATTAATTTTATACTTAATTTTTAGTAAATAAATGTTTAGTAATTTTTAGTAAAATAAATGTTCAGAATACTTTAGTTGTAAAATTTAACATCAAATCCATTTTTTACATTTTTAAAAATGAATTAAAAAAGAACACCATTGGAGTTAAAAAAAAAATCCCTCTCGAAAGATCATAGGGGTTAAATATGAAGAGAATGAACGCTGAGAAAAATCTTCTAATTATAAAGAAAATTAAATTTAACAAAAGTCAATATTATATCTATTTTTTACACCTTTCGAAATTAATCCTGAAAGAACATCACCGGAGTCTTTATTCCCTAGTCAAAGGAAAAAACATTTTCCTCTCTAGAGAGAATAGGGAAAAATCTTCTAATTATGAATGGAGGGAAGGTTTCTATATTTAACACGGCACGATTTCACCGTCAAAGTGCGCAATGTTGGCTAAAGATGTAATCCTTTCAGTCAGGATGCAATGCTGTCTTATAGAACTTTCAGTAAGTTAACTTGTATATTTACTTACGATATTTTTTAGTAGTTTTAAGTATATTAGGTAAATGAAATTTTAATAGCTATAAGAAGGACTTATTTATTGTTTATACACGTATCTTATTGACTTATAGCGTTACAACTTATTTTATGCCTAAGACATACGTAGAACGATAAGTTGAGTATACATTAAATCGTCAATAAAACATTAAATAACATTAAATCGTCACATATATTGCGATTTTAATTATTAACCTATTACTTTAAGGTGTTGATAAATCTAAATAGTGCCTATAAATGATAAATTTAAATGATTATTGCTGATAAATTTGTTAAATTTAAATGATAATTGCCGATAATCCCCCCTTAATGAGCGTTGAAGACTGTAAGCTAAGATCTTTGCTTATTGTTGAAATATTTCTCAAAGTAATTAAAAATTTTCATATCCATAAAATCCCATAAAGTGTATTTTTAAAGTAATTAATTTAAAAATACATGTTGCCAAGTTAAATTTTTGATTTTTATTAAACAAGCATGCTTTATATAAAGCATTTATAACAGATTCTGCTATAAAACTTTATGACATTTTTCAGGCTCATTTTTAAACTTCATATATTAATATATTTCGATCATTTTACAGTAATTAAAAATATTTACGTTAGGCATTCTCAAAATATCCCTACATGAATATTTCTGTTTTACATTTTATTTTATTAGCAATAGAATTGTAATTGAAGTGCATTTTCTAATTTCCCTACATATAGCGTAATGTATATTGTGACGGAGTCGAAAATTCGAATTCGAGTTTTCGAACGGAAGAGCATCCCTAAACTCAAATCGAACCTTTTTAAGGTGGCGTCTGTGTGTATGTTTTTATTTGTATGTGTATGCATGTATATATATATAATATATACACACATAAACTGTAACATGAACTGCAATATATATTTATATACAATAAACTGATCATTATTAACCCTATAAAATAATTTAAAAAATTAGTAATGAATGGAATAGACAATCGAATGTAGTAATTGATTATAGAATACAGACCAGACCCACTACAACAACTTTGCATCTATCTCATGGCAAAATACAATATTAGCGAAATGCGTAATAATATAATCTATAACCATAAGTTGCAGTAAGTTAAATATAAGACAAGAAAGATCAATCATGCATAAAGCATTCATTATGAAACACTTTCCAACTGCAAGGCAATTTTATTTAAACATCTTTAAAATGCAATATATTTAGCGGTAATATTTTAAAAATTATCACAACACTGCAATAATTTATTATATTTGAAAACTTCATCGAAAACAAATGAATTTTATTCAAATGACGTCATCGAAGTATAAATCTCCTGGCTCTCTGTATAAAAGAAGTGAATATTTCATTCATGGACTCTTTTCCACTCCTATCATTTAGCGGCTATATTTTAAAAATTATCACAATACTACAATAATTTATTTTACTTTAAATATATTATAATTTATTTTAATTTATTTTTTTTCATTAAACTTAAAACCATGGAGGTAAAAGTACTTTCTAACTCCATGCTTAAAACTTCATCGAAAGAGGCGATACTATGGCATCGTCTGTCTCTCTATGTATAATCAATGAATGTTTCATTCGTATCAGCTATATTGCAGACTCCAGAGCTAAATAATTTTGCGTTAAAGAAATTCAGCAATTCTTATACAACTCATTTTACAGCTTGATGTGTTTACATTCTCCATACGTGAAAATTAGGCTTCATTATAGAAATAATTAAAGTTTGATGATCATTTAAACTCAAAAATATTGTAATTGCATTGGCGCCGTATATAGATGCACAGAAAAAAAAATAAAGCGTTTTTTTAGGACGGATGCAACACTAAATATAAATTAAAAAGAACTTTAAAAATCACGATTTTGACACAAGATGGATGCCCCGGTCGTCCACTTTGTTACTCAAGTCCTCTGGACGAGTCGGACGGCCTGGGGTTTCCACAAGATGGATGCCATATTTTATTTTGAAGTGGATCACGTGATCTCTTCATATAATATGGGTGCAATTATTATTTTAATTTTTATTTTAAAAACTACCGAACATATTTTGCTGAATTTTTTTTTATATATTTTATGGAATAATTTGAATATTTCCTAAAATTTTCGAAGCAATTTATGAATTGTAAATTTGCTTAAAAAGTGTTTGAAAAATTAGGTCCCATAGGGTTCAATGTATTTCATTTCTTCATCCCGAGTTCAATCCAAAACTAATTGGGTGATATGATTCATTTACATTCCCATATGTCCCACAGACCGTATCAACAACATACTAAAATTTCATTTGATAACGTTCTTTTTACAGCAGTTATCGTGCGAACAGACAAACAGACCGAATGGACAAAGTCATAAATACTTTTCAACTATGTTGTAAAGTGTTAAAAAGGGACAGTTTGAATGGGGAGCGATTATAATGCTATAGTGATTTAGCCTTAATAAAATGCTTTAACATGGCTGAGTTACCCTGTATATTTTTACTATACTATTAACCAAATATAATGGGTAAAAGTATGATTTATTAGTTTGAATAAAGGTTATTTATATGTGATTGATGAAACAATTGATTTTTAATAATGTTACGAAAAATTTGAACCGAATTACAAGAAGTAAAAGGTAATAGTTTATTGATATTAAAATTAAAATAACTCTTTTTTGTCATATAAGTTATAAATAATTCTATTAAAAGATTCAATATATAGATTTAAATCCAGGAAGTCAACTTTAGCACTAATAGAAGGTTCATTATTCAGCAATTCCAGATTATCCAGATTGTAATCGATGTTGAAAAAATCGTTGTCGATTTAAATCCGTTTTAACAACACAGATCAGATCGTTTATACACTCTTTTGCAAGAAAAAAAGAAGTACCCCTAAAAAAAAATCCAATCATCTTGAAATTTCGCATGCGAATTTCTTTATAGCAAGTATGCGAATAATTAAATTTGCAAGGCCAATGAGTGTTAACTTCGGTCATAGCACCCGTTTCTACTGCGCAACTGTCATCCTATATAACAGGTAAAAATGTGAACGGTTTATCTTTGTTCGTTATCGGCGTTGCAGTTCCGTGGAGACATAACCAATAATGCCATTACGACGTTGCCGAAGACCTTATAAGCAATTAGACGAGTTCGAACGTGGTCGTATAGTCGGGATGTGTGAAACTTTCTGGTCATACCGAGCAATAGGCCGCCACCTGTACCGAACGGACACTGCTGCACAAAGGTGCTGGCAGCAATGGTTGCTGCAAGGAACTAACTCATCGACAGAATGAATGCTCTGGAAGGCCAAGGTTGCACGAATGCGAGGCAAGATCGGATGATTGTGCGACAGACCCGAACGGGCTCAACGGCATCGTTGTCAGCTATTCCAACGTGCTACAGCCTCATTTACACCACCAGTGATACCTTCCACCATCTCACGGCGCTTGGCTGAGGTGGGGTTACGCTCACGGCGGCCTTTAAGACGACTGTCTATAACCCCACAACATCAACAGAGTCGTCTGGAGTGGTGTCGTAGCCGAGCATCATGGCTGTCAGCAGACTAGCATCGCATAGTGTTCAGCTATGAATCATGCTTCAGTCTTTCCTCAGATGACCATCAGGTACATGTGTGGAGACGCCAGGGCCAGCGGTCCCAATCAGCTTTTGCTTCACATAGGTACACAGCCATTACCCCTGGTGTGATGGTGTGGGATGCTTCTTACGATAGCAGGTCGCCTCTTGTCATCCTGCGTACAACGTTAATTGCTCAACGATATGTTGATGAAATTCTGCGGTCGTTCGCGTTACCCTTCATGGCACGTCATTCTGGGACCATTTTCCAACAAGATAATGCCACGCCACATACGGCTCGCATATCTGTGGACTGTCTCCGTGCTGTTGAAACTGTTCCTTGGCCACCAGACCTTTCTCCAATCGAGCATGTATGGGACGTGCTAGGCCTCCAGATTTGGTCACCCCGAAATGTAGCAGATCTGAAGCAACAATTGAGGAATGCCTAGCAGAATGTATCGCAGGATGACATTTGAAAACTTTATCACTCCTGACCAAGACCTATACAAGCATGCATTGCCTCTAAGGGGAGGGGGTTCTCCAATTACTGATTTGAAAATTCAATGTGCAATTGCTAACCATTGAAGTTGCGGCCATGATTTTGTAATCATTTCATTACCTGTGTATGAGCTGTACGCACATTTAATTTCAATAAAAACAGTCACTTTCTTCATGGTGCTTCGGGTTTTTTTTTCTTTTTTTTTTTTGTGCAAAAGAGTATATATCGATATAATTGTATGCCAGCTAATGTAAATGTACATTCATAAAGATATAAATTCGCCAAAATACAACTACTACATTGCCGGACACCTACGGCTTGTAAATATAATTGCTTTCCCTGAAAAATGTAGTTATTAAATAATACAAATTGGAGAAGGTTAGGAAAGTTTTTGATTTTAATATGATCAGCATGTTTGGCAACAAATGCATTATAAAGAGATAAGATGATATTATAAATATCTTGAATATTAATGTTATTAAAGAGATGTTTAAAATTAAATGTTTGGAAGCCAACAATTCTATCAATTAAATGCAATTTATAATTAGTTCGTGACTATTATCTAGAATAAATTAATTAGATTGAGAATATCGAAGGCTGTCATTTAGTTCTTTCAAGCAATTGAGTAATACTTTACTAACAGAAGTAGAATAAGTATTATGTTCACTAATGACAGTTCTAAACTTGATAGGATTCTTATGAAATTAAGGTATTAAAACTATATACGGAAATTTGTAAAATTTTGAGTATAATTGTAAATCACCATAAATATTAATAATTTTTAATTAGATACTATTAAGTGAATGTGAGTCTATTTTGAAAATTTCAATATTCTTTAGAAAGTCGATTAAAAATTGAATATAAAATTGTTTACAAATAAATGCGTAGTTGTTAAAGGCTTTATCTACATAAGTGATAACAAAAAATTTTTGTAAATTTTTAATAGAGGTTTTTTATTTACTAAAAGTTATATAGTGAGTGATTTGGGAATTTTATATTATTAATAGAATTTTTGAAAATATTACATTTCCACATGTAAAAATCTTTTAATGGCTGTGAGTATTTACATGCTATTTTATAAATATATTTATCTAAGTTAATAGATTTTAGATATAGGAGGGGTTACTAAAAACTGGTTAGCCTAAATTTAGAACCATATACAGGGTGTATCTGAATTCATCATCAATATTTGATGAGGAGGTAGGGAATAGGAAAAGAAGACTATTTCACATAGGAAAGCACAGGCGCAGACGTCATGTAGTAGGGCAACATGAGCCGGGTTAAATGATGAAAAGAAAACATAACAAGAAAGTTGTAAGAAAAAAAACATTTATTTGTGCATCGTTTGTACAGACTGACAAGAGGTGCTCGAAATGCCGACCATTTGCTAGAGTACATGCCTTACAACGGCATTGCATGGACAACCGAACTTTCTGGAATATGTCCGGCATTTCCCGGATGTTTGCGGCGGCAACCGATATGCGTGCTGCAAAGTCCATAGCACTGGCAACAGGGGTCTCGTACATCATGTTTTTCATCGCACCCCATACAAAAAAGTCAATTGGAGATAAATCCGGTGACCGTGGTGGCCAACAAACCCGTTCACCGCGACCAATCCATTGAGCTCCAAATTTTCTGGTCAGGTAACCAAGCACATCATTTGCGAAATGTACTGGAGCGCCGTCATAATGGAACCATGCGTCAGACAGCTTTGCGGGTGAATAGGAGTTGTGGACACAAAGCGCCCTCTACACCGTCATGCGTTCGTTTGCGCCTATGCTTTCCTATGTGAAATAGTCTTCTTATCCTATCTTCCTTCTTATGCTATCTTCCTTCTTATCCTATCCCTACCTTCCCACCAAATATTGATGATGAATTCAGATACACCCTGTATATATATGTGTGTGTGTGTGTTTGAGAGAGAGAGAGACAGAGTGAGTGAGTGAGAGAGAGAGAAAGTGAGTGAGAGAGAGAGAGTCTGTTCGTGTTCGTGAGTCTGTTGAGGCAATATCTGACGAACGAATGGGCGATTTCTAATAAAATTTGGTACGATTATTGCAGTCATAGAACACTGTTGATTTTAAACGCGATTGAATGTTCGAAATACCTTCAATTTCCGTATGAAGTTTTGAAAACATTATTAAAAAATCAGGACTTTCAATAATGTTATATAAATGATCATTTTATACGTAATTTTTTATTACAAAAATATCGACACAGTTTTTAGAATGCTAGCAGAAACCTTTTTCAAGATATTGCACATTTTTCAAATGCATGTATAAAAAAATTGCATAAAATTAAAAAAAGTAGTTAAGTTTCGTTAAATAGGTTGATATTCCATATTCAATATGATGAGATAAATTTGCTAACATCATGTTTGGGGATGTAACTCGTTCAATTCATGAGAGAAAGCATCTATTGATTAGAACGCAAACCATCGGTTGATATTATGCAAGAAAAATCCTTCTCCGCGTCAGCTTGTTCCTTCTGATCCGTCTGATCTTTTGCAATTTCTTATACCTGTAAATGTACGAATTATCGCATCTTTAGAGGTTTTAAAGTCTTTGAGAACGCTGTCATAAAACACATGATAATGTTTGAAATTTATGTGTATTATTTCACCTGAGTGCACGTTTTACCATTATATTTCCATGAGGGCACAGTAGTAATTATTATGCACTTTTTATTAACATCATGTAATGAAGTTTTGTTTAAAAGATTGGTAAAATATTATTTTACAAAAGTTGGGCGACTTTGGCGACAAATTTGTCGCAAAAATGCCGCCAAATTCACAAACTGACGTTAAGCGGATATAACTCCAAATTGAATATTAAAAAAAATGAAGCGATTGAGAAGAATTTCAGATCAAGAAAATAAATAATTTTATGATAAAGAAAGCTTGAATAACGCATTGAAGCACAAAAATATAATAACGCAGCATACAGCTGTTTCGGGGATACGGTGGACCTCCTTCGTCAGTGCAAAAGAAGAACCAACAAACCCGAAGTCAGAAAGACAAAATGGAAACAAATAGAAGAAATATAGAGGTTTATATACCCAAGTTCTGGATTAAGAGTCAACCTGAGTGAGCCAATCAGAAAGCAGAATGAAGAAACAGCCCAGTCAATCCGAAACGAGAAGTAACACTTAAGATTGGCTTGTGCCAAAACACAATAGAAATATATGAACAAGACAAATCGGGTCCGAACAAGAATAAATGAGATCCAACAATACAAAAAATAAATCAAAATGACACATAAGATCTCCAAAAGCTAAGAAATGGAAGAAATAAGATAATATAGGGAAAAAAATTACAGGGCACTCCGCCAGAGCGAGGACAAACATGGAGTACTGGACAAGTCATTAACTACATTACTAGAATTTTTCTTTATATGGAAGCATTAAAAAAGTTGATTATAAATCTATGTACATTTTTGTATCATCCTTGCTGAAGAATACTGAAAACGGTGGTCAAATTTATAACAATGTTGGGGAATTGAAGATTTATTAAATTCCTGTTTTTTGACATACACGTAGTTTTCATGCTCCTTAATGGAAATTCTAAAGCTTTATTAGTTTGGCCAGTATAAAAAAGACTACATTGCCAGAAATACTGTAAATGCTCCAACTATTAGGAATTTTTATACGATCTTTGACAATCTTTGACGATCTTTTTATAAGATTTGACAATCGGAGTTAGTTTGTTCTCGCAGCATGACTCCTAATCCATGATTTGCATATATGTATAAACTTCGTTTCTTCAATTTGTTCCCATTTCGTTTGTTTGATTTTGGGTTTGACGGAGGAGATCCAGCGTATCCTCGAAACAGCTGCATGCTGCATTTTTATTTTATTTGTGCTTAAATACTTTACCAAAATTTTCCTTGTCCCTTGCACAAAGCGAGTTTTACTTATTGAAATAATTTTATGACTTAAATGGTAACTCCGTTTAAAATAATATTTAAAATTGAAAGATTTAAATACAAATTTTAAAATTCAGATGTTAAAACTAAAAAGAAAGAAAGAAACATTTTTTAATATACTCATTGCTACGCTCATAGCGGAGGGCAAAGGGGCATTTGCCTAGTTAGTCCATCATCTACGGACCTTGGTACGTCTTATTCTTGAGTTTGCCTCTCGAGTTAACCTGCGGATTCATGAGTTAACCTGCGGAAAAGAATCCTATAAGCTCCCATGGACTTCAGAAGTATATAAGCTCGTAAGGATAAACATTTAAGCTTTGATAAATAACAAAATAAAAAGGCAAACATTGTTCTTTCTTATAGTGAAATAAATGTTTTAATAGAATCTATGTTGCCTTTTTTTCACGTTCCAGAACCGGGATATCAGTCAATCTGTACAAATATATCACTGTACTCGTTTTCATAATGTTTAATTAAGTTAGCAAAAATCGAAGTACTCATAAATTGTAGGTGTAGAAATGCATTCCACACATCAATAATTAGAAATGTGTTCCAAGATTAGGCACACTGCAACATGAAAAGTTGAAGAATTTAATCGTTTAGTCACGTGCGGAAATAAGAGTTCCCATTTAACATGTTGACAGAATTTTACCTAATAAAGGAAAATGTCTGTCTGTGTGTTTGTGTGTCTGTAGTAGGAAATCCAAGCGTTGTAAGACCATGAAATTTGGTGCACAGGTATTTAAGAACCCAAACAGGCGAGTCTCAGCTCAGCATTATTCCTTTAAATTTTGAATGAGCTTTTAATTATTTTATATTTTATAAGATATATACATATTTAGATTGCTTAGTGACCTAAAATATTATAACAGAGTTTCCATCTTGACACCATCGGAAAGATCGAAAACTATTCTTTCCAACGATGTTCGAACTGAATCCGTGGGATAATTCCTTCACATTCATTTTTTTTTTTAAATACATCGAAATTTGCATTGTTTACATGATCTGATATAGATGTTGACGCAACCAAAGAACCAAGTCTCTAATTTGGCTTAAAATTCCGCATATATATCAGCATTCTAGATGTCATAAATAATTTTAATTTTTGTAATTTTTTAAGTACTAATCGCAATGGACCATCTCGCACTTCGGCGGAGATTCGGAGAACTTCCTCCGCTCTTGGTAAGTTCTGTTTTAAAAATAGCTATGCGCATAATGAATGGGTTCTTGGTATTCGGTAGGAAACTTCCGGAGGTGATCTCCAAGAGATTTTGTAGCGGTCTTGAAACTTTTATTATTTTATTTCCTGCTTTGCGGAGAGAGTTTTTCCCCCTTTACTTTGCAGGATAGAGTGCTTGGAGGAATTGAGTAGTATAGGGCGTTTTTTTCCGATCCGGGCAACGTCGGGTAATTCGTCCTAGTTTTAAAATATGTACCATTTCCATTAAATGTGAAAGAGATTTTAATATTCAAAAAAGCAATCGACAACTTTTATTAAGAGTGTGGGTGTCACATTGAATGACCATTAGCTATTTCGAATACTCGAAGCGCGGTTAAAAATGGTTATTCTTCGATTTGCATAAGATACAAGAAAATGCACTATGAACAGCGTGTACTTTCAATACTAATTCCGCAGTGAAATGAAACAGCGTTCAAGGTGTGTTGTAAATCATTAATTGCTGAGTTATCAAACCGTAATCAAACTGTAAATAAAATCACTTTATGATATAACGAAATTATGGTTAACGAAATTATGGTTCAAGTCCGAATAATGAACATTTTAATTTACTTCGAATCATTTTTGCATCTTACATGATAAAGAAAGAAGTCTGTGCATCTTTCTGTCTATCTCTGCAGTCCGTAGAGGGAAATTTAAGCATTGTTCGTGCTCGGAAATTTGGTCATATGTACTTCTCGATGTACACAGGTGCACATTGGCGTTATTATTTTTTAAATTTAATTAATTTTTAGTTAATTTATAGGTTAGCATTTTCTCACAAATCGGTATTTTCCATTTTGGCACTATCGGAAAGATCAAAGAACGTGCTTTTCAACGATGTTTGAACCGAATCCGTAGGATAATTCCTTCATATTTTTTTATTTATTTGAAAATACATACAAATTTGCATTTTTTATGTGTTACGGCTTACTTCTTTTGTCGCATTCGAAAGACTAAAAATAACACAATTCTATAGTTTTGCCAAAGGTTCCGTATATATCTTCGGATTCTAACAAAAAATTTCGATTTCATAAGTAATTTTAATTTTGGTGATTTATTAAGCGCGCGAACCTGTAAGATTTTCAAAGCCCCGCGTTTTCTTCCACAGACTTGGAACGAGGTTTCCTTTTGACCTTCGTTTTGACGGCTACCCATGCATTTAAAGGATTTCGTTTTGAACCCCTTATTAATTTACTTTTTTTTTTTTGCTTAGTCGCACGGCATCGGAGATATTTAAAAAGGGGTGGGATGGGGTGAAGGGGATAATTTGAGGATGGGTTAGTACCCTGCACTTTTTCTGTGTTTCTATGCGAGATTAAGAGGAGTTTCGGTGTTCATAAGGGTAAGGATTAAGTAATTTTGGGTGAAGTCCGTTGTTTGCTTGCACTGAAAATTGTATATAATCTGGTGTACACAGATTGTATGCAAATTTCACTGTTATTTATATGAACAAAATTTATTTATTTTATTATTTTTTCAGATTAATAAATTTAATTTATCCCAGCTTTAAACTCCCGGGCAAAACCTATACATTTTTTAGTTTATTCTAATATAATCCTGATTGTTTGTTTAGTTAATTCCAGCACGAATGTTTACAACATGCACAATATATTTTTCCTTCAAAGCTCTGAAGGATATAATTAGAGGTTATTGAAACAAAAATAATAGTTTATGTACCTATACAGTTTATATTATTTAAAATAGTTAATAATATGTTTTTATTATTGGTATTTACATATTTTAATTTATGGAATTGATGAAAGACATTTTATTTCAGAATCGTCTGGTTCAAAGCAAGAATAGTTGAAAATGGCTCATACTTTTTCTTATACATTCGACTTATCCCCCGATAAGAAAGCTGCAAGATTCAAAACAGATAGTGGAGAAGAATATCTGGTAATTCATGAACTTACATGGACTATATATGGAAATTCTATTTTAAATTTAGCTGTGGAATGCAACGTTCCCAAGAATGTTTTGGTTATTGCCGAACTCTGCTCTGCAAGCATAAATTCACTCAAATGTAGTGCTCTACTTGATGATTGCAGGGCTGAGTTGAATTTTCAAAATGTGAACTATATGACACATGATCCGTGGAGGTGTATTATTCATGTTGTTCCACATTTGAGTCTTCGAGATCTTCAGGATACAACAGTTCCGTTGTCATCTCTGATTCCAATTAGAAGAAAATCAATTAAAAGAATGAAACTGGAAGAACTCTCTGCCGATATGGAGCACATTCTAAGCACAGGTGAGCTTTCAGATGTCATCTTGACTGATGGTAGTAGAAGAATCCCAGCTCATAAAGTTATATTATCGGCTCGTTCTCAAGTATTTGCTCGGATGTTCCAGAATCCAATGCGAGAAAGCTCTGAGAACTCTGTTTTGATATCTGATATATCGGGAGACGTTTTGTTGGAATTAGTGTCTTTCCTGTACACCGGAACCATCACGGTAGAAGACAAGAAAATGGCGATAAACCTGTTTATGGCAGCAGATAAGTATGCTGTTGCAGATCTAAAAGCTGTATGCTCAGAAGTCTTGAAGACTGTTACCATTGAGGATGTTCTAGATACGCTGGCCTTAGCTAATTTGTATGAAGATAAAATTCTGAAGGAATCATGCCTGAGTTTCATCTCAAAATATTATTCGCAGGTAAAGAGTGCAAAGAACTGGGAAGGATTTATGAAAGAAAATCAAGCTTTGGCAATTGAGATATTAAGTTTCGTAATTGAGAATAAAGTATAGGAATGAACAAAAATATTATTAAGCTACTATTTACACACAAACAAAGCACTGAAATCTTACGAAATAATACAAAATTGAAGTGGTTTATATAAAATGGTAGTATTGTGTAAAATAAAAGAAATGTTTTTGACCAGCATTATTCAAAGTATGTTCCGTGGAACCCTGGGGTTCCGTGACATGATAGGTTCGTGTAAGTACTTTTTCTTTTAATTGGAACAACACGTAACATTTTGAGTATATAATTTGGACTTTTTCTCATTTTAGAGTTCCGCCATCACATTGAAAATCAAAAGCGTTCCGCTACCAAAAAGTTTAAAAAACACTATTGTAGATAATAAAATGTTAGTAAGCAAAATATTCAGTATCATTAACTCTTTTATGTTATGTTTCTGTATGCTGCTCTAGAGCAGCATAAGGAGGTTCTGCCGCAAGTTTGCTACACTCACGAACACCCGTTTCTAATGCCTACATTTCAAAATTTCAAAGTCAATAAAGTTTTTTGTTGAAATGCAGATGGAGTTGCCCGCCCGCTAGTGTTTAGAATTCAAAGGAAAATGCGCTTTGTACTTCATTTATCTTTTTTTTTTCGTACTTTTCTGATTTCCTGTTTTACATTTGCATTGCATTTGAATGTTTTGTAGGCGTGTTCTATTTTCGAATATTTTTAATCACCAAAATGTATAGTAATAATATCTTGAATAATAATAATTGGAAAAGAGACTGTTCAATTTTAAGTAATTTAACTCTCAAATTACTTTTGTTTGCTTTTTTATAGTTTAAATAATTAGGTTTTAAAATGTTGTGTTGATTTTCTGAAATATATTACACTTCTAAACACATTTTGTTAGATTGAGTTTAAGGATATTTTCAAAAGAGGGAGAGAGAAAGAGATAGAAACCTGCATAGTTTTGATGCAGGCAAGGAACGATATGATACATCTTTACACAACTGCTTAATATTCTTGGGGGGGGGGGGGAGATAGCGCTTTACGATACCACTAGTTATTATTTAATTATTATTTGCAAACAAATTTAATGCCAAGAATGAATTCCAATAACCTTGCGAATGAACAGCAATGTTGCTAAGCAAAAGAGAGTAGATCAAAAGCCCGGCTGCAACTAGAAACTAAGCCGTATTTTTTTAATATACCATATTTGTAGAACAATACTAAAACCACGTACAATGAACTAATATAGCTATTGCAGAAGTTGCGTTAAAAAGAGAAAAATAACTGATTCATCCGAGTAATATTCTCGATTTAATCTCTGGGAAGGAAGGGCTGTAGAAAGTTTTTTTCTATAACACCCCTGGAGTCGGGGCTTGAGGGAATATATTTTGAGACGTCTGTACTTAAAGTTTGTGCTTAGGACATTGACAGAATGGAGATCAGGACGTTGATAGTTATTCAATATTTGTGCCATAAATTGTACTATAATATTTGGCCCTAATTATGAATTTTTTAATACAAGAATACATTCTAGAAATATTTTCATTATCTTCAAATATATATTTAGAGAGAGTAAAATATATCCTTATTATAACATCCTCTATTTTATTACATTTCTCATGCTATTGTGTAAGGAAAGTACTGGTTTCCAGCAAATTTTAGATTAGATATTTTTTGATATTTTGACGAATAAACACGTTTTAAGATCTCCTGAAACCGTTCCGAATATTTTTACCGATATTCATGAGTAGATATCAAGAAGGCTAGATAGCCTTCACGGTAGATATCCTCTTTAGGATAACTACGGGAAGGAAATGGGGTAAGGACATGACCAATCTGACCCCGTAACGGCTTTGAAGGGTTCTGTATGACGTAGCTGTTGTGGTTACAGCTTTGTAGAACGAGTCTCTAACATTTTTTCCTTACCCAGGTCGTCCTTCTGGTGTCCCTCATGGATCCTTAGCAGATCCCTGAATGCTCAACCTTTACATTAACGATATTCCCTCACCCCCACGTCGCACTTGGCTTTTGGAACGACCTTCATAGACATATATAAAATTTTACGTCTATGAGAATTTCCATCTACGTATTTCCTAGCTTGACCCCCACACCGACGACACAGGGCTGTTGCCCGACACTACAACGCACAAATCTTATTCGGCAGATTCCAAACTCCCCTCAATAAACTTAGTCATTGTTCACTAAATGAGGCATAAATATAAATAATTCGAAATGTGCAGTAGTTAGTACCCTTTTAGCTGTAAACATCTCCTCTTCGAAAACGCTATTCCCTTCGATTTTCTCAATTTCGATGAGGGTTAAAGTCTAGGTTTTCTAAAAAGATGCCCTTTTAAAAATATCATGCCTTGAGCCTTGAGTAGTAGGTGTTGTGATTTTAAATTGGTACTTCCAAGTTTAAGTTTAGGTTCTCTCCAATCCCGGAGATCGCTTTTGATTTTGGGGTATGTATTGTGCAGCAAGAAAATCAAAAGAAATCTTCTGGGCCTGCTGGTGGCATCCTTTTGAATTTGCCTGCATCTGTGTTTTAATTCATTTAATTAAATTATTTCGGAATACTAACATATTTTGAAATGCATGCTGGATATACTTTTATTTTACCTATAATTCTTTTAATATAGAATAAGATAATGTAGTAAAACAGAAATCCAGTAGGATATATTTTCTTTGTGTTTTAGCCTTGGCGCGGCAACAAAGATAACAGTAATTTTCTATTATAATAATTTCCAATGATAAAGCCATGAAAAAATTTTCCACGGAAAAGGAGATTTTAGGTGTTAAATTATAGCGTGTAAAAAAAAAAAAAAAAAAAAATCTGCGGTGGCTCCAATCCGATGGAGCCGAAACGGTTTTGCACGAATAACATATTCTACATTGAAATTTCAGTAAACTTCAGAAAGTTTATTTGATTTTTTTAGACAAGCATATTTAGTTTTCGCCTTGATTTCATCTGAATACTCCGATCATAGACAAAGTATCAAATTATTTTACTAACTTAATTTTCGGTTTATTGGTTTATAAATTAAACTTATACAATCTATTTGACGAAATTTTACATTCAAGTTAATTTATAAACTTGCCTGATGGCACATAAATACGTACTTGAATATGTATATTTTCATCTATTCTGTTCAAAACTCACCAATCATTAAACGTCCTTAGAATGCCCAAGTTCATTTAACCTCTTAATGTTTTCATATAAAAAATATCTCACGCTTATACAAAAATATTTTATCAAGGAGTAAATAAACAGATTGAGCTGCAACAATCGTGACAGCTTTCCCACCCTTTGGGAAACCCAGTTTAAAATACTACAATATCGAAATTTTAACCACTATACTTTTAAAACTAAGAGATCGATTCAAAATCTAATTATATATACTTAGAGGGCGTTCAAAAAGCTACAAATTATTGCTTATAGTTCATAACTATAGCACTTTTTAGTTTTTGAAAGCAAACATTATGCACTTGAAAAATGGAAGCATTTCAATTTTCTTCAACTTAACAAAACGATTACTCAAAAATTATAAGACTTTTTTAAAATATAGATTTTGAAAATATATTTCCTAATGCATATCTTTGTCGTTTGCTATTTATATCTGTCTTTTACAATGCCCAAGATGTTTCGAGAAGCAAATTGGAAGAAACATTCGCTCGGGCAGATATTTTTTTAAGTTTTTCGAAAAGATGTTCAAAATATTGAAATATTGAAATTATTTTTATATATTCATAATCTGGACCTTATTTCTGACTAAACAAGAAAAACTATTTACATGTCCATCTATTAGATTCAAAGGCATAAGCGTTCAAATTGTTTATTTCGTAATGCTTCGATTTCTGCTACAGAAACACCAAGCACAGATGTTATTCACATTAAAAAGAGAATGATTGGCATAAAAGTGTAAAATACATTTTCCCCTAAGCAATACACTTTTTACTAATTCAGCTCTGTGTGCAGAAGTATCACAAACAATACCACTGTAGTAATTACTATTTTATGTTAACAGAGTGAAATTTGATTAGGAAAGTATAAAAAAAATATTTTTTTCTATTTAAAATTTACTACCTTCTAACATTTGGAAACATTTTTCTTAAATTGCCAAGGTTCTTTGTTATGAGGTTGGGCACTCAGCTCGGTAATGAAACAAAAAGTTGTCAGCTTGACATCAGGGGGATTAAGTTTCGTCATTCGTGATGTCACGGCCCATAGTAAACTTTGAGAGGAGTTGCCAAAACAAAAAGTGTTCGTATTATTACAGTTAAAAATTGTTTGCTAATTTTGTAGTGGCAATATCCAGGCGTAAACAACTTGCGCAAAGATTTTAAATTGTGCTATGCATATAAGGTCCAGTGACGTCCAAGGAAAAATAGTGACGTTGGTGGGGGCGTAAGATGACAGTGACAGTTAACAAATTCGGTCCCTCGAGAACAAAATGCGCGCGTTCTTAATCCTCATGTCCTTATATGCGCAAAGGCAGGTAAATATAATTATTACCTGACTGATTATTAACAGACTTAATTAAAAATAATTAAATCTGTTATGTCTGGGAAGACCCCCCCCCCCCTGATAAAGATTTTGACCAAAATTCCCCACGCTAATAAAGATTTTGACCAAAATTCCCCACCCTAATAAAGATTTTGACCAAAATTCCCCACGCTAATAAAGATTTTGACCAAAATTCCCCACGCTAATAAAGATTTTGACCAAAATTCCCCACGCTAATGAAGATTTTGACCAAAATTCCCCACGCTAATGAAGATTTTGACCAAAATTCCTCATGCTAATGAAGATTTTGACCCAAATTCCCCACGCTAATAAAGATTTTGACCAAAATTCCCCACGCTAATAAAGATTTTGACCAAAATTCCCCACGCTAATAAAGATTTTGACCAAAATTCCCCACGCTAATAAAGATTTTGACCAAAATTCCCCACACTAATAAAGATTTTGACCAAAATTCCCCGGCAAATTCCCCTTTTCAGTGAGAATTCACTGAGATTTCTCCAGTCGGGTGGCCTCTTGCAACCAGTATAGGTGTCAACTCCGCTACAGATATAGTGTGAGCTACCATACATTTTTCTTACGCATTACCTGAATTTCACGTTTTAAGGAAATTGCTTTTATAAAGTCGTTTCGATATTTATTTCAAAGTAGCTATTTTTAGAAGCAAAAGTATTCGTTTTGATTGTAAAGTAGGGCTTGTAAATTTAGTTTTACATTTAGTTCTCAAGAAAATCATAAAAATGTGAAATTTACATCTTACGATGGTATAGAATATGGTGTGCAATATCACTCTCTGCCATGTAGGAGAAATATAGGATTTGATATTAAATGGAATGCTGACTTAAGTGTTGTAGTTAAGATGAAACTTCACCCGGAATCTAGAAAAAAATCCATTGAGGTGCAGGGTAATCAAACGTCGTTTGAATTTTCCAACAGTAGTGCATCTGGATTGTGTGTCATAAACGTAATACCACTCTTAAAATTGCAAAGTCTCGAGTATTCTTCTGGATCTAAATCTACTGTCGAAATGGCAGCGGTGGTGAGCAAAAAAGAACCATTGGTAAAGAAGAAATTAGAACGGCTAATTGTTGATATGCAAAATCTTCTCTTGAAAGGAGATTTATAGGAAGTGGTTCTCAGTGACGGATCTTCCGAATTTCCCGCCCACAAAGTTTTGCTATCAGCCCGTTCCTCAGCTTTCGCCGGGATGTTCCAGCATTCACTGAAAGAAAACTACGAAAATCGTGTCATCATTTCGAATATACAAACCGATGTTCTGAAAGGACTGTTGTCGTATATTTATACAGGTATGATCTATGTGAAGGACGATAATTTTGCGCGGAAATTATACGGGATAGCTGATAAATACAATGTTCAGGATTTGAAGGATGTGTGTTCTACTTACCTTAAAGCTGTCAACTTGGACATACCCTGATTTTTGCAAATTTCTTTGGAGATAAGACCTTAAAACAGGCTGCAATGGAATTCATAACAAATAATTTCTCGCAAGTAGAGGCACACCCAAGTTGGGACAATTGCATCAAAGAAAATCAGGAACTGGCCATCGAATTATTGAGATTTGTGATTAAAAAGAAATGAACTACTGTAAGTTTTCATGATAGCGATATACGATTATATGTTTTTACTGGTCAAATATTTCTTGTATTGGGTTTAATTTTACTACAGAAACATGGGAAAAGTTACCATCATTGCATTAATTTCATTCAAAATGGTATATTAATGATGTGAATATTTTAAATTTATATATTCTTGTATTGTGGATACCAGTACTTTTACAAATTTTTATGCATTCTTTAAAGATTGCCGGAAGTGAGAGCTTTTACTCTGTATCTGTCCGACAATCTAAATAAAACGAATTTAATCTTATTGAGTAATAAGTCTATTCGTTCTCTGCTGAGAACAACTAAATGCATTATAATTATTGTATTAGTATTTGTTTTGTATAGCTTCTCATTTGCTGAAAGCCTATTCAATGATAGATATAAGACAGTTTAATGATATTTTATTCTGTTCTAAAACTAAATGTCCACTTACTAAAATGCTTACAAATATGTGCATAAAGTTCTGGCAATATTTCTGTTCTCGGTGAGTTCTTTAAGCCTACTAAGCTTAATTTATTACTATTATTATTATTATTTTAATAGAAAGGTTTCTACCTGAATATTTGCCAAATTTCTTTGACTAAATTGAGAACTTATTCAAATTTGAATTATTACCATTTATTCAATCCATACCTGTTCCTAGTGCTTCTACAAAATCTATTGGGCCAATTTTGATTATTATGTAAAACGAAAGGTCTCGACCTCCAGATGAGTCTAGTATTTTTTCCTAAGTGGAGAACATATTCAAATTTACAGTATGACCAATTATTGAATCTCTCTCTATTCCAGTTTTTTTTTAATTTATCAAAATCAGGTCGATCGATAGTTGATGATCTGTTCAAAAAGTTTCGACTTACAGATTAGCCCAACATTTTTATCTGAAACAAGAACTTATTCAAATTTGAATTGTGATAATTTATGGAATCTATAATAGTTAAACCCGTTAAACCCGCATACAACGAGCTTACTTACTTTTTCACAAGATTCTCGGGATTTAGCGAAGATATTAAAAACCTTTTAGTACATCGCTAATTGAAACCCGATTTGCTCACTCTTAACGAGAAAATGTTTGCTAGACGTATTTAATGAGCATGCAAAATAGTAAAACTAAATAAATATATATATTTTTTTAAATTGGAGCAAAAGGAGAACAATCTTGACTTCCTTCATGAACTGATTTATGTGGAGTGTATGGGTTAAATCTGAGAGGGGTTGTATAAGAGGATATAAGCATCAAACACCCCAAAAAGTGCATACATGTCTTCAGCTATGACAGCTATATTAGTTAGAGATCCTATGAACAGACGTGCAAAAGAAAATAGTAATCATGTTTGAAATGGGAGGAATATACTTTAAATATGGCGTCAGATAAAACTTAAAAAGTTTATAATTAGATTATGTAATGCCCAACTTAGGAGCCGACCCATTGTAGTTTAAGGCTATAAGAACCCAAATCGGCTGATACTATAAAAATGTTTGGGCTGCTAGCGATAAACGCATGGCGGGGACAACGATACTTGGAAGCTGTAGAACAGAATATTTATACTTAATTAATAATCGAATTCGGTAACCGTGCTGGGGGTTTCTATGCACGCAGGCATCTACCCCTTTGTAAACGAGGTTCTCCTAGAAGGTCCAATTACACATAAACATGATGTAGAACCAAGCACATGCAGCACATTAAAAAAAACAATTGAATTTTGCATACAAGTACATGAGAGTAGTGGTGAAGCTGTTGACCCTTTTGTATGTTGAGGGTGAAGGTACTATGGATAAGTGAGCAAACAGATTAAGTCGGGTGAATAAGAAAAATAAATAAAAGAAAAGACTTGGACCGTGAGACTTTGTTGAAGGGCAGCGTCAAGCGGAATGTGACATCGATATTCTTCGAGGCTTAGTGAGGTTTCTTTCAGTGAGGCTTGATTCGGAGAGGTTGGTGATGAGTGTTGAAAGAGGCTTCATTCTGGTGCTATTTTTACTGAGCTGATTGTGTTGCGTGCGCATGGTTGTTTTTCGTAGTATATTTATTTATTTATTTTTTGAACTTTACTATACCAGGCCGTCCGGGACTTACCGTAGGAATGTACTCGTTTTTGAAGAATAGCTCGAGAACCGGAGCAGCTAGAAAGTCCAAAGGTAGGTCGTTTCTTTCATACATTTAATTTGCATAAATTTAAAAAAAAATACATTTTTCGTACATTTAAGTTACATACAAATTATAAAAGGGTGTACTTTGAAAAGCTAACAATTTTTGCTTTTACTTGTTACTTTTGAGCTGATTTATGTTTTTAATAAATTGTCTCAACACTTCTTGCTCAACCCGTACCCTTCGATCAGTAAATCTTTATGGTGTGTATCCTACACTTTTTCTATACATGGATAGTGTTAGAAAGATTTAAATATATTTAAACCTTCTTTAATATATTAACAAGAAAGATCAATCATGCATAAGCATTGATTATGAAACACTTTCCAACTGAAATGTAATTTCATTTAAAAATTTCTAAAATGTGATTCATTCAGTGGTAATATCTTTTACATTATCACAGTACTACAGTAATTTATTATACTTAAATATTTAAAACTGTACTGATTCTTTATGCAAAATCAATGAATATTTCATTCATATAACTTGTATTCCAGACTCCAGAGCTAAATAATTTTGTGTGAAAAAAATTCAGCAATTCTTATGTAATTCATCTTACAATCGCTTGAGATATTTGCATTCTGCATATGTTAAAATTAGGCTTCCTTGAAGAAATAATAAAAGTTTAGGGATCATTTAAAATCACAACTATTGTAATTGCATAGGCACGGAATTTAGATACACAGATAATACACAGATAATATATATGTGTATGTGTATGTACTCAAAGTATTGGAATCGTGCCGAAGATCGGAACTCGAATTTTCAAAGTATCTACACGTTTTGGGACTTCTAGAACACGAAAAAACTACTTTTAGGAAGACGTCTGTGTGTGTAAGGGTGTATCTGTGTATGTTTCTGTGTGTCTGTGTGGATATTACATCCACTCTAATTGAAAAACTAATGGACCGAATTTCATACAATTTGGTAGGTATGTTTTTTGTGGGAAATCCTGATGTTCATTAGATTATAGTACGATTCGTAATAAAAGAATCTGCCTTCTTTGCGAAATGGCCGCAGAAATTGCCTTTATCCACTCTAGCTAAAAACTAATGAACCAAATTTAACAAAATTTGGAGTATAATATTTCAATAACCTACAAGTGATTTATATACCAAATTTAACAAAATTTTGTATATAAATCATTTGTAGGTTATTCTACTACGATTCGGGAAAAAGGAACGGGCTATTTTTGCGAAATGGCCAGCAAAAATCGTTATATATAAAAATAAAAGACTACGTGTGCTCAATTATATCAATTAAATTCCTATTTTATATGTGATTTTTGACAACAAAAAGAATAAGACTAACCCCATTACTCTAGGACTAGCCGTTCTTGAGATATTCTAGTTTTTTCGCGTTTTCGCTACGACACCTTTGACAATAAGTCCAGCTATCAAATGAGAACCAAATTTAAGTTTAACGTGTAAATTCAATGTCATTTAAAATACTTATGTTGTGCAGATAAACTCAAATTATCATTGAATAAATAAAGAGAACGAATATGAGTCTGCAGGGAAAGACATGTGCTGTCCGCATCAGAATTTTTAACAATATTACACCAATGATTTATAGAAGTGAACGGGGATTATTTTCAGGCCATTTCGAAAAAAATGTATGATCTATATTTAAAGATCCATCAAATTTTTGTCGAATAAAATGTTCAACAAATTTAAGCTGTGTACCAAATTTTAACTCTCTAGGACGTAGGAAAGTGCATTTAAAATGCCATCAATTAAATATATCATGAAGAGTTATATAAAATTTAAAAAAAATGAAAAATTGTTATCTACCAAATTTATTTTAAAATATGAAGCCACTCCCATATGCAAAACGTTTTAACAAATGGAGAGATATTTATTGTATAATATCTCTCTCTTTTCTTTCTGGAAGATATCCCAAAGTCAGAATTTAATTGAATTTGTTTTTTTCCCTATATTAAATAATTTTTTTAATTAAAAAACTACTTAACATATTTTACTGAATTTTTTTTTATATATTCTATGGGATAATGTGAATATTTCCTAAAAATTTCGAAGCAATTCGTGAATTTTAAATTTACTTAAAAAATGTTTGAAAAATTAGGTCCCATAGGGTTCAATGTATTTCATTTTTTCAACCCGGGTTCAATAAAAAACTAATTGGGTGATATTATTTATTTATATTCCCATAGGTCCTACAGACCGTCTGAACAACATACTAAAATTTCATTTTGATAAACTCATTTTTACGGCAATTATCGTGCTAACGGACAGACAGACAGACAGACAGACAGACAGACAGAATGAACAAAGTCATAAACACTTTTCAACTTTGTTGTAAAGTGTTAAAAAAAATGAAAAATTGTTATCTACCAAATTTATTTTAAAATATGAAGCCACTCCCATATGCAAAACGTTTAAACAAATGGAGAGATATTTATTATATAATATCTCTCTCTTTTCTTTCTGGAAGATATCCCAAAGTCAGAATTTAAATGAATTTGTTTTTTTCCCTATATTAAATAATTTTTTTAATTAAAAAACTACTTAATATATTTTACTGAATTTTTTTTTATATATTCTATGGGATAATGTGAATATTTCCTAAAAATTTCGAAGCAATTCGTGAATTTTAAATTTACTTAAAAAATGTTTGAAAAATTAGGTCCCATAGGGTTCAATGTATTTCATTTTTTCAACCCGGGTTCAATAAAAAACTAATTGGGTGATATTATTTATTTATATTCCCATAGGTCCTACAGACCGTCTGAACAACATACTAAAATTTCATTTTGATAAACTCATTTTTACGGCAGTTATCGTGCTAACGGACAGACAGACAGACAGACAGACAGACAGACAGACAGACAGGCAGACAGACAGACAGACAGAATGAACAAAGTCATAAACACTTTTCAACTTTGTTGTAAAGTGTTAATTAAAAATTACATATTCTACTATAACGATTTACCCGCCCTTACTCGGGTGTTAAATAGCACCCGCTTCTTACATAATACAGATAACGGCACTCAAATCTTCAAATTGCTTGTTTCAATCTAATATATTTCAGATTCAACTTTTGTACAGTCGCGCTCAAATATTTGTCACTACGTATATGCACAAGAACTTCTCCCCATAGCAACGGGGAGCAGGAGAAAATTCATTAGCGGAATCTAAAATTTAAATTTTTATGCGTTTGTTTAAAAATTCACAGAAAAAAAGAAAACAAGTTATTAAAAATAATTATTTTCTCTTTGCATATATGCGTCCCTACTTTTGTAAATGTGTTGCGCTAATTTTGCGTTTTCAATAAAAATCAGGAATTCCATTGCAATAGAAATCAGAGAACTTAAAAATGCATATTTCGATGCATTTTGAAAAAAAATTATCCCACGGATTCGGTTTTAGCATTATTAGAAAGAACGTTCCTTGATCTTTCCGATTATGTCTGGATGGAAACTCTGTGATAATATTTTAGATCACAAAGGAACGGATTTGAGTAAATATTGCGGAGATTCGAACTTCAACGTAAAATAACTGGAAAACTAAATCGAATTTTAAAAAATCGCGTCGGGTCCTGAAGTACCTCTTTACCAAATTTTGCCGCTGTCCGAAGCTTAGATTTCCCGCTACAGATTTACAGATTGACACACAGAAATATTTTACTATATAAAATGTAAATCTTTTAGAACAGCCACGTCTCTAAAGAGGGGTCCTCCTTGTCAAGGGAATGTAATGTATGCTTCATGCATTACCTTCCCTTGCTTCTGTTTGCTTCATGTAAACGGAAGTTATATTGCATGTTCTTTTAAATATCAATCAGTTGGAGAATAGTCTTTAATTAACGGCCAGGGGATCGAGGGATCAGTGAATATTGAATTAAAATTGATAGCAGCTTTAAGATCAATTCTTCTTCGACCCAGAACGTCCAACCTACCCGAAGGTGTAAGGTATCTGCTTGGACGAGGAGTGCCACCCAATTTAAACTGGAACCCAATGGGGACGGCATCCATAGGAACCGTACCCTCCTTCCTTTGCCACCAATCTCTCGGAAGGACTTACGAACCCAGATACTTAATGTGCCCGTACTCCGCGTGAACACGGGGACAGTTTGGACAGAGTCGAAATCGAACTCTGATCGTATATGTAAAATCTCTGCGCGTTCACAGCTAAGTTATCCAAACTCTTTTAAGGATCAATTGTGAGCGTATAGGTCAAACAAGCAGCAGTGCGACTGGCCAATAGAAGTTCGAAAAATTGTAGCTAAGACAGTAAGATCTTTTATTGCCATTGCCGGTAAAGGCTGTGGCAATAAAAGGCTATACTGACGAGTGCATAAAAATGTGAAATCAGTCCATAAATGCTGTTATCTGTAATGGGAGTGCCTAAGTTTGGAAACTTATAAGGCGGGTTTTGTGAACATAAACTTGGTCATTGCGGTTTTGTATACCTTGAGATCAATCTTTAAGGAATTCGGGGCCGGCTGTATGCTTGATGTGAATTTATCGGTCCATATAGATATCGTAAAATTATATTTCATATTGCAAGTTTTTTGCTGTCATTGAAGGTATCTGTTATTCCATGCTGATGAGCACGGAACCTGTCCATGGATGTTATCTTCAATGAGAGCGCGATTCTTGAAATGTATAACATTAGAGTTGAAAAAACATAGGATACAAGTCACATCATGCAATTTATTCTATACAAGATATCCATTTTTCTTCAACATAGCCGATTCTATTTGAATTATAGTAAAAGTATGGGTGCCCATTGCAAGAGGGGCACTCTCTCCTCGCTGTATATTCAAGGTCACAAAGGTGGGCATCAAGCTAGCCGATGTTGTATATCTTATCTTTAAGTTTGCCCCACTGATGTCAGTGATTTGCCCCCCACCTGGGAAAAGTACTATGAGCGCCCATGAGCAAAAGGGAAAATTGAAAAATAGTTGGTTCTAACAACTGTTATGGCTCATAAATTAAGCTTCTTTTTAAAATCAAACTTCCACTCCAGATACAATCATCCGTATTTCGTATTCCGTTTCTTAGCACACTCCAGTATACGTAGCCGATACCTACAATATCAGCAAGAAAACTTGCTATCTGTTACAATTTTTCAAGCAGTTCGCAAAATTGCGCTACATAGCAAGCTTTCTTGTTGCCATTATAGGTATAGGCAATCCGTCACTAAATAGCCGTAAAACGGGCAAAACCGATTAATTGTTTCTCACATCTACAACGGCAGCGAAATTCTAGCCTTGGGTCTGCCCCCTTTAAACGAGTTTTATGAATATAAGCTTATTTTTACCCCCATCATCATTATCAACTCGTATAGGCTATATCTTATCTGGGGTTCTTCTTAAGAACTTCAATTGCACTTCAGGCTCCACAATCTGCGATGCTCTCAATACTCCTTTTATTATCGAAAGCAACTGAAAAATAGTTCCCTTTAACTATCGTATCTGTTTTCACGAAGAGTGCTTTCGATTTCATTTCTTTGTCACTGCCCTCTGCCTTTCCATGCCAGCACGTTTCTGAAAGAAATAAGCTAAATAAAGTCAAAGTTCGCTACATTAATACCAAATAAATGATAGACAGAGAAGGTCAATTGCGTCTGCCTGCTTCATATAAACGGGAGATATACTGTGTGTTAATTTAAATATCAATCATCTAGAGAATAGTCTTTACTAGTAGAATAGGAGAATAGTCATAAAAGGTCAATCAGTAGAATAATCAATCATAGGAGAATAGTCTTTAATAGTCACTGTACATGTTCACTAGGATTATCAATCTAGGATGTAGAATTCAGTTTTGAAATTTATTTGTACATCATTCGATTGCTCATTCTTTCTATTTGTTTATTTGTAGTTTAAATTTAATGTAAAATGAAACTAAATGAAGAAAATCTGATGTGGGCAGCACATGACTTTCCTTATATAATGCAATGAATTTACTACTTTTACAGTTAAAAAAAAATTATTATAGTAGATACTTATATTCTTTCCAAGATATTGAATTTTCTTCAGTTAGTCATCATTTTCATTGATTTAGCGTCATTTTTATCCATTTGGCGAAATTTTCGTTAATTTGGCAAAAAATATCGCCAAGTTGGCGACATTCCTCTAAATTCGTCGCTAAAATCTCGCCAAGCGTTATGGACGTAAAAATTAGTTATTCTTACAACAGATAAATGACTATTGGCGTTCAAATACAAAAGTATTACTCAAAGTATCTTTTCTCATGAATGGAACGAGTTAGATCCACGAGAATAATGTCACCCAATTTATTGCATGATATTACATATGAAAAGTGAACATGTTTCTTAACAGTTAATATTTATTTGCAGCGTAATTGTGATAATTGAATGTGAAAGATCGTTAAAAACAGCTCTAAATAAGCGTGACAAAATAAAGAATTGAAACTAGAACCTTCTTATAGATACAGCTCAAACTGCTGCTAATGCAACGAAACTAACAAAACTTTGTTTCAAGCACCATTCGAAAGAAATTAACAGTTGTGATAAATAAAAAATAAACTTGTCGAAATAAAAAATAAACCCTTTTCATCAGAACAAGCAAGTAGTATTACCTTCCCTTGTTAAAGCAAAATAGGCAACTGCAATTCTAACAGCAGTTGCCGATCTTGCTACAGCAAATATTTGTGAGTATGTTTTAGCTAATATAGCCGGTTTCGTCTTGCCTAATGAGTTATTGTGAGTCATTTGATGATAGTCCCCTTTCCTCTTAGGTATAGTATCCTACTACTAGTTCCTTCTTCCATGACTTTTACTTCTGATTTTTCTGCTTTAGCCATTGGCAACACACTTTTAATGCTTTAGTTATGTTTGCTGTTTTAACAGCACTTTGCAACTTTGTTTTAACGAGGTCAGGTTGCGCTGCTCGCTCTTCCTGGCGAAAAAGGCTGCCTTTTCCTTCCGAAACTTGTTGACACTATTAATCACATGTCGCGTATTGATTTAAACAACATTGTATTAGTTTCATTTAGAGTTTTTAGCACAATTAAACCCAAGAAAGGCGTGACGAGAAAATGTCAAGCACCATTTTTCCTATGTTAATGGTGCATCAGAACACATTTTTGTTCAAGAGAAAATAGAAACTTTAAACTAAACTGCTTGATAGTTTAAAATGACTGTATTAGTATCTCAGAATATTACTTTTCTTTCATGTTGCTTTGTGAAATACATTCATTTGCATACAATTACCCTAATCTACACTTATGATGTCCATAACAGTATTTTACAATTAAAGATCCCTATGTATAGTTATCCCCTAATTTGAATTTTTAATATTTTCAAGTTTTTCGTTGGATCTGGAAGCTGAAGTGGAAGTGCTTTGGGTATAGAGTGAAAGAGCTCGATAATTAAGCAAATGAGCTTCGAGTTCTGTTATTACTCGAATTCAAATTTTCGAAATATTATATTTGTCTGTTAGACTTCAAAGCTGTGACGGATTAGTAAATAATCTGTATCGAGATTCTGGAAGAGCTCTGTAATTTTGGAAAGTGGTTTTGAGTATTTTGATAAATTATTCCCACCGTCATCTCTAATTCGATTTTTTGAGAATTCAGATTTTTTTCCCTTGGTCTCAGAGCTAAATCAGATCGAATGACACGAAAACCAAGATTCTAACTATAGTGGCAGTGCTCGATAATTTTGATGTGTCACCCAAATTTAGATATGCTTGTATCATAATCCTTATTAAAAGTTAAACAAGAAAGATCAATCATGCATAAAGCATTGATTATGAAATACTTTCCAACTTCAATGCAAAATGCGATACATTCAGCGGTGATATTTTTTTTAATTGTCACAAAACTACGATAATTTCTTTTACGTGAAAACTTAAAACTTCATTAAAAAAATGAACTTTATTCAAATGATGTCATCGAAATATAAATCGTCTGGTTCTCTATGTAAAAGCTGTGAATATTTCATTCATACACTTTCATTCCAGACTCCAGAGTTAAATAATTTTCAGTAAAGATTTAAAAACAATTCAGCAATTCTTGTACAACTCATCTTACAATCATTCGTTTATATTTTGCATCCATTTAAATTAAGCTTTGTTGTAGAAATAATCAAAGTTTGAGGAGCATTTAAACTCGAACTATTGTAAATGCATTGATGCAGAATATACCTGCACAAAAAGTACGCTAAAATAAAGCGGTTTAGGATGGATGCAATACAAAATATAAATTTAAAAGAACTTTAAAAATCACGATTTTTACCCTGTGAAAAAAGATGGATGCCCTATTTTATTTTGAAGTGGGTCACATGATATCTTCATATTATATGGGTGTCATTATTATTTTAATTTTTATTTAAAAAACTACCGAACATATTTTGCTGAAATTTTTTATATATTTTATTGGATAAATTGAATATTTTTTAAAACTTTCGAAGCAATTTGTTAATTTTAAATTCACTTAAAAGGTGTTTGAAAAATTAGGTCTCATAGGGTTCAATGTATTTCATTTTTTCAACCCGGGTTCAATCCAAAACTAATTAGATGATATTAGTCATTTACATTCCCATATGTTCCACAGAGCGTCTGAACAACATATTAAAATTTTATTTTGATAAAGCCACTTTTACGGCAGTTATCGTGCGAACGGTCAGACAGAATGAACAAAGTCATAAACACTCTTCAACTATGTTGCAAAGTGTTAAAAAATGTATCAGTTTATGACCTTTTACTTGCAAATTTTTCTTTTAAAAACATACATTTTTCATTTACATCAATAGAAAATCCATTTTCCCATAGACTATACAGTTAATATTATTATCGGAATAATTGTCTTTCTATACAGGAAATGCTATAGAAATTTTCTTAAAAACTGTACTTTCCCTGTACAATAGTGTAAGATAAGTAAAAATACTATGATCTATTAACTTTATTGCAAGTCTTGCGCCATTCCGATAGAATAGTATCAAAGATAACAGTATATTTCATTATTTATCATGATATCAGTGATAACTGATGTGATATAAAGCCATGTTGCTCGGTTTGGTCGTTATCAGCACCAGTTTGAGAGTGATTCCTTTTGGATTGAACTTTAATTTTCTTCTATCATTCTTTATATTTAAAAAGGTTTAGATACTTGGAAAGTAGATATTTTAAAAAACAAAACTTTTTAAACAAAAGCATTAAGTTTGCATAAACTTTAAAAAAATAAGAATGGCATGCAAATTTTCTTTCCCTATCAAAATGGGTAATGGCGAATCAGTATTTCGATCTGACAATGGTAAAGAATATTTTGTGGAATATAGCTGCAATGCATTTCGTGCAGAAATTTTCATCAAATGGAGTATTGACGTAAATGTTATAGTCTTGGTTGAACTCTTCCCGTTGCAGAGCCTTGCAACACCTTTTATGGTAAAAACCAATGTTGTAAGTAGCACTCAAACATCAGTTGTATTTGAAAATATCAATTACATTCCTTGCATATGTGTCATCAATGTAATACCATACTTAACAACCCAGAGTATACAGTTCTCTACTGTATCGAAATCTAAGAACAAAACGACATTGCCTGCCATGAAAAAGAAAGCAGTTGAAAAAAAATTTCAACAGCTGTCTGCTGACATGCTGAATCTGCTTCTGAAAGGCGATTTATCTGATGTTATCATAAGTGACGGATCTGCGGACTTCCCAGCCCACAAATGTTTGTTGTCCGCTCGCTCTCCAGTCTTCGCAAAAATGTTCCAGCATTCGATGAAAGAAAGTCACGAAAATCGCGTTACTGTAACGGATATGTCTGCCGATGTTTTGAAAAAGCTGTTGTCTTACATGTATACCGGTATAGTTTGTATTGAAGATGGTGAAATGGCCAGGAATTTATATATGGCAGCCGACAAATATGATATTAAGGATTTAAAGAATGTATGTTCTATTTACCTTACGAACGTCAATTTGGATAATGCTCTTGATATCCTGATTTTTGCCAATTTGTATGGAGATAAGATTTTAAAGGCGTCTGCAATGGACTTCATAACCAAAAATTTTCCACAGGTAAAAGCACAAAAGCGTTGGGAACAATTAATAGAACACAATCAAAGATTAATTGTCGAAGTGCTGAGCTTTGTCGTTGAAAAGAAATAAGGAAGTAAATTACATTACTGTGAAAGCAATATACATTCCACTCGCAGCTCAATATTTGTTATTTTAATTTCCCTTTTCATTGAATTTCATGGTAGCTAATTGAACAAATTAATATGTTTATAAAATGTTCAGAGTTTGAGTTATATGAAAATTTTCAGAACCAGGATTCTGTAAATATGTAGCATCCTGAATTACAAAATGTTTTAAATATGGTGTTTTAAATTCATATTATTTCCTATGGCATTTAACTCAATTCAAATAATGTGCGCCAGCTGAAAAATTTGAGTGAAGAATGTGTGTTCCTTTTACCAAGGATGTTTCAAGTTGGATAATATTCTTAACACTTTATCTACCGCAAGCCTAAAAATAGGCTTTTTGATGATAACGCTTATTTACTGCAAGCCTAACAATAGGATTTTAGGTGCCAATGCTTATCAACCAACTTTTAAAGCGTAAATGTGCAGTTTCATTACTGGATTCAAGACGACGTGAATGGTGGCCGCGTGTCTTTGTAGATTTAAATAATTTTTAGTTTTCTTGATCCAAAACCTTGATAAAACGAATCTGGATAATGAAAGCAAAGAAATTTTTTTTAGATTCTTTGTCAGAGTGTTCTAATTGTTCTTTGAGCAATGATAGAAGGAATTACAGTCATGATAGTGATATTATAAGGTATACAAAACATTTTTTGGGATCACCGCTGCAATATCTTACACGAAAAGCAGAACCGAGCTGGCATTAGGCGAAAATCTGCACTTAAGTTAACCGGTCTTTTCCATGTAGGCAATGAAATCGCAGCTGGTAGATTAAGTGTTAATACAGTTGTAAATCACAATTTAAGTGGCGTTAAGATATTAGTGTAGTCTTCATAAGTTTTCATGGATGCTTTTGATTGACAACCGCACATACAAATTGGAGAAAATTCAGAAAATAATATCAAGTACTGATCAATTTACAAAGTTTTGTGATCGAAACTAAATAATACTGTGCAAGAAATAAGCTGTTGCACGATACAACGTAATAATAAATAAGCTGCTGCACCATACGAAATAAAAAAATATTACTGTAGGAGGGCGAATTCCAAATTGAAATCAAATTTCACATAAAAGATATCTGCGTGCGCAACGTTATTTGCAGTCAATATTTGCAGCTAACTCTTTATTTGTAGGGGAGGGGGATTTTTTTCGATTTTTTTAATAAGCAATAACTCGTCGAATATTGCAGATAATTACACCAGACTTTTATTTTTAAACAAATTTCCATTTCAACGCAACATTTTCTAATTGTTCAAGGGACTAAGCAAATTTAAATTGCTATTTTTCTGAAAATATCCTCACCGTAAAATAATTATACGAAATAGTTTTACATTTAATGTAAACAAACTTTCAAATTGGAAGTATATAATATTGGAAGTATATATGTGTGCCTAAAATCAATTGCCGAAGCACTAAATGTAAGGTTGAGATCGATTGTGCTCAAACACTCTGGATTGTGCTCAAACTCGTGTGGATTGCCCTACCATTACATTTATATACTAGTAAGTCAGATTTTGAATGACATAAAATAAAAAATTGAAAATTAATACGAAGTGTTTTCATCATCTTTGCACATATTTTTCGTTATTGCTTATTTTTATTAATATGAGTTACAAAAGGAAGTTAAAAGCATTTCTTACTCAAAATATAATTGAGTGACTACATTTTGTGCGCAGTTTGCATTGCTATCAACTCCAACTCTTTCTTCTATATAGAAAATATTTCAACGCACGCTTCATAAAACTTGGTTGGTTTTATTTAATTTTGATTAGATCTTCAAAAAACAGAGATGCCGTTTCAACATATCTTTCAATTTTGAGTAAAAATATATTCAAAAAACTTCTCAAGCAATTACAGTTTTAGAATGGTCAGTTCATTTTTTAAGAAAATATCTATATTTTTCACATTTACCGTGAATGTTTACTGCATAATACTGCATGTCCTGCATAATACTAAAAAAGTAATGTTATGTAGGAAATTCGAATTCGAATTTTCGTCAGATTTTCACTAATTGAACATTCTTTGAGTGATAAGTTATTGAAGATATGTATGGACGTGTGTCAGTATACTGCTGCAGCAGGTGCAATATTATTAATTTTACATATGTTATTAAATTTTCAATATCTGAATTATCGGGGATGGGCATTCCAGAATTCAGCCTGAAAAAGCATACTATGACACCCCCTCCCCATAATTCGATTTCCAATGTATGCCCATGCTGAAATAAGCCATACTATACCTATAATCAAATTTTATTTAAATTAAACATTAAAATTATAATGAAAATGTGTGCTGTTTCAAAGGGTGCTTTTGTGGGGAGGTATTTATTTATAACATGTTATATTTATTTATGCTTTACAGCGGGCCACTATATGTATGAAGTGTAACACAAACGTGTAATAACATTTTGTTACAAACATGACATCTCGTGGTCGATTTTTAACCAGATTTTCGATGTTCAATCGACTTGAAACTTTGTATATTTACGTATTCCTGATGACAATACAATGTTCTATCACGTTCGAGTTACGCCCCCCCCCCTCCTCCCATTATCCTTTACACTTCGAATGTTTACGTTGCGAATCAGAACAATCTTTACTATAGCAATATTTACATATATTTTATTTTACCCACTATTTATAGGAAGCGTAGTGAGCATGCGCAGTTTAAAGATGAGCGTTTCGACCTGTTTTTACAGTACATTTTAATAATTAAAATTGTGATTCTGCACACCTGCGGGCATTTTTGCATATGTATGCAAAATTTCGTGTTCCTACCTATTGTAGTTTTTGAGTAAAAGTGATAAAAATATTAACTGGAGTGTGACTCAACTCGACTTTCTCATATCAGAATCCATTTTTTTATTCAACTTTTTTTTTCAAATTTTATAAGAAACATTTTGCAAAATCGGTATTGTGGATGCAAATGATTACAATTACAGCGTCTTCCCCTTCACTTTAAAAGGCTTAAAATATTTCGATTTATACCATTCGTGACACAGTGGTGCCGTGGCGGAAAAAACCCCGAAACCCGAAAATAATATTTTTCGATGCCAACTACTATTTTTTGATAGGCAATGAACCGAAGTATCTTGCCATGTAAATAAATGTATTTTATTTAGTATAACTAGAAGGAAAATCTGATCTTAAATAAGACTTCCACATTCTAATTGAAATCTCGTTTTTTCTAACTAAAATTTCAGTATTTTTTCCAAAATTTTTGTGGATATTTATAATTATGTCTCACGTAGTTTCAATATATGTAACCTCAGCTTATTTCTGATATAAATACATTTCGTAAAAACTTAGCCAAAATCATACTATAAAGCGTAAAATATAGATATGTAAAATTTTTTATTTTCCTTCATTTCTTTAAGCCTATAAAAAAAGCTACACGTTCCTACACGCTCTGGATGAGTTATTTCGAAAGCAGATACTATTATGCAACTGTTCTGTGAAAATCAGCTGCAATTTTTTGCAACCTTCGCTGTTTCGGCATATTTCATACTTTTTCTGAAGGTCCTGCTCAGCCCTGCATAAGTATCGTTCGTACTTCTAATTGATCCAGCAACATTGATTTTCATGATAAATATTTTATTACTACTTTTAAAACATCAATTTTACAACTTTTAAACTTTTCCCATAACAAGACAAATTGAATTCTAGAAGGAATTTAATTCTATACTATTTAATTCTATACTTCTAGAAGGGTTTTGGGGAACCCCACTATAACGGCCGAAATAACGAAAGTTGACGAAACATTAATAAAAAGATTGGCTGTTATCTTAGAAACAATTTGCAATAATTTTCAGATTGATGGGGACAAATTTGGAATATATGCTCGAGAAACAGCTAATTTAGCGATTTCGTTGTACCCCTGGTATAACATGCCAGCAACTGTCCATAAAATTCTTATGTACGGAAAGGAAATAATAGAGTGTGCTACTTTGCCTATAGGTTCACTCTCAGAAGAAGCACAGGAGAGTAGAAATAAAGATTACAAGTATTCTCGGAATTATCACAGCAGGAAATGCTCTCGTTTGGCAACAAATGATGATGTGTTTCATATGATTTTAACATCATCAGATCCATATATCAGTCACATAAGGCCAGAACCGAAAACTGAATCACTGCCACTTAGCGAAGAATAAAAAAAATTATTAAAATAGTATGTATATTCACTTATGCATAAATTCTAAAAATAGTACTTCAGGTACTTTAGTTATAATAATATTTAAGTTAGATACTTGAAAGGCATAGTTCAAAATGCAAAATTATGTATTATTAAATGGTCATCAAACATGTTTCGAAAAAATGCACGATAACAATAAACAGAGATTTATAATTAAAGCATTTGTTTTCTTTCTAAATTTTTTAATTAAATATATATACAAATAATTTTAATCAAGGGCGATATCGGGGAAAATTGGGGAATATATCCCCACCCCCCAAATATAGAAAATAACGCTTGGTAACACAATTATTTAGAAATACATGTTAGAGAGAGAAATACATATATACTTATACTTTTGAAAACTTGAAAATCTGTCAAAATTGAAATTTATATTCTATTGGCTTATATTATTTCCCAAATTCTCGTCTTTCTGTAGATATCCTCATTTTTTTTTAATTCCATTAACTTTTTTGAATACAGCTATTTTTATGAGCTAAGGTATTAGTGATTTAATGATCCACTTGAACTTTAAAGTCGATTTCTGAAGAAAGTGATTTTGACGCACATTATGCTACACGAAACATAACTTTGGTTCATTTATATCAATTTACTAAATTTGAAGTGATTATTAAAGCTAAAAAATGTGGCAATGTAATACATTAGGATCTAACACATACATTAAAATTTGTATTTTCTATGATGTATTGTTTCAACAATCGTGCCAAAATACAGGCATATTTCCGTACATTTTCTATTCATTTCTTTTTTATTTTTTTAACTGACAGCTAATTAATGTGCTAATTAAAGAATGACAGTAAGCCGAAACAAAATTCAACCAGAAAGTATGTCGTGGGATGTTAGTGCATTTATAAAAAAACCTTAATAATTTTATCTTCAAAATTAAAAAAAAGGTAAAGGGTATGTGTAGTATACCTTCATATCTCCCCCCCACCAAAAAAATCTGGGACCGTCACTGATTTTAATATTACCATGCAGATAAAATCTTACTTTTAACTTATCTACATGCGCAAAAAGTATGCGAAAATATTAAGAAATGCATAAGTTGTGAAGTTTTTTCCGCAAATTCCTCATTTGGCACCACTGTGCGCCGGGGGCATGACCTACACCCCCGAGGAGGGCTAATGACGTCACGAGCAAAAACAATTTTATTGCGGCTATTTTTCACAACAGTGATTGGAACTATGAAGCCTCGTGATCATGGCGGGACCAAGCTTTCACAATTGGGGGGGGGGGGGTGCTCATGGGAAGCAGGGTTTAATTTTAAAATAACAAATAGTTTACTTGTGGAACTTTAATTCATTATATTTTGTCCACCGATTTCAGCATGATATAGCCATGGTCTTAATTCGTAAAAAATACTAAATAAAAATAAATTTGAAAACTATGAACACACACTAGCACAGACGCCAATGGAATAGTGACAATGTTCTGACAAACTGGATACGACACTAACCGTCTCTGTATCCTTTCTCTGTAGGCGCGAGTTCACGACACTCAGATTTCTTTATTGAAGCTTTGCGCATGTGCAGTCATTTGGAACTGGGTCTAGCCAGAAACCCTAATAATAGACTTATAAATCCGTAAAAAATAAATAAAATAACTTCAAAAAGAGAGAGAGAGAGAGAGAGAAACAGAAAATTGTTGGAATAAGGGGCAGTTGTGAAGTAAAAAGGAGTGGTTGCTCAATTTGTAATGGGGGTGCTGAAGCCGAGCATATGCGCCCCCCCAAGTGGCGCCGCGTATGCTTGTGATCATTGAGTCATAAATAAACCCTTTTATGCATAATTATGTCAAATTTTGTCCTGTGCTACCATGTTAAAAAAATACAAAATTTTGAATAAATTTCGAAGTTTCACTCAAATTAAAAAAATTCTATCAAGTTCTAGATTTTTCAATTCTAGAACTTGATTTTTCAATAGATTTTTCAAGTTCTAGATTTTTCAAGCCGGATATGAACTTTCGTGAAAACCCATTAATATATTTATTGGATGTGTTAATGGCGGTCAATATATGTTAATGGTTGCCAATATATGTTAATGGCTGCTAATATATGTTAGTAGTTGCCAATATATGTTAATGGCTGCCAATATATGTTAATGGCTGCCAATATATGTTAATGGCTGCCAATATATGTTAATGGTTGCCAATATATGTCAATGCTCGCCAATATATGTTAATGAGTGCCAATATATGTTAACACATATGATAAATTTAATTTTTATTCATTTTATAATACATATTTTAGATTTATTTTTTGCATTGAATTGTAAAACACCGATACCTATGTCACGAAAACAATTTGAGTACGCTCGAAATACATAATATAAGAACTATCGATAAATCACCGAAGCTTCATAAGCAGAATGTGAACACCCGACTGTCTGTCCAATGTATGTATCCACTCTAACTAAAAAACTAATGGACCGCATTTCATAAAATTTGGTAAGTAAGTCACTTGGATGCGACCCTAGTGCTGATTAGTTTTTGGTACGATTCGTAAAAACAGAAACCGCCTTTTTTGCGAAATCGCCCTTAAAAATTTAATTTATCCGCTTGAGCTAAAATACTAATTTACCAAATTTCACAAAATTTGGTAGATAAGTTACATGTTGGATACTCTGGTGCTGATTAGAATTTGGTGCGATTTGGAGAAGAAGAACCCGCTTTTTTTTTACGAAATGGCCTCCAAAAATTTCATATTTCCACCCTACCTAAAATACTAATTGACCAAATTTCACAATATTTGATAGATAAGTTACTTGTGGGGCATGCTGCTGCTTAAATTTTGGTACGATTCGGAAAATAACAACCTGTTTTTTTTTTACGAAATGGGAAATGGCCCGCATAAATCGCCAAAATCTTTAAAAAAAAAAAAGACTACGTATGCTGAAATGTATCAATTAAATTCTTGTTTTATACTCAATTTTTGACGAGGAAAAGAATGTAACACACTCCATTATACTTAAGGACTAAAATCTATTTACGAATACAATAATCCATTTTATACTGAATAACATTACCAACTCGAGTTTTCGTCGGATCTACACATTTCGATACCTCTAGAATACGAAAAAACTATTTTTAGCGTAACGTCTGCGTATGTGTCTGTCTGTGTGTGTCTGTGAAATGTATGTATCCACTCTAACTCAAAAACTAACGGACCAAATTTCATAAAAGTTGGTAGGTAAGTCACTTGGATGTGACCCTGCTGCTGATTAGTTTTTGGTACGATTCCTAGAAACAGAACCCGCCTTTTCTTGCGAAATGGCTCTCAAAAATTTCATTTATCCGCTCTAGTTAAAATACTACTTTACCAAATTTCACAAAATTTGGCAGATAAGTTAATTTTTGGATACTTTGGTGCGGATTAGAATTTGGTACGATTCAGAAAAGAAAAACCTGCCTTTTTTTACGAAGTAGCCCGCAGAAATTTCATGTATCCACCCTAGCTAAAATACTAATTGATCAAATTTCACAATATTTGGTAGATAAGTTACTTGTGGGACATTCTAGTACTGATTCGATTTCGGTACGATTCGGAAATAATAACCTGCCTTTTTTTACGAAATGGACAGCAAAAATCGCCAAAATCTAAAAAAAAAAAAAAGACTACGTATGCTGAAATGTATCAATTAAATTCTTGTTTTATACGCAATTTTTGACGAGAGAAAGAATATAACACACTCCATTATACCTTAGGACTAAGATATTTGTCAAGATAATTCATAAGATAATTCATAAGATAAGTCAAGTTAATTCAATATTTGTCAAGATATTTGTAAGATGCCTCAAGATATTTGAGATTTCTTGCATTTTTGTTACGCCGCTATCGGAAAAATGTCAAATTACCAAATATAAACAAAAATTGAATTAGAAATGCAAATTTTGTGTTATTTGGTGCAATTAAACTCAATCTAATGAATTATTAAAGAAATAAAGTAGTCGTACGCGTTCGTCGAAAATGGAAATAGTGTTTGGGGAAATCGCCGACAGAAATATAGCACCTGCTGAAGCGATTTCCCCAAACACTGTCAGAATTTGATATTCGCACGTTGTCCTTCAAAAGCCATTTCCATTTTCGACGAACTCGAAAAACGACAGTTTGCTGACACGCATTGTCTGGAAAACCCCTGCACTGCGGATATGCTTCTTCCTTTTCACATCTCGCGTCACATGTGCCTCTACGCCACGGTAAAGTAGCTCCCTTCTCCTCCAATCAGGGTTGGAGATATCAGGACAGTCTCCGAACTTTTTTATCCTTCCTTGTATATGTATCCTTCCTTATATATATATATAATAATAATAGCTTGAAAGTCCAATGATAGAATAGAGAGAAGTTGCAACTCAAAAATCCTAACTTTCTATAAAACCTAAAAAAAAAAAAAACTATTAAATAGCGAATCTGCAATCAAATGGAAAAAAAAAAAATGCAAATTTCGAGTCATCAAGCTAAAGATAATCAACAAATATCAATGGTATGGAATAGATTAAAAAACAAATAAAATCCAAGCTTTAATGCCATACACGTGGACAAGGACTAGGCCTAAATAACTGAATTGTTCATTTCGACAAAACTCTTCGTCGGGTTCAAGTATTTTGTTACAATGAACACAAAATATATATGCTTCTGAAGAAATAGATAGATTATATCTATAAACTATTACTATCGTAAGAAATAAATAACATTATACTATCGTAAGAAATAAATAACATTAATGTGAAAAAGCATTAAAGGTGATATTATACAGTAAGAGTTACAAAATAGTGGGGCTTATAATAGTAAGGATAATATTTAAGCTGATGTAAATAAAGTATTTTTATTACAAGAGAATGTTGATGTCTGGCTAATATAAGATACTGTGAAGAGAATTCATTAAAATTCAGTTAATCTAAACTTTTTAACTATACCATTTACTAAATAAGCTGGATATATATACAATTTGCTGGTAATTTTAAAATTATTTATATGCATAGCATGAAATTTTTTATCTGATAATCTATAAATTCTAAAAAGCTGATTAATTATAATATTTCTAAACAATTGAATTGAGTTGCAAGAATTAAATGGTAATATTTTATTAATGTTAAAATTAAAATAGTCTTTTTTATCATATAAATTTGTAACAATTCCATTAGTAGGTTCAATAAAAAGATTTAAATCCAAAAAATTAATATTATTATTAATAGTAGCTTCATTAGGAATTAATTCCAAATTGTCTGGATAACAATATATCTAAATAGAAATCTATATCTATGACATAATTTTCAGTATATACTACGCAAATCAGATCATCAGCATATCTGTAAATTTTATAATCTACTGAAGTAAAAGACTGTTCATAATGATAAAGGTATAAATTAGCTAACATGCTGCTACTGCAGCCACCCTGTGGAACTCCTGAGACTTGTAAGTATAATTTATTTCCTTGAAAAATGTAATTATTGAAAATAACAAAATGAAGAAGTTTAGGAAAATTGATAAAATTTGTTTGAGTTGATTGATGAGTAATATAAGCATTATAGAGCTAAAATTACATCATATAGATCTGAGATTTTAATATTATTAAAAAGATCTTTAAAATCAAAAGTTTGAAATTCTATTAGTTTTCTTAGTGATGTTAATTTATTCTTTATTATTTACCATTATGTAGAATAAGGTAATTATTGCTAGACTGACGTAAACTATCATTTATTAGATTTAAATAATTTAGTAGTAATTTACTCGTAGTAGTAGAGTATTATGATCACTAGTTACTGTTCTAAATTTAATAGGATTTTTATGAAATTTAGGAATAAGCAATATATGGAAATTTAAGAAATTTATATTTAATATTTAAATCACTATACATATTGATAATTTTCAATTTGATACTATATATATATATGTGTGTATATATATATTTGCTTTAGTTTCCGTATAAATTGTTATAGTCTCCATATACTGTTTTAATTCCAAAGTTTCATAAAGACCCTATAACGTTTAGAACTGTCATCAATGGCCATAATAATATTTATTCTACTACTTCTAGTAAATTGTTGCTTACTTATGATTACTCAATTATAATTACTTAACTTATGAACTAAATGATAACTTACGTTATTCTAAGATTCATTATTTTATTCTTGATAATAGCAAAAAAACTAATTAATAATAACACATGAAATATTTATGATTTACATGCTTATGATTTTAAAGATCACTTTAATATTAATATACTAGACTTTTACAATGTAATTTTAGCACTATACAATGCATTTCTTGCTGATAATGCTGACCATATTAAAATTTGAAAATTTTCCGAAACTTTGCAAACTATAACAACCTTGTATTATTTAATAATTATATATTTCAAGGAAATAATTTATACTTACAAGTATCAGAAATATCGTAAGGTGAGTATAGTAGTAGTACATTGGCTAATTTGTATCTTTATCATTACTTCTTTTACATCTTCCGATTACAAAATTTCTAGATATGTTGATGATTTGATTCGTCTAGTTACCTCAGATTTAAATAATATCCGAAAAGATTTTCATCCGGATAATCTGAAATTGTTGCCTAAGGAACCATCAATAAGTAGTAGTTTTCTGGATTAGCAGTAAATTATATTATTACCCATTATGTTTAGTGAATAACATTATAAAAAAGTTTAAATTAACTAAGCATTATTAATTGCATCATTTATAACAGCATTTTCCTCCTCTAATATTATATTATTAGCTATATCATAATTTTTATCGCAGTTGCATTAGTATTCACTACCAGTAGCATTTTTAATTCTTATATCTAGCATTATCTATTTAATTTCCACAAGTTGTTTTGTCAGCATTTTGCATTACATGCCTATTCTCATCGTGCATTTTGTCAGGAGATGTTGCTTTGTATATGTGATTTGCCAGACTAAATTTGGAATTCAAAATTTGTCAGTCGAAAATAAAAATTCAAAATATATTACTAATATTATATCACCATATTAATTAAGACGGTTATTCTTTCAGTTGTGTAAGTAAGTAAGTAATGGTTTCTGCAGGGCCTGATTACCAAAAGGGCACGGTAAGCACATGCTTCCCTTCAAAATATTCAAAGGGGCCCCCAAATTGCGTCCCCGATTTCCTTTGCACCCCCGATCCCCTTTTTTTAAATGTAAGTTATTTGTTAAATGGTTAGATTTACACTGTTTATTTATGTAAATTATTTGTCAAATAGTTAAGTTAAATAGTATCCTGCCTGTACAAGCGAACAAAGAAATATTTTGGTTGTCTCAAATTTGTATTGCCCATTTTTTTTTTATTTATTTAAATATTAAACGGTTAAGGAAAAAAGGCAGCATGTCAGTTAATATTTAAGTTAGAACTAATTGCAAAAGGGAACATGGACCACACGTGATTAATAGTAAAATAGACTATGGTTTAGGAATTTTGGTACAGGCAACAAGTTTTACAAAACCAGTTTGTTGATGAGAATTATTGACCAGAACCATGCGGCAATAGGATTTTTCGAGCACTCATGAGTGCGGGGGAATTTCTTGAGCTATGCTCACAAAATCAAAATGAGGTCCCCAAATGTGCTTCCCCTAAATTGGTTGGTTAATCAAGCTCTGGGGTGTAGAACGGACATTTTGTTCTATGTAACGAGGTTATTTAATGAAACAGACCAGTCATATATGTAAAATAAAATTGCATGCACCCTATGAGAATTTTGCAATTTCTTTACTTTATTTCATTGCTATATTACACTAGCTTCCAAAAGTTAAGCATGGACAGTAAAATCAACAAAAATGGAAAAGTAAAGCTTTGATTAACTCAAAAATATACACGAAGGTAGGACATATGTTTATGCATTAAAGAAAACAAGAATTATGTATAAAGAGGAAAAAAATATTTACTTTTCGTAAGTTATATGATGACGTCCCATTTGGGTCATTAGCAAAATGATGTTTAAAGGCAAGCAAAACTTGCATTAATATGGTATGTGACCACCTCGGACCTTCACACAAACTTTACAACATTTTCCATTCTTTCAATGAGGTGATCAACCATCGCAGATGTGAGCAATGGCCATTCCTCCAATGGAGCAGTTTCCAACTCTCTGAGAGTGGCTGGAGGAGGTAAACGTGCAGAAACAACACGCCCGATGGGAACCCCAAAGGTTTTAAATGGCATTAAAATTGGGGGGAATACGCCGGCCACTCCATACGAGAAATGCCCTCACTTTCCAGGTACTCGTCAATGATGTTAGCTCGATGGGGACGGGCATTATCATCCATAAGGAGGAAATCAGGATCAACTGCTGCAACGTAGAGTCTCGCACCGGGGTCTAGGACTTCATCCCGATACCGCGCAGCCTTCACAGAACCGTCTTTAAAGATGTGCTGCTCTGTTCGATATCGCATTAAAATTTCAGCCCACACCATTATGTTCGATGATGTTCTTGGCCTGATTACACCTTGGACGGTTAGTGGAACACAAAAACGTGGTACTCGGGCGCACAGTCCCTTCAAGTGGAGCCTTCGGCTTACAGTACTGGCAAATATTGTCTTACCAAATGCCACTGTAACCATCGATGTAACAGGTGTGGAACTCGCTCGTCGATTTCGCTTGGCTACTATAGCAATATACCAATCATCAGAGGGCGTGGTAACCCTTGGACGACCGGGCACAGGTCTCCGGACAAATGTGTGACTTGTTTGGAATTATTTCCATAATCGAGAAGTTACCGAATGATCGACGCCAAAGAAAATAGCGGCATCTTTGATTGACTGTCCTGCTTCAATGCGTCTGACAGACACCAGCGCTTACTATCTGTCATCAGCTTTCTTTCAGCCATAGAAACACGAATATCATCAAAAATAATCCTACAAAAGTTATGAACACTTCGTATCAGCATTTAAATGTACCTCCTCAAACCCATCAGAATGCTGTCGTTTTCAACGACTGTCTAATCAACATAAATCCGGACAGTCAATCTTAATTGGCTGTAACATACGATATTTGCATATTGCAATGTACATCCGCAGCGATTTTCAGACACTCTAAATGAAATACGTTTCGGAAAAATGAAAATTTTCATTGCGTGCTTAACTTTTGGAAGTCAGTGTATCATCATTGCTATCTATGCCAATCCATGTCATTATACTCTTAATGGTTTTTATTAACACTTAACATCATAGTTGAAAAGTGTTTATGACTTTGTTTATTCTGTCTGTCTGTCTGTCCTTCCGCACGATAACTGCCGTAAAATAACTTTATCAAAAATGAAATTTTAGTACGTTGTTGAGACGGTCTGTGGGACTTACGGGAATGTCAATGCATAATATCACCCAATTAGTTTTGGATTGTACCCGAGTTGAAAAAATGAAATACATTGAACCCTATGGAACCGAATTTTTCAAACATTTTTTGAGTTAAAATTTACAAATTGCTTCGAAAGTTTATGGAAATAACCAAAATTATTCCATAAAATATATAAAAAAAAATTCAGCAAAATATGTTCCGTAGTTTTTTAAGTAAAAATTAAAATAATAATTACTCCCATATAATATGAAGAGATCATGTGATCACCCACTTCAATAGAGATCACCCACTTCAATATAAAATATGGCATATATTTTTTTTTTCCAAAATAAAAATCGGAGATTTTTAAAGTTCTTGAAAATTTATATTTTGTGTTGCATTCGTCCTCAAACCATTTTATAAGTTTTGTGCATCTATATTCTGCGCAATTACAATATTTTTGAGTTTAAATGATCATTAATAATAAGATGCATTAGTAATAAGATGTATTATTTAAGTAGATCTTTTTTCAACAATAAACATTTTTTCAAAAATTCTAATAAACATTATTAAATTATCTGCCTATTTTAAAACAGTTGAGTAAAAGAAAACTTTAAAGGTATATAAATTATAAATATTTAAAAAAATATCTGTCTACAATAGCCACTATAGTAGAAAACAACCTCCCTTTTCCTATGTAGTAGCACTTCCTTGGAACATGTCTCCACTCCCCAACCCCACTTCTAATTTCCATGTGACCTGGCTCCAGTATTATAAATGCTTAAAAAGTTTAATGCTTAAAAAAGTTTAAAAACTAATTTTTTCCTGTTCATTCCAATTGATTTGCTGTTGTTTCTGACACTTTCTTATTATATTTTTGTTAGTATTCTTTACAGCTGGTGTCTTGTTTTTTTCATTACTGTTTTAGTAGGCTTTCTCATTATTCAATTGTTTCTATTCGCTCTGCTATCCATTCTCTTACTGCCTTCCTTTCCTTTGTGGTCTTTTCTATTCATAGTATCCTGTCTCATTGCCCAGCCCCCCTCCTGTCATTTCTTCCCACAGTGATAGCAATATCCTTTTCCTCACTTTCATCCATCTATACTATTCTACCTCTCAGTGATGTAACGCTTCTTGTCAGTCTCGAAGAAGGCTGTTTTGTGCCTTTGAAGCTGGTAGACCAGTTTATTTTTTGTGTGTATGCTGTAATTACGAAGTTTTTATTTCATTTGGCTCCTGCATTTCAAATTCTGAGATTCTCAGAGGGTGGATTTTTTTTTTCTTTTGAAACAATGGTTGCTCCACAAGCCTCTTAGATTCCTTCATCATTTCATAAATTTCCTTTTTAACACTTTACAACATATTTGAAAAGTGTTTATTATTTTGTTCATTCTGTTTGTCTGTCTGTCCGTTCACCTGCCATGAAAACGACTTTATCAAAATGAAATTTTAGTATGTTGTTGAGGCAGTCTGTGGGACATATGGGAATGTAAATACATAATATCACCCAATTAGTTTTAGATTGAATCCAAGTCGAAAATATTAAATACATAGAACCCTATGGGACCTAATTTTTCAAGCGTTTTTGAAGCAAAGTTAAAATTCAAAAATTTTAGAAAATGTTCAAATTATCCCATAATATATATAAAAAAATTTCAGCAAAATATGTTCGGTAGTTTTTTTAAATAAAAATTGAAATAATAATGACACCCATATAATGTGAAGAGATTACGTGACCCACTTAAATAAAATATGGCATCCATATTTTTTCCCAAAGTAAAAATCGTGATTTTTGAAGTTCTTTTAAATTTATAATTAGTGTTACACCTGTCCCAAAACTGCTTTATTTTTGCGTATTTTCTGTGCATCTATATTCTGCGCCAACGCAATTACAATATTTTTGAGTTTAAATGATCATCAAATTTTGATTATTTCTACAACGAAGCCTAATTTTAATGGATACAGAATGTAAACAAGTGATTGTAAAATTACTATATTTTTTTCACGCAAAATTATTTTACTCTGGAGTCTGGAATAAAAGTGTATGAATGAAATATTCACTGCTTTTACATAGAGAACCAGACGATTTATATTTCGATGACATCATTTAAATAAAGTTCATTTTTTTCGATGAAGTTAAAAATTTTCAAGTAAAATATATTATCATAGTGGCATCTGTAATAATTAAAATAATATCACCGCTGAATGTATAGCATTTTACACTTCAGTTGGAAAATGTTTCATAATCAATGCTTTATGCATGATTGATCATTCTTGTTTCTAATATCATTATTTCCACAAAAGTAAAAGGCAATAGAAAATTCTAACGGTTAAGTAACAATAAATCTAAACTGCATTTATTTCTTCCTAAAATTCTGAGACGAGTGATAACACAGAAACCAGAACTTACTTATCGGATATTAAGTTTCAAGTAACACCACACTCAACTATTTGATATGAGATGAATTACATAACGTTTTACTTTCTGATATCATGGAATATGGTATGGAGAATGTATTGTTCTCACGACATTTTGATGCCAATATATGTTTTAGGACCTTCTGAACACGTTTTGACTAATTTTTAAAGTGATGCGGTCAATTTTCTGTGTCTGTGGTCGATTTCCTGTATGCATGATTGCTGCCAAAAATAATGTATTTCCATAAAACTTTATTATATTCGTCTCTGTTAACAAAAATATCTAGAACTGGATAGAATTTTTTGAAATTCTATCAAGTGAAAATTGGGATTTTGAAGTGAAAACTTCAAAATTTTATATTTTCTTAATATGGCAGCATAGAACACAGTTTCATATAATCGGGGATAAAGAGGGTTATTTATGGATCAATGATTACGAAATTGAATAACTACATTTAATCGTTTTAGTAAAAAATAGCCGTGATACAATTTTTATGCCCATAACGCCATTATCAACTTCTCGTAGGAACAAATTACCCCCCCCCCCCGGGAGGGTACATTGTCAATTATGGTATCATTCAAAAGATTTTTCAAGTCCTTTAAAAAAATGGTAACATGCTATAATTGGGATCATTTGGACCAATAGTTCATATTTTCAAATTTTACCTCTAAAATTTGCAAAAAAAAAGAAACATTTATACTTAAAAATGGAATTTGGTATGACAAAGTCCCGTAGAGTCGTAATCCTGTTAAATTTCAATACACAATGGATACATTTTAATAAAATAGTAAACTTTTATATTTTCAATGAAAATACAGTAGAGCATATAGAGATATAGTAAGAGACACGAAAAAATATTCGTTATAACCGGTATAAGCAATAACAGGTTCTTTAGGTATAAGATAAACAATATGAATGACTTATCTGCCTGAATATTGTGAAGCAAAAACTCAGGGTAGTATGGTTGAAATATATTGCTCTTATTTATGCTGAAAACAAATTTGTAAGTGACACATTTGTTTTCAAGGATTTGTTAAGGATCCTTCTTTTTGAAGATTTGAATTTACAACGCATTTAAGTAGCCCTTTTCCTATTGCATCTAAATTGCCACTGCAAATAACCTTAGTGGGGATTGTAAGAGTTATGAAGATTATGGAGGCTTTCCCACAAACTTTTTTTTTTATGTTGTCCTCCTTTTTTATTAATTTTGGATCAACAAAATTATCGTTTGCAGCTAGAATTGCAGAAAAAAGGGAATTTTGGGGAATAAACCGGGGATTTTGGAAGCATTGGAAACTCTGATGGGAAGAAGTTTAAACCTGAATGATGAATCATCATTTGGATAAATGTCCCAAATCTTTATATAATTTAAATGTAAAGTCTATTGAAATACAATTTTGGAACCATTGGAAACTCTAAGGGAAAGAAGTTTAAAAAATTCCCTTCCCAAAAAACCCGGTTTATTTACGGGAATAAACCAGGTTTTCCCCCGCCTTTGCAACATATTCTTCAAAGGTAATATCTTCTGGCAAAACTCCTTTCTACTTGCCCTGAAATACATAGTAATGCATAGGGAAAATATTGAAATCGTGTCGAACATCACAACTCGACTTTTCGACAGATCTATACGTTTTGGGACCTCCAGAACACAAAAAATATATTTTCAGCGTGACGTCTGTGTGTGTGTATCTGTCTATCTGCACAATGTATATATCTACTCTAATTCTAAAACTAATGGACCAAGTTTTATAAAATGTTATAGGAAAATGACGAGTGTGTGACCCTGGTGCTGATTAGATTTTGGTACGATTCGGAATAAAAGAACCAGCCTTTTCTTGCGAAATGCCCTGCAAAAATACCATGTATCCACTCTAGCTAAGAAAATAATAGACAAGATTTTATAAAATTTGGTAGATAAGTCACTTGTGGGATACTCTGGTGCTGATTAGATTTTGATACGATTCGGAAACAAAGATCCTGTCTTTTGCTTGCGAAATGGCACGCAAATATCACCAAATCTAAAATAAAAGACTAGGTATGCTCAAATGTATCCATTAAATGCTTGTTTTATACGTAATTTTTGACGACTGAAATAATATCAACCCCATTGCTATAGGACTAACCGTTCTCGAAATATTTTACTTTTTTCGCAATTATTTACGCCGTCTTTGAAAAAATATCCATTTACCAAATAAAAGCAAAAATTGATTTAAAAGTGTAAAATCAGCGTTATTTTGTGCAAAACTCAATTTAATGATTTATTAAAGAAATAAAGAGAAAATGAATTTGAGTCTGCAGGGGAAATCATGTGCTGCCCACATCAGAATTTTCCTTTCCCCGCAATACATGGTAATGTTAGGGAAAGTATTGGAATCATGTCGAAAATCGCAAGTTGAGTTTTCGACGGATCTACGCGTTTTGACATCTCTAGAACACGAAAAACCATTTTTAGCATGACGTATGTGTGCATGACTGTGCCATGTATATATCCAATCTGACTCAAAAATTAATGGACTACATTTCATAAAATGTTATTGGTAAGTCGCTTGTAGGTGACCCTGGTGCTGATTAGATTTTGGTACAATTCAGGTTTAATGAACCTGCCCTTTTTTTGCGAAATGACCCGCAAAAATTGTATGTATCCACTCTCGCTGAAAACCTAATAGATCAAATTTTACAAAATTTGGTAGTTAAGTCACTTGTGGGTTACCCTGGTGCTGATTATATTTTGGTACAATTCGAGAAAAATGAATCTTCCTCATTTTGCAAAATGGCCCGCAAATCTAATATATCCAATCTAAAATAAAAGACTACATAGGCTCAAATATATCAAGTAAAAGTTTGTTTTATGCGTAATTTTTTACGACAAAAAAAATAAAACCAACCCCATTACTCTAAGATGAACCATTCTCAAGATATTCAAACTTTTAATTTTGAGGAACTGAAGGCGGGTTTCATTGCAGTTGAAAAACTATTTAATGAAATTTCATAAAACTTAGCAATCAAGTCCTTTGAAGGTCATTCTGATGCTGATTAGATTTTGAAATTCGGAAAAATATAACCCATTCTTTTTTTGCGAAATGACCCTCAAAAATAGTGAAAATCTGAAATAAATGACTGTAGGATGAAATAAATGACTCCCATGACTGTAGGATGAACCGTTCTCGAGATAATTCAGTTTTTTGGAATTTTACGGAGCTGAAGTATTTAAAGTGAATTAAGTTGCTCAATGAAACGAAGATTCATTAAAGAGGCAAATTGAATATATGTAATATCAGAAAAGTATCCATGCTATTTTTTGCAATTAAACTCTATTTCATGCATAATGAAATAAAAAATGAATGTAAATTTGCAAGGAAAGGCATGTGCTGCTCACATCAGATTTTTTTCCTTAACCTATTCTACAGTAGACTATCTTCATACACATAATTGGTGATGAATGATTGTTAGATTTCTCCTACAAATCTGGTAAGTTTCCAGCAGTTTTTGTGTCTATGTTTCCGGATGAACATCACGCCAAGCGTCATCTAAATATTCGTGGGAAATCTTTATGTGTTTAGGCTATTTCAACGTATCTGTGGGTATGTTAAGGAAAATGGTTAGGCTCGCATTATATTTGGGGATGAAACTTTGCTACCAAACTAATCGCTGCACCTGGGATTTTGCTTTCACTACAAGAAGTTCCATGAGAATAATATATTTCCTTATCTCTTCCCGACTAAAAACTTCGCAATATCCAATGTACAGGCATGCATTGTTCGCTATATGTGATATATTTAACATTATGATTATAAAAGTACTGCAAGTCAAAGGTGACAGAAAAATATTCGTAATAACCAAGACTTCGCTACGGTTGAGCTCGCTATAAGTGGGCTCCAATGTATTGAGTATATTACTTTCCCTATATACATAGTATATATTGATTAGAGAAAGTATTGTGACGGAGTCGAAAATTCGAATTCGAGTTTTCAGGCATTCATGAACACAAATAGAACATTTGTGAGGTAAAGTCTGTGTGTCCGTGAGTCTGTCTCACGATCGAATAGAGAGTATCGAACGAAATTTTGGCAACTTTTACAATCAGTGAATACTGAAATACTATGAATTTTAATTGCAATCGAATGTTTGTAAGATCCCAAAATTATCGAATGAAGTTTTGTAAAAAAAAAAAAAAAAAACAGAATCGGCATTAATACTACGTAAATGATCATTTCGTACATAATGTTTCATTAAAAGCCTATGACATAAAGTTTAGAACAAACACTAGCATGAACCATTTTCGAGATATTGCACGGTTTACATAAAATAAAAAAGTATTAATTTTCGTGAAATATGTTTACTCTTTATATGCAATATTATACGACGAATTTGCCAATATCTTTCTCGTGAATCTAGTTCGTTCCATTCACGAGAGAAGGTACTTCGTTGTTGTTGTTGTTGAAACCCAGACCGTCCGACCTACCAGAAAGGTGTAAGGTAACTGTTTGGACGGTCGGGAAGTGCCACCCAATTTAGACCCGAACCCAGTGGGGGAGGCATCCACAGGGACCGTACCCTCCTTCCCCTACCACCAACCTCTCGGAAGGACTTTCGGACCCACATGTTTAACGTGATCGTACTCCGCATGAACACGGCGGCAGTTTTGGCAGTGGCTGGAATCGAACCCGGGCCTACCGAGTGCAACTCCAGCGCGCTAACCAATGGGCTACCGCGCCCTAGAAGGTACTTCGTTTAATTTTGCGTCCAATGATTCTTCAATAGTCTTTTATTTATATATAAAAAAAGAACTCTTCTCTCGGCTTGTCTGTAACGCGTACGGCAATGAATCTAAGTCTTTTAATTTGACGAATAATTGCTAACTTGGCGATTATTTTTTATAATGGTGCCATATTGATGAGAATTTCGTAAAAATTGCAAAAATATAATGCTTATTGCGGATGCTTTCAATTTTGATGATTGCAATTTAGAGTTGCGTAAAATAAAAGTTAATAGGGTACTTCGAAATAGTTTTACATGTTGTCATCCGAAAAAGCGCCCAATGTACAACTTAACGTTAAAAACATTATGCTGTGGATCTTATACATCATATTCGCACTGTAAAAGAAATAACATCATTGCATTATATATGAAAAGTGATGTGCAGCCCACATCAGATTTTTTTTAATAATGCGATAAAAAGAGAATGGTACAAAGGAAATCGAAACTGGTTTTCCTCGTAATCGCTACGATACAATTGACAACATTTACCATAGCATTTTCTACGATAGCATTGGCAGTTCTACAAGGCTATTTTACAGATAGCGATAACATTCTTCTCTCAATATCCGAAACAACTACTGCGGTGTTAAGCGCTGTAGAACTGATGAGTAGTTGTATAAATGAACACGATTCGTACTCGTATTTTCTTCTTTTTTCTGGCTCTATCACCGTTAACAAGCATCTGACCTTTCCTTTGTGATTGATACCTTTAAAGGAAATAATATCCGCATCGCACTCAGGTACAAATTATATAAAATATGGCTTGCGAATTTTGTTTTCAATGTAAAAGTCTAGAAAACAAAGTAGGAAGATTTCAATCGCAGAATGGTATAGAATATATCGTAAACATGAATATCGCAAACACGAGTAAGAGAAGAAATTCATATTATCAAGACTTCAATATTCGTATCACCTCGAATACCGTATTTAATGCTGTTGTTGATGTGGAACTTTTTGAGTCGAATAGTCAAAATTTAGAAGCGTCAAAGAAAAATACTGTACTGGACTATGAAACGGTATTCACATTTCAAAATTACGGCTGGACTTCTTGTACGTGTATCATAAGTGTCATTCCACTCTTAGAAATGCAAAACCCTCAAAGTAGTTCGCCTGCAAAACCTAACCACATCTTAAAACCAATGAAAAAAGGAACAGTCGTAGAAAAGAAATTGGAACAGTTGTCGGCTGACATGAAAACACTTCTCTTGAAAGACAATCGCTCTGATGTCATTCTGAGTGACGGATCCACCGATTTTCCAGCCCACAAACTAGTGTTGTCCGTTCGATCTCCAGTTTTCGAAAGAATGTTTCAGAGTCCTATGAAAGAAAAACGTGAAAATCGCGTCACTATAAGTGACATCAGCGCTGATGTTCTAAAAGAGCTGCTGTCTTACATTTATACTGGTGTAGTCCATATAAAGGAGGAGGGAATGGCTAGGAATTTATATGTGGCAGCCGACAAATATGGTATTCAAGATTTGAAAAATGTGTGTTCTGTTTACCTCAAAGATGTTAATTTGGATAGTGTTCTTGACGCACTTATTTTGGCTAGTCTATACGGAGACAAGACTTTAAAGCAATCCGCTCTGGACTTTATCGCTAAGGACTTTTCACAGGTAAAAGCTCAACAGAGCTGGGAAAAATTTATAAAAGAAAACCAGATACTGACTATTGAATTATTAAGTTTTGTGGTTGAAAAGAAATGAACGTGTTCAGATAATACAACAGGATACTACAAGAGAGATGTGAATACATATTTAATGGCTGAAAGGTTTCTTATATCTAAACTACTTTTATAGCTGGAGCATAAAAGGTGATATTGATTTCGTTATTGTTATTCTAAATGGTATATTAATTGCTATTAAAGAACCAAATGAACTACAGCAAAAATTGCTAAATATTTAAGTTTCTTTAATTATAAATGGATCGCAATGTAACCTATTTAATATTTATTTGTATTGTGAATGTTTATATTACTTATAGGTTTGATTGATTTTTTTATTTTGAAAGTTAAGCGAGAGATCTCGATATTGTATGAATCGAAATAAAAATAATAATTCTAATAATTCATTTTTATAGTTATTTGAAATAAAAATATCCAGTCAATTGAAATAGAAATTACATTTATAATAAGAAAGGAACAAGCTTTTTAATAATGTTTTACAGAAAATACTCAATGTTCTTATTTATACTACTATTTGCTTAAATATTATTAGTACTACTTTTTGCTTTATTATTACCACAATATTTTAATAATACTATTATGTATAGTATTATTGCAATTCGTAAATTTCATTGGTGACCTGTTTATACAGTGTGAAACCTGTAAACGATCTACCCTAGCCTCAGCGCTGAACATACAACCAATTTTCTGGTGGCTGGAGAAGGTTCTATTCATTAGGCAAATCAGACGATTATCTTTACTTCAATATTTGAAAGAGTACGGTTTATTCTCCATCATCACATTTCAGATCAAAATGAAACTTCTGATCTGTACAACCAGTGTTCTCTGTGACTGTTCTATTCCTTTTTATTCTGTTCTGATCTTTTTAGCTGATCCTTTATTTTTGTCTGTTCTGTTTTTGCCTGATCTGCTTTTTTTTGTATCGTGTTGTGTTTGTCATAACGCTCGGTTATTTGAAACCTCTACCATAAATCGTAAATTCTTGTAAAATTCCAACTTCGGATATCCGTCATATCCTACATGTAACATTTAGAGTTAAGTTCCTTGGACATCATTGTAAAAATCTACTGTCTCAGCGGAGATTCCAAACATAAGATATAAAGCTGGTTAGACAAAGCTCTATCCATTGAGCTACCGAAAATATTTTTGTTCTCTCAAACAGATGTCTTAAATAATCTGCAAATTTAATTATTATGCGAGTAATAGCAATCGACTTCTGATTGAATTTAAAAATCAATTTTTAAAGCAAAGAACGAGTCAGATTTATTTAAAAGGAGCATTCACAGACAGAGCAGTTTCTGCATTGGATGCAGTAACCTGCCTATTTTAATGACTCTTTTATTCTTTCGAAACAGTTTGATGCAATTTAATCAATTGCCATACATTGCCAGTAATGAAAGATGTTAATTTTCAAATTATATTATTTCTTTATAGCGAAGAGGATCCAACAAAGTATTTTTATTATTTCAAGTTAAAACTATCTTATTATTATTATTACTACTATTATTATTATTTTGCATATTGTTCATACTATATTTAACGGGGGGGGGGGGTCCATATAAAAGAGGAGGTGTTTAGACCTCTCTGTAAGAAAAACTATACTGGGCAAATTGCAACCAAATTTCGCATATATGCATACATTTTTTTTCAAATTTCACCTCTGCTGGCTAAAATTTGTCGTATTTTTTCTTTAGAAAACAAAACCGCATACTCTGGAAAGTATGTGTACGAAATTTGGTGGCAATTCGCCCAGTAGTTTTTCCTACAAAGAGGTCTAAACACCTCCTCTTTCATTTGGATCACCCTGTATATTATTTATTGACTTATGTACTTCGAACTTAACACTTAACTTTGCCTTTAATAGAGACCAAATTGGTGACATTGCTGTGGTGCTGTGCAGAATTGTTTTCCTACCTTATAATACATTCTCTTCTTACCTCTCTAGGTCGTATTTACTGAATAAGTTATAGTAATATGCTTTCTCTAAGATCATTAAACTAAAAATGTCACACCTGTGATTCATATATAATTGCAAGAAGAACTTATATATGTCTAGAATTAGACACCAATACATTTTTACATTTCATTATTAAAGTTAACGCATTGAATTAGAAAAATGCGTTCAGGGCAGTAACAGGGTGAGTATAGTTTATATCAAAACTTCAATTTTTAAACCCAGATTATAATTCCTCAAACCCTAGATGATAAATGGAATAATCACAAATCCCGATTGAAGCGATTTATACGATTATTAAAATAATTTTTCTAGTATTTTATGTTAAAAAAAACTAGAGCATTCAACACGTCACTTTCCCAACAGATTTACAAATTTATATATTTTAAAAGAAAAAAAACTATATATTGTGGAAAATTAACAACTTTGTATTATACTAGCAGCATACCCGTTCTTCGTACGGAGTATATAATATAAAGAAACTTAAAATTCACAATCATGTTCAAATTCTTATAGTATACTAAATAACATTTTTAATCAAAATATTCTGTTAAAATATTTAATACAATGCTCCTAAAAAGAAGTTTGAGAATCTCTGTTCTCGCTATACAAAATTATCTTTATGGGCAGACCTGAAGAATAAAACATCCTGGCCCCTTTTGTAAGCAAATTTACAAAAAAAAAAAAAAAAAAAAAAAAAAAGGAATTGAATCATTATATGCAAAATGAAAGCATTAAAATTTTATGGGGCCCGTACTACTTATAAAGCAAATATTAGAATATATAACCTGTATTAGTACATTACATGTATGAATTAAAAATATCAGTAAACCCGTAATTGACACCAATACATGCCAGAATGAAAGCTCTAAAATTATATGGGAGTATATATATATATATATATATATATATATATCCCCATTTAAAAAATTCCCTTCCACTATATATATATACTAGCAGCATACCCGTTTTTCCTACCGAGTATGTAATGTAAAGAAACTTATAATTCGCAATCACGTGCAAATTCTGTTAAAATATTAAATTTATTGCTCCTAAAGAAAAGTTTAAGAATATCTGTTCTCACTATGCAAAATTATCTTCACGGACAGATCTGAAGAATAAAACATCCTGGCCCCTTTTGTAAGTAAATTTACAAAGAAAAAAAAAAAAAAAAATTAAATCAATATATGCAACCCGTACTACTTATATTGTCGCAGACTAGAAAATATGCCAGTGTGTTAGTAGAAGATTGCCCGTATTACAATATATTAGAAAATATGCCAGTGTGTTAGTAGAAGATTACCCGTATTACAATATGAGTCTCAAATATCTTCGCCAAAATAAAACAGATGACGTAATAAATTGAAAATATCAATAATCCCCGTAATCTTTATACCAGAAGGTCGTAATTGATTCCAATGTATGCCAATATATATCAAAATATATGCCAATATAAGTGTACTACTTATATTCTCGTAGATTACAATATATACCCGTGCATTTGTAGAAGATTACTCGTACAACGTACAATGTATGAGTTTAACCAATTTTTGTCATAATAAAACAATGGCATAATATCTTGAAAATATCAATAACCCATGAATCAATAATCCCCGAAAATATCAATAATAATAACGTTTAAACCTGAAGAACGTAATTGATATAACCCGGTCAAAAATACAATGTCAATGAAATTTATTTTATGTACATATCTTTATTATTCAAATCGGAAAAGATTCAATAAAAGTCGTATGCCGCATAACACACTGGATTTACATCCGTTGCTAAACAACATGATATCATTTGCTCCAAATATATTGATGGAAATCATATCGTCTGAATAATTCGATCTCCATGGAAGGTTTGGAGACATTTTCGTCAATTTAGCGAAATTTAAAAAATTGCCAAATTTATCGCCAAGTGGGACTGTAGAACTGATAGTCCCATTTTGCAACAAATTGACGAAACATCATCACGATACTATCCCCTAAAAACACACAATTAATTTCATTTATTAAGAGCAATTTTATCAATTTCATGATATTTTTATGGATTTGCAACCATTTTTATCAATATGGTGATATTTGAAAAATTCGCTAAATTGTTACTAAGTAGAATGGATGGAATGATCGACAAATACTTCCAAAATATCATTTCAGTAGTCTCTTCTAAAAAATAAATTTAATTTCATTGATTTGCGTCGTTTTTATCAATTTGGCGACATTTCCGTAAATAAGGTAAAGTTTAAGAAAAGTTGTCAAGCTAGCGATATTCCACCAAATTCGTAGCTCTGAATTTACAGATCTGAAGAATAAAACATCCTGTTCCCGTTTGTATACACTAAATGGAAACACTAAAATTGTATTAGAAGATATACTCATTCTCCTCCTTTTCTGTTTCAACAATCGGATAAATGAATTTATTGGGTAAACACAATATATCAGTTTATTAGCTAAACACAATATAAAAGCTTAAAAACTCTTTGCCAAAATAAATAAAAGTGATGTACGCAGTTCGCAATTAATATAATTAAAAGAAAAATCAAACCGTTCTTTCCTAAATATATTTCATATCCATTTATTTATTACTCAAGTCGAAAAAATAATAATTAAAATTAAGAGACAGATTTCATTTAATTGCGTTTCTCAGCAACATGACATAAAATAGAATCTTCCTCATAAACTGCGAAATTAAATAACCACTTTGATTTCTTTATATTTTTCATTGTTGAGTAAAAGCTTGTGGAAAATAAACCATGGAGACAGATTTTCTATTTAAATTAATGTTTCAAACAATTCATGTTTTCAGAAAGTGACTAATTAGCGCTAAAAATCTCCCACATAACTCAAAGATAAAGTTTTAATCCATTTTCAAACGATTTTCAACCTTTTCGTTTGGATAAACCATGGAGTTAGAGAGTAACTCTTTGGAAAAAATTTAGTTTTTCATCAATATATCGACAACCCCTGGCCTTAAAAACTTGAAACTTGGACTAAATTTATGAAGGGCTATTTTAAGGCTATTCACAAAATTTCATTAAATTCGGTTCAGCCGTTTTGACGTGATGATGAGACAAACGAAAGTTCAGTTTTTTACCAATATCTCAAGAAGCATTGATCGTAAAAACTCCATAGATTAAATTTTAAGTGGGGCTATTTCCAGTCTACCCACAAAATTTCATCAAATTCGGTTCAGCCGTTCTGTCCGGATGGTGGGACAAACAGACAGACAGACAGACAGACAGATTTTCAATTTTATTTATATATACTAGCAGCATACCCATTCTTCGTACGGAGTATATAATATAAAGAAACTTATAATTCCCAATCATCTGCAAATTCTGTTAAAATATTAAATTTATTGTTCCTAAAGAGAAATTTAAGAATATCTGTTCTCACTATGCAAAATTATCTTCACGGGCAGATCTGAAGAATAAAATATCTTGGCCCCTTTTGTAAGCAAATTTACAAAAAAAAAAAAGGAATTGAATCAATATATGTAACCCCGTACTACTTATATTGTCGCAGATTAGGAAATATGTCAGTGTGTTAGTCGAAGATTACCCGTATTACAATATGAGTCTCAAAAATCTTTGCCAAAATAAAAGAAATGATGTTATAAATTGAAAATATCAATAATTCCCTTACTCTTTATACAAGAAGGTCGTAATTAATTCCAATATATGCCAATATATATAAAAACATATGTCAATATACCTGTACTACTTATATTCTCGTAGATTAGAAGATATACCCTTGTATTTGTAGAAGATTACTCGTACAACGTAGAATATGAGTTTCAACAATTTTTGTCATAATAAAACAATTACATAATAACTGGAAAATATCAATAATCCCTGAATCAAAAAGCCCCGAAAATATCAATAATAATAACGTTTAAACCTGAAGACCGTAATTGATATTATCCAGTCAAAAATGCTATAAGAAAAATCAAATCGTTCTTTTCTAAAATATATTTTTATATCAATTTATTTATCATTCAAATCGGAAAAATAATAATCGAAATTAACAGCCAGATTTAATTTAATTGCGTTTCTGAGCAACATGATATAAGATAGAATCTTCTTCATAAACTACGAAATTAGATAACCATTTTTAATTCTTACTTTTCATTGTTCAGTAAAAGCTTGTGAAAAATAAACCATGGCGATAGATTTCCCATTTAAATCATATTTCAAACAATTCATGTTTTCAGAAAGTGACTAATTGGCGCAAAAAATCTCCCATTAAACTCAGAGATAAAGTTTTAATTCACTTTCAAACGATTTTCAAGGTTTTCGTTTTTATAAACCACGGAGTTAAGAGAGTAGAACCCCTTGTAAAAAATTTCGTTTTTCATTAATATCTCAACAACCCCTGGTCTTAGATACTCGAAACTTAGCTAAATTTATGGGGGGGGGGGGGTTATTTCAAGGCTATCCACAAAATTTCATCAAATTCGATTCAGCCGTTCTCCAGTGATGATGAGACAAACGAAAATTTTCTTTTTTGCTAATATCTCGAGAACCACTGATCGTAGAAACTCCAAACATGGACTACATTTTAAGTGGGGCTATTTCACGACTACCCACCACATTTCATCAAATTCGGTTCAGCCGTTCTCCCGTGATGTTGGATCATACATACATGCATACATACATACATACATACTTTTCTTCTTATCTATATAAATAAAATTGAAAATCTGTCTGTCTGTCTGTTTGTACCATCATCACGGGAGAACGGCTGAACCGAATTTGATGAAATTTTGCGGGTAGCCTAAAAATAGCCCCACTTAAAATTTAGTCTGTGTTTTGAGTTTCTACAACCAGTGGTTCTCGAGATATTAGTATAAAACCAAATTTTGGTTTGTCTCATCAACACGGGAAAACGGCTAAACCCAATTTAATGAAACTTTGTGTATAGCCTTGAAATAGCCCCCATAAATTTAGTATAAGTTTCGAGTTTCTAGGACAAAGGATTGTCGAGATATTAATGAACAAGAAAGATCAATCATGCTTAAAGCATTGATTATGAAACACTTTCCAACTTCAATGCAATTTCATTTAAACATGTCTAAAATGCAATACATTCCTCGGTAATATTTTAAAACTTATCACACATTAATTTATTATATTTAACACCTTAAACCTTCATCGAAAAAAATTAACTTCATTCAAATGACGGCATTAAAGTATAAATTGCCTGGTTTAAACATCTCTAAAATGTGATACATTCCTCGGTAATAATTTTGAATTATCATAATACTACTATAATTTATTATATTTGAAAACTTCATCGAAAACAACTGAAATTCATTCAAATGACGTCATAAAAAAATAACACGCCTGGCTCTCTCTATAAAAGCAACATTTCATTCATAAATAATTCCCCCATTCATGTCATTCATCACAATACTATAATAATTTATTTTATTTAAAAATTAAGACCATTGAGCTACAAGTAAGTAAACTCAATGCGTAACTTCATCGAAAAATATCGTCCTTCTCTTTCTAAAATCAATGAATATTTCATTCATATCAGCTAAGCAGACTCCATGGACTAAATGATTTTGTGTTAAAGAATTACAGCTATTCTAATACAACTCATTCTACATATTTTGCTGTTTACATTTTACATAGGTGAAAAATAGGCTTAATAGTAGAAATAATCAAATTTGGAAGAGCATTTAAACTGAAATATATTGTCATTGCGTTGTTTCAGTATGTAGATGCACAGAATTTAGGCAAAAATAAAGTAGTTTTAGGACGGATACAACACTCAATATGAATTAAAAAGAACTTCAAAAATCACGATTTTGACACAAGATGGATGCCATATATCATTTTGAAGTGGGTCATGTGATCGTTTCATATCATGGACACGTGATCGCTTCATATAAGAGGTGTTATTATTATTTTAATTTTTATTTAAAAAACAACTGAATATATTTCGCTGAATTTTTTTTTATATATTTTATGGAACAATTTGAATATTGCCTAAAATTTTCGAAGCAATTTGTGAATTTTAAATTCGCTTAAAAAATGCTTGAAAAATTAGGTCCCATAGGGCTCAATGTATTCCATTTTTTCAACCCGGGTTCAATCCAAAACTAATTGGGTGATATTATTCATTTATATTCCCATAGGTCCTATAGACCGTCTGAACAACACACTGAAATTTCATTTTGATTAAGTCATTTTTACGGCAGTTATCGTGCTAACGGACAGACAGACAGACAGACAGACAGACAGAATGAACAAAGTCATAAACACTTTTCAACTTTGTTGTAAAGTGTTAAAAACGGAACTTTTTCCTGGGAGTTCTACTCCCCAACTCCGTGGTTTATCCAAACGGAAAGGATGAAAATCGTTTGTTTAAAACGTCAAAATGAAATAAAACTTTATTTCCAAGTTTAGTACAGGATTTTAGCATTAATTATTCACTATAGGAAAACATGAATTGTTTGAAACATGAATTTAAATGGAAAAGTCTACTTCCATGGTTCATCTTTCACAAGCTTTTACTCAACGATGAAAAGTATAAAGAAATCAAAATGGCTATTTAATTTCACATTTTATGAGGAAGATTCTATCTTATATCATATTGCTCGGCAACGGAATGAAATTAAATGTGTTGTTAATATTTATTATTATTTTTTGTATTTGAATAATAAATAAATGGATGTAAAAATATATTTTATAAATGAACGGTTTGATTGTTCTTTTAATTATATAAATTGCGGACTGCGTACATCACTTTCATTTATTTTAGCAAAGAGGTTTCAAGCTCATATATTGTGTTTAGCTAATAAACTCATATATTGTGTTTACCAATAAATTCATTTATAGCCGTTTGTTGAAGCAGAAAAAGAGTAGAATGGGCGTATGTATCTTTTAATACAATTTTAGTGTTTTCATTTAGTATATACAAACAGGATCAGGATATTTTATTCGTCAGATCTGCAAATTCAAAGCTAGGAATTTAACGGAATATCTCTAAATAACTTGGTAACCTTTCTTAAACTTTACCAAATTAGCGGAAATGTTTCCAAATTGATAAAAATGACCCAAATCAATGAAATTAAATTTGTTTTTTAGAACAGAGTACTGAAATGATGTTTCTGTAGCATTTGTCGGTCAGTCCATCCATCCTACTTAGTAACACATTTAACGAATTTTTTTAATATCACCAAATTGATAAAAATATTTGTAAATCCATAAAATTATAATGGAATTGATAAAATCGCGCTTAATAAATGAAATTAATTGTGTTTTGTTAGGGGATAGTATTGTGATGATGTTTCGTCAATTTGTCGCAAAATGGGACTATCAGTTCTACAGTCCCATTTGGCAATAAATTTGGCGATTTTTTAAGTTATCGCTAAATTGACGAAAATGTCGCCAAACCTTCCATGGAGATCGCATTATTCAGACGATATAATTTCTATCAATTTATTTTAAGCAAATGACATCATGTCGCTTAGCAAAGGATCCAATGTGTTATGCGGCACACGATTTTTATTAAATCTTTTCCGATTTGAATAATAAAAATATGTATATAAAATAAATTTCATTGATATTGCATTTTTGCCTGGATAATATCAATTTCAATTACGGTCTTCAGGTTTAAACATCATTATTATTGATATTTTCGGGGACTGTTGATTCAGGGATTATTGATATTTTCAAATTATTATGCCATTGTTTTATCATGACGAAAATTGTTGAAACTCATATATAGTACGTTGTACGAGTAATCTTCTACAAATGCACGGGTATATATTCTAATCTACGAGAATATAAGTAGTACAGGTATATTGGCATATATTTTGATATATATTGGCATATATTGGAATCAATTATGACCTTCTGGTATAAAGATTACGGGGATTATTGATATTTTCAATTTATTACGTCATCTGTTTTATTTTGGCAAAGATATTTGAGACTCATATTGTAATACGGGTAATCTTCTACTAACACACTGGCATATTTTCTAATATATTGTAATACGGGCAATCTTCTACTAACACACTGGCATATTTTCTAGTCTGCGACAATATAAGTAGTACGGGTTGCATATATTGATTTAATTTTTTTTTTTTTTTTTTGTAAATTTACTTACAAAAGGGGCCAGGATGTTTTATTCTTCAGATCTGTCCGTGAAGATAATTTTGCATAGTGAGAACAGATATTCTTAAACTTCTCTTTAGGAGCAATAAATTTAATATTTTAACAGAATTTGCACGTGATTGCGAATTATAAGTTTCTTTATATTACATAATCGGTAGGAAAAACGGGTATGCTGCTAGTATATATATATAGTGGAAGGGAATTTTTTTATTATCAATTTATTACGTCATCTCTTTCATTTTGGCAAATATTTTTGAGACTCATATTGCAATACGGGTAAGCTTCTACTATCCCACTGGCATTTTTTCTAATCTGCAACAATATAAGTAGTACGATATTTTGTAAATTTGCTTACAAAAGGGGCCACAATGTTTTATTCTTCAGGTCTGCCCGTGAAGATAATTTTGCATAGTGAGAACAGATATTCTTAAACTTCTCTTTAGGAGCAATAAATTTAATATTTTAAAAGAATTTGCACATGATAGCGACTTATAAGTTTTTTTTATATTATGTACTCCATACGAAGAACGGGTATGCTGCTTGAATATATATATATATATATATATATATATATATATATATATATATATATATATATATATATATATATATATATATATATATATATATATATATATTATATATATATATATATATTATATATATATAATATATTATATATATATAATATATATATATATATATATATATATTATATATATATTATATATATATTATATATGCATATTATATAATATTATATATATGTATAATATTATATAATATAATATAATATAATATTATATTATATATATTATATATATTATATAATATATATATATATATATATTATACATATATATTATATATATATATTATATATACACTATATATATATCTATATATATAAAATTGAAAATCTGTCTGTCTGTCTGTCTGTCTGTCTATCTGTTTGTCCCGTCATCACGAGAGAACGGCTCAACCGAATTTGATGAAATTTTGTGGGTAGCCTGGAAATAGTCCCACTTAAAATTTAGTCCTTGTTTGGAGTTTCTACGATCACTGATTCTCGAGATATGAGTAAAAAACGAAATTTTCGTTTGTCTCATCATCACGGGAGAACGGCTGAATTTGATGAAATTTTGCGGATAGCCTTGAAATAGCCCCCCATAAATTTGGCCCAAGTTTCGAGTATCTAAGACCAGGGGTTATCCAGATATGAATGAAAAACGAAACTTTTTCCTAGGAGTTCTACTCTCTAACTCCGTGGTTTATCCAAACGAAAAGTTTGAAATCCGTTTGAAAGTGAATTAAAATTTAATCTCTGGGTTTAATGGGAGATTTTTTGCGCGAATTAGTCACTTTCTGAAAACATGAATTGTTTGAAACATGATTTAAATAGGAAACACGCTTTTACTGAACAATGAAAAATATAAAGAAATCAACATGGTTATTTAATTTCGCAGTTTATGAGGAAGATTCTATCTTATATCATGTTACTCAGAAACGCAATTAAATTAAATCTGTCTGTTAATTTTAATAATTATTTTTTCGATTTGAATAATAAATAAATGGATATAAAAATATATTTTAGAAAAGAACGATTTGATTTTTCTGATAGAATTTTTGACTGGATAATATCAATTACGGTCTTCAGGTTTAAACATTATTATTATTGATATTTTCGGGAATTATTGATTCAGGGATTATTGATATTTTCAAGTTATTATGCCATTGTTTTATTATGTCAAAAATTGCTTAAACTCATATATTGTAAGTTGTACGAGTAATCTTCTACAAATACATGGGTATATCTTTTAATCTACGAGAATATAAATAGTACAGGTATATTGGCATATGTTTTGATATATATTGGCATATATTGGAATCAATTACGACCTTCTGGTACAAAGATTACTGGGATTATTGATATTTTCAATGTATTACGTCATCTCTTTTATTTTGGCAAATATTTTTGAGACTGATATTGCAATACGGGTAATCTTCCACTAACACACTGGCATATTTTCTAATCTGCGACAATATAAGTAGTACGCGGTTGCATATATTGATTCAATTCCTTTTTTTTTTTTGTAAATTTGTTTACAAAAGGGGCCAGGAAGTTTTATTCTTCAGATCTGCCCGTGAAGATAATTTTGCATAGTGAGAACAGATATTCTTAAACTTCTCTTTAGGAGAAATAAATTTAATATTTCAACAGAATTTGCACATGATTGCGAATTATAAGTTTCTTTATATTATATACTCCGTACGAGGAACGGGTATGCTGCTAGTCTATATAAATAAAAATGAAAATCTGTCTGTCTGTCTGTCTGTCTGTCTGTCTGTCTGTCTGTCTGTCTGTCTGTCTGTTTGTCACACCATCACGGGAGAACGGCTGAACCGAATTTGATGAAATTTTGTGGGTAGCCCAGAAATAGCCCCACTTAAAATTATATCTGTGTTTTGAGTTTCTACGACCAGTGGTTCTCGAGATATTAGTAAAAAACGAAATTTTCGTTTGTCTCATCATCACGGAAAAACGGCTGAACCGAATTTAATGAAATTTGGTGAATAGCCTTGAAATATCCCCCCATAAATTTTGTCCAAGTTTCGAGTTTCTAAGACCTGGGGTTGTCGAGATATTAATGAAAAACGGAACTTTTTCCTACGAGTTCTACTCCCTAACTCCGTGGTTTATCCAAACGAAAAGCTTGAAAATCGTTTGAAAGTGAATTAAAATTTAATCTCTGAGTTTGATGGGAGATTTTTTGCGTTAATTAGTCACTTTCTGAAAAAATGAATTGTTTGAAACATGATTTAAAGGGGAAATCTATCTCCATGGTTCATGGTTTATTTAAAACAAGCTTTTGCGGAACAATGAGAAGTATAGAGAAATCAAAATCGTTATTTAATTTCGCAGTTTATGTTATAAGACATGACATATTTAACATGCTATAAGATTCTATCTTATATCATGTTACTCAGAAACGCAATTAAATTAAATCTGTCTGTTAATTTTAATAATTATTTTTTCGATTTGAATAATAAATAAATGGATATAAAAATATATTTTAGAAAAGAACGATTTGATTTTTCTTATAGCATTTTTGACTGGATAATATCAATTACGGTCTTCAGGTTTAAAAATTATTATTATTTATATTTTCGGGGATTATTGATTCAAGGACTATTGATATTTTCAAGTTATTATGCAATTATTTTATTATGACAAAAATTGTTTAAACTCATATATTGTATGTTGTACGAATCTTCTACAAATACACGTGTATATCTTTTAATCTACGAGAATATAAGTAGTACAGGTATATTGACATATGTTTTGATATATATTGGCATATATTGGAATCAATTACGACCTTCTGGTATAAAGAGTACGGATATTATTGATGTTTTCAATTTATTACGTCATCTCTTTTATTTTGGCAAATATTTTTGAGACGCATATTGTAATACGGGTAATCTTCTACTAACACATTGGCATATTTTCTGATCTGCGACAATATAATTAGTACGGGGTTGCATATATTCATTCAATTGCTATTTTTTCTTCTGTAAATTTGCTTACAAAAGGGGGCAGGATGTTTTATTCTTCAGATCTGATCGCGAAGATAATTTTGCATAGTGAGAACATATATTCTTAAACTTCTCTTTAGGAGCAATAAATTTAATATTTTAACAGAATTTGCACATGATTGCGAACTTTAAGTTTCTTTAAATTATACACTCCGTACGAATAACGGGTGTGCTGTTAGTGGTTAATAAATTTTAACATTTTAGGAGGATATATCATGTTGCTCGGCATCGCAATTAAATTAAATGTGTTTGTTAATGTTTTTATTATTTTTTTTCGATTTAAATAATAAATAAATGGATATAAAAGTATATCTTATGAATGGACGGTTTGATTTTTCTTTTAATTATATTAATTGCTGACTGCGTACATCAATTTCATTTATTTTGGCAAAGAATTTTCAAGCTTATATCGTATTTAGCTACTAAACTCATATATTGTGTTTAGCCAATAAATTCATATAGCCGATTGTTGAAACAGAAAAAGAGTAGAGCGGGTATATCTTCTAATACAATTGTAGTGTTTTCATTTAGTATATTGAAACGGGATAAGAATGTTTCATTCAGATCTGCAAATTCAAAGCTACGAATTTGGAGGGATATCGCTAATTTGACAACTTTTCTTAAACTTTGCCAAATTGACGGAAATGTCGCCAAATTGATATAAACGACACACAAACAGCTGCCATAAACCTTTGGGTTGGTCGTGTGGCTTGGGTCTTCTACATATCAATGAATTTTTTTTTTTTGTTTTGTTAGAAGAGAGTACTGAAATGATGTTTGGTTAGCATTTATCTGTCAGACCAACCATCCTACTTAGTAATACATTTAGCGAATTTTTAAATTGTCACCAAATTGATAAAAATGTTTTCAAATCTATAAAAATATCTTGAAATTGATAAAATTGCGCTACATAAATGATATTAATTGTTTTTTGTTAGGGGATAGTATTGTGATGATATTTCGTCAATTTGTCGCAAAGTGGAACTGTCAGTTCTACAGTCCCACTTGGCGATAAATTTGGCGATTTTTTAAAATGTCGCTAATTTGACGAAACTGTCGCCAAATGTTCCATAGAAATATAACTATTTAGACGATATTTTTTCTACCAATTTATTTGAGGCAAATGATATCATGTCGCTTAGCAACGGATTTAAATCCAATGTGTTTATGCGGCAGACGATTTTTATTAAATCCTTTCCGATTTGAATAATGAAGATATGTATATAAAATAAATTTCATTGCCATTTCATTTTGGACTGGATAATATCAATTATACTCTTCAGGTTTAAACATTGTTATTATTGATATTTTCCGGAATTATTGATTCAGGGATTATTGATATTTTTAAGTTATTACGCCATTGTTTTATTGCAGCAAAAATTGCTGACACACGCATATTGTACGTTGTACGAGTAATCTTCTAGGAATGCACGGGTATATCTTCTAACCTACGAGAATATAAGTAGTACAGGTATATTGGCATATATTTTGACATATATTGGCATATATATTGGAATCAAGTACAGTCTTCTGGTATGAAGATTAAGGGGATTAATTATATATTCAATTTATTACGTCGTCTGTTGTATTTTACCAAAAAACATTTGTGACTCATATTGCAAAATGGGTAATCTTCTACTAATAATCGGACATTATAAGTAGTACGTGTATATCTTCCCATATAATTTTAGTACTTTAATTTTGACATATATTGGAATAAATGACTGTCTTCAGATTTAAAGATTACGGGTTTATTGGTATTTTCAATTTATACATGTAATCTACTAATACAGGTTATATTTTCTAATATTCGCGTATATAATTAGTACGGGTCCCATACAATTTTAACGCTTTTATTTTGCATATATTGATTCAATTCCATATTTTTTTTTATATTTGCTTACATAAGGGGTCAAGATGTTTTATTCTTCAGATATGTCCATGAAGATAATTTTATATAGCGAGAACAGAGATTCTTAAACTTCTTTTTAGGAGCATTATATTAAATATTTTAACAGAATATTTTGCTTAAACATCATTTAGTATACTATAAGAATTTGGGCATGATTATGAATTTCAAGTTTCTTTATATTATATACTCCGTACGAAGAACGGGTATGCTGCTAGTATATATATAAAATTGAAAATCTGTCTGTCTGTCTGTCTGTTTGTCCCGTCATCGCGGGAGAACCGCTGAACCGAATTTAATGAAATTTTGTGGGTTGCCTGGAAATAGTCCCACTTAAAATTTAGTCCATGTTTGGAGCTTTTACGATGAGTGGTTCTCGAGATATTAGTAAAAGACGAAATTTCCGTTTGTCTCATCATCACGGGAGAACGGCTAAACCGAATTTGATGAAATTTAGAGGTTAGCCTTGAAATAGCCCGCATAAATTTAGCCTAAGTTTCGAGTACCTGAGACCAGGGGTTGTCGAGATATTAATGAAAAACGAAACTTTTTCCTAGGAGTTCTACTCTCTAACTCCGTGGTTTATCCAAACAAAAAGCTTGGAAATCGTTTGAAATTGAATTAAAACTTTATCTTTGAGTTTGGTGGGAGATTTTTTTGCTCTAATTAGTAACTTTCTAAAAACATGAATTGTTTGAAACATGATTTAAATGGGAAATCTATCTCCATGGTTTATTTTAAACAAGCTTTTACTGAACAATGAAAAGTATAAAGAATTAAAAATGGTTATCTAATTTCGCAGTTTATGAGGAAGATTCTATCTTATATTATGTTGCTCAGAAACGCAATTAAATTAAATCTGGCTGTTAATTTCGATTATTACTTTTTCGATTTGAATAATAAATAAATTGATATAAAAATATATTTTAGAAAAGAACGATTTGATTTTTCTTATAGCATTTTTGACTGGATAATATCAATTACGGTCTTCAGGTTTAAACGTTATTATTATTGATATTTTCGGGGCTTATTGATTCAGGGATTATTGATATTTTCCAGTTATTATGTAATTGTTTTATTATGACAAAAATTGTTGAAACAGATTTTCCAATGCTTCCAAAATTGTATTTCAATAGACTTTACATTTAAATTATATAAAGATTTGGAACATTTATTCAAATAAAGATCCATCATCATTCGGGTTTAAACTTTTTCCCATCAGAGTTTCCAATGCTTCCAAAATCCCCGGTTTATTCCCCAAAATTCCCTTTTTTTTTTTGCAATTCCAGCTGCAAGCGATGATTTTGTTGATCCAAAATTAATAAAGAGAGAGGATAACATAAAAAAAAAAGTTTGTGGAAAGCCTCCATAATTTTCGTAACTCTTACAAGCCCCATCAGGGTTATTTGTAGCGGCAATTTTGATGCAATAGAAAAAGTGCTACTTAAATGTGTTGTAAATTCAAATCTTCAAAAGAAGGATCCTTAACAAATCCTTGAAAACAAATGTCGACTGACTTCGGTAGATAGACTAACCGTTCTCAAGATATTTGAGATTTCTTGCATTTTTGTTAAGCCTCTATCGGAAGTCTTTATTTAATTTAAATGTCTATTGAAATACAATTTTGGAAGCATTGGAAACTTTGATGGGAAGAAGTTTAAACCTGAATGATGGATCGTCATTTGGATAAATGTACAAAATCTTTATATTATTTAAATATAAAGTCTATTGAAATACAATTTTGGAAGCATTGGAAACTTCGATGAGAAGAAGTTAAAAAAATTCCCTTCCCCAAAAAACTCGGTTTATTTACGCGAATAAACCAGGTTTTCCCCCGTCTTTGCAACACTATTTGCAGCATAATCTCCAAAAGTAAGATCTCCTGGCAAAACGCCTGTCTACTCTCTGAAATACATAGTGATGTATAGGGAAAGTATTGAAATCGTGTCTAAAATTACAACTCGACTTTACGACGGATCTACACGTTTCGGGACCTCCAGAATACGAAAAATATATTTTTAGCGTGACGTCTGTGTGTGTGTATCTGTCTATCTGTACAATGTATGTATCCACTCTAATTCCAAAACTAATGGACAAATTTTATAAAATTTGATAGGTAAATCACGAGTGTGTGACCTTGGTGCTGATTAGATTTTGGTACGATTCGGAATAAAAGAACCAGCCTTTTCTTGTGAAATGGCCCGCAAAAATCCCATGTATCCACTCTAGCTAAGAAAATAATAGACAAAATTTTATAAAATTTGGTAGATAAGTCACTTGTGGGATACCCTGGTGCTGATTAGATTTTGGGACGATTCGGAAAAAAAATCCTGCCTTCTGTTTACGAAATGGCACGCAAATATCACCAAATCTAAAATAAAAGACTAGGTATGCTCAAATGTATCCATTAAATGCTTGCTTTATACGTAATTTTTGACGACTGAAATAATATCAACCCCATTGCTATAGGACTAACCGTTCTCGAAATATTTTACTTTTATCGCAATTATTTACGCCGTCTTTGAAAAAATATCTATTTACCAAATAAAAGCAAAAATTGATTTAAAAGTGCAAAATCAGTGTTATTTTGTGCAATTAAACTCAATTTAATGATTTATTAAAGAAATAAAGGGAAAATGAATTTGAGTCTGCAGGGAAAGTCATGTCCTGCCTACATCAGAATTTTACTTTCCCTGCAATTCATGGTAATGTATAGGGAAAGTATTGGAATCATGTCAAAAATCGCAACTTGAATTTTCGACGGATCTACACGTTTTGACACTTCTAGAACACGAAAAACCATTTTTAGCATGACGTCTGTGTGCATGTCTGTGCAATGTATCCATTCTGACTCAAAAATGAATGGACCACATTTCATAAAATGTTACAGGTAAGTCACTTGTAGGTGACCCTGGTGCTGATTAGATTTTGGTACGTTTCGAGAAAAATGAATCTGCCTCATTTTACAAAATGGCCCGCAATTCGAAAATATCCAATCTAAAATAAAAGACTACATAGGCTCAAATATATCAAGTAGAAGTTCGTTTTATGCATAATTTTTTACGACAAAAAGAATAAAACCAACCCCATTACTCTAAGATGAACCATTCTCAAGATATTCAAACTTTTAATTTTGAGGAACTGAAGACGGGTTTCATTGCAGTTGAAAAACTATTTAATGAAATTTCATAAAACTTAGCAATCAAGTCCCTTGAAGGTCATTCTGATGCTGATTAGATTTTGAAATTCGGAAAAATATAACCGATTCTTTTTTTGCGAAATGACCCTCAAAAATAGTGAAAATCTGAAATAAATGACTGTAGGATGAAATAAATGACTCCCATGACTGTAGGATGAACCGTTCTCGAGATAATTCAGTTTTTTGGAATTTTACGGAGCTGAAGTATTTAAAGTGAATTAAGTTGCTCAATGAAACGAAGATTCATTAAAGAGGCAAATTGAATATATGTAATATCAGGAAAGTATCCATGTTATTTTTTGCAATTAAACTCTATTTAATGCATAATGAAATAAAAAATGAATTCGAATCTGCAAGGAAAGGCATGTGCTGGCCACATCAGATTTTCCCCCCTAACCTATTCTACATTAGACTATTTTCATAAACATAATTGGTAATGAATGATTGTTAGATTTCTCCTACAAATCTAATATGTTTCCAGCAGCGTTTGTGTCTATGTTTCCGGATAAACATCACGCCAACCAAATCTAAATATTCGTGGGCAATCTTCATGTATGTAGGCTATTTCAACGTATCTGTGGGTATGTTAAGGAAAATGGTTAGGCTCGCATTATATTTGGGGATGAAACTTTGCTGCCAAACTAATCGCTGCACCTGGCATTTTGCTTTCACTACAAGAAGTTCCATGAGAATAATATTCTTCGTTATCTCTTCCCTACTAAAAACTTCGCAATATCCGATGTACAGGCATGCATTGTTCGCTATATGTGATATATTTAACATTATGATTACAAAAGTATTGCAAGTCAAAGGGGACAGAAAAATATTCGTAATAACCAATACTTCGCTACGGTCGAGCTCGGTATAAGTGGAATTCATTGTATTAAGTATATTACTTTCCCTATGTACATAGTATATATTGATTAGAGAAAGTATTGTAACGGAGTCGAAAATTCGAATTCGAGTTTTCAAGCATTCCTGAACACAAATAGAACGTTTGTGAGGTAATGTCTGTATGTCCGTGAGTCTGTCTCAAGATCGAATACAACGTTTCGAACGAAATTTTATCAACTTTACAATCAGTGAATACTGGAATCCTATTGATATTAATTGCAATCGAATGTTTGTAAGATCCCTAAATTATCGAAGTTTTGAAAAAAAAAAACAGAATCTGCAATAATACTACGTAAATGATCATATCGTACATAATTTTTCATTAAAAGCCTATAACATAAAGTTTAGAACAAACACTAGCATGAACCGTTTTCGAGATATTGCACGTTATTTTTTTTACTTTCCTTATATACATAATGTATAAGGAAAGTATTGTGACGGGGTCGAAAATTCCAATTCGAGTTTTCGACGGGAGAGCACGTTTCAAGTTTCCCTGATCACGAATCAAACATTTTTGAAGTGATGTCTGTGTGTGTGTGTGTGTGTGTGTGTGTGTCAGTGAGTCTGTGGAGACGATAACTGACGAACGAATGGACTGATTCGAACGAAATTTCGTACAAAAATAACAATCCGTAAACACTGGAAGCTTATTGTTTTTATACGCAATCGAATGTTCAGAAGCCCCCCTAAATTTTCGAGTGAAATTTTGAAAAAATCGTCAAAAAATCAATACCGCTTATATAGTTACGCAAATAGACATTTCTTATGTAATTTTTCATTAGAAAACGATTGCCATAAATTTTAGAACGCTAACATGAACCGTTCTCGAGATATTGCACATTTTAAAGAAAAATTATCAAAATGTCATATAAAATAAAAAAAATATTTCCTATTGAGAAACATGTTCACTTTTCATATGTAATATCATGCGATAAATTTGGTGACATCATTCTCGTGGATCTAGCTCGTTCCATTCATGAAAAAAGATACTTTGGTTATTACTTTTGTATTTGAACGCCGATATTCAATTAACTGCTGTAAGAATAACTTATTTTTCCGTCCATAACGCTTGGCGAGATTTTGGCCAACTTGGCGACATTTTTAATTGTTGCCAAATTAACAAAAATCTCGGCAAATGGATAAAAATGACGCTAAATCAATGAAAATGACGACTAATTGAAGAATATTCAATATCTTGGAAAGAATATAAGTGTATCTACTATAAGAATAACATTTTTTTAACTGTAAAAGTAGTAAATTCATTGCATTATATAAGGAAAGTCATGTGTTGCCCACATCAGATTTTCTTTTCAAGAAAAGATTACATAAAATAAAAAAGTATTAATTTTCGTGAAATATGTTTACTTTTCATATGGAATATTATACGACAAATTTGCCAACATCATTCTCGTGGGTCTAGTTCAGTCCTTTCACCAGAGAAGGTACTTCGTGTAATAGTTTTGCATTTTTACGTCCAATAATTCTTCAATAGTCATTTATTTATATATAAGAAAAACCCTTCTCTCCGTCTGTCTGTAACGCCTGCGGCAATAAATTTAACAGACTTTTAATTTGATGAATAATCGCTAACTTGGCGATTATTTTTTATAATGATGCCATATTGATGAATATTTCGTAAAAATTGGTAAAATATAATGCTTATTGCGAATGCTTTCAATTTTGCTGATTGCAGTTTAGAGTTGCGCAAAATAAAAGTTAACTGGGTACTTCGAAGTAGTTTTACATGTTGTCATCCGAAAAAGCGCCCAATGTACATCTTAACGTTAAGAGCACTATGCCGTGGATCTTATACATCATATTTTCACTGTAAAAGAAAAAACATCATTGCATTATATAGGAAAAGTCATGTGCTGACCAGATAAGATTTTTTTAAATAATGCGATGAAAGGAAAATGGTAAAAAAAAGATCGAAACTGGTTTCCACCGTAATCGCTTTTTTTTTCTACGAAAGCGTTGGCAATTCTCCAAGGATATTTTACAGACAGCGATAACATTCGTCTCTCAATATCCGAATCAACTGTTGTGGTGTTAAGTGCTGGGCGTAGTTCTTGATGCGTAGTTGTAAATGAACACGACTAATACTCGCATCTTCTTTTTTCTGGTTCTATCACCGTTAACAAGCATCTGGCCCTTCCTTTTGTGATCGATACCTTTAAAGGAAATAATATCCGCATCGCACTTAGGTAAAAAGTATATAAAATATGGCTTGCAAATTTTGTTTTCAATTTAAAATTCAAGAAATAAAAGTAGGAAGATTTCAATCGCAGAATGGTGTAGAATATATCGTAAACACGAATATGCTCAGAAATTCATATTCTCAAGACTTAATTATTCTTATCACCTCGAATACCATATTTAATGCTGTTGTTGATGTGGAACTTTTTCATTCGAATAGTCAACAAACGTCAAGGAAAAATACTGTACTGGACTATGAAACGGTATTCAAATTTCAAAATTGCGGCTATACTTCTGGTACTTGTATCATAAGTGTCATTCCACTCTTAGAAATGCAGAACCCTCAAAGTAGTTCGCCTGCAAAACCTAACCAAATCTTAAAACCAGTGAAAAAAGGAACAGTCGTAGAAAAGAAATTGGAACAGTTGTCGGCTGACATGAAAACACTTCTCTTGAAAGACAATCTCTCTGATGTCATTCTGAGTGACGGATCCACCGATTTTCCAGCCCACAAACTAGTGTTGTCCGTTCGATCTCCAGTTTTCGAAAGAATGTTTCAGAGTCCTATGAAAGAAAAACGTGAAAATCGCGTCACTATAAATGACATCAGCGCCGATGTTCTGAAAGAGCTGTTGTCTTACATTTATACTGGTGTAGTCTGTATAAAGGAGGGGGGAATGGCTAGGAATTTATATGTGGCAGCCGACAAATATGGTATTCAAGATTTGAAAAATGTGTGTTCTGTTTACCTCAAAGATGTCAATTTGAATAGTGTTCTTGAAACACTTATTTTGGCTAGTCTATACGGAGACAAGAGTTTAAAGCAGTCCGCTATGGACTTTATCGCTAAGAACTTTTCACAGGTAAAAGCTCAACAGAGCTGGGAAAAATTTATAAAAGAAAATCAGGTACTGACCATTGAATTATTAAGTTTTGTGGTTGAAAAGAAATGAACGTGTTCAGATAATACAACAGGATACTACAAGAGGGATATAAATACATATTTAATGGTTTAAAGGTTTCTTATATCTAAATTACTTTTATAGCTGGAGCATAAAAGGTGATATTGATTTCATTAATGTTATTCTAAATTGTATATTAATTGATATTAAAAAGCTAAATGAACTACCGCAAAAATTGCTAAATATTTAAGTTTCTTTAATTATAAATGGATCGCACTGTAACCTATTTTATATTTACTTGTATTGTGAAAATTTATATTACTTATAGGTTTGATTGATCTTTTTTATTTTGAAAGTTAAGCGAGAGATCTCGGTATTGTATGAATCGAAATAAAAATAATAATTCCAATAATTCATTTTTATAGTTATTTGAAATAAAAAATATCCAGTCAATTGAAAAAAAAATGACATTTATAATAAGTAAGGAACAAGCTTTTTAATAATGTTTTACAGAAAATATTCAATGTTGTTATTAATACTACTATTTGTTTAACTATTATTAGTACTACTATTTGCTTTATTATTACCACAATATTTTAATAATATTATTATGCATAATATTATTACAATTCGTAAATTTCATTGGTGACCTGTTTACAGTGTGAAACCTGTCAACGATCTACCCTAGCCTCAGCTCTAAACATGCAACCAATTTTCTGGTGGCTGGAGAAGGCTCTATTCATCAGGCTAATCAGACGATTATCTTTACTTCAATATTTTAAGAGTACGATTTATTCTCCATCATCACATGTCAGATCAAAATGAAACTTCTGACCTGTACAACCAGTGTTCTTTGTGACTGTTCTATTCTTTTTTATTTTGTTAGTTTGATCCGTTCTGATCTTTTTATCTGATCCTTTATTCTTGTCTGTTCTGCTTTTGCCTGATCTGTTTGTTCTTTTTGTATCATGCTTGTTGTAACGCTCGGTTATTTGAAATCTGTACCATAAATCGTAGGTTCCTGATAAAATTCCAACCTCGGATATCAATCATATCCTACATGTAACATTTAGGGTTAAGTTCCTTGGACATCATTCTAAAGATCTACTGTCTCAGCGGAGAATCCAAACATAAGATATAAAGCTGGTTAGACAAAGCTCTATCCATTGAGCTACCGAAAATAGTTTTGTTCCCTCAAACATCTGTCTTAAATAATCTGCAAATTTAATTATTATGCCAGTAATAGCAATCGACTTTTGATTGAATTTAAAAATCGGTTTTGAAAGCAAAGAACGGGCCAGATTAATTTAAAAGAAGCATTCACAGACAGAGCAATTTCTGCATTGGATGCAGTAACCTGCCTATTTGAATGACTCCTTTATTCTTTCGAAACAGTTTGAAACAATTTAATCAACTGCCGTACATTGATAGTAATGAAAGATGTTAATTTTAAAATTTTATTATTTCTCTATAACGAAGAGGATCCAACAAAGTATTTTTATTATTTCAAGATAAATCTATCTTATTATTATTATTATTATTTTGCATATTGTTCATATATTTAACGATGGATCCATATAAAAGAGGAGATGTTTAGACCTCTCTGTAAGAAAAACTATACTGGGCAAATTGCAGCCAAATTTCGTATATATACATACTTTTTTTCAAATTTAACCTCTGGTGGCTAAAATTTGCACTATTTTTTTTTCTTCAGAAAACGAAACCGCATACTCTGGAAAGTATGTGTACGAAATTTGGTGGTGATTCGCCCAGTAGTTTTTCCTACAACGAGATCTAAACACCTCCTCTTTCATTTGGATCACCCTGTATATTATTTATTGACTTATGTACTTCGAACTTAACTTTGCCTTTAATAGAGACCAAATTGGTGACATTGCTGCTGGTGCTGTGCGGAAATGTTTTCCTACCTTATAATACATTCTCTCCTTACTTCCCTAGGTCGTATTTACTGAATAAGTAATAGTAATATGCCTTCTCTAAGATCATCAAACTAAAAATGTCACACCTGTAATTCATATATAATTGCAAGAAGAATTCATATATGTCTAGAATTAGACACCAATATATTTTTACATTTCATTATTAAAGTTAAAGCATTGAATTAGAAAAATATGTTCAGGGCAGTAACAGGGCGAGTATAGTTTATATCAAAACTTCAATTTTTAAACCCAGATTATAATTCCTCAAACCCTAGATGATAAATGGAATAATCACAAATCCCGATTGAAGCGATTTATACGATTATTAAAATAATTGTTCTAGTATTTTATGATAAAAAAACTAGCGTATTTAACACGTCACTTTCCCAACAGATTAACAAATTTATATATTTTAAAAGAAAAAAAAAATTTATATATTCTGGAAAATTAATAAATGTATATTATATTTTGGAAAATTAACAAATTTATATTATATATTGGAAAATTAAAAATTTTTTATATATTCTGAAAAATAACAAATTTACAGAATCTAAAAACTTGACACATTTATATATTCTAGAAAGATAAGAAATTTATATTGTCTCGTAAAATTAAGAAATGTGTCTTCTGGGATAAAAGTAACGCAAATTAGAGATTTTAAAATATAGATGACAATGAAAATCAATCGACTCCTTTATGTTGCAGATTAAGATAAGGGTACCAAATTTCCAGTAAGTTTCCTGATTCTATCGAAAAATTTCCTACTCCCAGTGCAAAATTATAATTTCTTGTACTTGAAGCAATATCTCGTAATAAATTTTTTACAATGCATATCTTTTAAATACTCCTGAACCATGCTAACTATTAAACAATACTACATTTTCTGATTAAAAGTATTCTATAATATATCAGTTTTGTTTTTTTCAATTTTTGTAAACAAATATTTGAAACATTCAGGGCCTTCCCCTGGTCTGATTTCTTAGAAAATCATTGGTATTCTTACGTTTATCACGAATTGCATTCAAATAGGTTCAAAATACACCATGTTCACAGATTCAAAAGTCATACACACAGATATACATACAGGCAACACTTAAAAATGTTTGAATTGTATTCAGGGATACACAGCATGTGTCATTCCATCAAAAACCGAGTTGTTAGATTTTCAATTTGTCAGAAGAGATGTTACTTTTATCTCTTCTTCCTGTTCAAGCCCTAGAGAACCTACACGTTCTTGGCTAAATAAAAATCTGATGTGAGCAGCACATGACTTTCCCTACAGACACAAATTCATTTTGCCTTTCTTTCTATATACTTCATTAAATTGAGTTTAACTGCACAAAATGAAGGCGGATAATTAATTGAAAATATACTGGATTTGGAATTTTATTTCAATTATCTTTTTAAATTTTGGGAACTGGATGTAAATGCAACATGGCAAAACTACAATAAACTTAAAATGTCTCCAGAATGGTTAGTCCTAGAGTAATAGAGTCTTATAGAGTTGTATTGGTCTTATTCTTTTCATCGTCAAAAGTTACGTATAAACAAGCATTTAATTGATATATTTCAGCATACGTAGTCTTCTATTTCAGATTTCGGCAATTTTGTGTGAGCCATTTTGCAAAGAAGGTAAGTTTGTTTTCCCTAATCGTGCAAAAATCTAATCAGCAACAGAGTATCCCATAGGTATAAACATATCTACCAAATTTTGGGAAATTGGGTCAATTAGTTTTCAGTTAGAGTGGATACATACATTACACAGACAGATTCTCACAAAGACGTCACGCTAAAATAGATTTTTCGAGTTCTAAACAGCTCGAAATGTACAGAATCGTTGAAAATTCATACTGCTATTACCAAAAGCGTCGAATGGTAACATCTGCGGATATACAATCATTAACAAAAAAACGTCTGTTTTACTGTTTCCTATCTGTCATTCAAATTTGTACATAGAATTTTAAATCATGTGTACGAAAAAAAATTATATGGGCCAAAAGGAGCAAGATATAAAAACATTTCAATCTATTTCCAGATATAATCAGTTTATTGCTTTGGTCAGTATCGCACAATTCTCCCTACCGATATGTAACAGATAAAGATAACATTATCTCAATATCCAGGGTAACAGAAGTGATAAAAATTAGTATTAGACTGATGCGTAGCAATGAGAACTTACACATTTGCAATGAATATTGCATTATTTTCTGATTCTATTGTTGTTAAGAAAAAAGATTTTCCACTTTCATTTGTAACAATATTTTTTTAAAGCTTAAGAGATTCATAAGTGCATAAAAATTAATATATATCTAAATTATGGCTTGCAGATTTTCTTTTAAATACATGGCTGATGAAGGTAGTAAAGTGGTAACCTTTCAATCCAATGATGGTAACGAATATATTGTGACCTATTTCATGACTACGAACATGAATAATCGATATCTAAACATTTGTATTCGATGGAATGCCGACTTAAATGTTGTAGTAATGGTGGAACTTTTATCGTTGGATTCTAACCCGTCTCGTGTGTCAAAATACAATATTGCACAGGGCAAGCAAACGTCCACCCAACTTACGAATTTCAGCCCATTTGGTTTATGTGTCATCAATGTGATACCATTGTCACAATCGCAGAATTATCAAGATTATAATGCATCTAAACTAGACAATAAAATCTTGGAACCAGAGAAAAAAGGGACAGTTATAGAGAAGAAATTTGACAAGTTATCTACTGATATGCAAAAACTTCTACTTAAAAGTGATCTCTCTGATGTCATTCTGAGTGATGGATCTTCCGATTTTCCAGCCCACAAACTAATGTTGTCCGCTCGTTCTCCAGTTTTCGAGAAAATGTTCCAGCATTCGATGAAAGAAAAATTCGAAAATCGAGTTATCATAACGGATATTAGCGCCGATGTTCTTAAGGAGCTGCTGTCTTACATTTATACTGGTATAATCTGCATAAAGGAAGGGGAAATGGCTAGAAATTTATATGTGGCAGCCGACAAATACGATATTCAGGATTTGAAGGATGTGTGCTCTGTTTACCTCAAAAACACCCATTTAGATAGTGTTCTTGACACACTTATTTTGGCTAATTTGTATGGAGACAAGACTTTAAAGCAGTGTACGATGGACTTCATCGCTAAGAACTTTTCACGGGTAGAAGCGCATCATAATTGGGAAAAATTTATGAAGGAAAATCAGGGGCTGACCATTGAAGTATTAAGTTCTGTGGTTAAAATGAAATGAATAATTTCAAATAATACAATAGGATTCCACAAGTAGTATATAGATACTTGCTGTGATCTAAAATGTTTGTTTTATATCTAATATTTTATACCTCAAACATAAAAATAACATTAATTACATATATAATTACAAATTTTAAGTGCTATTAAAATACCTAAATGATCTTACCGATAAAAATTACTACAATATTTGAGTTTCTTGAATTAATAAAATACTTTAAATTTTCTATATTTTATAACATTTATTTATTTTGTAAGTGTTTGCATTATTGTTTGAATTTAAAGATTTAAAAAAAAAAAAAGATTTTAAGGATACGAGAAATTTTGTTAACATGCAATATTGTACGAATAAAAATAATACTTCTGATAATTATCTGCAATAAAAATCCTATTAATTAAAAAAATATCTATTTATAATAATGAAGTAATGAGTTTAGTAGCTGTTAATAAACTGGAACTGAAATAATTATTTTTATTATTTGCATGTGCTTAGTTATTATTTCCATAATTATTTGTTTAATATTAATTTTTACTATTATTCTTTGTCAAAAAGATCGTTTTTGTTTAAATGTTTAAATGTCAAGGTTATAAATATCTAATGTATCAGCGGAAATCTGCTGTCACAGTTGCTCCGCTGGCCAGATGACGCTTTATCCATTGAGTTACTGGGGCGATTATTTATCCTTCTATATTTAAAGAACACTGTACATTCTCCTCCATCAGATTTCAGATCAAAATGAAACTTCTGATCTGTACGATATCCTTTCTACTCCACTTTTCTTTTTCGAAGAATACTGAAGTGGCCGATTGCGGAATATTTTAAACCTTAGTTGCCTAAAGGTTAGTTAAGGTTCAGATTACAATATTGTTAATTTGGACTTAACCTGGATTTCAGGCATTCGACTTCTTCTTCGACCCAGACCGTCCGACCTACGTATCCGAAGGTGTAAGGTTGTACGGTCTGGCCGGAGCCCAGTGAGAGTGGCATCCACAGGGACCATACCCCTACCACCAACCTTTCAGAAGGACTTACGGACCCCCATATTTAAAGTACCCGTACTCTGCGTGAGCACGGGGACAGTTTGAAATCCGAGTGCAATCCCCACGCGCTAACCACTGGGCTGTCCCACTTCCAGGCATTTGACTTGAAGAATTTTCAAAAATGTAGAAGGCATTCTCTCGATATTTTTTACATTTTATAATGCACACATTTCAATATTCAATTTGTCTTCCGCCTATTTTAACATATTAAGTTCAGTTTCGAAGAAAAAGCATGATAAAATATGTGCTAATTTACATAGAGTGCCTAAAATTTTGAACAAAAACTTTCAACAATATCATTTCTGATTCATAGCAATAACCACAAAGACTGTCAAAGGGTGGTGAAGTAGTGGCTCTGGTTTCAGTTCTTTGCATATGCAAATACTCATTATAAGCCAAAATGTTCTTGTATATCTAAGATTTAAAAAAAAATGTCTTCGACTGGGTTTTTGCCCGCCATTTAATTAATTTCTACTCTGCAAGGGATAAATTCCATTTAATTAATCCCTACTCCGCAAGTTATTAATTAAAAAGTAAGCAATTGAGAAAGGTGGTGATACGATTTCTTATATGGTTAAAATTCTCTACATCTTAATATGTGAATATTTTCATGTCGAAAATCCGAATAAACTAAAATATCTCGAGAACGGTTAGTCCTAGAGTTATGGAGTTGATTTTATTCTTTTCATCGTCAAAAATGACGTATAAAACAAACATTTAATTAATACATTTGAGCATACGTTGTATTTTATTTTAGAATTTTATTGTTTTTACGGACCACTTGTGCTTTTTCTTTTCGAATAGTACCAAAATCTAATCACCGCTAACTAAACCCATAAGTGACTTATCTGGCAAATTTTGTAAAATTTGGTTAATTAGTCTTTTCAGATAGTGTAGATACATACGATTTTTACGGGCCATTTCGCAAAAACGTCGAGTTCTCTGTTTCCGAATCGCACCAAAGTCAAATCAGCACCAGGGTAGATCACACGTGACTTATCTACCAAATTTTATGAAATGTAATCCATTAGTTTTTCAAGTAGAGTGGATATACACATTGCACTGACAAACACCACACACAGACATCACGCTAAAAATAGTTTTTCGGGCCCTGGAATGCTAAAAACGTGTAGATCCGTCGAAAACTCTAGTTTTCAATTTCGACACGAATCCAATACTTTTCTTATATATCACCATGTATTGTAGGAAAAGTAAAAATGTGATGTGAGCAACACATGACTTTTCCTGCAGACTCATATTCACGTTCTCTTTATTTCTTCAATAATTAATTATATTGAGTTTAATTGCACAACATAACACCCATAATTATTTAAAATGACACTAAATGTGCAACCTCACTTCAGTTTTCGTTCTCATTTGGCAAATTGACTTATTTTCTAAGGTGACGTAGCGAAAATGCGAAAAAAATAAAATATCTCGAGAACGGCTAGTTCTAGTGCAATGGGGTTGGTCTTATTCCTTTCTTCGTTACAAATTACGTATAAAACGAGCATTTAATGGATATATTTGAGCATATGTAGTTTTTGTTTTAGATTTTGTCGATTTTTTGCGGGCCATTTTTCAAAAAAAGGCAGGTTATTTTTTTCCGAATCGTACCAAAATCTAATCAGCACCAGGGTGACCCACAAGTGACTTATCTACCGAATTCTGTGAAATTCGGTGAATTAGTTTTTGAGTTGGAGTGGATACATGTATTGCCCAGAAAGACACACACACACACAGACGCCACTCTAAAAATAGTTTTTCTTCGTATTCTAGAGGTCCCAAAACGTGTAGATCCGTTGAAAACTCGAGTTGCAATTTTCGACATAATTCCAATAATTCGACATAATTCCAATATACATTACCATGTAATGCAGGGAAAACAAAAATGTCTTCGGGCTATGTCTTGTGGTTGGGATTTACTATTGGGCCGGGAATAAGTGTAAAATTCGGCTCTTGACAACTGCTGCTCTGAACCTAAATTAATCGAAAGAAATAAAGAAGATGCGATTGCAATGACCATCCACATAAGCCCGGCCACCTCTTCTTCTTTGCCACATCCGGAAGAAATAAATAGTTTAACGTAAATCCAGCATTTTGTTGAAAGGCTGTTTATTAGAGTAATATTATGAGGTTAGGAAAAATAAATGCAAAATCATAAATCTCTCATTTTGATGAGTTGAAATATTTCACAAACATTCAAGTTGAAATTGATGAGATGAAACGCATCAAAAGAGAATCAAATTTCTGAGAAGACATAAATACTTCATGCAGTAATTGATTGCATAATTCAGAGAGGTAGGTGCAGTTTACACATTCATCATTTTAAACAGTATATTTGACATATAACGATTACATTCTTATCCAATAATCCAAAGCAACTGCAGTGGTATAAAGTGTCTTTGGGCAGATAAGTAATGTACGGAATTCAGTGCACAAACTACTGAATTAACATTACAAACATTTAATATTTACACATTAAAAATACATAATTTCATTTTTTGAGAGGACACTCTTTCCATCATAACATCCTTCTCTTCGTCCCCCGCCCCCGACAGTCACCGTGAGCAGAGGCCGGAGCAGTAACTTTTAACGTCTCGGCTTGTAGGCCCACTGCGAGTAAAGGTAGGTCTTCCAGATTGCGATAGGAGCTTTTGCTATTTGCTTTCCTTTTGTTTCTCTGTTCGATGGAAAGGAATAATAATTTGGCAGTAAAGCAATAATATTCATTAATTTTGGAAGTTTAATTATTTTCTACAAATCGTAGAACAAACGAAGTGAAACGTAAAGAAATGCTGTATCAAATGCTTGTTCACAAATAATTCGATAACTTGCATTAAAACGGGTAATTTAGATGATTAATATTGCTGTACATTTCCTTAGAATAAAATATTTATAATTACTCAAATTCACTCTGGGATCAATGATGAATGAATTCCATTCAATTAGTCAGTGATGTTTTAATAAAAGTTTAAAAATGAACCCTGGGTATTTATTGCTTAATCAGGCATTTTATATAAATAGTTTTTCAGTACATTCACTTACAGCTAAAGTACAGTGTCTTAGTTCTAGACACTGTAGCTAAAGTATGCTGAAACTAAAATGATTACCGAGTAGGAAATAATTGAGAAAGGGGGTGATATAATTTCTTGTACGGTTGACATTCTCTACATCTTATTATGCGAATATTTTCACTTGACCAAACGCGAAAAAACTAAAATATCTCGGGAACGGTTAGTCCTAGAACTATGGGGTTGATTTTATTCTTTTCATCGTCAAAACTTACATTTAATTCATACATTGAGCATACGTAGTCTTTTATGTTAGAATTTGTGGCGATTGTGCGTCGCCGGGCCCCGAACCAGGGACCTGATGCACCGTAGACCGACATTATAATCACTGAGCAAAAGCTAGCTCCTCCTCTGTTCTTATAATTCGGATTTGGCTCGTGTGGCATCTTTGATAGATGTCTTTGCTGCCGCACACTCCCCTCGCTGATGAGGAGGCCGAGAGGCGTGTCGCCTCGGCGTGACGTCAGGGCCGGGAGGCGTGTTGCCTCGGCGTGACGGACAGTCGTGGTCAACCAGGAAGGGAGTGTCAAGGCTTCTGACTCCTTGTGGTGCTGCCATCTCGTGCTGAGAGGCGAAGTCGTTGGAAAGGTTGCGTGTTTCAAGCGACCAGGGTAACCATTGTGGCGATTGTGCGTCGCCGGGCCCCGAACCAGGGACCTGATGCATTGTAGACCGACATTATAATCACTGAGCAAAAGCTAGCTCTTCCTCCGTTCTTATAATTCGGGTTTGGCTCGTGTGGCATCTTTGATAGATGTCTTTGCTGCCGCACAAAAGCTAGCTCTTCCTCCGTTCTTATAATTCGGGTTTGGCTCGTGTGGCATCTTTGATAGATGTCTTTGCTGCCGCAAATTTGACGATTTTTACGGGTCATTTGTTATTTTTCTCGAATCATACCAATATTTAATCAGCACCAGGGAAACCCAAGAGTGTATTACCTGCCAAACTTAATTAATTAGTTTTCCAACTAGTGCAGATACATACAATTTTTGCGGGCCATTTCGCAAAAAAGTCTGGTTCTCTTTTTTCGAATTGTACCAAAATCGAATCAGCATCAGGGTAGATCACACGTGACTTATATACCAAATTTTGTGAAATGTGGTCCATTAGTTTTTCAGCTAGAGTCGACAGACAAACACACACAGACAAACAGATGCGTCACGCTAAAATTAGTTTTTCTGGCTGCAGAGTTCTAGAAGCATGTAGATCCATCGAAACCTCTAGTTTTCAATTTCTTATATAGCATTACCATGTATTGTACGGAAAGTAAAAATCTGATGTAGGCAGAACATGACTTTCCCTGCAGACTCATATTCACGTTCTCTTTATTTCTTCAATAATTCATTATATGGAGTTTAATTGCACAAAATAATTATGTAAAATTACACTGAATTTGCACTTCAATTTCGTTCTCATTTGGTTACTTGATTTATTTTCCAAGGAGGCGTAGCGAAAATGCGAAAAAACTAAAATATCTCGTGAACGGCTAGTCCTAGTGCAATGGGGTTTGGTCATATTCTTTTCACCGTTAAACATTACGTATAAAAAAAAAAGTATTCAATTGATAAATTTGAGCATACGAAGTTTTTTATTTTAGATTTTGACGATTTTGCAGACCATATCGCACAAAAGGCTGGTTATTTGATCTCAAATCGTACCGAAAACTAATCAGCACCAGGGTCATACATAAGTGACTTACCTACCAAATTTTATGAAATTTGGTAAATTAGTTTTTGAGTTGGAGTGGATACATCCATTGCACAGACAGACACACGCACACAGACGTCACGATAGAAATAGTTTTTTCATATTCTAGAGGTCCAAAACGTGCAGATCGATCCGTCGAAAACTCGAGATGCGATTTTCGGCATGATTCCAATAATTTCCCTATACATTACCATGTATTGCAGGGAAAGTAAAAATGTCTTCGGGCTATGTCTTGTGGTTGGGATTTGTTATTGGGCCGGGAATGTGTAATTAAGTGTAAATTTCGGGAATAAATGTAAATATGTAATTAAGTGAAAATTTCGGCTCTTGACGACTGCTGCTCTGAACCTCAATTAATCGAAAGAGATAAGGAAAAATTCGATTGCAATGACCTTTCACATATGTACAGTCCCCTCCTCTTCTTTGTCAAATCCAGAAGAAATAGATTGTTCAGCGCAAATTCGACACGTTGTTGAAATGCAGTTTACAGTGGCGGCTCGTGTATAGGCACTATGGCACTGTGGGAACGACAGTGCTCTCTCTTCCTATGTGCGCATGCGCTCAACAGTCAAGCACCGCTCTCTCTCCCTCGCAGCCTCGCATGCAGCTTCCTTCGCGCTCAGCTTTCCTATGTGCGCATGCGCACATAGGAAGCTGCACGCGAGGCTGCGAGGGAGAGAGAGCACTGTCGTTCCCGCAGTGCCACAGTGCCTATACACGAGCCGCCACTGGCAGTTTATTAAAGTAATATTATGAGGTTAGGAAGTAGCTGTAAATGAACACGGTTAGTTCTTCCATCTTGCAACAGGCGTCTCACCTGGCGTGAGCATTTTAACTATATCCTTAAAAAATCTAAAAAACTTGCCAGTTCCCTAAATCACCTTCTTTACTCAGAGCAATTTGACCTAAATAACAAAATCCTTTTTTACAAACCTATCATTCAGCCCATCCTCCTCTATGCCTGCCCCATTTGGGGATTTGTTTGCAAGTCTAGTTTAAAGAGAGTCCAGATCGAACAAAACCGCATCCTCAGAACCATACGAAAAAAAACCCGTTACCTACGTAATGACGTTATTCGTAAAGATTTTTAAAATCAAAACCATTAAATACACGATCAAAAAACACTATAAAGATTTCTTTCATAATATCCCGACCATTAAAAACTAAGATCTCTTCAATATTTCAGACTATGACCCCAGAAAGGAAAAAAAGCGACCCGAGCTGTCCTTTACGACCCTCCATAATCTTTTTAATTTTCTTTTTTCTTCCGTATCCTCAACAATTTTAATTGCGAAAATTTCCTATTGCTCGTATCTGGAATTTTTTAGTGATACTTTCATTCCACTTTAGATTCACAGATGGCAGCACCATAAACCAAATAAAATTAAAGATGCCATGGGTACAAATATTGGAACGAGATTCTGATTAGGGTTGCTTGAAACATGCTCTCCCGTCAAAAACTCGAATTCAAATTTTCGCCTACGTATATAAGGAAAATAAAAATCTGATGTAGACAGCAAATGACTTTCCCTGCAGACTTAAATTCATATTTTTTTTATTTCTTTAATGATTCATTAGATTGAGTTTAATTGCATCAAATAACACTAAATTTGCATTTTTAATTCAATTTTTGTTTTTATTTGGTAACTGAAGATTTTTTCGATAGCGGGATAACAAAAATGCAAGAAATATCAAATATCTTGAGAACAGCTAGTTCTAAAGTATAATGGAGTGTTGAAGACCCAGACCGTCCGACTCATCCAGAGGACTTGAGCATCTATTTGGACGGCCGGAAAGTATAATGGAGTGTGTTATATTCCTTTCGTCGTCAAAAATTGCTTATTAAATAGGAATATAATTGATACATTTCATCAGAATACGTAGTCTTTTTTTTTTTTAATTTTTGCAAATTTTGTAGGCCATTTCGTAAAAAAATGCAGGTTGTTCTTTTCCGAATCGTAAAAACTGCCGCCGTGTTCACGCGGAGTACGATCACGCTAAACATGTGGGTTCGTAAATCCTCAGAGGTGCGGAACTAAAAAAACCTGTAAACCGAAAGGTAGGCCAGGTCCGCACTGCTGTCTCCAAGTAACTTATCTACCAAATTTTGTGAAATTTGGTCAATTAGTATTTTAGCTAGGGTGGATACATGAAATTTTTGCGGGCCATTTCGTAAAAAAAGGCAGGTTGTTCTTTCTGGATTTATACCAAAATCTAATCAGCACCAGAATATCACACAAGTTAATTATCTACCAAATTTTGTGACATTTGGTCAATTTGTATTATAGCTAGAGTAGATACATGAAATTTTTACGGGCCATTTCGCAAAAAAAGGCGGGTTCTGTTTTTACGAATCGTACCAAAAACTAATCAGCACCAGGATCATACCCAAGTGACTTACCTACCAAATTTTATGAAATTCGGTCCATTAGTTTTTGATTTAGAGTGGATACATACATTACACAGATAGACACACACACAGACGTCACGCTAAAAATAGTTTTTTCGTATTCTAGAGGTCTCGAAACGTGTAGATCCGTCGAAACCTCGAGTTGCGATTTTCGACATGGTTCCAAAGCTTTCCCTATACATTACCATGTATTGCAGAGAAAAAAAAATCTGATGTGGGCAGCACATGACTTTCCCTGCAGACTTATATACACGTTCTTTTTATTTTAATTAAATTTAATTCACTTTTAATTCAAATTTCGTTCTCATTTGGTAATTGGACTTATTTTCAAAGGTGACGTAGGGAAAATATGAAAAAACTAAAATATCTCGAGAACGGCTAGTTTTAATGCAATGGGGTTGGTCTTATTCCTTTCTTCGTTACAAATTACGTATAAAACGAGCATTTAATGGATATATTTGAGCATATGTAGTTTTTGTTTTAGATTTTGTCGATTTTTTGCGGGCCATTTTGCAAAAAAATGCAGGTTATTTTTTCCGAATCGTACCAAAATCTAATCAGCACCAGGGTGACCCACAAGTGACTTGTCTACCGAATTTTGTGAAATTCGGTGAATTAGTTTTTCAGCTAGAGTGGATACCAACTTTTGCGGGCCATTTCGCAAAAAAAGGCGGGTTCTTTTATCCCGAATCGTACTCAAAACTAATCAGCATCAGATTCGCCCACAAGTGACTTACCTACCAAATTTTATGAAATTCGGTCCATTAGTTTTTGATTTAGAGTGGATACATACATTGCACAGATAGACACACAGACACACACACAGACGTCACCCTAAAAATAGTTTTTTTTGTATTCTAGAGGTCTCGAAACGTGTAGATCCGTCGAAAACTCGAGTTCCGATTTTCGACATGATTCCAATACTTTCCCTATACATTACCATGTATTGCAGGGAAAGTAAAAATCTGATGTGGGCAGCACTTGACTTTCTTTGCAGACTTAAGTTCACGTTCTCTTTATTTTAATTACATTTAATTCACTTTTAATTAAATTTTCGTTCTCATTCGGTAACCGGGCTTATTTTCAAAGGTGGCGTAGAGAAAGTACGAAAAACTAAAATATCTCAAGAACGGCTAGTCCTAGTGTAATGGGGTTGGTCTTATTCTTTTCGTCGTTAAAAATTATGTATTAAACGAGCATTTCATGGATATATTTGAGTATACCTAGTTCTTTAGTTTAGATTTTGACGATTTTTGCGAGCAATTTTGCAAAAAAAAGGCAGGTTATTTTTTCCGAATCGTTCTAAAATCTAATCAGCACCAGGGTAACCCACAAGTGACTCATCTACCGAATTTTGTGAAATTCGGTCCATTAGTTTTTCAGTTAGAGTGGATACAAGCTTTTGGGGGCCATTTCACAAAAAAAGGCGGGTTCTTTTATCCCAAATCATACCCAAAACTAATCAGCACCAGACTCGCTCACAAGTGACTTACCTACCAAATTTTGTGAAATTCGGTCTATTAGTTTCTCAGTTAGAGTGGATACAAAATCTGCACAGACAGACATACCGACAAACACACATACAGACAGACAGACTGTCCATTAGTTTTTCAGTTAGAGTGGATACAAACTTTTGCGGGCCATTTCGCAAAAAAAGGCGAGTTCTTTTATCCCGAATCGTACCCAAAACTAATCAGCACCAGACCCGCCCACAAGTGACTTACCTACCAAATTTTGTGAAATTCGGTCTATTAGTTTTTTAATTAGAGTGGATACAATATCTGCACAGATAGACACACAGACACACACACACAGACGTCACGCTAAAAATGTTTTTTTCGTATTCTAGAGGTCTTGAAACGTGTAGATCCGTCGAAAACTCGAGTTGCGATTTTCGACATGATTCCAATACTTTCCCTATGCATTACCATGTATTGCAGGGAAAGTAAAAATCTGATGTGGGCAGCACATGACTTTCTCTGCAGACTTATATCCACGTTCTCTTTATTTCAATTAAATTTAATTCACTTTTAATTCAATTTTCGTTCATTTGATAACTGGACTTATTTTCAAAGGTGGCGTGGAGAAAATACGAAAAAAACTAATCTCGAGAACGGCTAGTCCTAGTGTAATGGGTTGGTCTTATTTTTTTCTTCGTTAAAAATTACGTATTAAATAAGCATTTAATGAATATATTTGAGCATACGTAGCTTTTTAGTTTAGATTTTGACGATTTTTGCGTGCCATTCTGCAAAAAAATGCAGGTTATTTTTTTCTGAATCGTACCAAAATCTAATCAGCACCAGGGTGACCTATACGTGACTCATCTACCGAATTTTGTGAAATTCGATCCATTAGTTTTTCAGTTAGAGTGGATACAAGCTTTTGCGGGCCATTTCGCAAAAACAGGCGGGTTCTTTTATCCCGATTCGTACCCAAAACTAATCAGCACCAGACTCGCCCACAAGTGACTTACCTACAAAATTTTGTAAAATTCGGTGTATTAGTTTTTTAGTTAGAGTGGATACAAAATCTGCACAGACAGACAGACACACAGACGTCACGCTAAAAATGTTTTTTTCGTATTCTAGAGGTCTTGAAAAGCGTAGATCTGTCGAGAACTCGAGTTGCAATTTTCGACATGATTCCAATACTTTCCCTATACATTACTATGTATTGCAGGGAAACTAAAAAGCTGATGTGGGCAGCATATGACTTTCCCTGCAGACTTATATTCACGTTCTCTTTATTTAATTAAATTTATTTCAGTTTTAATTCAATTTTCATTCTCATTCGGTAATCGGACTTATTTTCAAAGGTGGCGTAGAGAAAATACGAAAAACTAAAATATCTCGAGAATGGCTACTCCTAGTGTAATGGGGTTGGTCTTATTCTTTTCGACGTTAAAAATTACGTATTAAACGAGCATTTAATGGATATATTTAAGTATACCTAGTTCTTTAGTTTAGATTTTGGCGATTTTTGCGGGCCATTTTGCAAAAAAAGGTAGGTTATTTTCTTCCGAATCGTACCAAAATCTAATCCGCACCAGGGTAACCCACAAGTGACTTATCTACCAAATTTTGTGAAGTTCGGTCCTTTAGTTTTACAGCTAGAGTGGATACAAGCTTTTGCGGGCCATTTCGCAAAAACAGGCGGGTTCTTTTATCCCGAATCGTACCCAAAACTAATCAGCACCAGACCCGCCCACAAGTGACTTACCTATTAAATTTTATGATATTCGGTCAATTAGTTTTTTAGTTAGAGTGGATAAAAAATCTGCACAGACGGACAGACAGACACACACACACACAGACGTCTCGCTAAAAATGGTTTTTTCGTATTCTAGATGTCTTGAAACGTGTAGATCCATCGAAAACTCGAGTTGCGATTTTCGACGTGATTCCAATACTTTCCCTATACATTACAATGTATTGCAGGGAAAGTAAAATAAATCCATTGCCTTAGAACGCTTTCTTTAACGCATTATTCCCCCTAATGCATGAAATTAATTAAATCCAAAGTATTTGACGGTCTCCATCAATTACTCAAATAACCTTGTAAACAAACTCTCCCCACGCGTCACGTGATACATTTGGCGGGCTCTTTGAAAGCAAGCCAATTGCAGCGTGAGATCTGATTAGCATACTTTTTGCCCTACCTCGATGGTTTTGCCTTATTGCATCGCGACCAATCTTGATTCTGACTAGGAACTCCTCATTCGGAACACGTTGCGACATTGCATCTTGCAAAGAATACGGTGGCTTTGTTTTCAGGTATTATCACTGTTAACTCGCATATAGACATATTTCTTTACAATTATTATTTTGAAAGGAAAACTATTCATATTGCAGAAACATATATATATGTAAAATGGGTTGCAGATTTTGTTTTGAATTCAAGTGTCTAGAAGGCAAAAAAATAGGAAGATTTCAATCAAGTAGCGGTGTAGAATATATTGTGAACTTTCAAACGCGAAATGTAAATTATCGAGACATAGAAATTCGTATCGCCTCGGATGTCAAGTTTGATGCTGTAGTTACGATTGAACTTTTCCAGCTGAATACTCAAAGTATGCAAGCTAATTCGTCAAGTAAAGATACTGTGTCGGACCATGAATTGACAGCTATTTTTCAGAATTTCCGCTATTCATCTGGTATTTGTGTGATCAGCGTAATTACACTCTTAGAAATGCAGAATTCTCAAAGTTATAGTTCACCTGCACAACTTGACAATATCTTAATTCCAGCAAAAAAAGTTACAGTTATAGAAAAGAAACTTGACCAGTTGTCAGCTGATATGAAAACACTTCTCTTGAAAAACGATCTTGCTGATGTCATTCTGAGTGACGGATCAACTGATATTCCAGCCCACAAAATAATCTTGTCCGTTCGATCTCCAGTTTTCAAAACAATGTTCCAGCATTCCATGAAAGAGAAACTTGAAAATCGAGTCATCATAACGGATATCTCCGTTGACGTATTAAAAGAGCTGCTGTCTTACATCTATACTGGTATAGTTTGTATAAAGGAAGGGGGGATGGCCAGGAATTTATATGTGGCAGCCGACAAATATGATATTCAAGATTTGAAAAATGTGTGCTCTGTTTATCTCAAAGATGTCAATTTGGATAGTGTTCTTGACACACTTATTTTGGCTAGTCTATACGGAGACAAGACTTTAAAGCAGTCCGCTATGGACTTTATCGCTAAGAACTTTTCACAAGTTCTTAGAACAAGAACTTTTCACAAGCTCAACAGAGCTGGAAAAAATTTATAGAAGAAAATCAGGTACTGACCATTGAATTATTAAGTTTTGTGGTTGAAAAGAAATGAACTATTTTCGGATAATACTACATCTTACTAATGAAACTGATATAGATACTTATTTAATAGCTAAAATGTTTCATCTCTAATCTTATTTTATAGCCTGAACATAAAATGCGGTATTGGTTTCATTAATATTCTAAATTGTATGTTACTTGTTATTAAAAAGAACTAATTTATCTGACAACAAAGTTACTAAGACATTTTGAGTTACCTTAATTATGAAAAGCTCTAAATGATCTATATTTTATAATCACAGGTGTTTTAAAGGTTCATGCTTTTATTAGGCTTTATAGATTTTCTAAAAACTATAGAAGGGAAGAGAGATTTCGTAACGCAGAGTATTATATGAGTTGAAGTAAAAATATTTTTTAAATTTATTTTTGATATATATTTTTTCAAAAAAGAATGTCCTCTCAATAGAAATAAAAGTTATAATTTTATTAATTAAGCAAAGAGCTTAATAGTTTTCTGCAGATAATGCTCAATTTTATTAAAGTATTATTATAACCAAAGAGCTTAATACTTTGTTCAATTTTATAAAATTATTATTATTTGCTAAATTATTATTACGACTATTATTTTCTTAATTTTTATCACTACTATGTTTTGCTTAATATTATATTTATAAGCCAAAAAGATCATTGGTGCCATATTTGAATGTAAAGCATGTTACTGATCAGTAACTGCAGTAATTAGTTTTACAGAATTAAAATGATATATAATGTGTCCAAATGCAATTAATAAATTTGTGAATTTACGTTTGCTTCTAAAAGTATTTCTTGCAATCAAAACCTTACAACTTGAAATTTTCTTTCACAGAAGTGTTCTTCAGTCTGTCCTTTGAAAGCAATTGTAAAAATGTTTCTTTGACATCGACTGCCCTTCTTTTTCGATTTCTTTTGTAGATTAGATTACAGTTAGCCGCTAAAATTTCTTTTCTATCTTTCAGAATTTTATATAATATTGGCTGCGTAATTTCTAATGCAGATGCAGCTTTTCTTTAGGTGGACAGAGGAAGAGAATCATAGTTTCCGAGCAAAATTTTCTTTTTAATCAAACAAGGGGTTTTTCTCTTTTGAGACATGGTGTTTTCAGTAACAGAACGTAAAATGGCCAACTAAAACCTCTATGAGTCTTACCTCAGCACGTAACCAGAAAAGCCTTTGCTTATCCATCAGCTTTCCTAGCAAAAGACTAAAATTTGTTAAATGAAAAATTTTAAGCTTAAAAACTGATTCTTAAAAGCGGAATAGTGATTACGTAAAACGGAAATTTTAGTACTTAAAACTGAGTTTGTGTTTGTTTCTGTTGTTTTCATTCTTATAGATGGCTGATTCTTCTAACCACTGATTCTTAAAATCGGCGGCCATTTGAGGTACTTGTCCGTGCGTCAAACTCGCTGCTCAAAGTTTCGTATACGCCCACAGCGCGGTGAATTATCTGTGAAAACTATAGATTTTATTTTCAGCGAATGCGGTCGAACATCCAAGCATTTGTAGGCTTGGATAATATTAAGTGACCTCAGCTAATAACAATGTCAATGGAATTAAATTGAGTTATAGAAAGATTGTATACATCGCAAATAAATATTTTATTATTCAACGGCGCGCAGCGTCATTTAAAAATGTTCAGGGATGCTCAACACGTCCCATCAAAAATCGAGAGTCAGATATTTGACTTGACTGGAATACATTTTATTTGCATATACATATTTGTATGTATTATGTACCATAGGGAAAGGGGAACTTTTATTAAAGTAATATGCTTTATCCCTGCGTAATCCCTGTTACGAATACATACCAAAACTTAGGAATACGCTTTTGCGATGAACATATCAGAGAAGGCTATATTTGAGACTTCTGAATTCTAATGTTAACATCTTTATAAGAATTGTCTAGCACATCAATTCTTACTGCTGTCGACGGAAACCTGGGGATCCGAAAGTTAATAGTCAGGGAGTGGATGGAGGCAAATGATTTTTCATACGAAATTTCGCACATGAAACATCTGAAGGAAACTTTCAGACTTGAGTTTTCTGTCACCCCCCCCCCCCCCGAGTCAGAAAATGACTGGATAAGGGATCGATCCCATTCATTGTCAACAAATGTATGAAATTAAAACTTTGATTTCTTCAGAGCAGGATCAACCTGTGAAATTATACGGTGGTTCCACGAAACTTGCTTTCCTGGCTTGTGATTGTGTGCGAAAAATATGTACATAGAACTGGCAGAAGAAAAAGAAAACAATCGAGCAATTCCTTCAATTCTGTACAACATATTTGTGTTAAAAGACTTTTTCTAGCATTGCGTACATAAGAAACAAGTATCGAAATCGGTTGGATGTCGAACCTGATTTACGCGTATATGTTTTAAACATTGTACCAGGTGTGGCAGTGGCAAAGAAACAGCACCATCCTCCCCATAGGAAACGGTAATTAATGTAATTTACTTTTCATAAAAAAAAAATTGCAATTTTCATTTTTTATTAACAAAGCTGATTTTTGCGAAGTTCGTAAACTAAACTTGAGATTGTAATAATGTGTATAGGGAAAGATAAATAGCCTGTAATACATGAAAAGATTCCCTTACGTTGCATTGAGCAAAAGTGTGAAGGGGAGGGGGGGGGGTTAAGGGTTTGACAAAATACACATCATATATGCAAAGAGTACTTGAACTCAAAGTTTAGGAATAGCTGGTCTTTCATATTTGTATCTTTTTAAAAACCTCTGTACTTAGGTCCTAAGAATCCGATTCTTTACAAACACAGTATCGACCACAAAACAGAACCTAACGAAACCGGTTATTTGACTCCCCTTGGGATCAGAGAAAATGAAGGGGTTTCAAAAGATCTACAGAAGCCTAACGATGACATAGAAAGCTGAATCATTGCACAATTATAGTATCATACACGGGACAGAACATGACGGAGCTGTGTTATTGATTCATTTCCCGAGGGAGGATAAAATGGGGAGAGGGCGAAAAGTCTTTCCAAGTCCTCCAAAAGACCATCGTTACCTATAAGAAGGTTGAAACATTGCAGAATTATGGTATATACTATGAAATAAAACCTAACCGAGCCAGTTTTATATTAATACGACTATTTTTGATGCTAAGTGCCTATTATTGTTAAACAAAATACAATTTCAGAATTCAAAAATGTTTCATAACTTTATTCGTTCTTCAAAATTCGTAGGCATGCGATAATACAAATATTTGAACGTTTTAAATACTGTTACTTATCATTTTTCCTACAAAACTATATGGCTAATTTGTTATAAATTTATAAACTTTCCAATATTTACCAAATATTTTCGATATGCGTCAAACTGAACATAGTATAAAAACATTACAAATTATTTCTAATAATCAGGTTCTCGCTTTGAACAGTATTCCGCAACTATCCAACTGATATTTTACAGATAACAATAACTTTGTCTCAATATCCAGGGAAACGGCAGTGATAAAAATGAATGTTAGACTGATATGCAGCTTTAGCACGATTATCATTGTTAAATTGGCTTGTACCTTTTTATGTAGTAGATATTTTTAAAGCCAAAACACTCATAGTGAATGAAAATTAATAATATATAAAATATAGCTTGTAAATTTTCTTTTAAAGACATAGCTAATGAAAACGAAAAGGTAGTAACATTTCAGTCTAATGATGTCAACAAATGCGTTGCGACATATTTCATTATTACAAACGGGGATCTTTATTGTATAAACTTTTATTTTCCGATGGAATACTGACTTAAATGTCGCAGTTACGGTGGAACTTTACCCGAGGGAAGCTATGCAATATCAATCTCTATTTTCAAAATACAAAATTGTACAGGGCACTCATACGTCAGTTCCATTTCAATTCGGGTGGTATATGTGTCATCAGTTTTATACCACTCTTAGAGTCGCAGAATTTGCAAGAGTCTCAAGGTCATTAAGACACTTAAACTCATCTCAAGACACTTAAACTTGATGAAAAATTGCTGAAACCAGTGAAAAAAGGGATAGTCACAGAAAATAAATTTTATACGTTGTCTACTGATATACAAAAACTTCTACTTAGAAACGATCTCTCTGATGTCATTCTGAGTGATGGATGTACCGATTTTCCAGCCCACAAGATTGCGTTGTCCGTTCGTTCTCCAGTTTTCGAAAAAAATATTCCAACATTCGATGAAAGAAAAACTGTAAAATCGAGCCATCTTAACGGGTATCACCGCCGATGTTCTGAAGGATCTGTTGTCTTACATTTATACCGGTATAGTCTGCATAAAGGAAGGGAAAATGGCTAGGAATGTGGCAGCCGACAAATATGATATTTACGAATTGCAGGATGTGTGCTTAGTTTACCTCAAAGACGGCAATTTAGATACTGTTCTTGATAGACTTATCTTGGCTAATTTATATGGATACAAAACTTTAAAGCAGTCCGCAATTAGCGTCATCGCTAGAAACATTTCACAGGTACAAGCTCAACAGAGTTGGAAAAATTTTATAAAAGAAAATCAGGCACTGACCATTGAAGTACTAAGTTTTGTGGTTGGAAACAAATGAACAGTTTCAGATAGCATAGCTAGATACTAAAAGAGGTACATAGATACTTATTGTGACAAAAATGTTTTTCATATATCTAATATCGTTTTATAGCTGAAACATCCGCTTCCAGCAAAAATTGCTAAAATATTTAAGTTTCTTGAATTATAATTTGAATATTTTATATTCTTTTATATTTATTTGTATTGTGAATGTTTGTATTGTTCTTTGGTTTTAGAAATTTTCAAAAAAGATTTAAGCGGAACGAGAAATTTTGTTAGCATGTAATGAATAAGAATGATATTTCTACTAATTGTCTGCAACAAGAATGGTATCAATTGAAAAAAGTTATAATTATTAAGTACAGAGTTTTATAAATGTCTACAAAGAACAACCAAAATTACTATTCATATTATAGCTATTAGTTTGCTCTTAGTTATAATTACCACTATTATTTTTTATATTCATTTTTACTATTATTCTTTATATTCATTTTTACTATTATTCTTTATATTCATTTTTACTATTATTCTTTATATTCATTTTTACTATTATTCTTTATCAAAAAAATCATGTTTGCCTAAATGTTTAAGTGTCAAGTTTATAAAGATCTACTGTCACAGTTCAGCTAGCCAGACAAGGCTTTATCCATTGAGTCACCGAGGCAATTATCTTTCCTTCTATATTAAAAAAAATATCACTCCTCCACCATCAGATTTCAAGTCAAAATGAAACTTCTAATCTGCACCATCTCTTCGTTACTCCACCTTTCTCTTTTAAAGGATATTATTCTGCTCGTCGTAACGCTTTGTGAATTGAAACCTCTACTGCAATACGTAGGTTCCAGGTATGATTCCAATTAGAGCATTAGTCGTTAGCTGCAGCTACCCTACATGAATAAATTGCTTGGAAGCTATTATAAAATGCTACTGTTTTAGTGGAAATCGTACCACAGATCTTCGACTAGTCAGATGGGGCTGTATCCATTGAGATGCTTACATTTTATTTCTTGTAAAAACATTTTTAAGATCTGATAATTAAAATATTTGAAGCGCATGTAATTTTTGTCAACCTACGTTCACCAACGACCTCACTCTAAAAAGCATTTATTGTAAACACATATCCAGTTGCTTTTGATCATTTTCAGCCATGAATTTTAGCCTGTAACACTATAATTTATTTATTCAATTTACGTGGCAACTAAAGATAATATCTGATTACATTAACTACAAAACGTAAAAGTATAGAACATAAAATACAAGAAGACTAAACAGTTAAACATGTCAAGTACATTTAGATAGGCTTTTTTTACCATTGATGCTAGTCAAAATAAAAGTATCAATATTAGCACAATATGTATCAAGATCAACAAATTTATATACAAAAAAAGCTCTTATGTAATTATGTTTGATAGTAGTATTATGAAATACATTTTTTGCCCAGTAATGGTAACAAGTGTATAGAACTCCAAGGAAGTAAGTAAAATTGGACAATCAAATTGAAAGATCTACAAATTATATACAAAAACGCTCTTAATGTAATTCTGTTTAATAGTATTATGGTATACATTTTTTTTTGCCTAGTTTTGGTGACAAGTATGTGGAACTCCAAGAAAGTAAGTAAAATTGGACAATCAATAGTATTGGAAGATGAACAAATTTTTATACAAAACATCTCTTAATGGTGTAATTGTGTTTAATAGTAGTATTATGGAATACATTTTTTTTTGTCTAGTATTTGGTAACAAGTATATGGAACTCCGAGGAAGTAAGTTAAATTTGACAATCAATATTATTGGAAGATCAACAAATTTATGTACAAAACATCTCCATCTCTTAATGTAATTGTGTTTAATAGTAGTATTATAGAATTTTTTTTTTGCCTAGTATTGGTAACAAGTATGTGGAACTCCAAGGAAGGGAGGAAGTAAAATTGGACAATCAATAGTATTGGATGATCAACAAATTTATATACAAAATATCTCTTAATGGTAATTGCGTTTAATAGTAGTATTATGGAATACATTTTTTTTTGCCTAGTATTTGGTAACAAGTATATGGAACTCCGAGGAAGTAAATTAAATTTGACAATCAATAGTATTGGAAGATCAATAAATTTATATGCAAAACATCTCTTAATGTAATTGTGTTTAATAGTAGTATTATGGAATAATTTTTTTTTGCCTAGTATTTTTAACAAGTATGTGGAACTCCAAGGAAGTAAGTAAAATTCGACAATCAATAGTATTATTTTAAACTTTACAGTAAAACAAGAAGAACCATCCAAATTAAAAAAAGAAAAATAGGTTACCATTTTAGAAGCATTATTGTCGGACAAAGCATGTATACATGCTTTGAAGATAGAATGTATACATGCTTTGTAGACAGATAGACTAGCAAATCGTGTTCAACATTGGCGTCCATGGACGCCAATGTCTGCAAAGAGGGATCGAACTGCTTGGAATAGGGTATGTGAAATATCTGTCTTTTTGAGAGATTCTTCGTTTGGTATGAACGCTGTCCCACCCGTAAGCAAAAAGTTAAATATGTTACTGAAGTTTTCTTTATCCTGTTCACAAAGTGATTTTTACTTATTGAAGTAGATATTAATTATTTAAAGTGAACTTTCTTGTAAAAAGTATTATAAAGTATTTTTCTTGAAATCCTTTGTTTGCTGTATTAACCTTCATTCTTGAGCAGTTTCTCAACTGATATCTTACAGATAGTGATAACATTTATCAATTGTCTATGTCTCAATACCCATGGCAACTGATATGGTGACTTTGACATAGCATAGCTACTATCAGTAAGCATAAGTAAGTTCACATACATATTGTGACGAAAGCTGCATAATATTTCTATTTCTACAGTTGTTAGCAAGTATCTGATTTTTCTTTTGTAGTACCCATTTCTTAAACCTTAAAGTCTAATTCATAAAATAATTAGTGAGGAATGGCGTGTAAGTTCTCTTTTAAATTCTATGATAAAGAAAACAGTCAAATGGCTACATTTCAAGCCCCTGATGGTAAAGAATATGTTGTGAAGTGCAACATTACCACATACGGCAAGGGCAGATATGATCGATATGCAAAATTTGCTATCAAATGGAATACTACCTTAAATGTTATAATCACGGTGAAACTTTACACAGTGGACAACATTTGTAAGGAACCTCTTTGGTCAAAAACCAATATTGTACTCGGTAATGAAACATCAGTCACATTTGAAAACCTCGATAAACTGTCCGGTATATGTGTCATCAACGTGATACCACTTTTAAATTTGCAGAATGCAAGTTACTGCGCAACTCATTCAGTAAACACAATTTTGAAACCAGTCAGAAAAGGGCCAGTCACAAGAGGGCCAGTTGTAGAAAGGAAATTAGAACAATTATCTGCTGATATGCAGAATCTGCTCTTGAAAGACAATCTCTCTGATGTCATCCTGAGTGATGGATCTACCGATTTTCCAGCCCACAAACTAGTGTTATCAGCCCGTTCACCAGTTTTTGAAAAAATGTTCCAACATTCGATGAAAGAAAAATGTGAAAACCGTGTCACCATAACAGACATCACTGCCGATGTTTTAAAAGAGCTATTATCTTATATTTACACAGGCATAGTCTGTATAAAGGAAGGGGGAATGGCTAGGAATTTATATGTGGCAGCTGACAAATATGATATTCAAGATTTGAAACATGTGTGTTCCGTTTACCTCAAACATGTCCATTTGGATAGTGTTCTTGACACACTTATGTTGGCCCATTTATATGGAGACGAAACTTTGAAGCAGTCCGCATTGAATTTCATCGAAAAGAATTTTTCTCAGGTGAAAGCTCATCAGAATTGGGAAAAATTTGTAAAAGAAAATCAGGCGTTGACAATTGAATTACTAAGTTTTGTGGTTGAAAAGAAATGAACTATTTTCGAAGAATGCAACAGAAAGAATCTGTGTAGATGCTTCTTTGATGGCAAAATATTTTATGAATTTATACCTTTTATTTCTGAAACACGTAAAAGGCAACAGTGATTATAGATACATTGTCTTTCCGGGTGATATATTAAGTGCTATTGAAATAATTAAATTACTATCAACAAAGCTTATATATTGAATTTTGAAATGCTTTGAATATTTCATGTTTCATAATAGTATATACTTATGGTTCAAATGTTTATATTGATATTTTTAAAGCCATTTTATTAAAATATACAAATGGAGCAAGAGATTTTTTTAAGTCAGGATAATGTGTTATTTCCTATCAGACAAAATAACAGAAACATTTCTAATAATTAACTATTTTTTTCACTTTATGCCGAGATCATTCAAATCAATTATTATTAATTTCTTTTTCATTACCGAACTTCGGGAACTTCCCCTATTGGCAGGTTCTGCAAGTATGATATATTATTATTATTTTATAGTTATTATTATTATTTTATTATAATCATTATTATTATTATTTGCTTTCCATCATTGCATTTTCCAAAACGAGAAATTCTACCCGATTATCTAAATGTAAACGTCGTAAAGATTATTGTCATAGCAACAGATCTCCGCCCAGTTAGAATACAAAATACTCCTAGTGTATAGGAGTCTTAGTTAAGGAACTCTTGTTGCAACAGTAACAATTGCACCGGGTAAGCAGTTTTTTTTTCTAGTAGTCTTGAACCCAAAGTGTGCAATATTGTCCATTGGAGTTTTCGCCAAGGGCCCATGCAGATTTGAATTTATTTAAATCTCCCTGATGTCAGTCCCACCTAGCGGCGATACTGGTTTCTTAGTACACCACAGATTTTGAATAGAATTCGTAAACTGTCGAACAGTTTCGCCCATGGAGTTAGAGAAAAGGGGATAAACTCCTATGGATGATACTCTTGAAAATGTCATAACGTTTTGAGAATTACATCCAGGTGTCGCTAGTGTTAGTAAAGCCCCCTTTCTTTCCATTTTAAACAATAGAGAAGCATAGTATTTGAGTATATGTGTTTTTGATTATTTTTAAATTGAGATTCTCTAATGATTAGTATAATTAATCAGTATTTTTTCACAGTTGTAGGATAGATAGAGTTCAGAATATAGGGAGATAAAAATAAATTGAAAGGTAAAAAATATTTGAATACGTGGGAATATGCCTTATTGCTTCAATTCTAATTTGTATTGAGCTACTAATTTATTTCTACAAAATTGAGGGTTTTAATAAATATTTTAAGTCTTTCACGATAGAAACACATACAATGCAAGGGCGCTTATCTTATCGCAGCGCCACCTGAATTATTGTTTCAACTGATATTGGCCTTTTCCCAGTATGAAGTTTTAATTCCTTACCTTTTACCTCTATGGTTTTGCCAATAAAAACAAGCGAAAAAATAAAGTTCCACGCAGGGGTACTCGTTTCGGGCATAACGGTCATTTTTTTTTTTTTTACCTGGCTTTATGCTGTGATGTCCCTGGAATAGCAAAAGCGCGCATTTTGTTCTCGGGGTTCACAGGAGAGACCAAACTTGTTAACTGCAACTGTCAATCTGCTTACCGACGTCACTAAATCCTTTTGGACGTCACCGGGGAAGGTATGCACAGCACAATTTTAAATTACTGCCCAAATTGCTTATGTCTAGATAATGCCACTTCAAAATTAACAAACAATTTTTAAGTGTAATAATATGAAAACTTGCTGCTTTTTGGCAACGACTCTCGAGGTCCTCCCAGGTCCGTGGCGTCACGAATGACGAAATGTTAAGCTCCCGACATCAATCTGACAACTTTTTGATTGGTTACAGGACTGATCGCCCAACCTTATATTAAAGAACTTTGGTACCAATAAAATATCACCTCTGAATTTATCGTATTTTAGAGATGCTTAAATAAAACCACATTGCAGTTGGAAAGTGTTTTATAATCAATGCTTTATGCATGATTGATATTTCTTGTTAATTTTTATTTTAATATCCTAGTATTATCTATGCCTTGCAGGTTTAGGCTGTTTACTAAATCGTGAGGAATATATATATATATATATATATATATATATATATATATATATATATATATATATATATTATTATTATAATTACATAATTTTTTATTACATATTTCTAATATATATATATATATAATCTTCAAACCTTTTTTTCTTATATATATATATATATATATATATATATATATATATATATATATATATATATATATATATATATATATATATATATATATATATATATATATCGCATATACCCTTAGAGCCTGGCAGTTACATTTGGATGTCTAAAGTTATAACTAGTTTACAATATTTACATATTTATCCTCTATAATACGTTTAGAATACTGAATTAATAAGGCATCTGCATCATTTGTATTTACACAGTTCCTAAGTTCATTTATTCTTGGAGATATGCCATTCGCATTCCAAAATATTACTTTAAGAAATTCTTTTTGTGGGATCTGTCCATGACGGGCAGTTGTCTCGCTGTTTTTGAATAATGCAGCGATAATTTTAAAAACCTCGAAGCACATTGACATGAGATCATTATTTTTTGGAACACTTTAGAGAACTGTCCCAACAGTTGTTCTAGGTAATCTGGGTAAAAACCTGCTGAGAAATAAATCCCTTGATGACTTGGAGAATCTCCGTCATTTTCTCATCTTTTGGGTCTCCAGTGACTCTGGTTTTACTAGTTTCTTTACCTCAGCCTCAGCCGCGGTCTTAGTTTCTTTTGGTTTTACAGTTTCAATTTTCTTCTAATTTTTTTTTAGTTTCTCTACCACTTGGTTTGTTGCAATTCACAGAAAGAATCATATTAAATAAATTTAATTCATTAAAAAAGTGGTGGACGTTTGAAGCAAAATTTAGATTTTTACCAATTTCTCTCTCTCTCAAGTTTATTAAATACTTCCCGCCTTTGGCGACCAGCCTGTTCGCTACCCTTGAAAATTCTGACCGTGGCAAATTCTAACCGTGGCACACTCGCTGGCGTGACCTACCAGTAAGGTGTTGAAGTGTTGAAAACCCAGACCACACGACAGACCCGAAGGTTTACTACCAGTAAGGTGTAAGGTAACTGTTTGGAGGGCCAGGAAGTGCCACCCAATTTAGACCGGAACTCAGTGGGGGAGGCATCCACAGGGACCGTACCCTCCTTCCCCTACCACCAACCTCTCGGAAGGACTTACGGTCCCACATGTTTAACGCGATCGTACTCCGCCTGAACACGACGGAAGTTTTGGCAGTGGCGGGAATCGAACCCGGACCTACCGAGTGCAATTCTCGCGCGCTAACCACTGGGCTACCGCGCCCTCCGCGTCAATCTCCGTAACCTTCTTTTTATTCACCCAATTTAGACCGTAACCCAGTGGGAGAGTCATCTACAGGGACCGTGCCCTCCTTCCTCTACCACCAACCTCCCGGAAGGACTTATGGACCCACATGTTTAACGTGATCGTACTCCGCGTGAACACGGCAGCAGTTTTGGCAGTGGCGGTAATTAAACCCGAGCCTACCGAGTGCAATTCCCGCGCGCTAACCACTTGGCTACCGCGCCCTTCGCGACAATCTTCATAACTTTCTTTTTATTCACCCAATTTAGACCGGAACCCAGTGGGGGAGGCATCCACAGGGTCCGTACCCTCCTTCCTCTACCAACAACCTCTCGGAAGGACTTACGGACCCACATGTTTAACGTGATCGTACTCCGCATGAAAATGGCAGCAGTTTTGGCAGTGGCGGTAATCGAACCCGAGCCTACCTAGTGTAATTCCTGCGCGCTAACCACTGGGCTACCGCGACCTCCGCGACAATCTCCATAACTTTCTTTTTATTCACCCAATTTGGACCGGAACCCAGTGGGGGAGGCATCCACAGAGACCGTACCCTCATTTCCCTGCCACCAACCTCTCGGAAGGAATTATCGACCCATATGTTTAACGTGATCGTACTCCGCGTCAGTGGCGGGAATCGAATCCAGGCCTACCGAGTGCAATTCTCGCGCGCTAACTTCCCGCGCGCTAATTTAAATTTTATAATGACCATATGCTAGGCTCTTAATTCCACCATCCTCGTTCCATCATTTAAAATAGCCATAAAATTAAAATATCTATTTAAAATATCTATAAATTAAAATATCCATAAATTAAAATATCCATTTAAAATAAAAAAATCATCCATATCGTTCCACCAATCCATAAATATAATAATTTCAAATACATCACCACAATTCAAACCACCATAATTTAATCATTTAAATTATTTAAAATATCCATTTAAAAATATCCATTTAAAAATATCCATTTAAAATATCATATAAATATAATAATTTCGCCCGATGTATACAACACTTATGCTAGGCTCTTAATTCATTTAAAACCGAAAGCGCGGTCTCCATGGAGACGGGGTAGAAACTACTGCGGATGGGGGAAAATGCCGTTAAAGAACTGAGCCGATAGCCGAGAAATTCAAAATCATGCCGTCTTTAAAATTGCGATCCTGAAGACAATTTTCATTATTTCTGGACCAGATTAGACTTGTAAGAATGCCAGATATTTCAGCTTTCTAAAAATGTAAATTATTAGTCGAAATTATGAGGTTATTATAAAATTTAGGTTATTATAAAATTTTATTATAAAATTTCCGGTGGTGTGATTTGTTTTTTTCTACGATGTCCGGATCATGGAGAAAAAAGGGTAAAAAGGGCAAAAAACGGTCGAAATCGCATAAAACATTAAATAACAAGAAAAATAATTAAAATTTTAAAAATCGGTTTTCACGTGTCCCCTCCCCCCCCCCCCGGGTCTCCGATTGCCAAATTTCGTAGCTCTCCGACTCGCGGTCGCTGAACGTATAGTGTATAAAACAGACAGACACACAGACATTGCCTTTTATTATTTACTAGCCGCCTTTGGCGACCAGCCGGTTCGCAACCCTTGAAAATGCTGATCGTGGCAAATTCCAACCGTGGCAAACTCGTTGGCGCGACCGACCAGAAAGGTGTAAGGTAACTGGTTGGACGGCCAGGATGTGCCACCCAATTTAGACCGGAACCCAGTGGGGGAGGCATCCACAGGGAACGTACCCTCCTTCCCCTACCACCAACCTCTCGGAAAAACATACGGACCCATATGTTTAACGTGATCGGACTCCGTGTCAGTGGCGGAAATCGAACCCGGGCCTACCGCGTGCAATTCCCGCGCGCTAACCACTGGGCTACTTCACCCTCCGCGACAATCTCCATAACTTTCTTTTTATTCACCCAATTTAGACCGTACCCTCCTTCCCCTACCACCAACCTCTCGGAAGGACTCACGAACCCACATGTTTAACGTGACCGTACTCCGCGTGAACGTGGCGTAAGTTTTGGCAGTGGCGGGAATCGAACCCGGGCCTACTGAGTGCAATTCCCGCGCGCTAACCACTGGGCTGCCGCGCCCTCCGCGACAATCTCCATAACTTTCTATATATTCACCCAATTTAGACGGGAACCCAGTGGGGGAGGCATCCACAGGGGCCGTATCCTCCTTCCCCTACCACCAACCTCTCGGAAGGACTTACGGACCCACATATTTAACGTGATCGTATTCCACGTAAACACGGCGGCAGTTTTGGCAGTGGCGGGAATCGAAACCGGGCCTACCGCTAACTTCCCGCGCGCTAATTTGCAATTTAAAATGACCATATGCTTAATTCCATCATCCTCATTCCATTGTTTCATCATTTAAAATATCCATAAAATTAAAATATCCATTTAAAAAATCCATATCGTTCCATCATTTAAAATATAAATATAATAATTTATATGGAGTAAAGGAGCTCTATGCAGAACCGTGACGTCACCTCCACCTTGACGTCCCCACCCACCACCTGCCCTTCTTCTGCGGGGGAGAAACGCCGGTTAAGAAGCGGCACGCCGAGCGGAACGCCGAGAAATTTAAATTCGGAAACTTTTAAAATCCCGATCCTGTGGGCAATACGGAATATTTCCTGACCAGATTGGACTTGTAAGAATGCCAGATGTTTGACCTTTCTAAAAATGTAAATTATTAGTCGAAATTATGAGTACTTTTTACTATGCGAGAATTTAAAAACCAAAAATACTTTTCTTGAGCAAAAAGTGACTTTTGTTTTAAAATCTTTAAAAAATATTAGAAATCGAAATTCAGATTTGAAATTGATATATTTTTACTCGCAATTGTCAGCTCTTTTCGATGGTGTGATTTGTTTTTTCCTACGATGTCCGGATCATGGGAAAAAAAGGGCAAAAATGGCAAAAAACGGTAGAAATCGCATAAAACATTAAATAACAAAAAAAATAATTAAAATTTTAAAAATCTGTTTTCACGTGTCCCCTTCCCCCCCCCCCCCCCCGGGTCTCCGATTGCCAAATTTCGTAGCTCTCCGACGCGCGGTCGCGAAACGTATAGTGTATAAGACACACAGACACACAGACATTGCCTTTTATTATTTAAGAAGATTAGTGTCATATTTTGAGTAGACATTTGGTAGAGATTTAGGGGATATTTTTATCTAAAAAAACTGAAATCGAAAACTTACAATTTTATTGAAATTTTTCGGTTAATAGGAGGAGGAGGTTAAGCCACTCCTCATTTAAATACACCTCTAATGATATGTTAGCGATAGAAATCGACCTTTAACTTAATTGCATATTAAAAGTGGATCTTGACACACCATAGGTTGAGCACCACTGGTCTAAACATTCATTTTAAATCTATCGCTAACGAAAATAAAGTCAAAACAACCAGATACAAACTTTTCCCTGGCACAGAGGTCGAAAGTTTGGACACAATTGCAGCTTAGATGAGTAATTAACGGCTGCATTTTATTATATTAATGAGAGCAAGCAGCTAGAAATGTTCGAAAAATAAGTGCTTAAAATGAAACTAAGATTACTCATAATTATTTCTTATCTCCCCCCCGCCCTTCCCTAAATATACAATTTTAATACAAAAATGTTCATTTAACATTGCTGTCAAATGGTGGTTCACAAATCCCCAGATAGTTCAACCAGTTTCTTCATAGGTTCTCGTGAAAAATCAGTAACAGCGGATAGATACAACATTTTATAAATTACTAGCAGCGATTATTCGTCGTTGCTCGGGATTTGCCATGCAAAACTATGATAAAAATTACACTGGAACATATAGGGCCGATTATGATTTATTACAGCTGAATGTATCGCATTTTAGAGATATTTAAATGAAATTAAAGTTGGAAAGTGTCTCATAATCAATGTTTTATGATTGATCTTTCTTGTGATTTTTTAATACTTTTCGTTATTGAGTAAACCTGTGAGAAATAAACCATGGAGATAGTTTCCATTTAAATTCATATCTCAAACCTGCGATTTTCAAAAGTGTCAAATACGTTCAATAAACTCCCACAAAACTCAGAGATTTAATTGACTTTCACGTTTTAAACCAACAACGTCTAACCTTTTCCGTTGTGAATCATGGAGTTAGAGAGTAGAACTCCTAGGAAAAAGTGTCGTTTTTCACTAATATCTCGAGAACCGCTGATCGTAGAAACTCGAAACATGGCTTATGTTTTAAGTGGGGTGATTTCAAGACTACGAAGACAAATTCCATGAAATTCGGTTCAGCCGTTCTCCAGTTATGGTGGATCATACATACATACATACACACTTTTCTTCTTCATGTATATAGATTTTATACTGTTGAAATCGTACTCAGAAAGTTTACCACTGATATTAATTGTGGATTTTGACTACCATGAGCATCAAAAATTGAAAACGTTACTTTAAAGAAATTCAAGCTAACTGGGTTAAAGACAGATATTTTCTACATGCCAAAAGTTCTGTTAAGAATTTTCCAAAGGCCTATAAGTCACCGATCTATAGTATTTAACTCATGGAGGTAAATGTAAGGAGGTAAAACGTCATACTAAGAAAACGTTACTATCATTTGAGACAATAGTTCAGGTGGCGCTGTAATAAGATAAGCACCCCTGTATACCTAAGTATTTCTATGGTCAAAGGCCATAGATGACGAAAGGTCAATCGACATTTATTTAAAAGGGTCAATCGACATTTATTTAAAATGCCGATTTTGTAGAAATAAATGAGTAACGCAACGCAAATTAGAACTGAAACAATAAGGAATATTCAAAATTATTTTACCTTTCAATTTATATCCCTATATTCTGAACCCTGCCCTATAACTGTGATAAAATGCTGATTAATTATACTGGTAATACCGATTAAATATACTGGTAATAACCTTTCATGATGAATTCTAATGGATAGTAACATATTTAAAGAAAATATAGATTTTGATCAGTTATTAGGGTACTTTCAAATTTGAAAAAGGTTAAATTTTGTAAAGTTTCCTTTAAGGATTGTGACAGGGCACTTCAGCATATCAAATTTCCGTTGTGTATCTTATACTGATTTCCTGTAGAATTTTGATCATACACTTTTTTTATGAGGATAACTGATAAATACGACATTTGCGAATTTTCGAGCTGCCATTAAGGTTCTTTAAAATGCGAAAATTTTGAATTAAATAATGTTTTTTTTATGACTTGATACACAACAATCGCAGCATAGCGAATTTTGAACTTTGCATCTTAAACATAGATTTTCTGTAGAATTTTGATTTAATTCATCTTTTTTTTTTTAAAGAAAAAAAACTGAAAAAAAACCTGATAAATACGACATTCGAGAGATTTTGAATAACCATTACGGTTATTTAAAAATTTGGTGAGAAATTTCTGTGTTTTTGCTTAAGAGTAGCAGTAGAATACTGAACATGCAGACTAAACTTCTAACTTTAGGAATCGAGTCGACTTTAGAGTTTAGGTGTCAAAGTGTAAATTTCACAAGGAAAGCAAATTGCACTATTTTTGCTGCATTGATATGTTGACATTTGGCAGGGGTAAAATAATTACTATTAAGCTTTTAATTTCATGAATCGGCTTTAGAGTTTAGGTGACAAAATGTAAATTTCATAGGAAACAAAATATGCTACATTTGCCGCATTGATATAAAAAATTGGCTGGGACAAAATAAACCAAATTAATTACGTCTTGTCTCATCATGCATATCTGTCAGAAAATTTAAAAATCAACATTCTACTCCTTTTAGTTCTTGAGATATATAGAGGGGGGTGGAGGAAAAGCCATATGATGGCTCACGTAAAAGATGTTTATCAGAGCCTTCAACATTGTACATTAAATGTCTTAACAAACAAACTAATGTTCTATTGTACACATTAATTCACTAAATATAAGTGTAGACTTTCATAATTTATCCAGTGTTTTATATTTTAAAGCAGAAATTCTCTTATTTGTAATTCGCAGCTTAGCTTTTGATGTGAGAAACATCTATGCTTGGGGTATTTTGTGAAGCTGAAGAACGTGGATTTTTTTGCAAGTTCGTTTTGTAACGGAAATATCTACTTTTTGTATAATTTTTTTTTATCTTTCTTCATCTTGGAGCAGCCGGGATACTCAACATTCCAATTTTAGGTGCTCTGGTCAAAATCAGAGCGTTACGAAAAATGCAAACATTTTGGACTCTTAATCTTTACTTGTTTCGTCAAAAATGGAGTACAATTTATGAATATATAAAAATATTTTCAATATTTTGAGCATTTATTTTCGAAAAATATTAAACAGTTTTATTTGAGCGAGTTTTTCCTTCATTTTGCTTGTTTTCTCTTGAAATATAAAGTTATCCGATTTTTATTTTCTCATACGTTGCATTCAGAATGTATTATTTTCGCGAAAATGTTTGATTTCGAGATTTTGATGCCAATATATATTTTAGGACCTCCTGAACACGTCTTGAACTATTTTTGGAGTCATGTCCGTCTGTCTGTCTGGGGTCGATTTCTTGTGTACACGATAGCTGCCAAAAACATGACTGGATTTTCACGAAACTTTACATTCTGTTTTGTTAGCGAAAAATAACACAATCGTGTATAAAAATGGTTATTTATGGCTAGGTGCTCACGAAACTTTACAGTTTCAATGATAATTGCGGTGAAAAATAGTCGATATACAACTTTTGTGATCGTGAGGTTTATTAGCATCCCTCGGTTGGACAAGTTACGTACCCCCCCCCCCCCCGGGGGGGGGGTACATTATCAATCTTATATCAATCGAAATATGTACTTCAAGTCCTTTAAAATGAAGGGTAATATGTTATAATTGTGATCGTTTGGAACAACAATATAGATTTTTCAAATATTTTCTTGTAAAATTTGCAAGAAATAAGCAAATAAAATAAAAATAAAAAATCTCAAGCTGCTTCAAAAAGGATTCTGTCATGAAAGAGGCGAGTTCAGCCACACTATAGTTAATTTTTACTCTCTCTGTACTATGTAATATGGTACAGAGAAAGTATTGTTTTCACGATAATTTTCGAATTCGACATTTTGATGCCAATATATGTTTTAGGACCTCCTGAACACGTTTTGACTATTTTTGGAGTGATATCTGGCTGTATGCGGTAGCTGCTGCAAATATTAAAAAATCTTCACGAAACATTACATCCAGCTTTATTATCAAAAAATCTAGAACTAGATAGAATTTTTTTTTTAAATTCGATCGAAAAGTTCGAAGTTTATTCGAAATTTGATATTTTTTTAACATGGCAGCATATGACACAATTGGACATAATCCTGCATAAAAGAGGTTATTTATGGCTCAATGACCACGACACTTAATAGCTCCACTCATTGTTGTGAAAAAAAAACCCGCGATACAATTTTTTTTGTTCGTGACGTCATTAGGTTCCCTTGGAGGAGGTGTGTGTGTGTGTGTGGGGGGGGGGGGGGGGTTACATTGTCAAGTATGGTATCAATTGAAATATTTTTTCAAGGTTTTAAAAGTGAAGGGTAACATGGTATAATTGTTATCATTTGGACCAACAATACAGATTTTTTATTAATTTATTTTCTTATTTTTTGCAAAATTTATTTTAAGAAATCATTTCTCGTTTGGCGACAATTTTGTTGGCGAGATCTTTTAATGTTTCTAAATAAACAAAAATATCGCCAAATCGATTAAAATATCGCGAAATCAATGACATGACGCTGAATAAATGAAATTAATTATATTTTTAAAGAAATAGTATTGTAATAACGTATCGGAAGCGATTGTCTGCCGGTCTAACCGTATCTGGAAAAATCCTTGTTCCAAATGATCATATAGCATGTTACCTAGTACGGTTGTAAAATTTGAAGGGGAAAAAAATAAAATAAATCGTAAAATGGATTCTGGTATGAGAAAGTCGAGTTGAGTCATACTTCAGTTAATTTAATTTGTTAAAATTCGAGAAAACATTTCAGATAATAATTAAACTCTATTAAAAACAACATACTGGAGGACTTTAGGATGGCAGCAAGATTGAAACCGTGCATCATTTGTTTTTATTTACGCAAAATTGATATTGTAAAAATTGCTTAAAAGTTCACTAAAACGTTAAATAAACATGATATTTATGAAGGAGCTTTCATATGGTGGCAAATGGTGTTTATACATACCGCACTTTCTTCATCAGCCACGTGATTGGCCACATAATTCTTGTAGCACACCTCTTCACGGCCTCGTGCACAATCCTTGGCAATCTGCAACCCAGCAACAATCTCGGTCGGTTTCGACAAAACTTTCTAAGACGGGGAGTACTGTAGCGAACGCTCATAATGTCGATTTGCCTACCACGCTTTGGACCCGAAATCAAACCACGATACTGCTAAATTGCTAACATAGCTTTCTTTCTGCAGAACTATTATGCATTTTTACACTCTTTTTTTTGCACACTCCAGAACAGGAAATTGCATTCCTTAATAAACCCCCAACAAAATTCGATGATAAATCAGTATCAGTCATGATCTAAACTATATTTATAACCAAGCATTTAAAATGAGGTATTTTTTTTTTAATTAAAAGTGACATCTCTAAAACCATAAGCGGAAATCCTTACTGAGCTATACACCCTCTGAATCCACATCAGTCATCGTCTAATCACTCAGCCAATCTTGAGAAATAAACTTTTCAAGAAAGTAGTTTAAAACAAAGGTAGAAAAAGAATTCGGAATGGAAATTCGTAATAAACCACTCTACCTCCTTCAGAATTTGATGCTAAACCCATATCAGCTATCCTCTAAGCTCTATTATCCAAACTTGATACATAGATGTTTCACGTAAAATGAAAAGTTTTGAACTTGAAAGGGAGAAAAACAGAAGTGGAAAACCTTCTACCACCATCCCTCTACCACCTCCGGAATTTGATGCTGAATCCATATCAGTAATTATCTAAGCTCTACAATTATCTAAGCTCTATATGTAGCAAATAACGGGAAATACGAGCTTTAAATAAGTTTTCGGTAAAAACATTAGTATGGTAAAATGTTTGCTCCCAATAAGAAAATTAAATCGCATTTTTAAACAATTTCTCCGAGGTGCACTTATGCATGTGTGAAAATATTTTTATGCTGTAAGCACATTTTTTGAAGATGAATCTATGTGCTGTAGAGAAATATTTCATAACTGTAGATCGGCTGGATATTTTGCTAAAGCGTTCACATGTACAAACGTTTTCCTTTATTGTTGAAGATTAAACTAACTGGTCATGTTTATAGTTACAAAAACCACTCCGTTCTGAAACTTGAAATTTAGCTCCCCAAGCAGCAACAAACATCGTTTCAAAGTCAATGCCAATCATAACCATCTTCTTCAAATATGATTCCGACTGCGTGGTACGACGGTCTCAGTTGGTCACCATAGAGATTTACAAAATAGTGGTACATAGCAAGTTTTCTTGTTGTCTGATTGTCTACCAGTTCTACTCTAATCTCAATTTGTTTTTCTTAGAATGGGAGCAATGTGTTTACATGTGTGAAATAATCATATAGAAATTATTGATAATAATTTGAGATGCTTTTATATTATATGGTATATTATAATAACCGATATTCCATTAAGCTGTTTCAGTGAACTACAGTTTAACGAACATATAACTGTCTTGAAGTCATCTGTTCTGTAAATACAATTGACAAAAGCACTGAAATACATTTTATTCCTTCTTGAATTTGAAAGCAAAACTTACCATTGCTTATTACCGTACTTGATATTTGTAATGTTTACAACACATCTGATAACAAATATTTCAATTTGAACACTTGAACTTAGAACCTTTCCAAGCTTTATCATTTAACCGAATAAAATATTTCTCTTATTAAATTAAATGAAGCCTTATCATTTGTGATAAAGATATCGCAGGTTGCCTATTGCTAGAGGGATGAAACAAATTTTGATAAGCACACTTCTTTTTTTTTCAGATTTTGCTAGGATCTCTTGTCTCTTTTGGCTTTGTAAGTTAAGCATGTATTTTTATTCATTCTTGGTAGATATCTATCAGAGTGGGTTCAAAGCTAAGTTCAAAACTGGCGATCATACTCAGTGGGAAGTTGAAGAATTCTGGACATTTCTGAATAGCGAAAACTCGAATAATGATCTGCTTGACAATCTTGGACATGTTATTACCATAAGACAACTGAACCATTTGGAACAGTCGTTTAGTAAAAAGCTTGAATCTTATCCATTGGAGCAGACTGAATATACAACGATTGAAAAAACACTTAGTGATTCTCTGAACTGGTTTTCTGTGACATTTCGTGAGTACACAGAGGCTTTCCGACCCAAAGGTTCTGGGTCCTTCCGAAAGATCCTCTGTAAGTTGACTCTTACTCCCATCGCTACTAGTCCAGACGTCGAGCAAGGCAGTGTAACCTTGAGACGCCCTTCAGTGAAAAAGAGGTATAATTACTCCTCACTGCAAAATATATCCTCATCTGCAGTGAGGTCCATCACAATGAAGACTGTGTTGGAAATTCTTTTGCAAGCAATGGAGAAGAAAGATGAAGAGCTGAAAACCGACGCGATGGACTTCATTACAAAGAACTTCACAGAATTGAAAAATACAGAGCTGTGGAAGAACTTCACGAAGCACCATCGTGACCTTACCACCGAGATTTTAGACATGTTGGTGGACTACATGAGCAATCAAAATGACAGGGCAAGTAGGGTGCTTAGTGAGACAGTTAGTCAGTGGGATGCTGCTGATTAAAAGCATATGTGTGATCTGTGTGATCAAGAAATGGTTTTAAACATGTTGGTGGAGTGTATAAGAAATTAAAATGACAGGGCAAGTATGGCGCTTAGTGTGACAGTCAGTGTGATGTCGTTGATTAAAGCATATGTGTGATCTGTGTGATAAAGAAAATAATGTGAAAGATGCTCAAAAACAAATTTAAAAAGCAATGATGAACTGATTCCTTTATTTTAAAATACAAGTGAAACACTTCAGAAATGGTAAACTTTGACAAAATGAGATACTGATTGATTTTAGTTGTTGTTAGCAATTTAATATCCATGAAACACTAGGATAAGTGCTTTATAATAAAATGTCCTATATAGTAATTTATTATTATTAAGCGTGTAGAAAAAAGGTAAGTAATGTAATATCATGAACTCCTGTATCACAAGGCATCTAATAACGCCGATAGAATGTTTCTGTGCTATTCAGTAGACAATCTTCGGAATTTAACCCTTAATTAGTCGCGTGGAATTTTTTAATGTAATATCTCTCTGGGATCAATATATGACCCCCGAAGGATATTCAGACATATGTAAATGCATGATTTATTTTTTTCCAAACACATTACATACACTTTTAGAGAATAAAAAATATTACACTTTCGTCTGGGAGTCATAATGACCTCAGACAAAGCCCCAGATAGTATGGGGCCATAATGACCGCATGCGAGTAATTAAGGGTTAAAATCACAAAAGTGTGAAGCACATATCTAAAAGTGTGAAGAGAATTTGGACATGATTGTGGAACATAAATTAAAGTAGCAATGCAATCAAGATACTTAACGAAACTGTAAGTTATTGGGCCATCTCCGATTGATATGTTTTGCGTTTGTGTGTGATCAAGAAAAATATTTCCGAAAAGTGCATGATTGTGTGTAAGGAATAACAAAAGTTGTAATACTCAAAATTGTAATAAAACCAAAGGGAAGTGTCAATCTGAGGAGTTAGATCCTGTATTAATCTCTATAATTTTCATTTCCTCATACAATTGTACAATTTATTGCAGTCTAAAAAAATTTTCGAATTCGAGATTCCGAAGGAAAAGTACATCTTAAGATCACTTTGAACCAATTTGAATACTTTCGGAATTAATTTAAAATAAATTTTAAATTTAATTTTTATAAATTTTAAATATACAAATGTTTTTATTTGGCAATATAAATTCGTGAATAGATACTTTTGCATCCTAATCAGCAATATTTTTTGTTTCTGGAAGCAATAGTTTTATTGCAATCATCCGCGCAAGCAACCTATATCAATACAAACTTTTAATAAATTCATGAACATTGCACAATTTTTAAAAATATTATTATCAGATCCACCTTATTGAAAAAGTTATCTTATATGCTACAGGTATTCACTTGTTAGCCATAAGAATTTTAGGTATTATCGATGTATAAGAGGTACAAAATAAAATGTGAAGCATGGAAATTCACTCTGTTTATTGCATTTTTAAGATTTCTGAGGCCCCTTAATTCGTTATGCATGCAAAAGTACTACAATTTGCATAAATAAACACAGCTAAATGCATATAATTCATCAAGTAGAATGCCCTGTTACCAATTTATTTTTTTACAGAATATTTTTAGAAGAACAATTTTTTAACTAAGACTCATAAAAACTATACATATTTTTCACTCTTGCTAATTGTCTTATAAATTGATATAAAATAAAAACTGTTAATATATGAGTAAGTTGAGTGGAGCTTCTTCATCCTATCGACCACGGGTTCTCAAGCTTTTTATAAATGCGTACTAGCGTAACCAAAATTCGAAAATTCCTAGTCCCACCAACAAAAATATGACTTGTATACAATAGGATGTCAAGTTATTGTCACACATTTTTATTTTGTCTCTAATAAAAAAAATTGAACAAAAATAATAAATATTACCAAATACAATTAACAATATAATCAATAAACAATGTGATTATTAGCAATATGATTAACAAAATGATTTAATGATTTGTGCCTGACAGAAATTAGTTTCTTTGTATATGGTTCCATTTTAAATCTTAAACTTCGCTCTAAGTCAAATTTCGTTGTATATATTTTTGAAGTACAACATTTAAGAAAAGTACGTCGAACAAAATGGCATCCTAAGTACACCTTAAAACATTTGCAAGCATGTTACTGAACGTTTCAGGAGAACCAGCCGTCTGCAATGGGAAGTAAGGTTCCTGATAGTTATAATACTATACAGGGTGATTCAAAACAGATGGGGCAAACTTTACGAGGCGGTAGTACACACCAAACCAAGCATTTTTCGTCATAGATTACTGAGTCGGAAATGAAACGTAAAGGCTTTACGGGGCGATGAATTAGGCGAGGTGGTTGGTCCTTAGAGGAGAGGTACGAAGTAGAGTTACTATAACCCTTGATTTGGTGCTCCATAAACCACTGATTACCGCACGCACTTCTTTCTCCTGTCATTTCAGTGTTATTTCAATGGACGCTTGTCAAGTTAACTATTTAAAAGAGGTTAAAATGGTTTCGTCATGCTGCTGTTACAACTGTACAGAAATACAAGTAAAAGGAGGATCCATAATGTTTCGTTGTTATGTATAACTATTCATTAATTTTTTGATATTGTGCAGTGTTTTGGTATTAAGTTCACTATTGAACAGCCTGGCTGATCTAAATTTGTGATTTGCATTGTAGCAAGCTATATGATATTGCTACTTTTTGATAAATTCTTATATTTTGATGCACTATTTTCACACTTTTCGTGCTTATTCCTGCTCTAAGGGTTGATGCCATAACTTGGCCCCCACGATTGCCCAATCTGTCGTGTCTTGATTTTTTTTGCGAGGATATCTCAAGAGTCTTGTATATGACACTCCCCTTGAATCTGAAGAGGAACTCGTTGCCAGAATTTCAGCCGCTGCTGCCGAAGTACGCGACATTCCTGGTCTGTACGAGAGGATTAAGAATCGCTGCTCTAGATGTTTAATGAATGAATTTTGCTAGTTTAATGGACTTTCTTTCATTGTGTAGGATTAGTGATTATTATCATGAAATGTGCTAAGGTATGAAATTTACTATAATGCCCTAGAGTTTTGTGTTTCTCAATCTTTTTGGAACCCTTAAATATTGATCGATTTTTCTAGAACCTCTCCGTACTCCTGAATTTATATTTTACTTTATTTATATATGTGCATGTGTGTATATATAAAAAGGGATACAACATATACACATAATATATATGTAATATACATAAGTGATACATTATATACACACATTGTTGAAAAAATATATATGCACCCATAAGAAATTGAGCTACAGCCGCGAAACCCAACATATATGTATCGTTAGAGGAGATATGCAAATGACTGGAATTTGGAAGATTTGTTAAACAACAAGAAGATGACATTTTAGTAAGCTGTAAGACCTCCCCTGGCAGATCTATATAAGCTGATATTCGGTACGGCATAGATTCAATTAATTTGATTATATCCCTCTGAAGATTCTGCCACAATGTTGTAACTGGCCAGCTAATTCGCTGATATTTTAAGAAGGCTGCAATTACCGTCCGAGTATGTCCCGAACGTGTTCTATTAGTGATAGGTCTGGGGACCTAGATGGCCATGGGGGGATATTAAATCCTCGAAGGTATTGTTAAGAAAATCGTGCAGTATGTGGCCGAGTGTTGGTTCGTTGGTAAATGGAACTTAGGCGGTTTGACAGCATAAACAGAACAATCGGCTGCCGAATATCGTCGACGTACAAGAATGCCATCAGACTGACTTGCAGCACAACTAGAGGAGGTCGGCTGTCCCACGAGATGGCTCCACAGATTTTTACATCGCCCGTTGCGGTTGTGTGACGCTCGATAGCAAATGCGGAACGCTAGGCAGTCCTCGTCCACACACGTATGCCGCGCTCATCACGACGAAGAGAGAAGCGGAATTCGTCGCTAAAGACAACACGCTTCCAATTGGACACTGTCCAATCCAGACGGCTCTGTCTATGTTGAGGGGTCAGCTGTGGGCACTTTAAGGGTGAGCGTCAGTAAATCTTTTGCCCTATCCGCGCTTTGTTAACTTTCGCGGCACACATTTTTCGCCGAAATTCTGCTCAAACAGTTGCGAAATATTTTCTGATAGATAAAATGCAATGATTAGATTATATTAAAACTAAATTTAATACCCAATAAAACATAGAATATATTTTTATTTTAATTCAAAATATTTTTGGTGCTGCCATCTGTTGTCGTAATTTAATTCATACCGACTATTTTTATTTTTTTAATGAACATTTTTAAATGTCTATTCCTTCTAATACGCTATTAAATACAACAACAGATCATATATAATGCCACAATCACGGAAACGTAATTGGACTTGAACTTGAAGACAAAGGAACTTGAAGACAAAACTGCAGTTCTCAGTGATGCACATTCAGATACCCTAATCAAATTTATAGAATGAGAAATTACCTTTCCGTGATTGGGGCATTATTCTATATGATCTTTTGTATTTAATACTGTATTAGAAGGAATAGATATTTTAAAATGTTCATTAAGAAATAAAAGTAATTGGTATGAATTAAATTACGACAACAGATGACAGCACCAAAAATATTTTGGATTAAGATAAAAAATATATTCTATGTTTTATTGAGTATTAAATTTAGTTTTAATATAATCTAAGCATTGCATTTTATTTTTCAGAAAATATTTCGCAACTGTTTGAGAAGAATTTCGGCGAAAAATGTGTGCCGCGAAAGTTAACAAAGCGCGGATAGGGCAGAAGATTTACTGGCGCTCACCCTTAATGGACGTCGACACCTAATCCAACCTTCTGCCAGTCGTCTCTGAATAGTATCCCTTGATACAGGATTCATGGAGTGTGGCAAATGCCTTTGAATGGTTAAAAACAATGCCATTGGTGTGGACGTGGCTCCTCTCCTGACTGCACGATCCTCACGAGCAGTTGTCTGTCTGGGGGCATCCTTACATGTGCCTTCTCTAATCCGCTGTTGCCTACAGCGAGCAAGTATCATATTGCTCCGAGCAAGATGGCGACTGATATGTCTGTTGGATCCATCAGCTTCCTTTAGGCCTATGATGCGACCTCTCTATCTAAATCCGACAATTATTCGTAGTGCCGCCAAGTACGTCTCAAAGGCATCTTTGTACATAACTTGCAGCATAAAAGCAGAAAATACAGTTCCAATGACCCGTTAGTAAGAAGACCGGCCGTTTTAAATGCTGCACGACGTTGCGTGAGACCTATAACATCATTAGCGCTGACAGTTTGATCATTTAAATGACCCTGTAAACGACATTTGCCGAGTTGAATGAAATCCTTATAATTAACTCACAATTTTTCGTGAATTTTTAAATACTTTGCGTGTCTTACAAAGGCGTTGACTAGTGCTGTCATCTACACTGTAAAATTGTTCTCTTTTATTTTGAGCCGATGCAATACTTTTTCTTCAGCGCAAGCAATATTGCAAAGGCCATTTCTGTTACTTTAGTTCGTTCTGAATTTCAGTTAATTTTTTTTCAGAGTTTTTTTATTCACAGATTTTTTTTTATTTTGGTTTTATTTTTTATTATTAACAGAAAAAGTACCCGAAGTTGCCCAGAATTTAAGAAGAGCTGTCGTGGCGTAGCCGTGGTGCGACTACGCCATGATTTCTCTTCTTAATTTTATTTTATTTTTGCTAAAAGCAAACGTATTATAAAAACGTTATTTGGTTTTTAGGAATTCGCTGCAAGTTGCGGTTTAATATTTAACGGATGTTTGCCGTTTAAATCCCGGGTAACACCGGGTACAATTTCTAGTACGTAATTTATAAATGACTAACTGCGTCTAGTACGTAATTTATAAATGACTAACTGCGATGTCTGCAGCTTGCGGTCATTTATTTTAACTGTCCATATTTCAGCGGTGCTTCTTAGGAAACAGTTTTTTAGCGATCACAACTAACAATAAATGTCTAGATTACTGAAATCAAACCGATAGAATAGAAAATGCAAATATATGCGCACGCTGATAGATACATGTCGTGGGACAGTATTGGAATTTGATTGAGGTGATTCATTAGGGTCTAGAATGAAATAAGACATTTAAGAGGGCTCTTGTAAATAAGAATAAATAATTCTTAAGAAAACAAAAATTCCTTGTTCAATAAGAATTTCTATAAAGAATATGTATATAAATAATTAATGTAAAATAAAGGTGATTAAGATAAAATAAATGTATTTAATGTAAAATAAGTAGGTTAAGAATGTAGAAAACATTAAAAGTAAAATGTTCTCTGGTACAATGCAGTGGACAGAGTTCAAGGACTCTAAAGCTCCTAAGTCTAGTTGTATATTAAAGTACGAATAGAATGTCTAATCTGAAATTACATCAGCTTTTTTATATTGATAAAGTACATTGTGGAAAAAACTATGTGCATTTACATACCCTAACTATGATTACTGCAGAAGTTTGCAGACACGGATCCGGTCTTCAAAAAACGAAAGTTGCCATTATAAAGACTTTTGCAGCAACAAAGGCGTAGTTTTACAGCTCACATAAGCCTTTACCAGCACATGTATGCAGCATCATTAACCGAAAACGAAATCATGCCTTCCTTGGACCAAGGGTACCAAACAATGCAACTTCATTTTCATCGTTTAGTGCAACGTTGTAATGCAACTGCATTTTTATCGTTTAATGCAACGTCTTAGTGCAACTCCATGTTCGCAGTGTTAAGTGCAACGTCATTTACACAGTTTTAGTGCAACTTCTTTTTATAAAGTGATGTCACAGCTGATCCTGCTCAGAGAATATTCCTTCCATATGGAATATCACTAATTTTGTCACAGCCTACAGAACAATATCAATCCTTTAGTGTATAATGTGAACGAACAATTGTTCCCAATTCATGTGTTCTCATGACAAACTTTCATATTTTGTGAACAAAATTAACAGATCGGAAAGTACAATCAGTATGCTACAACGGACAGTGACAATATTTATACCATACGGACAGGGACAATCATGCACCTTAATTAGTCCTTGGACATACTTGGAGAGACAGAATATTTCCATACCTATAGGGCGTGCCATTATGTATATAATTTAATGTATAATTTTATTGTTAAATGTTATTGTTATCTCTGTTTATATATGTATACTGTGCATAATTTGTAACCCTTTATTTTTTTTGGTAGTTTAAGCATTTGAAAAAGAAACTTGGTTTCTTTTCCCTTGTTGGGGGGAAGCCAGTGTCGTGGGACAGTATTGGAATTTTCCTGTCGCCACTTCACTTCTAGAAAGTATTACGCCCCCCCCCCTCTCTCTCTTTGGAAACGGTTGACATTCCATGGCTATGAGTAAGAGACCAGCTGCAGTGGTGAGAAAATGGCAAAGGACGCTATCTTATTTTTAAATAAAATGGACACCTGCAAGAGGGCTAGAGCCCCCCAATTTTTAGCCAACCCTTTGGAAGGGGCCAAATCCAGTGATTCGAGGGAGCCCGGCCGCGTCACTGAATTTATGGGTTTTCGAACCTATAGCGGCCAAGCGTCAGTTATGGAGCCCGGCCAGGGGGCCGTCCGAGATCCCGACGGGGAGAAGAAGAGTTGAGAGAGAAGTCAGTTGGTAATTGTCAGAGTTAAGTTGTGCATGCCAAAATCGACGGATGAGTGCCAGCTCGATGCCGTCCTGCCAGTGCCTAATAGGGGTAAGTCCTTTTGTTCTCTCCCACTGCAGACTGAGTATCAGAGAAGATAACTAGAATTTAATAAGGAAGTTAACTGCTTAACTTGAGGGCTATTATGATATTTAATTTAACTAGAGAGGGGGAAATGATCAGATCGATCATTATCCAATACCTACTTAGCGAATGTAAATATGTTCTATGTAATTAAGATGACATTTTGTGGGTTTTTAAATTTTAAGTAACAAGTTTTGAATATAAGTATTTTAAAATAAAAGCTTTATTAACTTTTAATTGTATTTATTGTGTGTTCTCGTGATGCATGTTCTAATTAATCAGAACCTGGAGATGTGCTCGGGAATCGAGCAAGTGGCGTGCAGAAGTACGATTAACGGCCAATGTGTAATTGTAAGATTTCAGCGGAGCCACGCCACAATACATACCAGAAAGATACGCGCGTGGAGAGTCAGTGTCCCAGCTGTGACGCTGGCAAATATTTCTATATCGGACAATTATTTCATAGATACTGTTATCTGCAGCAAGAGCATAAAACAATATTTGCACTTGCATTTCGATTCCATGCAATTTTTGTTCAATTGTTCATACTAGGGATTCCCATCTCTTTTCAAATCCTAATGAATTACCTGGACTGATAGGCTGGCTCGGGGGAGTCAAAGATGTGGGAAGAAGATCCTAACTTAAGGAGGGCGCCACACACTGAGATAGTACGCTACATGGTTCCAAATGCGCAGGGCCAGATAAACGCACGAGCCTGCGGGGGCACGACCCTGGGCTCTCGAATTTTAGGGGCCTCTAAATTTTGCATGTGTAAAAACATTTTAATCAGAAGTAATTATTTATTTAATTATTTGAATAATATAAACTGATAATGTTAGTTTTTATTTTAAATTTTGAAAATATGTTAATAGTTTTAAATATTATATATCTTTTAAAGTTTTACTTTTAAATAAAACGTTCTACATGTCTACATGTATAGGTGCCTTCGGGACAGTGGTCCTAAACTTCCAAATTTGCATAGTGATGTGTTTTTGTATGTAATTGGTATGACGTGAGTGTATGGGGCCCCACATCGGCTTAATCAGGCCCTACAAATGCGGTTCGGTTTGAACAATGGTTGCTGCCTACTGTCCCCACATTGAAGACGCATCACTACACGCTGCAGTAGAGACGCAAAGCAACATTAGAAAAAATGGTTTCTGGTGCATATTTGAGCAACATACGAGACGCAGTGCACGACAAACAGTGCGTTCTGAATCCTCAGTGTGTGCCCCCCCCCCTCCTATGTGTAAAGTATCATAGAGTCACGTAAAAGTCGGTAACAACTGCCCAACAAATAATCCCATCGGTCAATATCCCCCCTCCAAAAAATATACCCCGACACTAATATTGTACCACGTCTCGAGATGCACGTGTTCAAAACTGTCCCTTTTGCGTTTCCATTTTCATCTCGAAAAGCAGCAAGCAAGTATTTTACAAGAAAAATGATAAAATAAATGAGACCACTTTAGGTTTAAATTGTAAGTGTAAACAAGTCTTAATCATCTGTGTCCATCCTCCTGAGTCCACCCTCCTAAGCGCAGTAGCAAGTTAAAATATCTAAATTAAACGATTTTAAATATAGTGATTCCCAATAGATGGCAGCAGTGAAACAAATTTCGAAGTCCTTTTTTGGATGATCGGTAATCAAATTATGATTCAAATTATTTTCTATTGCAATATTCAAATTATTTATCTATTACATAATTTTTATACAGATAATAATGAAAAGGAAAGAAAATACTGTTATTATTTTATAAATCTGCAACCAAAAAATTTCATTACTTTTAATTTGGAATTTCGTTTTATTTAATTCGGTGCGGTGATCTTTATATCACGATAAAAAAAATTCATTTCGGAGAAAATCTCTTCTGTATCAAAAGGGAATTCCAAGAGCATTGTTTTGTCCCGTGGTACTTAAAATCGTTCTTTGATTGTGAGGGGAAAAGGTTTTGAACAATACATTAAAAAATTGAATTTATTCAAATTATTAAAACTTTCTTGTAAAATTCGAGCTCATGGAATGAAAAGGCTAAAAAATTTAATGAAATGTGTATAAATAATATATTTTATACGATTTTAATTCGTTTTAAATAAATAAAACTTTTATAAAAGAAATATACATGAATTTGAAAATACTAAATATTTCTATACAGGTTGTTAAACATAAGACTAGAATTCTTGATCAGATATCAGAAATGATTTATTGACAATTTTAATCTTATGAGATCAAAGTGATTATCTAAATCAGGGGTGGCCAACCCGCGGCCCATGGGCCGCATGCGGCCCGCCTTGAATAGTTTTGCGGCCCGCGAGATTCATTACAACTTTACAAAATACGATTATTTTGTGCAATATTTTTGTTTCTAGTGTAGTTTTTTGTAACAGATAAATCCTATAACTGTTTCTATTTTATCACGTTGCTTCTGTTTTTATACATACTTAGAAGTGGGCAGTATTACATTGCAGCAATGAGTCAAGTCAATTGATGATGAGTCAAGTGCCTAGCCATTGGCAATAAAATATATATATATATATATATATGCGGCCCGCGGGATTATAATGTTTTTCCGAAGTGGCCCGCAAGGTCATTTGGGTTGGCCACCCCTGATCTAAATCGAATGCATATTGTACAAATATCCAATTTCATAATTCCTTCATATATTTTTTTTGTATCTCTTTGAACAGTGGCGGCATCTACTGGGACTATATCAAAATTCAAAAGTTTAAGTGACTATTTTTAGAAAAATAGTTTATCTAGGCCAGTGATTTTTAAACTTTTATACGATTGAAAGATCGCGGGCCACACTTGCAAATTCCCGGTTTACGCATGCGTAAGCGTATAGACACATGTACGCACGTGTGCATTTACATGCATATATATATATATATGTATATATATATATATTTCATTTTAATGAAATCACAACTTATTTTTTGTAAGTGCAAAATGTAATTAATGTTCTAAGAACTTGCACCTTGAAGGACAGAAACTATGGTTGTGCCGTCATCGCTAACTCGTCAGCGCGATAGGGGCGATGAGGTAGTCAGTGAACACAAAATTCCAAAAAGCAAGGGGATTAGGCTTTTTTGGTAGAATAGAAGTACCGTAACTTCGAAACCGGAAACGACAGAGAACGTTTCTAGTTTCTCCCACTGTTAATAAAATTCTCAGGACTTGGGTTCATCATCAGACAAATGGGATGCAAGTAGTGTTTCTTTCAGGCGTACCTCCGGAGGGGGGCAAATGCGTGTATTCGCCCCCCCCCCCCTCCTCGGAGACATTTCATGAAACCTAGTTTCTATTTATGTAAGACAGCATTTAGATATATTTATATAGGGCAAATAGAAAACTTACCCCCTCACCCTCTAAAATGTCATTCGCCCCCCCCCCCCCCTTCGGCGAAAAAGTCCTAAAAGAAACATTGGGTGCAAAAACTCACTATAGTCAGAAAACAAAATCTGGAATTTTATGGGTGCAATATTATTTCGAACATTTACTTAGGTCCTGACTGGACAGGAACCTATTTGAATTGTTTTTAGAAATAAAAGAACAAGTTTGGTTTAAAACGAGTGTTGGTTTACGCAAAGAACTGAAACAGTAGTCGTTATATGTCCATCCTTCAGATATTTTATAGTTATTGTTATTCATGAGTAAAAATAATACTGTACAGAATTTTAGACTCTGTTTCTATGCAAGTTTATAAGTACTTTGTCATGCTTTTCCTAAGAAACAAAACGTGAGATGTTAAAGTAGACAAAAACGAAATTGTACCCTAAATGTAAAGAAATTCGGGAAAATGCCTCCTATAATTCTAAACGTGAAGTTAGAAAGAAGGAGATAAAACTCCTATGGAAACGTTTGGAAATGCCACAACGCTTTGAGAATTATATCTAGGTGTTGCTACTGTTAGTAAAGCTTCCTTTGTTTCCATTTGACACAATAGAGAGGCATAGTATTGAGTATATATGTTTTTAATTATTTTTAAATTAAGATTCCCTAATAATCTGTATAATTAATCAGTGTTTTTTCACAGTTGTGGGGCAGGGTTCAGAATATAGGGAGATAAAAATAAATGGAAAAGTAAAATGATTTTGAATACGCAGAAATATTCCTTATTGTCTCAGTTCTAATTTGCGTTACGCAACTAATTTATTTCTACAAAATTGATAGTTTAAATAAATATTTTACACCTTTCGCCAAGGAAGTGCATACTATGCAGGGGCACTAATCTTCTCCCAGTACCACCCGAATTATTGTCTCAAATGATATTGGTGTTTTCTCAGTATGGAGTTTTAACTTCTTACCTTTACTCCATGGTTCTAAATATTCTTTAAAGCAGAAAACCTGAAACCTGAATATTTTAAACCATATCTGTCCTGTCATAGTGTATGGGGAATTTATTCCATGGAGACGCTAAAGTCGATTTGATATTCAAGATCTAGATAAGAAACAGGAATATTTTTTACAGTTGACTGTCTGCGTATATTGTGCCCTCCCCCCCCCCCCCCCCCATCATATTTTAAACCTGACTTGTTCATTTTACAAGTTTGAATTTTAGCGTATCGTTACAGATTCGTGGTCCAGTAATATGATGCATGAAAATTCGTAAAATTTCAATTCCGGAAAGGTAGATGAAAAGAACAAGGAAACACATGCAGTAGGATTTCAAACAAATGGGCATCGAAAACAAATGGGAGTGTCAAAACATGGAAGAAAATGCCTATTTTTACTTTCCTTATAATGTATAAATAAGGAAAGTATTGTAACGGGGTCGAAAATTCGAATTCGAATTGTCTCTCTCCCTCTCTCTCTGTGTGTGTATGTGTGTGGAGACGATATCTCACGAACGAATCAAGCGATTCGAACGAAATTTAGTACACAAATTACAAACCATGAATACTGGAAGCCTATCGTTTTTAAACGCAATCGAATGTTCAGAACCTCCCTAAAATTTCATGTGAAATTTTGAAAAAATCATCAAACAATCAAAACCTTTAATAAAGTTACGTAAATAGTCATTTCTTTAGTAATTTCTGATTAGAAAACGATTGACACAATCTTTAGAACCGTTCTCGAGATTTTGCACATTTTTCAAACAAATGTATCAAAAATCACAAAATAAAAAAAAATATGTTAACTATTGTGAAATATGTACACTTTACATATGTAATATCATGCGATGAATTTGGTGACATCATTCTCGTAGATCTAGCTCGTTCCATTTCATGAGAAAAGATACTTTGGGTAATACTTGTGTATTTGGTCGCCAATGAAATGACGACTAATTGATGAACCGGCTGTCCAAACGGCTGCTCATATCTTAGGACGAGTCGGAACGTCTGGGCTTTCGACTAATTGATGAAAGTTTAATATCTTGGAAAGAACATAAGAGTAGACCATAAGAATAACCCATTTCTCCATCCGTCCGTAACGTTTGACGAGGCATTTAGCGGGACGTCACTAACCTGGCGACTATTTTAAATGTTGCCAAAATGACAAAAATGTCGCCAAATTGATAAAAAGACGCCATATAGGAAGTAATGTTTCGCAAATTCTGAGTTTCATCATATGACGGGCATACCTTCTACTATATAAGAAATGTTTCGTTTGTTTGTAACACTTCATGTTGCATTTGGCGAACTTGGCGAATAATTTGATTAAGTACAGCCAATTTGGCGATATTTCGCCCTCAGATTGACGAAAATATCGTCAAAATTGCAAAAATGACGCAAAATTAATGAAAAAGACACTTAATTGTTGAATTAATTATTAAAATATTTTAATATGTAGACTATATCGCTTGTTGAGGATGCTATCAATATTGATAATTGTTTATTTAGAGTTGCACGAAATATAAGATAATTGGGTACTTTGAAATAGCTTTACATGTTGTCATCCGGAGAATCGCCCAAATGTACAATTCAACTGCAAAAACACAGTACTGTGGATCTTAGGCATTATTTTTTGACTGTAAAAGGTGTAAATTCATTGCATTTATATAAGGAAAGCCATGTGCTGCCCACATCAGATATTTTCTTTTCTGAATGCAGTGGAGAAGATTGGTGGTAAACATAAAGTTTTCGTTTTTCCTTAGTTTTGGAAAAGTAATAAACAAAAATATCTGAAACTAGGTTCAGAAATAGGTCATCCCAACCAAAATTCATCAAATATATCATCCAGATACAAGAAAAATAACAAGCACGCTTCGGGTTGATTAGAAAAACCAGAAAGACCAATCACGCATAAAGCATTGATTATGAAACACTTTCCAACTGAAATACAATTTTAATATCTCTGAAATACGAAATATTTAGTAGTTATATTTTTTAATTACCACAGAACTACAATAATTTATTTTACTTGAAAACTTAAAACTTCATCGAAAAAAAAATGAACATTATTCAAATGACCGCATCAAAATATAAATCGTCTGGCTCTCGATGTAAAATCAATGAATATTTCATTCATACACTTTTATTCCAGATTCCAGAGTTAAATAATTTTGCGTGAAAAAAATTCAGCATTTCTTATACAACTCATCTTTACAATCATTTGTTTACATTCTGCATCCATTAAAATTGGGCTCCGTTGTAGAAATAATCAAAGTTTGATGATCATTTATACTCAAAAATATTGTAATTGAGTTATATATAGATGAAGAATATAGATGCACAGAATATAGATGCACAGAAAATACCCAAAAATAAAGCTGTTTTAGGACTAATGCAACACTAAATATATATTTAAAAGAACTTTAAAAATCATAATTTTTACTCTGGGAGAAAAAGATGGATACCATATTTTATTTTGAAGTGGGTCACTTGATCTCTTCATATTATATGGATGTAATTATTATTTTAATTTTTATTTCAAAAACTACCGAACATAGTTTGCTCAAATGTTTTTTATATATTTTAGGGGATAATTTGAATACTTCCTAAAAATTTCGAAGCAATTTGGGAATTTTAACTTCTCTTAAAAAATGTTTGAAAAATGAGGTCCCATAGGGTTCAATGTATTTCATTGTTTCAACCCGTGTTCAATCCAAACCTAATTGGTTGATATTATTCATTTACATTCCCATATGTTCTACAGATCGTCTCAACAACATGCTAAAATTTCATTTTGATAAAGTCATTTTTACGGCAGTTATCGTGAGAACGGACGGACAGACAGAATGACCAAAGTCATAAACTATGTTGTAAAGTGTTAAAAAAAGGGGTTCATATAAAATGCAGACGCATCGAGAAAAAAATAAAATTAAAAAATGTTTCAATTTTGCACTTATTGAGGGAGGTTGCGGTAAAGATAACATTTTTTCCCCTCAATTGTTGAAAAGTAAATCACTGAAAAAGTCTGAATTATGTTTCAGACATGCATCAAGATCAAACCAGCACAAATTTTACTTCTTGAAAAAGGGCTTTCGTGTGTCCTGCGTGTCTGTGTATATCTGTCAACAGCGAAATTTGCTACAGAGGTACTTCAAATCCCCGGGTCTCGCAAGATGTTTTTAAAATTCAAATTAGTTTTTAGTTATTTCATTTTGAAGCACAATTTTAAGCAATCTTCACACAAATCGGTTCCTTAGCATTCAGAAATATTATCACCCAGTTTCCGTCTCTTTATAATCCGAAAGATCTAAGACCGTTTTTTCTAATGATCTTTGAATCGAATCCGTAGGACAAATCCTTCATATTTATTTATTTATTTTAAAATACATTGAAATATATATGTTTCAGGTCATCTCATTCTTGTTTCGCCGTATCCAGAAATAGATTAGCACAATTCTGTAATATTTTATTTCAATTACTCTATTTTTTTTCTGTGAATTTTTCAAACAAAAGAATAACGCAGAGATAACCTAATGGTTAAAGCGTTGGGATAGCACACAGCAGTCCCGGGTTCAATCCTCGGCGCCGCTCAAAACTATCCCCATGTCTCGGGAGTATGGGCACGTTAAATCTGTAGGTCTTAAAGTCCATCCGAGGTGATGAGTCAGGAAAAGGATAAAAAAAAGATAATATAAACTTATGTAATTCTTTAAACTAATTTGTTCCACTCTGTGCTTTTACTTACCGTGGGTAAGAATTAAAAACACTAAAATTGTTCGAGTGGGTTATCGAAACGTCGAGCTTTAAAATTTTTAATTTGTAAAAGAAAATATTATATTCTTTCTTTGCAGAAATAGTAATAAGCAAACACACCTAAAACAATTTTCATCGATACATCAACACAACCCAAATACAGGGAAAGTATTACAGACACTTCTAACGGATTAGGAAACGAGGGGATATAGTATGTATGGTGATAAACACACTTAAAATATTCGATTGGAGTTTTAAAATATAGAAATCATTCAGACTAAAAGATAAAACCAAAATTTTTATTTTTTTGTCATTTAGTAGTGATGTAAATAAAAAAAAAAAAAAAAAGTTTTCCTTCTTTCCTTAGCAGTGGAAAAGGAATTCAACAAACGAACATGAAACATTTTTTAACACTTTCCAACATAGTTGAAAAGTGTTTATGACTTTATTTATTCTGTCTGTCTGTCTGTCTGCCCGTTCGCATGATAACTGCCGTAAAAATGACTTTATCAAAATGAAATTTTAGTATGTTGCTGAGCCGGTGTGTGAGACATATGTAAATGTAAATGAATAATATCACGGAATTAGTTTTGGATTGAACCCGAGTTGAAAATGTGAAATACATTCAACCCTATGGGACCAAATTTTTCAAGCATTTTTTAAGCTAAGCGGTTCACAAATTGCTTCGAAATTTTTAGGAAGTATTTAAATTATCCCATAAAATATATAAAAAGAAATTTCAGCAAAATATGTTCAGTAGTTTTAAAAATAAAAATTAAAATAATAATTACACCATATTATGTGAAGCGATCATGTGACCTACTTCAAAATGAAATATTTCATCAAACTTTTCTCCCAGTGATATTTAAAGTTCTTTTAAATTTATATTTAATGTTGCATCCGTCCTAAAACCGCTTCATTTTTACGTATTTTCTCTGCATCTGTAGTCTGCGCCAACGTAATTACAATATTTTTTAGTTTATATGATCATCAAATTTGATTATTTCTACAACGAAACCTAATTTTAATGGATACAGAATATAAACAAGTGATTGTAAGATGAGTTGTATAAGAATTGCCAAATTTCTTTTCACACAAAATTATTTAGCTCTGGAGTCTGGAATAAAAGTGATGTGAATGAAACATTCATTGCTTTTACATAGAGAGGCAGACGATATATATTTCGATGTCATGTGAATAAAGTTCATTATTTTCGATGAAGTTTTAAATTTTCAAATATAATAAATTATTGTAGTAATGCGATAATTTAAAATATATCAGCGCTGTATGTTTCGTATTTTAGAGATGTTTAAATAAAATTGCATTTCAGTTGGAAAGTGTTTCATAATCAATGCTTTATGCATGATTGATCTTTCTTATTTTAACTATGGAGCCCCTTAATGAACAACACGGATTCGCATTGTAGTTCTTAATTCAATTGTCGTTTTCGGTACTGGAATGAATAATAGTTTCAAGGAAATTATATTACAAGATTGAAACAGGAATTTCAATAATCTATATAAATAAAAATGAAAATCTGTCTGTCTGTCTGTCTGTCTGTCTGTCTGTCTGTCTGTTTGTCACACCATCACGGGAGAACGGCTGAACCGAATTTGATGAAATTTTGTGGGTAGCCCAGAAATAGCCCCACTTAAAATTATATCCGTGTTTTGAGTCTCTACGACCAGTGGTTCTCGAGATATTAGTAAAAAACGAAATTTTCGTTTTTCTCATCATCACGGAAAAACGGCTGAACCGAATTTAATGAAATTTGGTGAATAGCCTTGAAATATCCCCCCATAAGTTTTGTTCAAGTTTCGAGTTTCTAAGACCTGGGGTTGTCGAGATATTAATGAAAAACGTAACTTTTTCCTAGGAGTTCTACTCCCTAACTCCGTGGTTTATCCAAACGAAAAGCTTGAAAATCGTTTGAAAGTGAATTAAAATTTAATCTCTGAGTTTGATGGGAGATTTTTTGCGTTAATTAGTCACTTTCTGAAAGCATGAATTGTTTGAAACATGATTTAAAGGGGAAATCTATCTCCTTGGTTCATGGTTTATTTAAAACAAGCTTTTACGGAACAATGAGAAGTATAGAGAAATCAAAATCGTTATTTAATTTCGCAGTTTATGTTATAAGACATGACATATTTAACATGTTATAAGATTCTATCTTATATCATGTTACTCAGAAACGCAATTAAATTAAATCTGTCTGTTAATTTTAATAATTATTTTTTCGATTTGAATAATAAATAAATGGATATAAAAATATATTTTAGAAAAGAACGATTTGATTTTTCTTATAGCATTTTTGACTGGATAATATCAATTACGGTCTTCAGGTTTAAAAATTATTATTATTTATATTTTCGGGGATTATTGATTCAAGGAGTATTGATATTTTCAAGTTATTATGCAATTATTTTATTATGACAAAAATTGTTTAAACTCATATATTGTATGTTGTACGAATCTTCTACAAATACACGTGTATATCTTTTAATCTACGAGAATATAAGTAGTACAGGTATATTGACATATGTTTTGATATATATTGGCATATATTGGAATCAATTACGACCTTCTGGTATAAAGAGTACGGATATTATTGATGTTTTCAATTTATTATGTCATCTCTTTTATTTTGGCAAATATTTTTGAGACGCATATTGTAATACGGGTAATCTTCTACTAACACATTGGCATATTTTCTGATCTGCGACAATATAATTAGTACGGGGTTGCATATATTCATTCAATTCCTATTTTGTCTTCTGTAAATTTGCTTACAAAAGGGGGCAGGATGTTTTATTCTTCAGATCTGATCGTGAAGATAATTTTTCATAGTGAGAACATATATTCTTAAACTTCTCTTTAGGAGCAATAAATTTAATATTTTAACAGAATTTGCACATGATTGCGAACTTTGTTTCTTTAAATTATACACTCCGTACGAATAACGGGTGTGCTGTTAGTGGTTAATAAATTTTAACATTTTAGGAGGATATATCATGTTGCTCGGCATCGCAATTAAATTAAATGTGTTTGTTAATGTTTTTATTATTTTTTTTCGATTTAAATAATAAATAAATGGATAAATGGATATAAAAGTATATCTTATGAATGGACGGTTTGATTTTTCTTTTAATTATAGTAATTGCTGACTGCGTACATCAATTTCATTTATTTTGGCAAAGAGTTTTCAAGCTTATATCGTATTTAGCTACTAAACTCATATATTGTGTTTAGCCAATAAATTCATATAGCCGATTGTTGAAACAGAAAAAGAGTAGAGCGGGTATATCTTCTAATACAATTGTAGTGTTTTCATTTTGTATATTGAAACGGGATAAGAATGTTTCATTCAGATCTGCAAATTCAAAGCTACGAATTTGGAGGGATATCGCTAATTTGACAACTTTTCTTAAACTTTGCCAAATTGACGGAAATGTCGCCAAATTGATATAAACGACACACAAACAGCTGCCATAAACCTTCGGGTTGGTCGTGTGGCTTGGGTCTTCTACATATCAATGAAATTTTTTTTTGTTTTGTTAGAAGAGAGTACTGAAATGATGTTTGGTTAGCATTTATCTGTCAGACCAACCATCCTACTTAGTAATACATTTAGCGAATTTTTAAAATGTCACCAAATTGATAAAAATGTTTTCAAATCTATAAAAATATCTTGAAATTGATAAAATTGCGCTACATAAATGATATTAATTGTTTTTTGTTAGGGGATAGTATTGTGATGATATTTCGTCAATTTGTCGCAAAGTGGAACTGTCAGTTCTACAGTCCCACTTGGCGATAAATTTGGCGATTTTTTAAAATGTCGCTAATTTGACGAAACTGTCGCCAAATGTTCCATAGAAATATAACTATTTAGACGATATTTTTTCTACTAATTTATTTGAAGCAAATGATATCATGTCGCTTAGCAACGGATTTAAATCCAATGTGTTTATGCGGCAGACGATTTTTATTAAATCCTTTCCGATTTGAATAATGAAGATATGTATATAAATAAATTTCATTGCCATTTCATTTTGGACTGGATAATATCAATTATACTCTTCAGGTTTAAACATTATTATTATTGATATTTTCCTGAATTATTGATTCAGGGATTATTGATATTTTTAAGTTATTACGCCATTGTTTTATTGCGGCAAAAATTGCTGACACACGCATATTGTACGTTGTACGAGTAATCTTCTAGGACTGCACGGGTATATCTTCTAACCTACGAGAATATAAGTAGTACAGGTATATTGGCATATATTTTGACATATATTGGCATATATATTGGAATCAAGTACAGTCTTCTGGTATGAAGATTAAGAGGATTAATTATATATTCAATTTATTACGTCGTCTGTTGTATTGTACCAAAAAACATTTGTGACTCATATTGCAAAACGGGTAATCTTCTACTAATAACCGGACATTATAAGTAGTACGTGTATATCTTCCCATATAATTTTAGCACTTTAATTTTGACATATATTGGAATAAATGACTGTCTTCAGATTTAAAGATTACGGGTTTATTGGTATTTTCAATTTATACATGTAATCTACTAATACAGGTTATATTTTCTAATATTCGCGTATATAATTAGTACGGGTCCCATACAATTTTAACGCTTTTATTTTGCATATATTGATTCAATTCCATATTTTTTTTTATATTTGCTTACATAAGGGGTCCAAGATGTTTTATTCTTCAGATATGTCCATGAAGATAATTTTATATAGCGAGAACAGAGATTCTTAAACTTCTTTTTAGGAGCATTATATTAAATATTTTAACAGAATATTTTGATTAAACATGTCATTTAGTATACTATAAGAATTTGGGCATGATTATAAATTTCAAGTTTCTTTATATTATATACTCCGTACGAAGAACGGGTATGCTGCTAGTCTATATAAATAAAATTGAAAATCTGTCTGTCTGTCTGTCTGTTTGTCCCATCATCACGGGAGAACGGCTAAACCGAATTTGATGAAATTTGGTGGGTAGCCTAGAAATAGCCCCACTTAAAATTTAGTCCATGTTTGGAGTTTCTACAACCAATGGTTCTCGAGATATTAGTAAAAAACGAAATTTTCGTTTGTCTCATCATCACAGAAAAACGGCTGAACCGAATTTAATGAAATTTTGTGGATAGCCTTAAAATAGCCCCCCATAAATTTTGTCCAAGTTTCGAGTTTCTAAGACCAGGGGTTGTCGAGATATTAATGAAAAACGGAACTTTTTCCTATGAGTTATACTCTCCAACTCCGTGGTTTATTCAAACGGAAAGGATCAAAATCGTTTGTTTAAAACGTCGAAAGGAAATAAAACTTTATTTCCGAGTTTGGTACAGGATTTTTGCATTAAATAGTCACTATCGGAAAACACGAATTGTTTGAAACATGAATTTAAATGGAAAAAATCTACCTCCATGGTTATCTTTCACAAGCTATTACTCAACGATGAAAAGTATAAAGAAATCAAAATGGTTATTTAATTTCGCATTTTATGAGGAAGATTCCATCTTATATCATGTTGCTCGGCAACGGAATGAAATCAAATGTGTTGTTAATATTTATTATTATTTTTTCTATTTGAATAATAAATAAATGGATGAAAAAATATATTTTTTAAATGAAAGGTTTGGTTGTTCTTTTAATTATATAAATTGCGGACTGCGTACATCACTTTCATTTATTTTAGCAAAGAGGTTTCCAGCTCATATATAGTGTTTAGCTAATAAACTCATATATTGTGTTTAGCTAATAAACTCATATATTGTGCTTACCCAATTAATTCATTTAGCCGATTGTTGAAGCAGAAAAAGAGTAGAACGGCTGTATCTTATAATACAATTTTAGTGTTTTCATTTAGTATATACAAACGGGATTAAGATATTTTATTCTTCAGATCTGCAAATTTAGAGCTTCGAGTTTAGCGGAATATCTCTAAATAACTTGGTAACTTTTCTTAAACTTTACCAAATTAGCGGAAATGTTTCCAAATTTATAAAAATGACGCAAATCAATGATTTGTTTTTTTAGAATAGAGTATTGAAATGGTGTTTCGGTAGCATTTGTCGGTCAGTTCATCCATCCCACTTAGTAACACATTTAACGAATTTTTTTAATATCACCAAATTGATAAAAATATTTGTAAATCCATAAAAATATCATGGAATTGATAAAATTGCGCTTAATAAATGAAATTAATTATGTTTTGTTAGGGGATAGTATTGTGATGATGTTCCGTCAATTTATCGCAAAATGGGATTATCACTTCCACAGTCCCACTTGGCGATAAATTTGGCGATTTTTTAAGTTATCGCTAAATTGACAAAAATGTCGCCAAACCTTTCATGGAGATAGCATTATTCAGACGATATGATTTCCATCAATTTATTTTAAGCAACTGATATCATGCCGCTTAGCAACGGATCCAATGCGTTATGTGCTATACGATTTTTATTAAATCTTTACCGATTTGAATAATAAAGATATGTATATAAGATAAATTTCATTGACGTTGTATTTTTGACTGGATAATATCAATTACGGTCTTCAGGTTTAAACATTATTATCATTGATATTTTCAGGGACTGTTGATTCAGGGATTATTGATATTGTCAAGTTATTATGCCATTGTTTATTTATGACGAAAATTGATGAAACTCATATATAGTACGTTGTACGAGTAATCTACAAATGCACGGATATATCTTCTAATCTGCGAAAATATAAGTAGTACAGGTATATTGGCATATATTTTGATATATATTGGCATATATTGGAATCAATTACGGCCTTCTGGTATAAAGATTACGGGGATTAGTGATATTTTCAATTTATTACGTCATCTCTTTTATTTTGGCAAATATTTTTGAGACTCATATTGTAATACGGGTAATCTTCTACCAACACACTGGCATATTTTCTAATCTGCGACAATATAAGTAGTACGAGGTTACATATATTGATTCAATTCCTTTTTTTTCGTAAATTTGCTTACAAAAGGGGCCAGGATGTTTTATTCTTCAGATCTGCCCGTGAATATAATTTTGCATAGTGAGAACAGATATTCTAAAACTTCTCTTTAGGAGCAATAAATTTAATATTTTAACGGAATTTGCACATGATTGCGAATTATAAGTTTCTTTATATTATATATTCCGTACGAAGAACGGGTATGCTGCTAGTTAAAATTAAAAATGTCCCCCCCCCCCCCCCCCACAGAGAGACACAAAACGTCTTTCCCAAATACATAAGTGGAGGGTGGAGGATGGGGGGAAATTATATTTGAAAAGTTATTCGATATATTGGTGGGAAAGGGAAATGGGATCTTTAAAAATTGCATGGCTCCGGCATTAGCCAAATTTGTTTCAGTAATAAGACGGATGTGTATCTTCTAGGACAAAATTGTATCAACAGTCAACAAGCACGAGTTATTTTTCGCAATTACTTTCTCAAATTTCGATTATAAGTTACCTGTGGATATAAATCTTCATTAGTAAGTAGCATCAAATGAAAAATAAGAAAAAAATACATCAACGAATTTATCTCTTTACGTCTCGGAAGCAAAATGAGCCTTCTTCTTCAGGAGAAGAGAAACAGAGAAGAGCGAATAGCAAACTAGTGCATTTGCACGAACTGTTATTTAAAGATTTTGAAAGTATTTACGAGAAAGATATCAATTTATAGTGATTGGATTACTGAATTGATTAGAGCAGTAAAAACGATTAAAGGAATAAAAATAAAACAATAGATTAACAAGTAAAATGGAAAATAAAAGCTAAAAAGGGGAAAAGGAAATGTTTTGTATAATACTAGAGGGTACTGCCCCCTGCTCGTAATCGCTCGCCAATCCCCCTCACTTTGCTCGCTAACCCTGTCAAAACACCTCATTTCACTCACCAACCTCTTCAAAACACCCCACTTCGCTCGCCAACCCCGTCAAAACACCTAACTTCGCTCGGCAACCTCGTCAAAATACCTCACTTCGCTCGCCTCTGGCAATGCATGTGGTCGGCAGCCACTGTTTCAAATTATGTTGATGGCGCAATATGCTCTTCCAGCAATGACAGTATAGGTTCAGCAAAACAGGTTGATTTATCTGATGAAATACGTAACAAAAAAGAATTGAAATAAGTACAGGAAGCCCTAAAACGTGTTTATCCGTCCAAATATCTAAACTAAAAATATTCGGGGGAAAAATACATTCTTTATGCAATCATATGAGAAACTAATAAAAATGCATTACACACTATGATTCAAAGAAGCCAATGTAATGAATAATTTCATTATTTCTCCCTATTTTCTTAAGCGTTTTGCTTCTCTATTTGAAGCCCCTAAAGTCTTTTATAACATAGCAGCGAGGGGAATTTTCTGCCCTCACTTAAATTTATCAACCTGCGACTGAAGTGCAAATAACGACCTGCGACTGAAACAACCTGTGACTTATCAACCTGCGACTGAAGTGCAATATTTTGTATTCCGGACTTTCATTCCTCTTTTGGAGTTCGGGTTGATTGGTTGTTGTGCATAAATGAATGGATCCAGCACATCCTCGAAGCAGCTGCATGCTGCATGATTGTGTTATATCAGAGGCGTCCTGAGGGTCAAGCGACCGCTTGGGGCCTCATGTTTGCAGAGGGCCTCAAAATTTTGTACATTATTACTTTTCTTATATGCGTAGTATAATGCACAAGGAAAGTATTGTGACGGGGTCGAGAATTCAAGTTTTCGACGTGAGAGTACGTTTCAAGCATCCATGATCACGAATTGAACATTTTTGAGGTGATGTCTCTCTGTGTGTGTGTGGTGTGTGTGTGTGTGTGTGTGTGTGTGAAAGTATGTGTATGCTGAAAGTATGTATGTGTGTGTGCGTGTGAAAATATATGTGTGTGTGTGTCAGTGAGTCTGTGGAGACAATATCTCACTAACGAATAAAGCGGTTCGAATGAAATTCGGTACAAAAATTATAATCCGCAAATACTGGAAGCCTATTGTTTTTAAACACAATCGAATGTTTAGACCCCCCCCCCCACACACACACACACAAATTTTCGAGTGAAATTTTGAAAAAAATCATCAAAAAATCAAAACCTTTAATAAACTTACGCAAATAGGCATTTCTTCTGTAATTTTTCCTTAAAAAACGATTGACATAAATATTAGAACGCTAGCATGAACCGTTCTTGAGATATTGCACATATTTCAAACAAATTTAACAAAAAATCCCATAAACTAAAAAAAATATTAACTGTTGCGAAACATGTACACTTTTCGTATGTAATGTCATTATCAAAAAGTCATATTAAAAAAAAAAAAAATTCCTTTTGAGAAACCTGTTCACTTTTCATATGTAATACCATGCGATAAATTGGGTGACATCATTCTCGTGGATCTAGATCGTTCAATTCATGAGAAAAGATACTTTGGATAACACATTTGTATTTGAACGCCAAAAGTCATTTATCTGTTATAAGATTAACTTATTTCTCCGTCCACAACGGTTGGCGATATTTTGGCGACGAATTTAGTGGAATGTTGTCAACTTGGCGACTTTTTTAAATGTTGTCAAATTAACGAAAATCTCGCTAAATGGATAAAAATGACGCTAAGTCAATGAAAATGACGACTCATTGACGAAAATTCAATATCTTGGAAAGACTATAAGTATCTAATTCTAATATAAGAAAAACCAATTTTTATTTTTACTGTAAATGTAGTAAATTCATTGCATTATATAAGAAAAGTCATCTTCTGCCCACATCAGATTTTTCTTTATTAGACTTGCATTTTTTTAAAGACTCATATGTGCATTATATTATACATTATACCTAATCCAACGTTTTCTTGGTATTTTATATAATTCTACATTTATTATTAAACATTTGTGTGTTAGTTTATAGTGTTCTTTACAACGATTTAGCTACAACCTGTTTATCAAATTATAATTTGCCATGATACTGTAATTTCCATGGTGCGCTTTAATACACAGGATCGAATTATCCACTGAGACAAGTAGTATCACAAGCGGAAATATTTTATATGTCATACGAAGACCTACGAAATATTGTTGATCCGGGTGTCCAAAATTCTATTCCAGAACCTAAAGTGAAAAGACTAACATATATATTAGTCCTTTAATGAATCTGCATTTTTTTTTAGTTGTAAAAACAACATAAATTGTCGGATAATAGATTTTTCGAATTACCAAAATTCGGATGTGTGACGTTATACTGTATTTATTGCTCAGATGATGCCTTTTCATGAAATTTCGTTAGGGGCCTCAAAAAATCTCGGGACGATACTGGTTTATCTAAGTAGGTCAAGTTCCTTATCCTTTGCACAAAGTCTATTTTACTTATTGATTACTTATTGGGTATTCGGTTTGTCATGGAGGAGAGATTAGAGCAAGGAGGTAAAAGTAAGGAGTTAATACTTCATATTAAGAAGACGCCAATATCGTTTGAGACAATTATTCAGGTAGCGCTGGGATAAGATATGTAGTTCTGCCTTATATGCATTTCAATGGCGAAAGGCCTAAAATATTTATTTAAACTGTCAATTTTGTAAAAATAATTTATTAGCTCAGTGCAGAGTAGAAGTGAATCAATATGGAATATTCCTACGTATTCAAAATTATTTTACCTTTCAAATTATTTTTTTCTCCATTTATTCTGTACTCTATTGTACAACTATGAAAAAATACTCTTTAATTATACTCATTAAGGAATCCTTAATTTAAAAATGACTAACAATAGCATCTACTTTACTAACATTAATGACACCTAAATATAGTTCTCAAAACATTGTGGCATTTTCAAGAGTTTCACCCATAGGAGTTTTATCATCTTCTTTCTAACTCCATGGATTAGAGGCTAATCCTTCTCCCATGGAGTGTGTCACTTGAGGTGAGTATTAACTTGCCCTTTGTATGCACAGTAGTGCAAGCTCAGGGCTTGCATTCTAATTGGTTGGAGACGGTTGAAAACTGAAATTTTATTATAAGGCATGCTAGGAAATTCGTGAAAACTAACACGTGCAGCCTATGAATACCGACTGAGCTGGAAATCTCACCTGTGATTATATGTATTGTACTTAGTAAATTTGAATCAACGATACAGGCATCCATTTTTTAAAAAAATATTGTATATCACTCTTTAATAAATATATTTCCTTTTCAAAAATGTGGTTGTTCTTGGTGCCTGTGGGGCTTGTTCCTTCTCTCGGCTCCATCCCAAGGGAAGTTAGAATTTCCGAAGCGTTGCATTAGCAAGCCAGCCTTTAGCCTTTGTCCTTTAGCCTTTAGTCTTTCACCTAAATCAAAATATATAGAGCCAGCCCTTAGTCTTTGTCCTTTAGCCTTTAGTCCTTCACCTAAATCAAAAGATGTAGAGCCAGACTTTAGTCTTTGTCCTTTAGCCTTTAGTCCTTCACCTAAATCAAAATATGTAGAGCCAGCCTTTAGTCTTTGTCCTTTAGCCTTTAGTCCTTCACCTAAATCGAAATATGTAGAGCCAGACTTTAGTCTTTGTCCTTCAGCCTTTAGTCCTTCACCTAAATCAAAATATGTAGAGCCAGCCTTTAGCCTTTGTCCTTTAGCCTTTAGTCCTTCACCTAAATCAAAATATGTAGAGTCAGCCTTTAGTCTTTGTCCCTCAGCCTTTAGTCCTTCACCTAAATCAAAATATGTAGAGCCAGCCTTTAGTCTTTGTCCTTCACCTAAATCAAAATTTGTAGAGCCAGACGTTTGTCTTTGTCCTTTAGCCTTTAGTCCTTCACCTAAATCAAAATATATAGAGCCAGCCTTTAGTCTTTGTCCTTTAGCCTTTAGTCCTTCACCTAAATCAAAAGATGTAGAGCCAACCTTTAGTCTTTGTCCTTTAGCCTTTAGTCCTTCACCTAAATCAAAATATGTAGAATCAGCCTTTAGTCTTTGTCCTTCAGCCTTTAGTTATTCACCTAAATCCAAATATGTAGAGCCAGACTTTAGTCTTTGTCCTTTAGCCTTTAGTTATTCACCTAAATCAAAATATGTAGAGCCAGACTTTAGTCTTTGCAATTTAGCCTTTAGTCCTTCACCTAAATCAAAATATGTAGAGCCAACCTTTTGTCTTTACATTGGCACAGCCAAGGTTGCAAGTTAGCTAAATAAATAAAGTTATCATTTACTTTAACACAATCAGCTTCTTCACCTAAATCAAATGATGCTGAACAGAAACCTCGAACAGAATTAAACCTGCAAATTTATTTTCCTTGTCCTCAATTTGCTTTCATATTTCTCATTTTACATTACCTGACAAATAATTTCGTGCAGAAATTCTGAATGGGTGTTTCCTTCCAAACCTTAATTTAACTAAGAAGTTTGAAAATATAACAGTGCGCAATATCTCATGGTGTATTTGCAATGCACATGGCCTAAGACACACCGTAACTATGGTTGCCAGAAATTTTCACGAAAACGTTAGAAACAGACCCTTTCTTCCGCAACAGTTGACCCATTAAATTACGTAACATGTTAAAGGGCGGAACTTAAAAAAATTATAAAATTTATGAAAACAATCATGTAAAAATTATAGAAACAATAGTGTTTTAAATAATAAAATGAATCGTGTATAGTTAAAATAAGATTTCCACATGCTACAGAGCTCTAAGTTTGTGGGGTTCCCAAAATTTCGGCGTCCTTTGTAAATGCCAGCATACTTTTGAGTAATATGGGATTGGGCAGCCTTATTGTGATCTTTTCTTCTTCTTCTATCCAGACCATTCGATATAACCGAAGGTGTAAGGTATCTGTTTGGACACCTGGGACAGTGCTACCCAATTTAGACCGGAACCAAATGGGGGCGGCATCCACAGGGACCGTACCCTCCTGCCCCTATCACCAACCTCTCGGAAGGACGTACGGACCCATATGTTTTAATATGGTCGTACTACGCGAGAACACGGCGACAATTTGGGCAGAGGCGAGAATCGAACTCGGATCATCCGAGTGCAATCTCCGCACACTAATCACTGGGCTATCGCGCCCCCAAATAGTTCTCTTCTTCGACCCAGACCGTCCGACCTACCAGAAAGGTATAAGGTATCAGTTTGGACAGCCGGTAAGTGCCACCCAATTTAGACCGGAACCCAATGGGGGAGGCATCCAGAGGGATCGTACCCTCCATCTCCTACCACTAACCTCTCGGAAGGACTTACGGACCCTCATGTTTAACGTGATCGTACTCCGCGAGAACACGTTGGCAGTTTGGGCAGTGGCGGGAATCGAACCCGGACCGACCGAGTGCAATTCCCGCTCGCTAACCACTGGGCTGTCGCGCCCCTAACCGCTCATTACAGTATTCCGTTTTTTGCAGGTACCGTTTCAAACAGTGCCCGTACTCCGCGTGAATACGGAAACAGTTTAGACGCAGATGAGGATCGAACTCGGGTCGTTTGAGTGCAATCCCAGCTCTCTAAACACTGGGTTATCCCATCCCTGTATTGTGGTCCCTTGTTTGAAATCTGCAGTTTCCAATTTTAAATCTGTATTTATGTGTAAATAATAAGTCGGCACTGATTCCAGTCCGATCGAGCCGAAATGGTTTTACACGAACAGCATCTTTCTTTGTGACTAACTAAATACCTGATACGAAATCAAATTATATATTCTTATAAGGCTTTCAGAGAGCTGCAAATTAATCTCAATTTGTTTGTAGCTAAGGAGTTTATAGCTACTTCTAGTTTTCCTCCGATGTCAGCCTACCCCCGACTATAAACTTCTCGTCGAAGTATCAAATTGTTTTACTAACTTGCTTGCAAGTATATAAATGATGCGATATATTTGGCGACATTTTAGATTCAAGTTCATGTATAAACTTGTTTCGAGGCAGATAAATACGTACTTGAATACGTATATTTCCGTCTATTCCTTTCAAATCTCGCCAATCTTTAAACATTTTTAGATTCCCAAATTTGATTTATTCCCCTTTTTTAATACTTTACAACATAGTTGAAAAGTGTTTATGACTTTGTTCATTATGTCTGTCTGTCTGTCTGTCTGTCCGTTAGCACGATAACTGCCATAAAAATGACTTTATCAAAATGAAATTTTAGTATGTTGTTCAGATGGTCTGTGGGACCTATGGGAATATAAATAAATAATATCACCCAATTAAATAATTTGGCATCACGTCTGATGTTAAAATAGCAAAATCAAACACACATCCATAACAGAAGGTCTTTATTTCACTTCCTTAAGACGTACAAAAGTTTAAAACAGGCCATAGCGCTTTCGAGCATAATTATGCTCTTCATCAGTGGCTACACGGAAATAAAGTTTGAATCGTTCATATATAGACCAGATATAGCGACAAAATTTGCATAAATACAATCCACAAAAGAATCTACGTCTAGATAAGGATAAACCGCAAACAATTTTTCAAAAAAATTTTTACAACAAAAGAACAGCATATTAAATTACAATTCAATTACAGAAATCGAAAAAAGGGGGGGGGGGGGTGGCAATCAAGCATAATCCCAAAGAGGAAGACGTCAAAGATAACTTTGCAGAGACTTGAATTGCATAGAGTCGAGAATGAGTCGCCAAGCGCAACTCAAATTCATAACAGGGTCAAAATTACAAACGGACTCACGGTAAATATAAATAAAAAGGGATTCAAAAAGGAGAATATCACGAGGGTTATTACACCGAATCAAAAGGAAAGTCTTTTCAAAAAGAGGCTGAAAATTATCTTTAACAACAAATTGAACAAGAGCCGTAGAAAGTTTGCTATCCCTGACATCCCGAGCATGTTCTGCTAAACGGATGCCAACGGTGCGTTTAGTACTTCCAATATAAAATTTAAAATTACCAGCGGTGGACAACAGGGGAACAACATACACCCCAGCAAAGCTTTTAAAGTCATCCCTATCACCCAGTTTATAAGACCGAATACGGTTAAATAAAGAAGAAATATTAGAATGTGCAGGTCTGACACCAAACTCAGAACAAAATTGGATAAAGGGGCGGAAAATCGTAGGATTGTATGGAAAACTAGACCTATAAGTCAAACGGTCTTTTAAGGCAATACGTTTAGTATCAAAAAGGGTATATTTACGGCGAACTTTGAAGAAAATCTTATAAATAAACTCAAAGGAGTAGGCAGCCTCATGGCCAAGGCCAAAAATAAATTCAATTTCATCACTTAAAGCAGAGATAGATGAACAAACAGTAAAAGCGCGATTAAAATAAGCATAAAAAGAAGCTTTTTTAGAGGAAAGAGGATGGTAAGAATTAGCAGGAATACAAGAATTAGTAAATGAAGGTTTACGGAACACAGAGGTTTGAAAACCAGTAGCTGAACGGGTGACCAGTACATCAAGAAAAGGCAAAGAACCATTAGCTTCATGTTCGACAGTAAAATTGATAGAAGGGTAAAAATCGTTAACTTTAGACAAAAGAAAAGAAAGATCTTCTAAATCACTATCCCAAACAATAAACACATCATCCATAATTTTGTGGATGTTGTGGATCCGTTTTGTGGATGATGTGTTTATTGTTTGGGATAGTGATTTAGAAGATCTTTCTTTTCTTTTGTCTAAAGTTAACGATTTTTACCCTTCTATCAATTTTACTGTCGAACATGAAGCTAATGGTTCTTTGCCTTTTCTTGATATACTGGTCACCCGTTCAGCTACTGGTTTTCAAACCTCTGTGTTCCGTAAACCTTCATTTACTAATTCTTGTATTCCTGCTAATTCTTACCATCCTCTTTCCTCTAAAAAAGCTTCTTTTTATGCTTATTTTAATCGCGCTTTTACTGTTTGTTCATCTATCTCTGCTTTAAGTGATGAAATTGAATTTATTTTTGGCCTTGGCCATGAGGCTGCCTACTCCTTTGAGTTTATTTATAAGATTTTCTTCAAAGTTCGCCGTAAATATACCCTTTTTGATACTAAACGTATTGCCTTAAAAGACCGTTTGACTTATAGGTCTAGTTTTCCATACAATCCTACGATTTTCCGCCCCTTTATCCAATTTTGTTCTGAGTTTGGTGTCAGACCTGCACATTCTAATATTTCTTCTTTATTTAATCGTATTCGGTCTTATAAACTGGGTGATAGGGATGACTTTAAAAGCTTTGCTGGGGTGTATGTTGTTCCCCTGTCGTTAACCACTGGTAATTTTAAATTTTATATTGGAAGTACTAAACGCACCGTTGGCATCCGTTTAGCAGAACATGCTCGGGATGTCAGGGATAGCAAACTTTCTACGGCTCTTGCTCAATTTGTTGTTAAAGATAATTTTCAGCCTCTTTTGAAAAGACTTTCCTTTTGATTCGGTGTAATAACCCTCGTGATATTCTCCTTTTTGAATCCCTTTTTATTTATATTTACCGTGAGTCCGTTTGTAATTTTGACCCTGTTATGAATTTGAGTTGCGCTTGGCGACTCATTCTCGACTCTATGCAATTCAAGTCTCTGCAAAGTTATCTTTGACGTCTTCATCTTTGGGATTATGCTTGATTGCCACCCCCCCTTTTTTCGATTTCTGTAATTGAATTGTAATTTAATATGCTGTTCTTTTGCTGTAAAAAATTTTTTGAAAAATTGTTTACGGTTTATCCTTATCTAGACGTAGATTCTTTTGTGGATTGTATTTATGCAAATTTTGCCGCTATATCTGGTCTATATATGAACGATTCAAACTTTATTTCCGTGTAGCCACTGATGAAGAGCATACTTATGCTCGAAAGCGCTATGGCCTGTTTTAAACTTTTGTACGTCTTAAGGAAGTGAAATAAAGACCTTCTGTTATGGATGTGTGTTTGATTTTGCTATCACCCAATTAGTTTTTTATTGAACCCGGGTTGAAAAAATGAAATACATTGAACCCTATGGGATCTAATTTTTCAAACATTTTTTAAGCACATTTAAAATTCGCAAATTGCTTCGAAATTTTTAGGAAATATTCACATTATCCCATAAAATATATAAAAAAAATTTCAGTAAAATATGTTAGGTAGTTTTTAAATTAAAAATTATTTAATATAGGGAGAAAAACAAATTTAATTAAATTCTGACTTTTGGGATATCCTCCAGAAAGAAAAGAGAGATATATTATATAATAACTATCTTTCCAAGAGTTTAATTATTTGTATATGAGAGAGGCTTCACATTTTAAAATAAATTTGGTAGATAACAATTTTTCAATTTTTTTTAAATTTTATATAGCTCTTTATAATATACTTATTGCCGACGCAGTGGTCGAGTGGTCAAGACAAGCGTTTCCACAACAATCGCTCGACCGCCGCGTTGTGGGTTCGAGTCCCGCGTAAGGCATGGATGGTTGTGTTGTGGGCGTAGTGTGTTCCGCCCCCTCTGGTGCGCCTGGGGCAACGTCTTAGGACGGCTAAATAGTACACGTTCTGGCCGCTGACGAAAGGCGAATGACGAAAGTCAAGTGCTTGGCCATTAATGACAAAAAAAAAATAATAATATACTTATTTGATGGCACTTTCGTACGTACTAGAGAGTTAAAATTTGGTACACAACTTAAATTTGTTGAACATTTTATTCTACAAAAATTTGGCGGATCTTTAAAGATCCTACATTTTTTTCGAATAATCCCCGTTCACTTCTATAAATCATTGTTGTAATATTGTTAAAAATTCTGATGTGGGCAGCACATGTCTTTCCCTGCAGACTCATATTCACATTCTCTTTATTTCTTCAATAATAATTTGAGTTTGACTGTACAAAATAGCAGCCATAAGTATTTTAAACGACATTGAATTTGCACGTTAAACTAAAATTTGGTTCTCATTTGATAGCTGAACTTATTGTCAAAGGTGGCGTAGAGAAAACGCGAAAGAACTAGAATATCTCAAGAACAGCTAGTCCCAGAGTAATGGGGTTAGTCTTATTCTTTTTGTTGTCAAAAATTACGTATAAAATAGGAATTTAATTGATATAATTGAGCACACGTTGTCTTTTATTTTTATATTTAACGATTTTTGCCGGGCATTTCGCAAAAATAGCCCGTTCCTTTTTCCCGAATCGTACTAGAATAACCTACAAATGATTTATATACCAAATTTTGTTAAATTTGGCATATAAATCACTTGTAGGTTATTGAAATATTATACACCAAATTTTGTTAAATTTGTTCCATTAGTTTTTAGCTAGAGTGTATAAAGGCAATTTCTGCCGGCCATTTCGCAAAGAAGGCAGATTCTTTTATTATACGAATTGTACTATAATCTAATGAACATCAGGGTTTCCTACAAAAAAACATACCTACTAAATTTTATGAAATTCGGTCCATTAGTTTTTCAATTAGAGTGAACGTAATATCCTCACAGACACACAGAAACATACACAGATATACCCTAACACACACAGACGTCTTCCTAAAAATAGTTTTTTCGTGTTCTAGAAGTCCCAAAACGTGTAGATCCTTTGAAAATTCGGATTCCGATCTACGGCACGATTCCAATACTTTGAATACATACACACACACACATATATTATCTATGTATCTGTGTATTATCTGTGTATCTAAATTCTGTGCCTACGTAATTACAATAGTTATGATTTTAAATGATCCCTAAACATTTATTATTTCTTCAACGAAGCCTAATTTTAACTTATGCAGAATGCAAATATCTCAAACGATTGTAAGGTGAGTTACGTAAGAATTGCTGAATTTTTTTCACACAAAATTATTTAGCTCAGAAGTCTGAAATACAAGTTATATGAATGAAATATTCATTGATTTTGCATAGAGAATCAGATGATTTATATTTCGATACAGTTTTAAATATTTAAGTATAATAAATTACTGTAGTACTGTGATAATGTAAAAGATATCACCACTGAATGTATCACATTTTAGAAATTTTTAAATAAAATTGCATTTCAGTTGGAAAGTGTTTCATAATCAACGCTTATGCATGATTGATCTTTCTTGTTATTTTAAAACAAAATAAAATACCTCGTGCTTGTGCACCCATATTTCACCAAGGAGTAAGTAAATGCATTGAGTTGCAACACTAGTGACATTTTAATTATTACAAAAATATTGCAAAAATTTTAACAATAATGTCTCATACCAAAATACAACTTTAAACAGCTTCCCCCCCCCCCAATTATACAAGAAAATTTAGAAAAATTGATATCATTAGTCCATATGATGACAATTATAACGTGTTACCCTTCACTTTAAAGAATATTTCTATCGATACCATATTTGACAACTAGAAGGTATTCCCGTCATATGACGGAATTTAAAATTTGCAAAATATTACCTCTCATTTGGCGTCATTTTTATCAGTTTGGCGACATTTGCGACATCCTGCCAAATTTTTTGTCAAACGTCACGGACGGACGAACAGAGAAATGGCTTTTTCTTATAGTAGATTCTTATATTCTTTCCAATATATTGAATTTTCATCGATTTGGTGACATTTTCCTTAATTTGTGTGATATTTTGTTCAATTTTCAGACATTTAAAAAACCCTCCAAAATTATAGTCAAGTGGGACAGTTGGACTGACAGACAAACGTTGCCAAAATATGATTACGATACAACCCCCTTTCAAAACACATTTTTCTTTTATTGGGCGTCATTTTTATCAATTTGGCGGCATTTTCATCGATTTGTCAACATTGTTGTTAATTTAGCGACATTTTAATCAATTTGGTAACATTTCAAAATTTCGTAAACTTTGTCGCCGAAATCTCGATTTGCCGCCAAAATCACGATTTTGAGACAAGATGGATGCCATATATCATTTTGAAGTTGGTCACGTGATTTTTTCATATCATGGTCACGTGAATTTTTCATATCATGGTCACATGATCGCTTCATATAATAGGTGTAACTATTATTTTAATTTTTATTTAAAGAACTACTGAATATATTTCGCTGAAATTTTTTTTATATATATTATGGAACAATTTGAATATTACCTAAAATTTTCGAAGCGATTTGTGAATTTTAAATCCGCTTAAAAAATGTTTGAAAAATTAGGTCCCATAGGGTTGCATGTATTTCATTTTTTCAACCCAGGTTCAATCCAAAACTAATTGGGTGATATTATTCATTCATATATCCATAGGTTCTACAGATCGTCTGAACAACATACTAAAATTTCATTTTGAGTAAGTCATTTTTACTGCAGTTATCGTGCTAACATACGAACAGAGAGACAGACAGACAGAATTAAAAAAGTCATAAACACTTTTCAACTTTGTTTTAAAGTGTTAATAACAAACAGGTTACAATACTATGATCCCCTTTCAAAACAGCATTACTAATGTCATTCATTTGGCGTCATATTTATTTATTTTAAGACATTTTTTATCAATTTGGCGACATTTTTATCGATTTGCAGACATTTTTATTGATTTGGCGACATTTGATAAATTTTACGACATTTTAAAAAGTCGCCAAATTTTTCGCCAAGTAGAATGTTTGGACTTGACAGACAAACGTTATCGAAACATCATAACAATACTATTCCCTTTCAAGACCCAATTAATTTCATCAATTTGGAGTCATTTTTATTGATTTTGCGACATTTTCGTCAATTTCGCATCATTTAAAAAAAGTCGCCAAGTTGGCGATATCTCTCCAAATTCTTCGCCAAAATTTTCGTCAAGCGTTACCCAGAGATAGATAGATAAACAGACAGATAAATCAAGGTGTTTATATTATTAATGTTGTCCAGGGGAGGGGGGGGGAACTTTCCTTCTGTGAGAGCTCATAACGTCACGAACACAGAAATTGTATATGCATGATTATTTTACATTTTGTCCCATACTGCCGTGTTAAAACAATATAAAATTTCGAATACATTTCGAAGTTTTCGCTCGAATTGAAAGAATTCTATCTAGTTTTTTGATAACAAAGGTGGTTATAAAGTTTCGTAAAAATCCAATAATAGTAGTAGCAGCTATTGAACACACAAGAAGTCGACGACAGACAAACAGGCAGATGGACATCATCAAACTGTGTTCAAGAGGTCCTAAAACATATATTGGCATCAAAATTTCGAATTCGAAAATGCGCGTGAAAACAATACTTTCTTTATATTATATTACATAGTATGAGAAAATAAAAATCAGCAAACATACCTCAAATTTCATAGTTTTAAATTTTATTTTTATTTACACAGATTCAAATCCCAATTTTCAGAGCGTCACAAAATAATGGACACTTTGTGAATTCCTCACTTCGATTCCGATTTTCCTGCCAAATGGCTTTTTTACTATAAGTAGTATCTAACGCAGAAATTCTATACGAACACAAACCGAACAGTTCACCCGGTGGTATTTCACCCAACATTTCCCAGCGCTCTTCGGTATTAATCCAGCGAAGATTAAAATCGTTTAGATTGTCGTCGTAAACATATATTTGATCGTTCAAAACAAGAATGTCTGGGGACATGTATTCTTCGTCAGGAAAATCTGGCAGCTTGTTCCATCGGTGATTACTTGGATCATAAGTTTCTACCGTATTAGTCGCTTCACTTTCTTTTTCGATGATGTACAACCGCCCATGGTGGGCGTGTAAGGTAAATGTCTGGTAATTTACAGTGGGAGCTGGGAAACTTGACCATGTCTGAATTTCTGTATCATACATTTGGGCAATCATGCTTTGTCCATTCGGTGTCCGACCAATGACATATATTTTTTCAGCAATGGACACAGCAGAGGCTAATTTAATATCATGCAGCAGTGTGCTATATGGCCAAGAATCAGTCTCAGTGTCATACATTTCGATATGCAATATATCCTCATCGTTATTACCCTCATATCCAACTATGCAAAAGAATCTGCCGACTTTCAACTCCGTCGCAGAAGAATATTGTCTTTTGCAATTTTTCACAGGTACCCACTGTTTTCGTCTTAAATCTAGCATTTGGCACCTGTTCTCTTCAAAATTATACGTGTACATATTGTATTCAATGAGCACTACTGTAGAGAGATGATAATTTATGTCCATTATTTTACGCCACAGGTCAAAGTTTTCATCGTATGTGATGAATATTTCACTGCTTTCCTCAAAGTCGTCATTATGATAATCCGGATCTCTGCACCTAGCAACTACGTACATTGTTGGAGGTACTCGATACTGCAAACTAGTTGAGTGCTGGAAATTATTTGTCAAGAAATTCAGTAGATTATCAAGATTGCTGGACGAATTGTTCTTTGATTTTAAACTTCCGCAGCCTTCCGCAGTCCAGACCCGAGGGCTCGCCAGTGGCGCTGAGCATCCAAATCTCGGGCCGGTTTGATTTGATTTTAAACTATTTAAAGTATCGCAAAAAGTATTATTTGCCACAATTCTGTGCTCCAGTACGTCTGCAGCTAGAGTTTCATTCAATTCTGCTGTCGCCAAGTGACTTAAAAGATAAGGAACCCAGTTTTGTCGATCTGGAAAGTCTTTAAGAACCCATTCGATAATTGCCAACCAGACAGTTTGTTCACCACTTATATTCAGACTCTTGCTGCGTATAAGCGAACATAAAACTTCCTGCGGGAGTTCACAGAGTTTGGAACAGCCTTGATGTACAATGCCTTCAAAGTGCACTTCCATGAATCTAAAAATGTTATGAGCCATTTCTGGATAATTTTTCTCAACGAAACTATGCAGTTGTATACAGTTAGCGATGCTTATATAATCCTCCAGACTCTCTTTAATCTGCAGAATAAGATCATCCAGCTTGAAGCGATATGCGTTAACAAAAAGATCTGCTACGCGGTTTACAGTCAAAGTGATTTCATCTGTATATATAAAGATTAAAATTTCGCTTAAAATTTCCTTACTTATGCCATAAATTATAAACTTGGTTTCATTTGTATCAATAGCAAACATATCCCTAAAATATTCGCTTGTTATTGCTAAGTTGAAGCGATGGATATCAAAGGAGCCACCATCTTCTGTAAACAGCTTGGCATCGGAGAGTTGTAAAAGACTTTCCTCGAAAATTTCTCCGTAATTTGTTTGATAGTTCATTTCAAATTTAAAACTCGTCCATCTCAAATTTTGAATGAAAATTGTTTGTTTACATCTCAAATTGTAACAGAGTTCATGCGCTGCAAATATAAAATAATTTTAAATCATTGATGCAGAAATGTTAACAACTGTTTTTCATAATGTTGAAAAATATTTCGTAAGTAAAACATGGAGGGTGACGAGCAAGAGGGAAACGGCGTCTCATTTAATATTGGCTTTTCTGTATTTAAAAACAATTTCTGGACTCTTAATAAATCCTAACGATGGCTCTGCCATCTATTGCACACTTTCAAAACTAAAAGAGAATTACAGTTGTCCATTTATTTCAAGTATTTTATGCCTAAATCAGAATCAATTTCAATTTATTGATTTAATTTTTCCTTGCTATAGAAAAAACTACACAAGTAACAGAAGTGATTTTGTAATAATAAATAATCCGGTCAAAAATTCTGTCAGTTTAATATGTTAAGTTTCAAAACTATATTTCTCATTTACTGTCTTTTGTATATTTCATTTTTGACACTTCACAATATAGTTGGAAAGTGTTTATGACTTTGTTCATTCTGCCTATCCGTTCGCGCGATAACTGCCGTAAAAATGAACAAAATACAAAAAGAAATTTTAGTATGTTATTAAGATGGTCTGTGGGACATATGGGAATGTAAATGATTAATATCATCCAATTAGTTTAGGATTGAACACGGGTTGAAAAAATGAAATACATTGAACTCTATGGGAACTCATTTTTCAAACTTATTTAAGCGAAATTAAAATTCACAAATTGCTTTGAAGATTTTAGGAAATATTCAAATTATTCCATAAAATATATAAAAACAAGAAAGATCAATCATGCTTAAAGCATTGATTATGAAACACTTTCCAACTTCAATGCAATTTTATTTTAAAAAGTCTAAAATGCAATACATTCCTCGGTAATATTTTAAAACAAAGAACTTAAAAAATCCCGATTTTGAAACAAGATGGATGCCATATATCATTTTGAAGTGGGTCATGTGACCTTTTCATATTATGGTCACGTGATCGTTTCATATAATAGGTGTAATTATTATTTTAATTTTTATTTAAAAAACTACTGAATAAATTTCGCTGAATTTTTTTTATATATTTTATGGAACAATTTGAATATTACCTAACATTTTCGAAGCAATTTGTGAATTTTAAATCCGCTTAAAAAATGTTTGAAAAATTAGGTCCAATAGGGCTCAATGCATTTCATTTTTTCAACCCTGGTTCAATCCAAAACTAATTGGGTGATAATATTCATTTATATTGCCATAGGTCCTACAGACCGTCTGAACAACATACTAAAATTTCATTTTGATTAAGCCATTTTTACGGCAGTTATCGTGCTAACGGACAGACAGACAGACAGACAGACAGATAGACAGACAGACAGAATGAACAAAGTCATAAACACTTTACAACAAAGTTGAAATAAAGCAAAAATGTTTAAAAATTAAGCAAAATATGTTTTTTAGATTTTTAAATAAAAATTAAAATAATAATTACACCCATATTATATGACTCCGGTCACACATTTAACTGCCGTAAACCTTTGGGTTGGCTGTGTGGTCTGGGCCTTCCACCCATATTATATGAAGAGATCACGTGACCGACGTCAAAATACAATATGACATCCATCTTTTTTCCCATTGTAAAAATCGTGATTTTTAAAGTTCTTTTAAATTAATATTTAGTGTTGCAACCGTCCTAAAATCGCTTTATTTTTGCGTATTTTCTGTGCATCTATATATTCTGCGCCAACGCAATTACAATATTTTTAGTTTAAATAATCATCAAACTTTGATTACAACGAAGCCTAATTTTAAGGTATGCAGAATGTAAACATATCAAGCTGTAAGATGAGATGCATAAAAACTGCTGAATTTTTTTAACGCAAAATTATTTAGATCTGAAGTTTGAAATATAGGTGATATGAATAAAATTTTACGTAGAGAAGCAGACGTTTATAAAGCATTGCCTTTTTCACGGAAGTTTTAAGCATGGAGTTATAAAATACTTTTACCTTCATGACTTTAAGTAAAATAAATTATTGTAGTTCTGTGATGATTAATAAAATATCACTGCTGAATGTATCGTATTTTATAGATGATTAAATAAAATTGCGCTGCAGTTGGGAAGTGCTTCATAATCAATGCTTTATGCATGATTAATCTTCCTTGTTATATATTGAATCTGTTCAAAATCTGAAATATTTTAGCCATTAATTATGCCCCTTATTAGAGCTTAACATACCAGTGAAAAATTAGTAAAAATCTTTTGCGCCTTTCTCGTCTTATAAGTGGCTGTAACAGAATCAGGTTTTTAATACTTGCTTTTTCACACTTCGGTGTAGGGCGATTACTTATACCAAAATACTCCTTGTACTCAGCCCCATTGTCTAGGACAAATCGGCCAAATCCATCGCGTGATTCAAGAAATACTAAAGCTAAAAGAGTGGACTGACATTTTTTCTGTGACCGCAACGTTTAATCAAATGTTTCGAGACTATATTGCCATCTGTAATATTTTGAGCAAAAAATTTTGTTCAGAAATTCACAAGTTTATTTACGATTTGGTTTTGCATTTATTATTTGCTCATAACGAGCATTCTAATCCGGCATATTTTACATTATTAAAAATACTTTTTGAAAGCAATTAGATATAGAGAAATTGATGTTAAATTTAATATTTTAAACTCCTCTTTACCCCCACCCCCCTTTAAGTTGTCGTAGGAAAACATCCTTTTATAGTGCGCCATTATGCTGTAAAAAAAAACACTCTTACCAACTCTCAAATTTCTAATTCAGTAGTTTCTGAAACTCGTCGATGAATCAGACAATAAGTCAGTGAGAGCTATTAGTTTTATATATACATACTGGCTGTGGTGTCTGCATCCATTTTCTGAGGATCCGCCAATTTTTTTTTCTTCTAATGTTCAGCTGGACTAAGCTGTATATCAAATCTCAGATCTTTAGGACCTAGGGAAGTAGAGATACTAAAAGGGATGTTAAAAATGCTATCAAAGAAGTTGAAGCAGACTTCCAGGTCATGACGAATTCAGTAGATATAAAAATAGTTTGATTGGATATATGATGAAAAACTGATTAGAAAATCGCAAAAGACTAAAAAACATAAAATAAAATATTAAAATAAAATTAAGTTACACGGTTTTGTTTAAAATTCACTAAAAAGTTTAAAAAAAAAAATGTTTAGCTATCACAACGTTCTTCGTCATGTGCGACTACTAAAAATTAAACCGCGGGGTATTTTGGAACCTTGGGGAAGGTTGTATTTGGACATTAATAACATTTTAAGGAATAATAGAAGTGATAACATAGAAATGGCATATATAAGAATGACAGATTGTTAAATCAAAGTTGTCAAACAAAAATTTAAATGAATTGAATGTAATTATTCTTATATATGCCATTTCTGTGTTATCATGTCATATTGTTCCTTAAAATTCTGTTCATGTCCAAATACAATTTTTTATGGGCGCCACAAGGTTTTATTTTGAGTCGCTTATGACCAAGAATTTTGTGGTGGTTAAAAATTATTTTTTACTGTTTAGTACATTATAAATGAAACCGTGTAATTTAAAAAGTTTTTTCTAATATTTTATGTACAGCAACAAATTTTTGAAGCAAATAAACGAAAAAACGCGGTCAGTAGCCGCTCACAAAAAACAGAGACGATAACATTCTCCCCCCCCCCCTCCAAAAAAAAAAGAAATAGGGTGCTCCCAGATATAAATTGCAATCGCGGCCCCCATCTCATAAGCACACAAAACAGCCTCTCGCACAATCAGAAAAGGACTTGACCCGTAAAAGAACTTCCATCATACGAAAACTGGACACAGCATAGATACATGAAACATATAAAAAATATATTCTCCCTCCCCCCTTACAGCGATGAATGTCTTCCCAAGCAATTAATTGAAAAGATTGGTTTGAAATTAAAAAGACTGGCGGGTAAATTTAATTGTAAAAATTGTCCAAATAAATTCATTAACAAAATAATCGGATTTTTCAAGAGATAAGGAATAGCATTTCATGCTGAAAAACACCTCGAAAGGTGTATACTAGGCGACAATTTTGATTTAAAATGATAAACACGAAGAATTTTGAAATACTCGTTTTTACTAGTTTTTAAAGATCTCGTTGAAAAATCGGGCTCCAAGAGTCGACTGGAAATTTATGTGTCTTTAGTTAAAAAATATCGAGATCCTAACTTCATTTATGAAAGGGAAGATGGTTTTTTACATAACCCTTGTTTTTACCCAAATTTAGAGGTTTTTTTACCAAATATTTAAAAATCAATTGCATTTTTCGAATTTTCAAAGTTTTGTGCACGTTTCCGAATCATTAGCTACATTTAAAACAACGCGAGCTTCTAGGCCAAGTTATGATTTTAGAATAAGAGGATACTTACAAATATGGCCTATATACAAATATGGTTTATCATATTTCAATGCATACGAGGGATTAATTGTGCAATTTATAGATTATTCTATTTCTGTATTATTGAGAATTTTGTTTATTCACACCATGCCCAATTACGTTTGATCCGGATAAACCTGTCTACTGAATTTGTATGAATTGCATTAATCGAATGATGTTATAATCAATATTGTCATTAATTGTGTTACAATTGTTTTTAAAATTGTGTTACAATTGTAACACGAAGAACGTCTGTATTCGGGATATGTTGCTGAACTTTGAGTGTTACGAAAAATATAAGCACTTCGGCCACTTATATCTCCGAACCTAATAGAAGAAAATAGTTTAAACAAATATTAGCAGCGGTGCAGCAGCACCACTGCACTGCATTGCATCAATTGCATTTGAGGGGCGGAATTCGATGGTAACTTATGGAATATGGAAAAAGGCGCACAAACAGCTGAGTATCAGTTATCTGTGGGAATAAATGGGAATAGATTGCGACCTACGAGGATTTTTATTTTTTCTATGGAATTTTGTCTACGGGAAATCAAAAATGGGGAAGAAACATACGTAGCTGAAATTGTCTGTTTATGAAATTATATAATGCAGCCTATTATTATATATACAATTGCCTTTTTTTTTCATTTTAAATGGAAAAGTTGCTTTATGGACCACATATGTCGCACAAATTTTTTTTTTAAATAAACGAAAATTTTTCCTGTGCGCAAGATAGTTCAATTTTTGAATGATTCTTTATAACTAACGATGGGGGAAAATTATTTGATTTTAGATTTTCGCGAGTCTTCTATTACATATTTTATAAGTTTTGCCCCTTTTCATAACATTTTACGGTGTCCGGGCCCCCCAAACTCCCAGGTTCCTATGCAATGCATGCTTTAGTACACACACCTCTGTTGGCAGCCCTGCATGAGTTCTTGTATCCACACACACACACACACACGCATACGGCATTCGATACTTTCTGTATGCAGTCATATAAAAAAGAAGTAATAGGTCACCTGTATATATCACAACAAAAGATGAACTCGTAAAATATCAGTTAGTCAGTACTCTATCTTCCCTCTTAGTGGGCGGATACATATAGATTTGTGGGCGGACATGGAAAACACCACCCTTCTGAAAAAGTAATGGAGTATCGGAAAAAATGCCATATTCCAAACCTGTGACCAGGGCGCAGACGAAATTTCGCGAGATCGTAGTTTTCGAGGGGTTTGCAATTCACCCGACCAGTCGATAGCCTGGAGGTCAACGACCTCGACCACCCCGACAGCAGACGATTCTTTCTCTCCTTCTCTCACTTTGCCTGCCAATTCCACTACTACACCCTTTCACTTTAGAATCGTCTGCGAATGCTTGAGACTTACTTACTCTTTGTAATAGGAAAAGAAGTTTAAAAACTAGAATGAATGAGAAAAGAAATGAAAAAAAGGCACATCGGCTTTTGTTCCGAGGCGCTAGGGAAAATTTGACGCCAGAGTCCTAAGCCCGATATCGATTTTTCCCTACCGCCTTGCCTCTTCGGCAGGAAAGCAAAGCGACGAGGAGCGGCCATGGATGTATACTCATCTGCCCATATATTTGAGACCGGGATAGTGCGTAACCTAAGTATGTAAAAAGCAGTGACGAAGCGTGACCTAAAAGCAGGGACCAAAATTAGCAAATCAAAAGTTTCACACTGTATATTTTATAAATATAACGAATAAAATAAAATAAAATATTATAACCGAAATGCAATAAAAATAATGATATTTTGCAATTTTGTTATTACACTGAAACACCGACATTGCGCTTCTCTGGGGAAACTCTATTTTAACTAATCCATAAAAATCAAGAACCTAAATATAACGAATAAAATAAAATAAAATATTATAACTGAAATGCGATGAAAATAATGCATGTTACAATTCTGTTATTACAGTGAAATTCCGGCGTTGCGTTTCTCTCTAGAATTGATTTTAAAACGATATGTGCGAAAATACATAATACCGGGGAAACTCCATTTTAACTAATCCATAAAACTCAAGCAGAACATAAATACACCACTCACCAAACTGTACTTTTCCACTTCTTAAAAGTACCATTCATGATTCACATACAAAAATTCTGTATAAAAAATGTCAAAACCCCTATAATTTAGCTATTTTCTAAATAAACATTTACTATTGGCTTTTAGAATGGCACTCCAGAGTCTTCAAACTTGCGGAAATAAAACAATTAAGGCAAAAAAAGAAAATAATAATAATAATAAAAAAAAAAATAATAATAATAATAATCCCATTGTGAAGGAAGAAAGGGAATCTTTACTCCTTCAATAATGGCGAATTGTTAAATCAAAATTGTCAAAGAAGAATTTGAATGAATTGAATGTTATATATCTCATTCCTTGTTATCGCTGCTATTGTTTCTTAAAATTCCGTTTATGTCCAAATACAATTCTTTACAACGCCCCACGGTTTCAATTCGGGTGGCAAATGACCAAAAATACTGTGCTTGCTAATTTTTTTTTTATTTATTTACTTTTTAGTGCATTTTACTGAAACCGTGAAACTTAAAAGTTTTTTTATAATATTTTATTAATCCCAAGTTAATTTCTCTTAAAATTAAATGCGAAACGAGTAAAAGAAACCGTCTTTTATTATTTGCAAATAAATGAAATGTATGAAAGACAAACATGACAGACCAAATTTGGATTTTCTGGCTACTCCGATTCTTAAATTATTCCTCAAAAACGAGTTCAGTTTCCCTGAGGTCGGGTTATCCTGATAAAGCTCAAAATCCAAAGAGTTGAAATATACCACTAAAAGCAACAACATGTTAATTTGGACTTTCTAACTGCGCCCGTTATCGAATTATTTTGAAAATATAAGTACATTCCTATGGTGGGCACAAAACAAGATAGCTCGAAAAGTTCAAAATATAAAAAAAAAAAGTTAAAATGTTCCCCAAAAGACAACGAGATACCGAATTGCACGTTACTGTGATGATGAATGAAGCATGATCACTTGGAGCCACAAGGATTCAAACAGCACTCAGAAACGTCAAATCAAGTCAAATAAAATGTTTAAAAAAGGACAATGTAAAAGGACTTGCTTAGTAATTGAGTAAAAAAAAAAAAGATTAAATTATTAAGGTCTTAATGTTACAATTATATTAATACAAAATCATTACAAAAAGTCTGATGTGAGCAGTGAATGACTTTCTCTACATAATGCAATAATGCTTTTATTCCTTTCACAGCAAAATAATTATGAATAGTCGACAAAAGAGAAAAAAAAAGAAGAAGAAAAAAGAAAGAAAGAAATCCGGACATCAATTGTTATTCTGTTTAGCATTTTAAAGTTTACCCTTGCTGTGACAATATATATAGGAAATAGATGCTTCATATACTTTTCAGTGTCTTTACTAACACTTGTATTAGGTTTTCATTGAGTTTTATACAAATTTGTTGTTTTTAACTTTTTAGCAATTGCTTTGTTTCAGTTTGAGCGATTTTACTTAAATTTGGCGGGTAAAGATTTTCTTACAACCTGATGAAAGTGATCCTGTTTCCGAAAACGATTTGCATGAGTAATCTAACAGCCCCGCAAACAAGTCCAAATATATATATATTTAACCAATTATATAGCTCTCTATATTAAAAAAGTAGCTGCGGCCGCTGTTTAACACATTTTTTGTTTGACGAAATTCTCTGCTTCGTACCGCAAAAAATATGACATATAGGAATACGAAATTTGGTACACTTGTAGAAAATGCTTTGGAGAATACGCTGAAATAAACCATTTTTTAATATATATTGTAGTTTCAGAAATATGTACTGTCAAAATCAAAGACGAAATATATGAGCTGCGAGTTCGCGTTCTGGAACAATTGCAAGACCACGAACAGGCAGGTACCTACATGGGTGACTTTTTGCAGGACGGAGCCCTTTTTTTAAATATTTCGATGTAGTTTTTTAGATATTTTACTTTTTATGCACTTCTGAAGTGAAATTTTTTTTCGTATCGGCACGTCTGGCGATTTCTCTGTCTCGTACCGCAAAAACCATACCATACAAATATATGAAATTTGGTACACTTCTAGAAGAGAAACAATAGGGTAGCACGATGAAATAAGCCGTTTATTAATTTAAGTTTGGCATGAAATAGCTCGCGAAGCGAGCTCAGGATCAAGGAATTCAGTTTTTGGATTCCCAGGGCTAAGAAAAATCCCTTCTTTAACCTCCTGCGGAAAATAGATAGGGATAGTAAAAGAGATTTTTAAAAGTAGAATTTTTAGGAGAGGGTATGAAGCGAGGGTGTGATAGGTGTGAAGCGAGAGTATGAAACGAGGGTATGGTAGGTATAAAACGAGGGTATGATAGATATGAAGCGAGCAGGGAGCAGAGCCCCTAGTATACAGGGTGTCTCAAAAAGAAGGAAATGCGCTTTAATTTTTTACCTGCTGGAGATAAGTGGTTAATGTAAATTGCAAAAAGTTGAAAGTAAGTTAGGAAATAAGACTACGTTAATGAAATAGTCATCCTATTAATTTTCAAAAAGTTACACTTTTAAATTTTTATACGACCCCCTTAGACAAATTGGGTCAATCAGATTTTTTTTATTTTTAATGCAACAAGATCATTAAAAATCACCGCATATCTGTATATTTAAAATCAACTGAATTATGATAAAGGAAAAATCTAACTTAACCTCTTTTCCGTACCATGTAAAAGGCGGTTTCATCAGTGAAAATAGGGATCATAAACAAATTGACGATGGAAATTGTTTAGATCAAAAATACGTTAATAGGTGTAAGAATTCTTTATCACAAATGCATCTAAATAAAGCATTACACAGACAGAGATCATATAAAGCAGTGGTACTCACTATGCGGTTGGGGCACATAATTAAAATATGCATACATTGATCTTTTTTGTGATATGTCACAAATTTACATTTCTAATTTGATATGTAGTCCCCATTCACAATGTTCCATTTTCAATTAAATATAACTCGTTCAATTTTAAAAATACAGATATGCGTTTTTTTTTAATGATCTTGTTGCATTAAAAATAAAAAATTTCTGATTGACCCAATTTGTCTAAGGGAGTCGTATAAAAATTTCAAATGTGTAACTTTTTGCAAATTAATGGGAGGACTATTTCATTAACGTAGTCTTATTTCCTACCTTACTTTCAACTTTTTGCAATTTACATTGCCCACTTATCTCCAATAGATAAGGAATTAAATATATATATATATATATATATATATATATATATATATATATATATATATATATATATATATATATATATATATATATATATATATATATATATATTGAATTTATATTGAATTTATATATATATATAACTTAACTTAATATATTAAATATATATATAACGTCTATAGAGGTTTATTCATGATTAGATAGAATGATTAGTTGAACATGCAGTTATCATCGGTGGTGGATTTATGTTGCCAGACACCAAATTGCATTATTCTAAGAGGAGCTCCTACGATCTCAACACATTTGGTTACCTTATAACGTATAAATTTTATTTAGTGTAAAGCTACGCATAATTTTACACGAGGTTTAGTCTTATGATACATTGTCGTTAGTTTAACTTGCTTTAAACCAATAAATAAGGATATTCCATATTGTTTTTAAAGTAAATATAAAATCATGGCAAAAGAGCCTAGGATCCACAATAGAAAGAAAGACCGGATTGATGGTGCACTTATCACATACTCCCCATATGGGGCCCCCAGAGAAGAATTTAGCACAGCTCGCACTAAATAGTTCACAATGTGACCTCAATACTTCATAGCCCAGGGCCATCAGAAACTTTTATCCTGTTCTCCTTTTGAGAGGTGCATTTTGACGCAGGTAAAAATGCTTTTTTTTTTCTTTGGCAATAGATTCTTTTAAATTCAAGTTTTAATATATTCTATGAAATTTTATGGAAAGCTGGGATGTCTCTAGACCTGGAGGGGGGGGGGGGATTTTATTTATTTTTTTATTATTTCATTGAACAAGAGGTTTAAACAATTGATTATAATTTTATGATAATTTCAAATTGAACTAAATTGGCAATTTCAGGGTCTCTCACTGATACACATCAGGACAAAGCGGTCATAAGATAGTCAGCTTATCGATAAATCCGTCCCTGGTAGACACAGTTTCTTATAAAACCTTAGTAAGACCTTATTTGACAGAATGCATAGTACCTCAGAGTATTATGCATCTTGTCAAAAGACTTTATTACTTTCCCTATATGCATGGTTTAATGCATTACTTACCCCACATGCAATGTATAATGTGGCGGTATTTTGAAGGGGGTTGAAATGTCAAATTTCAGTTTTTTGCGGATTTATACGGTTTGATCATCTCCGAACTTAAACCAAACGTTTTTGAAATAATTATTGTGTGTACGTATGTGTGTATGTGTATGTGTGATGTGTGTGTGTTGCAAGCACACTGGCGCGTGAAGAAAAAATACCGATTGGACGCACCTTTCACTTGGTTGCTGAAATTGGTTGCACATTTCGCAATTTGAATTGTAACTAGCTGTCACTAAATATAGCAACCAGGTTTTTAGCAAGCTGTGTGCCCGCTGCACAGGCGCAAAAGTCGCAACAAAGTGGGTGGAAGTTTAGCATGAGCAGGTTCAGTAGGTAATACAACATTGAAATTGCAACAAAATCTGAGAAGTATCGCTAAGATAGATAGAAACGAAAATTTTAAAAAGGGGTGCCCACAACCGCTCCTTCTACTACGGACTTAAGATAGGTGAAGATGAATATATTAAAAAGGGCCCCGGCCTCCTCTCGTACAGCCCCGCTCCTCTTCTTTCACAGCCTCTCTTTTTGCGCGGGGGCAAAAGTCGCAAAGCAACAACATTGGATAATGCATTACTTTTGAATGAATCCCTGTATGTTGATGTTGTGTCCGTAGCAAATATTCCGCATACCCGTGCCATAATAGGGGGATGCAAATTATCTTGCTAGTAATTTAAAATAAAAAAAGCGATTTTCGATTAGTTTGATTGGTTTTTTCATTAATATTCATTTCATCTAATGATTAAACTAATCAACCTGCACGTAGACGTCGTGATAAAATTTGCTCACGCTAGAACATTATTTGATATACTTGCTTCGCAACTGCTAGAAATGTTTATCGAGTTGATATACCTTTTCAAGGTCATATCAAGTATGCATCACATCGAGTATCGTACCATATCGAATATTTATACCATTTGGAAGCAAGTATACGTTTCAGCAGTTTCTCTCAGCAAATACTTAGTTGATGCACGGCATAAAAATTCAATTTCTCTGATATACGAACTATTAAGTGTATTAAGAAGAGTTTTGTTCTAGAAAATATGAAAGTGGCGAAAGAAATGTAATCAATGTTGAAATACCATTTCATGATTGATTCAAAATCTTGAGAGTACTGGCAGAAATGTTATGTCAAACAATTTTATCAAACATTGTTCTCAGAACTGAATTGTTGAAGCAAAGATTGGTATGTGCTAACTCACATAAGAAGAAGTCAAATCCCAACGTCTTTCAGGCACCAGGATTAATCATTAGTCAGGATTGCAGTCAAAGGAAAACAACTTCCACCAATATTTAGATTTAAGACAGATTCCCCTTCTGCATCATGTATCCGGAAAATGAAAAAGTATGTTATTTTCGTGTTTATAATGCATCATGATACGAATATACCTGATGCTGCAATGCTACTTACAACCAATAAGGCAGAGATTATACTACATAGTCAAACGAAAGACTAGGTTGACGCAATCAGTGAACAGGCAACAACATCAATATATAAAAGGGGAGCCAGGCAGTAAGCCACTTGCATGTTCTGCAACATGTTGGACATTGCAAGAAAAAAATGCTTAAATGTTATTCAGGTTAAGCACACCAATCTGAACTTAAAAAAGATTTCAGAGGAAATTCTTCTCGAAAGAGCTCATAAAGGATGTAAACCAACCACTTAAAAGCTCGAGCGTAAGGGGACTTGACACAAAAACTGAGGCACAAGAAGAATGTCACAAGATGGTTTCCACTGTAATGATTCAAACAACTAGTACTGCAAATAGGGGAAGAAGCCTAAAAAGAGGTAGAATAACTGAAACTAAACGCATGATCTCTCATGCATGCTTATGGCAAGAACACATTCATGAATAATACAGAAAATATTGGAAAGGGCATTAAAAATGCTATTTTCGAATTAATTTTCTGATTTTCAGAATGCTTTTCAAATGTACTCTATTTTGTTCCAAATGTAACTGATTTTGTATTATTCTTCATTTTGCATCAAAACAGTGTTTATCAAATATATACACTAGTGTTTGTGAAAATTGCAACTCCAAGAAAAAAAATAGCATGCTATTCAAATGAAATTTATCTCACAGACTACTCATGTTACAGTAGATGTAGCTGATTACATTTTGCAGAGCTTATAGTATAAGATTTTTATTTTCGATTTAAAATTCAGTATTACGTGTAGCCACCTCGAACATCTATAATAGTTCTATATGACGTCGAACGAAATAAAAGAGGTCAACTAACGTCCTGGAGGATTGTTAACTGACTGTTTCTATGCGCTTCCTGAATATATTTGTGGTAGGTGGTGAAGGCGCTTGATGGCCAGCTGCTACTATATCCCAGACATGTTTGATCGGAGGCATCAGACATATCTGGAGAACGTGCAGAACAGGAAAGCAGCTATATTTACAGTGAATAGCAAATGCCATAGGCATTTAGGGCCGCATGTAGGCTAGTATTCTTCTTCAGTAATTTGCATCCGATTACGGGATTTTTGTCGGGGGCTCATCTGTCCGTTAACGCCATGTTTGTATTATTATAGTGGCGTTTTACCTGGAATGAGTGGCAATTTTGCGGTAAGAAAATCAATCTTTTTTCATTCCAGCAATCCCTTCTTGCTCAAAGTTTGTCAGGTGTTCATAACACGATCTTTCTAGGTGACGGGGAATACTGGAATACAAGACACACACTTTCGACTCACTGATTGTAACATCTCATTCCAGCAATCTTTTTTTGCTCAAAGTATGTCAGGTGTCCATAATACGATCTTTCCAGTTGACGGGGAATAGTGAAATACAAGACACACACTTTTGACTTACTAATTGCAACATCCCATTCCAGCAATCCTTTCTTGTTCAAAGTTTGTCAGGTGTTCATAATACGATCTTTCCAGGTGTCGGGGAATAGTGAGATACAAGACAGACACTTTCGATTCACTGATTGCAACATCCCATTCCAGCAATCCTTTCTTGCTCAAAGTTTGTCAGGTGTCCATAATACGATCTTTCCAGGTGACGGGGAGTAGTGAGATACAAGACACACACTTTTCGCTCATTAATTGCAACATCCCATTTAAGCCATATATTTATTCCCAAGACAGGAAAGGTCAGAGGATTCTGCTCCGGAATCGAATGCGTATTTTTGCTCACATTATAACCATTTGCTTGCCCCAACCTTGTGTAAACATTATCCTGTAAGTAACAAGCCTGCGTGGTGTTTCGATTTTCACAAACAGTAACGTATTTCGATGATGACGAAAATTTTATATACAATCTTTTTTTTATAAAAATTTTTCCCTTGAAACATTTATTGGTCAGGATCTACTATAAATAGAGATCATATATTGACTGATTTAGATGCAGTATCAAATTTTGGAAGAAAATGGAGAGTTCACTAAGGATTTTCACTTCCGCTTATTTTTTCCATTACTGGTTCAAAAATTTTCATTTTTCTGAAAACAACTATTTCTCAAGGTTAATTATAGATAGAGCATAGATGACAACTGTTATGGGTTCAGCATCAAATTCTGGAGAAGGTAAGGGTTCACTAATGCTTTTCTCTTTCGAGTTCTTTCCTATTTCCGGTTTATAAATAGAGCTTAGATAATCACTGATACGGATTCCGCATCAAATTCCAAAAGGGAAAAGGAGTTCACTGAGCATTTCCACTTCCGGTTCTGGAGATTTCACACACACACACACACACACACACATATATATATATATATATATGTATATATGTATTAGTTAGTATGTATATAGTTACTATGTATTAGTTAGTATGTATTAGTTATATGTATTAGTTAGTATGTATATATGTATTAGTTTAATGACGACTGATATGGATTCAGTACCAAATTCCTGTGAAAAATGGGAGATTTACGAGGGATTTTCGATTCCCGTTCTTTTTTTCACTTCCGGTTCAAAAAATCTTCTTGAAGCATCGGCTTCTCAAGATTGGCTATAAATAAAGCTTAGATGGTGACTGATATGATTTTAGCATGAAATTACGGAAGGGGGGCGGAGGGATTCACTTAGGATTTTCATATCCGGTTCTGTAGATGTCATTTTCTGTTTTTTTTTCAAAAATCGTATGACTGTGCAAAATAAGTATGTAAAAGATAATAAAAATGCTTTATACTTCCGTTAAATATACAGTATATATACCTTTTGCCACCCTATAGAGGTCCCCTCATACATTTTTTGTGATTATGTGATTTGGGGGGAAATCAAATGATGTGAGTCCAAGCTACATATTCACTTAGAAGACATTTTTTAACCAATATAAAAGCAAAACTATAATATACGAAAGTAAAAAAATTCTTTTATAAAACCAGTGATAACTATTGATTAGATCCTGCATGGATTATAATTTTGTTGCCGTTTGATATTACCTTCCCGTTTTCCATCTTGAAATCGGGAAGAGTTTTATCTATAAAAATTTATGAAATAATAAAACAGAACAAAGAATCTAAAATAAAATATAAGTAAAATTGCCCCCTGCGCAAGTTTCCTACACAATGAGTTTTTCATATTTGAGGATCCTCAGAAGAGTGCTTGATGGAAATGAAAATCATCTTGAGGACAATAGCCTTCTTTATAAATATGCATCATCTTGCGGATCGGCGGAATGTATGCATCCGGTAATTAAATTGTATCATAATCGAAGAATTTTGCTATTGTGCTGCACGCAACCTTTTCTAATCATCCCTATATCTCGATATTAAAGTTCCTGTGTCTCATACCTCCTCCTCAAGTATAGAGAATATATTGTTTTCGCGAAATTTTTCGAATTCGAGATTTTGATGCCAATATAGTCTCTTTTGGGACCTCCTGAACATGTTTTGACTACTTTTAGAGTGATGTCCGTCTGGCTGGAGTCGATTTCTTGTGTCACGATAGCTATCACAGATATTTATGGATTTTCACCAAACTTTAGATGAAAATTAACTGAAAAAAATTATGTTGAGGACGATATCCTTCATGCTTGAGCATCGGGGCTTGAGCATATCTGCTTGAGCATATATGCTTGAGCATCGGGGGGGAAATTATAGATCCAGTAATTAAATTGCATCATAATCGAGAAATTTTGAAATTGTGCCACGCACGGCATTTTTTAATTACTTTGACGAATCTCTATATCTCTCTATATTAAAAATCATCCTGTGATTCTACGTTTTTACAAATTTATCGATTAGGATTTTTGCTTTCTAATACTACGTACTATAGTATAGATAAAATATTATTTGACAGAAAATTTCTAATTTCGAGATGCCAATATAAGTCTTAGGACCTCCTGAACACGTTTCAACTATTTTTAGAATGTTGTCCCTAAGCTTCTATGTCTGTGGTCGATTTCTTGTGAACACGATATTATGTGCCACACATATTAATATATTTTCGCGAAACTTTATATTCGGATTTGTTAACGAAAAATCTAGAACTAGGTAGATTTTTTTTTTTTTAATTCGAGCGAAAACTTCGAAATGCATTCGAAATTTCATATTTCCTCATCACGGCAGCATTAGGCAAAATTTGACATAGCCATGCATAAAAGGAGTTATTTGTGATTCAATGATCACGAAACTTAACAGTTTCAATCAGTGCAGTAAAAAATAGCCGATACGCAATGTTTCGTGTTTATGATGTCATTAGAGCCAACGATATAGTTTTTTCGAAATGTTTTTTGTAAAATTTGCAAGGAAAACAACATCACAAGTTACTTAAAAATGGATTCTGGTATGTGAAAGTCGAGGGCAGCCACAGTCAGTGTTTCTTTCAGGACTTTTAGATTGGGGGGGGGGGAGCGAATGAAATTTTAGGGGGGGGGGCAAGTTTCCTATTTGCCCTACATAAATATATGTCGAAAACCCAGACCACTCGACTCACCCTATAGGGTATAAGTATCAGTTTGAGTGGCCGGGATATATAATGAATCTTTGCCTATGGGGCAATGATCTTAATAAATGTTTAATTGAATAAGGCCTAAATCAAAATTGTAAGTTCGTCTTGCACATCCACGGGTTCATACTAGCCTATATGTAAAATTGCAGAGCTGTACATTTTGCCGTCTGGTCGTGATGCCGAGTCAAATTAACTGAAGTATGGCCAGTGTTTCTTTATGTTTCTTTCAGGCATACCTCCCGGGGGGGGGGGCGAAACCCCCGCGGAGACGAGCATTCGCCTCCCGAACACATTTTAACACATACATATAAATATATGTAAGAACTGCCACATAAATAGAAATTGGATTAACATAAAATGCGTTCGGGGGCGAATGCTCGCTTTCGAGGGGGGATTCGCCCCCCCGGAGATATGCCTGAAAGAAACATAAAGAAACACTGGCCATACTTCAATTAATTTGACTCGGCATCACGCCCAGACGGCAAAATGTACAGTTCTGCAATTATATATATATCGACTAGTATGAACCTGAGGATGTGCAAGACGCGCTTATAATTTTGATTTAGGCCTTATTCAATTAAATATTCATTAAGATCATTGCCTTACAGGCAAAGATTCATTGGACCGAGCCGATTTCTAACTTATTTTGGATTGGATGCTGGCAAAAACGCTGCTGTTATATAATTAGATCAGCTGTTTTGTCAAATGTTATGTTATTTCTTTTTGTTTTCTCATACAATGTAATATAAAGTATTGTTTACACGAAAATTTTCAAATTCGAGATTTTAAAGCCAATATATGTTTTAAGACTTCTTGAACACGTTTTGGCTATTTTTGGAATGATTTCCGTCTGTCTGTTCGATTTTTTCTGTGGTCGATTTTTTGTGTATCTACACGATAGCAGCCGCAAATATTAATGGATTTTCACGAAACTTTATGTTACAAAAAAAACTTTTGTTACAAAAACCTTTTGTTACAAAAAAAATCTAGAACTAAATACAATTTGTTTTTAATTTGAGTGAAAACTTTGAAATTAATTCAAAATGTTATATTTTTTTAACATGGAGACAACATTTGACACAATAATGCATAAAAGGGTATATTTATGGCTCAATGATCATAAGACTTCAGAGTGAAAATTAGCTGCGATACATTTTTTTATTCGTGACGTTATTAGCCCCTTGGGACGCAAGTTACCCCCCCCCCCCCCCCTCCGGTGGATACATTGCAAAATATGGTATCAAATGAAAGATCTTTTCAAGCCTTTTAAAGTGATGAGTAACATGCTGTAGTTATAATCATTTGGACCCATGTTCCAGATTTTTCATATTTTTTCTTGTAAAATTTGATAAAATTAATTCTGGTATGAGAAAGTTGAGTTGAGCCATACTGCAGTTCATTTTTAAGTAGGTATAGATATTAATTTTTTTCTGCATTTTGAAGTAATTTTAATAGGTTTTTACTTATGAGAAGATGCTCATTGTGAGACACGGTGATGAACTGTTTTGAGAGAATATTTATAACTTCAACTTTTGTATCTCTGTGTGTTTTTTTTTCGCCATATTTATTAACCATTCATTTATTAACACTTATTTTTGATTTCGTAAATTAAGTGAAATATGTAGAATATTAATTCTGCAACGTTTGAAACCAAAGCAAATGCAAAATGTTTCCGAATTATTGTAAGGCAAAAAGTGCTCTGTGAACACAAGATTTGGTAATTACTGCTTTATATTATTCAGTGACCTGCTTAGAACACTCTAAGGATTTCTTTTTTTTACGAGTTGAGAAAGGGCCACTCATTGTAATGACTGGGTCCCTGATACATTGGGGGAATTTATTAGAGCTACCTTCATTTCCCGAAACAGTTATTATCATACTTTCTGGACAGTCCTCGTTGACCTCTGAGCCCCTGGCATTTATCTAACCTGCCTACCTCTCCTTCTTCCCATGGGCAATCATGATGCAGATAAACACAAATCTGAGTGAACGAGTTCAGCCGTACCCATAGTTTATAAATTCTACCATAAACAGTGTTTAGTACTGGCAGATGAAATAATATTTCTTGTTGAAAATAACACTTCTTGTTGAAAAAATATATCGTCCAGTTTCCATACGTTTAAAAGAAACCCTTAGCCATTGCTCCTCAAAGGATCCTCATGGATCACGAAGCCATGGATGACATGTTTTGCCTGTTCCTATGGGCGGTTGTGCACCCACTAACGGAGAATGAACTCTGATGCAGGCGTAATGCGAGCCTTATATGCGGGTAATAACATATGTAATTGGACATATGTTTCGCACACACTTAATCACGGAAATTTGCTCAATACATTCGAGGAATAATTCAAAGGAATTGGCAAGAAAAACATATAAGTGCTCTCCTCCAGAAAAGTTTTCAAAGGACAGTACTTCAAGAATTTTTCTTTTCCAGGAAGTGTGATCTTCTAGAAAAGTTTTTCATTTTGTAAGATCTAATCAAATCTAAACTGAACGTTCATGGTATTAGTTCAATGGATATAGCGCAGTATTGTTCTGGGAAGAAACGCTAAAATATGAGTTTTTGACGAATTTATGTACAAAGAATTATATCTTGAATAAGGTAACGAAAAAATATTCATATTTTGCAATTTACTTTTAAAGAAAGGAATATCGAGTTCTGCCACTACAGATGATGTTTGCTCATTTTTGGAACGAGTTCCCCGCACTATAATTAATACGCACAGCTCAAACTCTTAACCAAAACTAAATAAAAAAATCTGATGTGGGCAGCACATAACTTTCCTTATATACTGCAATGAATTTACTACTTTTACAGTAAAAAAAGAATTATTTTTATAGTAGATATTTATATTCTTTCCAAGATATTGAATTTTCGTCAATGAGTCGTCATTTTCATTGATTTAGCGTCATTTTGGTCCATTTCGCGAGTTTTTCGTTAATTTAGCAACATTTAAAAAGTCGCCAAGTTGGCGAAATTCTACCAAATTCGTTGCCAAAATCTCGCCAAGCGTTAAGGATGGAGAAATAGATTATTCTTACAGCAGATAAATGACTATTGGCGTTCAAATACAAAAGTATTAATCAAAGTATCCTTTTTCATGAATGGAGCGAGCTAGATCCACGAAAATGATGTCACCCAATTTATCGCATGGTATTACATATGAAAAGTGAACATGTTTCTCAATAGGAAGCATTTTTTTTTCATTTTATATGACTTTTTGATATTTTTTTTAAATGTGCAATATCTCGAGAACGGTTCATGTTAACGTTCTAAAATTTATGTCAATCGTTTTCTAATAAAAAATTATACAAGAAATGTCTATTTGCGTAACTTTATTAGAGGTTTTGATTTTTTGACGATTTTTTCAAAATTTCACTCGAAAATTTAGGTGGAATCTGAACATTCGATTGCGTATAAAAACAATAGGCTTCCAGTGCTTACGGATTGTAATTTTTGTACCAAATTTCGTTCGAATCGGTCCATTCGTTCGTCAGTTATCGTCTCCACAGACTCACTGACACACACACACACACACACACACACACAGACATCACTTCAAAAATGTTCGATTCGTGATCAGGGATGCTTGAAACGTGCTCTCCCGTCGAAAACTCGAATTCGAATTTTCGACCCCGTTACAATACTTTCCTTATATATTATTATATATAAGAAAAGTAATAAAATAAAATAACCAAAAGCAGCATGCAACACAAAAATAATACTGCCGACCCGTTTCGGAGGCAAGAAATAGCCTTCTTCGTCAAGGCACACAAGAAGCGTAAGAGAAGAAGCGTGAGAACTAGTGCAAGAACAGCAAACATGACTGAAGCACTGAAAGGAGGTTGCTAACGGCGAGACAAGAAAAATTATGTAGAACAACAAGGAGGGAAAAGCAAGAGGTAGGACATGGACGGTAAAATAGCAAAGAGTAAAATGAACGTCCTACAAAGGATACAAAGCACTTTTCAGTGAGTAAAACTACGAACATAGGAGGCTTATTAAGTTAAAAAGGCAATGAACCGTTTTCGAAAGTTACATGAATCAGTCATTGTCATAGAGCAAGCATAATAGAGCTACCATTGTCAACAAATATTTCAGAAAAAAAAAATTACGGAAAAGGATAAAATTTATCAAAATAAGAAGAAGGAAGTAAACAAAATCAAAAAATTAAGCCAGAGGTTTCCAATCAGAAGAAGAGAAAAGGCAATTATCATTTATAAGGAAGTTTGACTGAGAATCAATTGTTTTTCAGTCAAACTATCTCTCACGAGTCAAGGTTGCTCTTCTTGTGCTCCTGACGAAAAAGGTTGCTTATTGCCTCCAAAGCCGGTCGACGTTATTTGACATAATTTAACCGCGAGGTCATTTTAGTTTCACTATAATAAAAAAAATGAAAGTATTTATTTCTTTACTGTTCCATCTTATAACCATTTCTCTAGAATATCAAGAATTCCAAGGTATTAAAAGAACTTTTTTAAAGTTAGTAGCGGTATTTTACTCCATTGTCCATCCATTGTTTTAGATCAGCATTCAGAAATCGTTTTTTAACAGTGCAAAAGCACAATAGTCCATTAGTGACACATTGGGGCGACATAAAGGTATATAAGGAAAATATGTAGCCTTAATACGTGTCAATTTTGTAATTTAATATTTTCAAAAAATTTAGTGGTAGATGTGGATAGACACAGGTAGCTTGATCTTGATGGAATTCTACCCTTTGAAGGCTCTGTGAATAAAGGGATGGTAATTTTTCTTTAAATACAGAAGTTAAAATTTCATTATGGTAATATGTCTAATTGATTTTAACTTTCTTTCGACTTTTCTTAAGTTTAATTTCCCTATGAATGAGAAACCGGCAATAATCAGGAATTCTTTATCGATATTTTCTTCGGATGATCGGAACTAAGTTTGTTTCCGCTTTTGCAATAATAAATCGATTTTTTATGATTACTGAGTGAAGCCATGCTTTGTTAATAGTCATAATATATTAATGACTTTCATAAACTTTCTTTTTAATTTTTTAATTTATTTATTTATTTATTGTTAATTTTTTATATTGAATTCGCTCTATAAAAGTATTAAAATCCTCTGTATATGAAAACCATGTACTAAACATCGCATTTACTCTAATACAATAGTCTCATTATAATGAATACGTTAAGGTTAAGCAGAGTTCTTAGAAAAGTTCTTAACCTTTTTCTTACGGGTGGGACAGCGTTAAGTACCCAATAACTTTGTAAGGAAAAGTCCACGACTGTACGTACACGTTAAATTTATGTACTATAGTAAAGCAACTATTTACGACGAATAAAAGTAATTTCAGCACCCCTAGTGGATAATTAAAAAGGAGAGAAAATGAACTCGATGATAAAGAAAAACAGACGAAAAAGTCAATTATAAAATTGTAGAGCATTGTAATAGTAAGAGCATTGTAATAGAGCATAAATAGCATTTAAATAAGTAAGAATCCTAATTATATTAAAATTATCAACGAAAAAATTTTTAATTTTTAAATGTTACATTAATTTATCCTGGGTCAAATTTCATGTTGGGCTAATTGGCAATAAAACTACAGATCACTGGGCCAAACCTGCTGTTTCTACTGATATTGATATAAAAATTCCTTTTCCCTATTCTTGGTTATCAAAATTATGTAAAACCTCATTAATTGATCTCTGGCAATTTTGCTTTTGAATGACTTTATTCTTATCGCACTCATGATCCATAAAGCATTAAATATTTTTTACCAATTGTAGACCGGCAGTTACAAATTTTTAATAAATAATTGATATATTTTCTTACTGGTCACAACGGCCCATTTCTTGACTACCTACACTGTTTTAAAATTAAATCTACTTCTAATTATATCTGCAACCAATATGGAGATGTTGGATCTGCAACTAATAGAGTTGTATTTACAATCAATATGGAGATGTTGTATCTGCAACCACGTTGGCGATATCCAGCTAAATTTTTCATCAAGCGTTACGGGCAGAGAAATGAGTGTTTCCTACAGTCGATTCTCATGTTCTTTCCAAGATATTGAATGTTCATCAATTAGGCGCCATTTTCATTGATTTGGCGTCATTTCAGGATTGATTTAGCCACTTCGCAATGGCCTACATTTCATAGTAAAGAAGACCACACGAATTATAAGTGGTCTAAGGCTCTAACGATTTTTTAATATGATTTGAAGCTGTGAATAGTTTCTTAAACTATTTTAATCTGTTTGCAAATAATTTTTATTGAATTACCTATGGCTGACAGAAATGCAAGTAAAACCAGTGGAGCTTCAAAAAGATGAAAATAAAAATAAAAAGAAGATGAATTAAAGAAATTACTAAAATTTTCAAATTTTTTTTTACTCAAGAAAATACCCCTCCTTCTCCAAAGAAAATATTTTTTTTTAAATATTTCTATTTTGGAAACAGAAATTTTAGTTTGCGGAAAACTATCTTTTTCGTTGGGAGGGAACTTTTACATATTTTGTTTAAGGGACTAAAATTCTCAGTTACACTGCTGTAACGCAGTCTTGTACTGATTGAGCTTGATTCTTTTCTGTTTTGAAATATATACTAGCACAGTATGTCTGACTTTACCTTCAGCTACAGACGTTCTCAGTATTGTATTATATTGCAAGTTTTTTTTTTCTACCAGTGTAGATATCGGCTATCTAGTGCTGAGGATCGTTAAAAACCACGAAACCCACTTATAGCAACCGTGTTGCACTAGTGACGCTGTTTCCAATTCATGGAATCTCAGAAAGTTTTATTTTCATGTTCCGGACTGAGAATAGTGTTTAATTTCGAACTTTTCAAGTTCTAGTGAATCTATACGAACCTGAATTGTAGGTCTAATTACTCATTAAATATAGATTTAATTACTGATTGATTGCAGATCTAATTAATGGACAGGGGACAAGTGGTACATTGATTTTTTTTTCTTAAATGAAAGGAAGGTATAGAAACAGACGAATATCGAGAATGTTTGTAAATGTAAAAGCAAATGTTTAGTAGTATATTTAAATAATTTTTCATGATTATTGAGCGGTATGGCTGTACGGCGTAGCCAAAGGGTCGAAATTATATTTTTCTCAAACAAATGCAGAAAACTCTATTATCAGTTAATTGACTGGTTCTTTTGACTAGTTAAAGGAATCCCTTATTAAAACTATACTTCAACAACTTAAAACTATAGACATACGCTATTAAAACTATACTTCAACACACTTCACTCAAAAAAAAAAGAGAAGTGAGAACTAAAATTTTATCTGGCGAAAATTATATTAATATAAAATAATAATAATAATAGTAATAATAATAGCAATAATAATAATAATAATAATAACAGTAATAATAAGAGTCTTCGGAAAAAAGCTTCATCGCGTGAAGTTTATCACCAAATACAACTCTCTCAGGTTTTAAACTTGGTATATGAATATACAAAAGCTGGAATGGGGGGCTTCAACTCAAATATTTGAGACTGTACTTCTGTCAAAAAGCACTCCAGCCATTAGTCCAGACGTCTAGACAGATATGTAATAATCTGGCACCACTTCTGTCAAAGCATTGCATGAGGGAACAGAAAAACAACTCTCTGATTATGAAATCTTCATTAAAGAATTAATTAATTTTTGAAATGCTGAATTAATTTTTATAATAATTTTGAAATACCTGAAATTATTTTTCTAATACTTTCCAAATACTTAAATTAATATTTATAATAATTTTGAAATATTTCTTGTTTCAGGGCTGTCACAGTTGTTTAAATAGACGGGTTTATAGAAAATGGACGTTTCCAAGTCATTTTGAGACTTAAAATGTAAGTAACAGAATTGTCGTTTGTCAAGTCAAACAGAAAATTGAAAGTTATCAGGTTTATACATTTAATGGATATTGACATATTAAGACGTTTAAATTCTGAAACAAATTCAAATATAATCTTAAAATTCTCTACAAGGTCACCAAATGTTCGCATAAACATATAAACTTAAGTATTACATAGTTCATAATATATAAACATATACATATTAATTACATAAACATATAAACTTAAGTATTGCATAGTTCATAACATATAAACATATACATATTAATTACATAAACATATAAACTTAAGTATTACATAGTTCGCATGTGGACTGCGAACACATTTTTTACGGACCTTGATGAGTTAACGATAAACAGAAGAAATAATGTCACTTGTGAGAGCAGTTTTAAATTACAGTGATTTTCTGTAGCCCTACTGTGAATGAATAAATGGAACGACAGATGTTTTCAACTGTAATAAAGCTGCCGTGCATATGGAAATGATTGTTATATGCTGTAATTGTTATAAGCTGCAATTGTTATAAGTTTAAATATAATAAACGTTATAAGCTTCAAAGTTTAGAAAATATGATAAACTGTTTATTAGCTGTAGTGGAAAAATTATGGTTTTTCAAATATTTACATTTCTAGGGGTGCTTAAATAAAATAACTCTCGGATTATCGAGCGAACGTATTATATATGTGATATATTTGAAATTTGGTGATTAGATGGATTCTTAGACAATTAAATATGAAAATGAAATATTTTAAAGTTATTCTTTCAAAGAGTGTTGCGGGATAAAATTAAATTCTGGAATAAATTCGAAACGCACAATATAATCAGATATATTAAGGAAATTTTGTTCAAGACTGGATAGTTATATAAGACTAGCGATAAATATATATCGAAATTTTACTTTTTTGCTGGGAGGGGGATGACTGCTGACCCCAAACTTCGAAGTATTGAGCTAATGCAATATGTAATCTAAAGAAGCGACTAAAATTATATGAAGAAAAGTAACAGAATAGTTTTAGATTTGTAAAATATATGGTTTGCTGCAGAATAAAACTTTAAAAGTAATACATTTATGAAATAATTATTTTCAAACGCAGTAAGATGATACGTCCGACTAAATCAAGTTTTCATACAAAGAAATATTCAGATTTAGAGGCTGATTAAGGGGAAAGCAAAATAAACGGCCACTTGAGCTACTAAAAAATTCAGCGTTACTGCTATGGGCCGAATTTTGCAACTTGCAATAATTACGGTAAGTACTGCTACTTATAATAATTATACGTATTATTTATATATAACAGCAGTATTTGCCGTAATTAATTTGAGTTACGAAATTCCGCAATTTCATAACTCGCACTAATTACTGCAAATAGTGTTGTTGTTCATAATGTGTATTTATATTATTTACAGCAGTATTTACAGTAAGTATTACGGGGTATTAAATTACGCCCACGGTGGAACCCGGATTTAAGATCATATATTGAGTGAATTGCAAAACACAATATATTGCACAATTGCAATTTGGATTGTACGTACTCCAGACGCCAATCACATATATAGATGGCGTATTACAATAAACCTACAAGTTATTATATTTTTCTGTAGTTTAGTAGCTTGATACAAAATTCTGTTCAAAATGAATGTGGTCAGTAAATTTTTCCAGAAAATATCCCTTAAGTTAAAGCGTGACATGAATCTTCTAAAATGTGTGAAGAACTTTCCTTAAACATTTAGGTCAGATGAAGATTTGAACAATGTAATTACTGATGCTTCAGAATTAGCTGACAAGCTTGGCTAAAATCCTTACTTCGAGAGAGAAATGAGAACTCGACCGAGAAATATCAAATGGCAATTTTCTGATACAAAGGTGAAGATGAACCTGCTGCAGCAGGAAAAACATCCTTTAATGTTGAATTCTTCTACGTTGTTTTAGACAAAGTTGTCAAAAGATACACTCACCAAAGACTTGAACAGTTGGAAAATCACAGTAAATGTTTTAGCTTTTTGTATGATATTCACGAACTATTAAATTGCGACAAAAAAGAAATAGAAAACTGTCTTAACCTTTGGAGCGTTTGACCTATGAAGATAAATATGACATTGATGGTTAAGAAATGCACCAAGAACTAATGATTTTGTCGTCAAGTTTTTCAACAGAAACATTAAGCTTCACATCATAATGAAAACCTTCCTCAATGCTCTAGTATCCCGGTCGATTTTGATAACATCAGTCATTGCCAATCTATGTTGCAAGTGAAGAAAGAAGCTTTTTTAAATTCAGGTTAATTACAACCTATTTAAGATCCGCTTGGTCTATTTATTGAGCACGATTTTCTTAATTTACTGGATACTGCCAGCATTTTAAGAGAAGTTGCAAAGATAAAAGCTAGAAAAACTGGATTCTGAAAAGTTGTCAAAACCAAAAGTAAACTTTTTATGTTACTGTTTTCATGCTACATCATTGGTTAATTCTTGCACTGTAAGTTCTGAATAGGACATATCTTAAAAAGTTTTAGCTATTCAGTCAGGAGATATTGTATTAGGAATGGAATGAAAAAAGAATTGCATGCACAATTCTATCCTTTAGGTCCGGGTAGACGTGTTTAAGCTACGGAATATTTCTGGAGGAATAAAAATTTCCTTTGTCCCATCACCATGGATTTCGTTTTTTTTTTTCGCCTGAATAGTTTCGTTTCCGCAAACACACTGTTTATTGTCGGAGGACTCTGGAAAGTCATTGAAAAAGTTAATTTCAAATTTAATTTAGAGAATCACTAAATCATAGGGGGTTTTGCCACTTCTGATACCAAATTTTTCTATATGATGGATAAATTAAACTTTTAATAAGTATAAAAGTAAACCTTGGTAAGTTTGATATTTATCGTCTTACTTGATGGTCAATCAACTTACATAACAGAATGACAAATCAATAGATCACAAAAGTCATTTTATTAAAAACATCCTTCAGACGTATATACAATTTTTTTAAAAAACCAGAGCGCTTTCGGGTATCATCATACCCTTCCTCAGTGGCGTTAAAATAAGAAAAGTTGCCAACATGCTTAAATACAATCCAATACCCGCTAGCTGAATTTTGCATATCCCAAAATTGACATTACCACAAAACATACTTTATGTATCCATGCACCAGATTTTAAAAAAAATACCAAAATTACAAAATCAAGAAAAATATATTGTCATAAGTCAGTTTAAACATCAAAATACAAAATTAAATTTTATAAATTAAAGGTAACTTTGTGAAGGTTTCATTCGCATGGAATCTGGAACGAGTCGCCAAGCATAACTTAAAACATGGACGGGTCAAAATTACAAATAGAAGTGCGATATAGATAAATAAAAAGGGATTCATAGAGTAAAATAGATGGGGGATTATTACAGCTGATCAAAAGAAAATATTTTTCTAAAAGGGGTTAAAAATTATCTCTAATCACTAATTAGGCAAAAGCAGTCGATTGCCTACCATTTTAAACGTCTTTAGCATGTTCTGTCAATTGAATACCAACTGTACGTTTAATACTGCCTATACAAAACATATCAACGTTATCTGGGGTTAGAAGGGGTACAACATAAACCCCTGCATGACTTTTAAAGTTATCTTTATCCCTGAATTTATCAGTACGAATACGATTAAATAAAGTGATAACAGTCGAGTGCGCGTGTCTAAAATTAAACTCGGTACAAAATTTGATAAGAGGACGAAAAATATTTGGATGGTACGGAAAACTGGCTGTAATAAAAGGCAAATAATCATTAATGCGAATAAGTTTGGAATTGGGTTGAATAAAATCACGGCGAATATTTGAAAATATTTTATAAACAAACTCAAAAGAGTAACCGGCATCCTAAGTTTAAAGATAAAATCAATTTCACTGTTTAAAGACGAGATAGTAACAGCCGCCATTAATATTACTTGATTATGGTCCTGATTTTATGTTAAAACACAGTTTGAGTTTTCCGTGTATTGTGTTTTAACGTTTTTGAATCTATTTTACAGAGAAACGCAAAACCGGGGTTCCATTGTAATAACAAAACTGTAAAATGCCATTCATTTATGATATTCCCTACTAATTTATTTATGATTTTCCCTACTAAGTTTCCTTACCCCATGGTAATGTATAAGGAAAGTACTGGAATCGTGTCCAAGATCATAACTCAAGTTTTCGCTATTTCTAGCTTGACGTCTCTGTATGTGTCTTTCTATCAGTGCAATGCAAGCATCCACTCTCGATAAAAAGTAATAGATCAATTTTTTTTTCAAAAATTGATAGATAAATTACGCATGGGTTACCTTAGATTAGCTTATGATACGATTCAGAAAAAATAATCTACCTTTTTGGCGAAATGGTCCGCAAAAATCGTCAAAATCTAATACAAAAGTCTACATATGCTCAAATGTATCAATTAAATGCTTGTTTAATTAATGCTTTTTATTTAAATGCTTGTTTAATTAATGCTTTTTATTTAAATGCTTGTTTAATTAATGCTTGTTTAATTAAATGCTTGTTTAATTATGCTTGTTTAATTAAATGCTTGTTTAATTAAATGCTTGTTTAATTAACAAATGTATCGATTAAATGCTTTCTTTACTGCGTTTAAAATAACAGGGTTCCAGTATTCACAGATTGCAATAATCGTACTTTAATAATACATTTCAACTGCAAAAATAAATAAGGCAAAAATTACAATATTTATTCAGTATTTGCTTATAGTTATCAAATAAAAAAACAAGAAAGGTCAATCATACATAAAGCATTTCCAACTGAAATGCAATTTTATATAAACATTTCTAAAATGCGATACATTCAGCGCTGATATATTTTAAATTATCACAGTATTACAATAATTTATTATATTTCAAAACTTAAAACTTCATCGAAAAAAATGAACTTTAATCAAATGACATCATCGAAATATACATAGTCTGGCTCTCTACATAAAAGCAATGAATATTTCATTCATATCACTTTTATACTAGACTCCAGAGCTAAATAATTTTGCGTGAAAAAGATTCAGCTATTCTTATACAACTCATCTTACAATCACTTGTTTATATTCTGCATCTATTAAAATTAGACTTTGTTGTAGAAATAATCAAAGTGTGATGATCATTTACACTCAGAAATATTGTCTCCCGGCCACACATACTGCTACCGTTAACCTTAGGGTCGGTCTTGTAGTCTGGGTCTTCAACACTTCAACTCAGAAATATTGTAATTGCGTTGAAGCAGAATATAGATGCCCAGTAAATACGCAAAAATAAAGCGGGTTTAGGACGGATGCAACATTAAATATTTTTTTTTTAATTTTTAAAAGAAAAGAACTTTAAAAGAACTTTAAAACTTTAAAAATCACGATTTTTACACTAGGGAAAAAAATGGATGCCATATTTTATTTTAAAGTGGCTTACGTGATCTCTTCATATAATATGGATGCCATTATTATTTTAATTTTTATTTAAAAAGCTACCGACTATATTTTGCTGAATTTTTTTTTTATATATTTTATAGGACAATTTAAATATTTTCTAAAATTTTCGAAACAATTTGTGAATTTTAACTTTGCTTAGAAAATGTTTGAAGAATTAGGTCCCATAGGGTTCAATGTATTTCGCTTTTTCAACCCGGGTTCAATCCAAAAGTAATTAGGTGATATTATTCATTCACATTCCCATATGTCCCACAGACCGTCTCAACATACTAAAATTTCATTTTGATAAAGTCATTTTTACGGCAGTTATCGTGCAAACTGACAGACAAACAGACAGACAGAATGAACAAAAGTCATAAACATTTTTCAACTATGTTGGAAAGTGTTAAAAAAAAAAGAATGTTAGAGAAGTGAAAACTCCAAAATAATATAAAAAATACTGGTCAGAAGAATAATAAAAATTCCCATACAGGATCATTTACGTTTTCTCGTACAACTGAATTTTGTGAAAGGTGAATGGAATAGGTTACAGAGAGCTTCTATTTCATTTTTACTTTCATATACTAAGTAATATAGCATAAAGAAAGTACTGTTTCTACGAAATTTTTCTAATTCGAGATTTTGGTGCCAATATATGTTTTAAGACTTCCTGAACACGTTTCGACTATTTTTCCAGTACATAATGTCACCCTGTATATGTCTGTGATCAATTTATTATCTACACGATAGCGGTCACACATATTAACGGATTTTCACGAAACTTTGGTATTAAATAATCTAAAACTATATGTTTTTTTTTTTTAATTCGGGCGAAAACTTTGAAATTTATTCGAAATTTTATATTTTATGAACATGGCAACACAAAATTTGACATAATCAAGTATAAAAGGGTTTATTTACGGCTCAATGAGCACGTGACTTAATAGCTTCTATCATTATTGTGAAAAATAGCCGCCAGACGATTTTTCTGGTTCGTGACTTTATTAGCCCCCCCTCGGGGGGGGGGCTTAAATCACTTCCGGGGTTACACTATCAAGTATAGTATTGATGAAAAGATATTTTCAAGTCCTCTAAAGTGGAGGGTAACACTCTATAATTGCAATCATTTGGATCAACGATACCAATTTATCAGAATTTTGACCCAGAATTTTGAATTGAATCAGAATTTTTTGATCAGAATTTTGAATTAAAACCCCTATAAATTACTTAAAAATGATTCTGGTATGAGAAAATCGAGTTTAGCCACATTTTTAGTTAATTTTCCACAGCATTACGACCAGACGATAAAATGTGCAGCTCTGCAATTTTTATTATAACACTAGCCGCCTTTGGCGACCAGCCTGTTCGCTACCCTTGAAAATTCTGACGGTGGCAAATTCTGATCGTTGCAAACTCGCTGGCGCGACCTACCAGAAAGGTGTAAGGTAACTGTTTGGACGGCCAGGAAGTGCCACCCAATTTAGACCGGAACTCAGTGGGGAAGGCATCCACAGGGACTGTACACTCCTTCCCCTACCACCAACCTCTCGGAAGGACTTACGGTCCCACATGTTTAACGTGATCGTACTCCACTGGGCTACTGCGCCTTCGCGACAATCTCCATAACTTTCTTTTTATTCACCCAATTTAGACCGGGACCCAGTGGGGGAGGCATCCACAGGGACCGTACCATCCTTCCCCTACCAACAACCTCTCGGAACGTCTTACGGACCCACATGTTTAATGTGATCGTACACCGCCTGAACACGGAGGCAGTTTAGGCACTGGCGGGAATCGAACCCGGGCCTACCGAGTGCATTTCCCGTGCGCTAACTTCCCGCGCGCTAATTTAAATTTTATAATGACCATATGCTAAGCTCTAATTCCATCATCCTCATTCCATCGTTCCATCATTTAAAATATCCATAAATTAAAACGTTCCATCAATCATCAATATCGTTCCACAAATACATAAATATAATAATTTCAAATACATCACCACAATTCAATCCACCATAATGCAATCATTTAAATTATTTAAAATATCCATTTAAAATATCCATAAATTAAAATATCCATTTAAAATATCATATAAATATAATCATTTCACCCGTTGTATACAACACATATCTTAATTCATTTAAAACCGGAAGGGCGGTGGTCTCCATGGAGACGGGGAGAAAATTCAACGGGTGAAAACGCGGTTCGCCGAGAAATTGGAAATCCTTAGGTCATTAAAATCGCGATCCTGTGAATATTTATAATTATTTCTTGACCAGAGTGGACTTGTAAGAATGCCAGATATTTGACCTTTCTAAAAATGTAAATTATTAGTCGAAATTCTGAGTACTTTTTACTATGCGAGAATTTAAAAACCAAAAATCGTTTTTTTGAGTCAAAAGTGACTTTTGCTTTAAAATCATAAAAAAATATTAGAATTTATCTCTGAGATTTGAAATTGATATATTTTTACTCGAAATTCTCTGCTCTTTCTAGCCGCCTTTGGCGACCAGCCTGTTCGCTACCCTTGAAAATTCTGACCGTGGCAAACTCGTTGGCGCGACCTACCAGAAAGGTGTAAGGTAACTGCTTGGAAGGCCAGGAAGTGCCACCCAATTTAGACCGGAACCCAATGGGGGAGGCATCCAAAGAGACCGTACCCTCCTTCCCCTACCACAAACCTCTCGGAAGGACTTGCAGTCCCACATGTTTAACGTGATCGTACTCCGCGTGAACACGGCTGCAGTTTTGGCAATGGCGGGAATCGAACCCGGGCCTACCGAGTGAAATTCCCGCGCGCTAACCACTGGGCTACCGTGCCATCCGCGACAATCTCCATAACTTTATTTTTATTCGGCCAATTTAGACTGAAACCCAGTGGGGGAGGCATCCACATGGACCGAACCCCCCTTCCCCTACCACCAACCTCTCGGAAGGACTTACCGACCCACATGTTTAACGTCATCGTACTCCGCGTGAACATGGCGGCAATTTTGGGAATCGAACCCGGGCCTACCAAGTGCAAATCCCGCGCACTAACCACTGGGGTGCTTCACCCTCCGCGATATTCTTCATAACTTTCTTTTTATTCACCCAATTTAGACCGGAACCAAGTGGAAGAAGCATCCACAGGGACCGTACCCTTATTCCCCTACCACCAACCTCTCGGAAGGCTTACAGACCCACATGTTTAACGTGATCGTACTCCGCGTAAACACGGCGGCACTTTTGGGAATCGAACCCGGACCTACCGAGTGCAATTTCCGCGCGCTAACCATTGGGCTACTTTGCCCTACGCGACAATCTCCATAACTTTCTTTTTATTCATCCACAGGGACCGTACCCTCCTTCCCCTACCACCAACCTCTCGGAAGGACTTCCGGACCCACATGTTTATCGTGATCGTACTCCGCGTGAACACGGCGGCAGTTCTGGAAGTGGCTGGAATCGAACCCGGGCCTACCGAGTGCAATTCCTGAGCGCTAACCACTGGGCTGCCTCGCCCTCCGCAACTTTCTTTATATTCACCCAATTTAGACGGGAACTCTGTGAGGGAGGCATTCACAGGGACCGTACCCTCCTTCCCCTACCACCAACCTCTCGGAAGGACTTCCGGACCCACATGTTTATCGTGATCGTACTCCGCGTGAACACGGCGGCAGTTTTGGAAGTGGCGGGAATCGAACCCGGGCCTACCGAGTGCAATTCCTGAGCGCTAACCACTGGGCTGCCTCGCCCTCCGCAACTTTCTTTATATTCACCCAATTTAGACGGGAACCCTGTGAGGGAGGCATCCACAGGGACCGTACCCTCCTTCCCCTACCACCAACCTCTCGGAAGGACTTACGGGCCCACATGTTTAACGTGATCGTATTCCGCGTGAACACTTCGGCAGTTTTGGCAGTGGCGGGAATCGTACCCGGGCCTACCGCTAACTTCCCGTGCGCTAATTTACAATTAAAAATGACCATATGCTCTCTAGGCTCTTAATTCCATCATCCTCATTCCATTGTTCCATCATTTAAAATATCCATAAAATTAAAATATCCATCATTCCATCATTTAAAATATCCATAAAATTAAAATATCCATCGTTCCATTATTTAAAATATCCATAAAATTAAAATATCCATTTAAAAAATCCATATCGTTCCATCATTTAAAATATAAATATAATAATTTCTACAATGCATATGGTAAGCTCTTATTTCATTTAAAATCGGAAGCGCGGGAAACGGAAAGTAAAAACCAATTCGGTTTCTTATTGTCCCACCCATCGCTATGCATATACAGAACCGTGACGTCACCTCCACCTTGACGTCCCCACCCACCACCTTCCCTGCTTCTGTGGGGGAGAAACGTCCGTTAAGGAATGCTTTAGCGGATCGCCGAGAAATTGAAATTCGGAAAATCTTAAAATCCCGATCCTGTGGCCAATACGGAATATTTCTTGACCAGATTGGACTTGTAAGAATGCCAGATATTTGACCTTTCTAAAAATGTAAATTATTAGTCGAAATTCTGAGTACTTTTTACTATGCGAGAATTTAAAAACCAAAAATCGTTTTTTTTGAGTCAAAGTGACTTTTGTTTTAAAATCATAAAAAAATATTAGAATTTGTCCCTGAGATTTGAAATTGATATATTTTTACTCGAAATTCTCTGCTCTTTTCGATGGTGTGATTTGTTTTTTTCTACAATGTCTGGATCGTGGAGAAAAAAGAGCAAAAAGGTCAAAAAACGGTCGAAATCGCATAAAACATTAAATAACAAAAAAAATAATTAAAATTTTAAAAATCGGTTTTCACGTGTCCCCTTCCCACCCCCCAGGGTCTCCGATTGCCAAATTTCATAGCTCTCCGACGCGCGGTCGCGAAACGTATAGTGTATAAGACAGACAGACGCACAGACAGACATTGCCTTTTATTATATAGACTAGCCGCCTTTGGCGACCAGCCTGTTCGCTACCCTTGAAAATTATGACCGTGGCAAATTGTAACCGTGGCACACTCGCTGGCGCGACCTTACCAGAAGGTGTAAGGTAACTGTTTGGACGGCCAGGAAGTGCCACCCAATTTAGACCGGAACTCAGTGGGGGAGACATCCACAGGGACCGTACCCTCCTTCCCCTACCACCAACCTTTCGGAAGGACTTACGATCCCACATGTTTAACGTGATCGTACTCCGCGTGAACGCGGCTGCAGTTTTGGCAGTGGCGGGAATCGAACCCGGGCCTACCCAGTGAAATTCCCGCGCGCTAACCACTGGTGTACTTCGCCCTCCGCGACATTTTCCATAACTTTCTTTTTATTCACCGAATTTAGACCGGAACCCAGTGGGAGAGGCATCCACGGGGACCGTACCCTCCTTCCCCAACCACCAACCTCTCGAAAGGACTTACAGACACACATGTTTATTCCGCGTGATCGTACTCCGCGTGAACACGGCGGCAATTTTGGAAATCGAACCCGGGCCTACCGCGTGCAATTCCCGCGCGCTAACCACTGAGCTACTTCGCCCTCCGCGACAATCTCCATAACTTTCTTTTTATTCACCCAATTTAGGCCGTACCCTCCTTCCCCTACCACAAACCTCTCAGAAGGACTCACGAACCCACATGTTTAACGTGATCGTACTCTGCGTGAACGTGGCGTAAGTTTTGGCAGTGGCGGGAATCGAACCCGGACCTACTGAGTGCAATTCCCGCGCGCTAACCACTGGGCTGCCGCGCCCTCCGCGACAATCTCCATAACTTTCTATATATTCATCCAATTTAGACGGGAACCCAGTGGGGGAGGGATCCACAGGGGCCGTATCCTCCTTCCCTTACCACCAACCTCTCGGAAGAACTTACGGACCCACATATTTAACGTGATCGTATTCCACGTAAACATGGCGGCAGTTTTGGCAGTGGCGGGTATCGAACCCGGGCCTACCGCTAACTTCCCGCGCGCTAATTTGCAATTTAAAATGACCATATGCTTAATTCCATCATCCTCATTCCATTGTTTCATTGTTCCATCATTTAAAATATCCATAAAATTAAAATATCCATTTAAAATATCCAAAAGTTAAAATATACATTTAAAAAATCCATATCGTCCCATCATTTAAAATATAAATATAATAATTTATATAGAGCAAAGGAGCTCTATTCAGAACCGTGACGTCACCTTCACCTTGACGTCCCCACCCACCACCTTCCCTCCTTCAACGGGGGAGAAACGAAGCGGCACGCCGAGCGGAATGCCGAGAAATTGAAATTCGGAAACTTTTAAAATCCCGATCCTGTGGGCAATACGGAATATTTCCTGACCAGATTGGACTTGTAAGAATGCCAGATGTTTGACCTTTCTAAAAATGTAAATTATTAGTCGAAATTCTGAGTACTTTTTACTATGCGAGAATTTAAAAACCAAAAATCGTTTTTTTGAGTCAAAAGTGACTTTTGTTTTAAAATCATAAAAAAATATTAGAATTTGTCCCTGAGATTTGAAATTGATATATTTTTACTCGAAATTCTCTGCTCTTTCCGATGGTGTGATTTGTTTTTTTCTACGATGTCCGGATCGTGGAGAAAAAAGAGCAAAAAGGTCAAAAAACGGTCGAAATCGCATAAAACATTAAATAACAAAAAAAATAATTAAAATTTTAAAAATCGGTTTTCACGTGTCCCCTTCTCACCCCCCAGGGTCTCCGATTGCAAAATTTCGTAGCTCTCCGACGCGCGGTCGCTGAACGTATAGTGTATAAGACAGACAGACGCACAGACAGACATTGCCTTTTATTATATAGACTAGCAGCATACCCGTTCTTCGTATGGAGTATATAATATAAAGAAACTTATAATTCGCAATCATGTGCAAATTCTGTTAAAATATTAAATTTATTGCTGATAAAGAGAAGTTTAAGAATATCTGTTCTCACTATGCAAAATTATCTTCACGGGCAGATCTGAAGAATAAAACATCGTGGCCCCTTTTGTAAGCAAATTTACAAAAAAAAAAAAAGGAATTGAATCAATATATGCAAAATAAAAGCATTAAAATTGTATAGGACCCGTACTACTTATATACGCAAATATTAGAAGATATATTCTCTATTATTACATTAAAAGATTACTCGTATTACAATATAAGTCTCAAAAACCTTTGCCGTAATAAATTGAAAATATCAATAATCCCCGTAATCTTTATACCAGAAGGTCGTAATTGATTCAATATATGCCAATACATATCAAAACATATGCCAATGTACCTGTACTACTTATATTGTCGTAGATTAGAAGATATACCTGTGTATTTGTAGAAAATTACTCGTACAACATACAATATATGAGTATAAACAATTTTTGTCATAATAAAACAATGGCATAATAACTTGAAAATATCAATAATTCCTGAATCAATAATCCCCGAAAATATCAATAATAATAATGTTTAAACCTGAAGACCGAATTGATATTATCCAGTCAAAAATGCTATAAGAAAAATCAAATCGTTCTTTTCTAAAATATATTTTATATCCACTTGTTTATTATTCAAATCAAAAAAGTATTAATTAAAATTAACAAACAGATTTAATTTAATTGCGTTTCTGAGCAACATGATATAAGATAGAATCTTTCTCATAAACGTAGAAATTAAATAACCATTTTGATTTCTTTATACTTTTGTTCAGTAAAAGCTTGTGAAAAATAAACCATGGAGATAGATTTCCCATTTAAATCATGTTTCAAACAATTCATGTTTTCAGAAAGTGACTAATTAGCGCAAAAAATCTCCCACCAAACTCAAAGATAAAGTTTTAATTCACTTTCAAACGATTTTCAAGCTTTTCGTTTGGATAAACCACATAGTTAGAGAGTAGAACTCCTAGGAAAAAGTTTCGTTTTTCATTGATATCTCGACAAACCCTGGTCTTAGATACTCGAAAATGGGCTAAATTTATGGGGGACTAGTTCAAAGCTATCCACAAAATTTCATCAAATTCGGTTCAGCCGTTCTCCCGTGATGTTGAGACAAAAGAAAATTTCGTTTTTTACTAATATCTTAAGAACCACTGATTGTAGAAACTTTAAACATAGACTAAATTTTAAGTGGGATCATTTCCAGGCTACCCACAAAATTTCATGAAATTCAGTTCAGCCGTTCTTCCGTGATGACGGGACAAACAGACAGATAGATAGACAGATAGATAGACAGACAGATTTTCAATTTTATTTATACTTCCGGGAACGCCTTCCATCACTACAAAAGCAAAGTGGGTCTTAACCTCTCTGGTCTTAAACCAGGTAAATAAATGTAAACAAGCGGGAAAAGGGAGCTTTAACCTTAGCTTCGAGACAGTACTTCCTCTGTCAAAAAGTATTCCAACCATTCTTTCAGACGTCTAGACGCACATTTAAGATGTGTCGGTGGAAGACTCACATTCAAGATTTGTCATCCTTTCTAAAACTAGGAGAGGAGGTGATATTAAAACCCTCTTTGATTATATAATCCACTTTGTCTCAAGTATCCACAAATTTAAAGCACTTAAATTAATTGCTATAGAGCAATCAGCGTCCTTTTACGAATATACAGGGTGTCCCAAAAAGATTGAAACGCGCTTTAATTCTTTACCTGTTGGAGATAAGTGGGCAATGTAAATTGCAAAAATGTTGAAAGTAAGGTAGAAAATAAGACTACGTTAATGAAATAGTCTTCCCATTAATTTTCAAAAACTTACACTTTTTAAATTTTTATACGACCCCCTTAGACAAATTGGGTCAATTAGAAAATTTTTATTTTTAATGCAACAAGATCATTAAAAATCACCGCATATCTGTATCTTTAAAATCAACTGAATCATGATAAAGGAAAAAATCTGACTTATGTCAATTTTCCGTACCATGTGAAAGGCTGTTTCATCAGTGACAATAGGGATCATAAACAAATTGACGACGGAAATTGTTTAGATCAAAATTACATTAATATGTGTCAACATTATTTTATCACACATGCATCTAAATAAAGCATTACACAGACAGAAATCATATAAAGCAGTGATACTCACTACGCGGTTGGGTATCTTATGTATTGTCATCCAGTTTTATCGGTTTTGTGATATGTCACAAATTTTCATTTCTAATTTAATGTATGGTCCCCATTCACAATGTAAAATTTTCAATTAAATATAATTCGCTCATTTTTAAAGATACATATATGCGGAGTTTTTTTTAATGATCTTGTTGCATTAAAAATAAAAAATTTCTGGTTGACCCAACTTGTCTAAGGGGGTCGTATAAAAATTTAAAAAGTGTAACTTTTTGAAAATTAATAGGATGACTATTTCATTAACGTAGTCTTATTTCCTATCTTACTTTCAACATTTTTCAAATTTACATTGCCCACTTATCTTCAATAGGTAAAGAATGAAAGCGCTTTTCAATTCAAACTGCAATATTATGCAACATCATTCTCCTGAATCTAGACCATTCCATTCACGAGAAATGATAACGTTTTTACAATAGTTTTGTATTTTGACGCTCCAGAATTTGCCAATAGTCACGTGAGTATCAATAAGTCATTAGTTTGGACTCATAATTTGCGAAAAGTACCCAATTTCAATTTACGTGGTACTAATAAAATGCCAGAATAATTGTTTTAGATCTTATCAACCAGTATTAGTTCACTGTGAAAGAAGTAATGTCGTTACACTGTGTAAGGAAAGTCATGTGCTGCCCACATCAGATTTATTGTTCTCCCGAAAATTTTCGATTTCGAGATTTTGATGCCAATATATGTTTTAAAACCTTCTGAACACGTTTTGACTATTTTTGGAGTAATGTCAGTCTGTCTGTCTGTCTGATGTTGCAAAGAACCTTGCTGCCCCAACCAGGAGTCGAACCCTGGATCTCCGAACTGGCCAGCTGACGCTCTACCGTTGAACTACTGGGACGAAATTTCAAACTGTTATCGTAGAAGTCAACCCTGCATTCTCCACCTTCTAATGTCAGATTGGCAAGCAACTGACAATCTAACTGACCACCTCCTGATACTTTTACTTCAGATTAACCTCCTGCAACTACTATTTTTACTCAGGTTAGTATCCTGCGTGGTAGTTATCCTCCTAATTTGAAATCGGCGCTCAATCTTCCAGAATCCACTGAATCCGTACTAGTCGTACAACGGTCACTTTCAGATCTCCGACATCTTTGCACTAACCTACAGGGTTGATTTGTTCGGTCGCCATTGTAAAGAAACTTGCTGCCTCAACCGGAGGAATATATTGGGGAATACCCCGGGGAATACATTGTCTAGCATGTTATCAATCGAAAGATTTTTTTTCAAGCCCTATAATGTGAAAGGTAACACTTTACAGTTGTGATAATTTGAACGATACTGATTTTTCAAATTTTTTTCCTGTAAAATTTGAAAAAAAAATTAATTCTGGTATGGCTAGTCGAGTTGAGTTGAGCCGCAGTTGAGTTGAGTCGAGTTGAGCCGCACTCTAGTTAATTATTTTTATAACGTAAGATATTCGAAATCTATCTCAATAATTGATTATTCAGTTCATTTTTTTTTAAAGTTTTGTAATAAATAGCCAAAACTTTATGTAGATTCTGAACTATTATGTTTACTTGCTCTTCTAAAACTAGACGCTTACTAACATTACCAAGAGATTATTCAATAAAGTTTACCGATTATTTTGGTCTAGACTCAATTTCAGACATCAGTTCACATTAGGATAATCAATTCTGGACTGCTTATTAAATGTCTTGGAATTTAATTAATCAGTAAACAAAACAACTGCACATTAAAGCAATAGAATAGCATCGTTAGACCATGTTCTTAGCACAGAACTAAAAATTTTGGTGGGTTTTCTTGAGGGCATGTTATATTCAGCAATTTTAACAAGAAATTTATGAAGGAGAATTTATATAGTGACAAATGGTTTGTACGCTTTATTTTTGACGGAAATAGTTAAGAATTTTTATTACCTTCTGCATACAGATGCCGTACAGTCATACACATTTTTAAAAAACCGAAGTGACATCTGCAGAACAGGAAATGGAAATTCATACTGGACACCCTGTAACCTCTTTGGAATTCAATGCTGGATCCATATCAATAACTATTTAAGATCTATCTATAGCCAATCCTGAAAAATAGATGGTTCAAGGAATTTTCTTTTAACCGAAAGTGGGGAAAAAACGGAAGTGGAAAGCTTTAGTAAATCCTCTACTTCTTAATCTAATGCTCAATTCATATCAATCGTCATCTAAACAATATCTATAGCCAATCTTGAAATCATAGAGGTTTTAAGAAACATTTTTGAGCCAGAAGTGGGAATCCTTAGCGAACCACTCCATTCTCCTCCGGAATTTGTTGCTGAACACAATCAGTCATCATCTAAGCTATATAGTAGGTTCGGAGAAATAGATGTTCCAAGAAGAAAATAAATTTTTAAAGGCATCTCCAGAACCGGAAGTGGAAATCATTAGTGAACTCTCCAACCACCTCCAGAATTTAATGCTGAATCTATACCAGACATCACCTGTCCTGAGGTATCTACCTCTTTTGGGACACGCCCGATAAGAGCGCGAAAAGAATAAGGCCGTGAGTACATTAACAAAAAAACATTAATTTATTTACACAATATATATATATATTTACAATCATTAAATTAAACAATATTTTTCCATATTTATCTAATGGATTGAAAACCAATTCGAAACAAATCAAGGAGTCTCACAGACTAAATTGTAACAGATGGAAACTGAGCTTATAAATCTGCCTGCCTAACGTTAACTTGTGGGTATTAAAATGGAGAGAGAGAGGAAATAGAATACATATTAGGAAAAGCCCCGAATGGGTAACTCACCAACATCATTTGCAGGCGCCGGTCTGGCACCCTTTGGTTTCTTATCTCCCAGCGGAGCCGACCGTAAAAGAGCTCTTTACTCGCTCGTGTCCAGGAGTTAACTCTCTCATCTCCTTTTCTTCAATTTTAAAACTGTCTCTCTCTCCAAGATTTTAAAACAACCCTCTGAAACGCTGAAAATCCTCTCATTGTTTTCTGGGGCTTGTTCCTTGACCCGAAAACAACATCATTGGCTTTTTAGATCTCTCGGGTCAACCAGCCCTTTTTCAAGCCCCAGCGAACCGATACCCTTTCGGCCGCTCATTCAAAAGGCCCGCCGACCCATGATCCCGTCCAACTCGGACAAAGTTGCATACTTCGGTAAAATGCGATCTCCAAAGGTCCTCCGCACATCCTGTTTTTGAGTGCAGCTGGTATCCATGGGCTGCTCCCCCAAAATAAAATCGTTAACTCTAGATCACACCCCCCGAAATATTGGATCATGGGTTTACCATGTGACATTATCTAAACTCTATCTATAGCAGATCCTGATCAAGAAAAACTTTTGAGTAAAATCAATAGTTTTGCCATCAATAAGTTTTATTGAATTGCTTTTCCCAAAAAATGTGCCAATGAAAATTTAACGAAATTGCAGAAGGCTTTAAAGATAAAAGAACATATTTGTAATGTATTTTGAACTGCCTTTAATTGATTACTGCCTTTAATTACCACCATTGACTGAATATTTGAATTGCGCTTCGCTCATATTGTAGTTAATAAATTTTTTAAATTTCACGAAGTTTTTTGGAGAATATGTTAATCTATTACAGTAAATAAAATTGCTGCTTGTAATAAAAGATTACAAACTTCCTAGAAGAAAGTCGTCACGTGCCAGTTAAGTGAAGAAAATTGTTTCGGGGGCGTTATAAACCCTCCTCTTCAGGCCAAAAGAACAGTATGCGTCCTTAACAACCACTCAAAACGAACTGTCTACAGTTCGTGGCAGATCGTTTTTAGCGGTTGTTAAGAGCGTATACTGTTATTTTGGTCTTAAAAAGAGGGATTATAACGCCATCAAAACAATTATAGTCACCTAACTAACCTATGCCTGCTTTCTTCAAGGAAGTTTTGTAAGTCATTATACCATTATCTGTCCTCATTTGAAAATTATTGTCACAAAACCGTACTAAAATTTGTGGAACATAATTAAATGCCACATCTAATTGCTTAAATTCAGACACTTCCTATTGTTGTCCCCATCCCCTCTTTTCCCCTGAAAATAGTTCTAAATTTTATATTAGAAGTACTAAAAGTACTGATATCCGAACATGCGCTTGATATTAAATACAATTAACTTTCTACTGCTTTATCCCAAATTGTTATTAATGATAATTTCATCCCGCTTTTTGATAAAATTTTTCTTTTAACTCATTGTAATAATTCACGTAATTTTCTGCTTTTCGAAGCCCTCTTTATTACTTTCCTTATATACATAATGTATAAGGAAAGTATTGTGACGGGGTCGAAAATTCGAATTCGAGTTTTCGACGGGAGAGCACGTTTCAAGCATCCCTGATCACGAATCAAGCATTTTTGAAGTGATTTCTGTGTGTGTGTGTGTGTGTGAAAGTATGTGTGTGTGTGTGTGTGTGTGTCAGTGAGCCTGTGGAGACGATAACTGACGAACGAATGGACCGATTCGAACCAAATTTGGTACAAAAATCACAATCCGTAAACACTGGAAGCCTATTGTTTTTATACGCAATCGAATGTTCAGAACCCCCCTAAATTTTCGAATGAAATTTTGAAAAAATCGTCAAAAAATCAAAACCACTAATAAAGTTACGCAAATAGACATTTCTTATGTAATTTTTTATTAGAAAACGATTGGCATAAATTTTAGAACGCTAACATGAACCGTTCTCGAGATATTGCACATTTTTTAAAAAAATTATCAAAAAGTCATAAAATAAAAAAAAATATTTCCTATTGAGAAACATGTTCACTTTTCATATGTAATACCATACGATAAATTGGGTGACATCATTCTCGTGGATCTAGCTCGTTCCATTCATGAAAAAAGATACTTTGAGTAATACGTTTGTATTTGAACGCCAATAGTCATTTGTCTGTTGTAAGAATAACTTATTTCTTCTTCCATAATTCTTGGCGAGATTTTGGCGACGAATTTGGCGGAATGTCGCCCACTTGGTGACTTTTTGAAATGTTGCCAAATTAACGAAAATCTCTCCAAATGAATGAAAATGACGCTAAATCAATGGAAATGACGACTAATACTCGAAAATTCAATATCTTGGAAAGAATATAAATATCTACTCTAAGAAAAACCTATTTTTTTTACTGTAAAAGTAGTAAATTCAGTACATTATATAAGGAAAGTCATGTGTTGCCCACATCAGATTTTTTATATTTATGGGAAGTCTATTTGCAATTTTGACCCTGTTCAAAGCTTCGGTTTCACGTGAGAGAGAAATCCTTATATCTGAATTTTTATGCAACTCATTCAGTTATTTTGTCTTTTAATGTTGTTATTGGTATATAACTCGTGTTGTGTGAACTTCATAATTAAATGCTTTTCATTCAAATGTGTGATCTGATCATTCGTGCGCAAATTTTGTTCGTGGTGTTTGACTGATTGGCAATGACCACTGATGATGGACGTCTGACGTTCGAAAGCGCTCTGATTAGCGAGAGAAGAGCGAACGAACTCTGGTGTTGATTCAGTAAATTATAAGCACTGAGCCAGCTCATGAGAAGAAAATCCTATAATGATACGACAAAACAGATAACAATGCATATAAAAAAATTCAAGTACACCTAAAGTTCCACCGTTCCGACAAAACGCTTAAGACCCTTCAGCTTCACAAGAAAATGATACTTAGGGAGACGAATAATGGCAGAATAGAAATCCGAACTTCCACATATAAAATTAACCCCGTGACATATTTACCGCCCCATAATTCTTTTATGTCTCAAAGAAGGTAAATTTATGTAAATAACTGAAAATGATCATTCCAGACAATACTTCCGCTGTCAAAAAGTATTCAAACCATTCTGCCAGACGTCTAGACAGACATATAAAAATTGTATGCGAAACGGTCACTGTTTGAGGGAGTAGAGGGTGAGGCTGGGGCTTTGATAATAAAATTATATTCATCTTAAAACACCCGGTGGTTTAAAATATTTAAATTAATTATAATGAAATAATACAATGAGGTATAGTCGATAAATAAAGTTCCGTGCTTTTAGGTCTAGACTCCAAACTAAATGGTTCGGTTGAGCCTCTAAACAGACATGTGAGATGAGAACGAGGCTAAACGGGCACTCATTATTGAAGTTTCGGGACAATTAATAGAGAGTGAATATTCCGAAGTTCAAATAAGTCAGATAGTAAAGGTTAAAAATATAATTCGATATGTGAAGACTCAACTGGAAATCCATGATCTTCAAGAGTTAAATGCAGCATTCAAGTATGTTGTTAAATATGGCTTTATTGGAAATCAAACCATTACATAACTGGCATTTCACAAAATACAAAGTTAGAAAACAATTAAACAAGCAAGATCAATCATGCATAAAGCATTGATAATGAACACATCAACTTCAATGCAACTTTATTTACACATCTCTAAAATGCAATACATTCAGAGGTAATATTTTTAAAATTATCACAATACTACAATAATTTATTATATTTGAAATCTCCATCGAAAAAAAATGAACTTTATTCAAATGACGTCATTAAAATATAAATCGTCTGGCTCTCTGTGAAAAAGCAGTAAATATTCCATTCATAAACTTGTATTCTATTCCTTTCATTCATTACAATGTTACAATAATTTATTCACCTTTCTGGTAGGTCGGAGGGTCTGAGTCTCAACTTAAAAACTTAAAACCATGGAGGTGAATGTAATTAAACTCTATGCTTAAAACTTCATCGAAAGAGTCTGCTATAAAATCGTCTGTTTCTCTATGTAAAATCCATGAATGTTTCATTCATATCAACAATATTGCAGACTCCAGAGCTAAATAATTTTGCCTTAAAGAAATTCAGTAATTCTTATACAACTCATCTTACAGCTTGATGTGTTTACATTCTCCTTAAGTGAAAATTAGGCTCCGTTGTAGAAATAATCAAAGTTTGATGATCATTTAAACTCAAATATACTGTAATTGCGCTAATTCAGAATATAGATGCACAGAAATTAAGCAAAAATAAAGCGGTTTTAGGACGGATACAACACTAAATATAAAATAAAAAGAACTTTAAAAATTACGATTTTGACACAAGATGGATGCCATATTTTATTTTGAAGTGGTCACGTGATCTCGTCATATGAAATGGATGTAATTATTATTTTAATTTTTATTTAAAAATCTACCAAATATATTGCTGAAATTGTTTTTATATTTTTTATGGGATAATTTGAATATTTCCTAAAACTTTCGAAGCAATTTGTGAATTTTAAATTCGCTTAAAATATGTTTGAAAACTGAGGTGCCATAGGGTTCAATGTATTTCATTTTTTCAATCCGGGTTCAATCCAAAACTAATTGGGTGATATTATTCATTTATATTCCCATAGGTCCTACAGACCATTTGAACAACATACTAAAATTTCATTTTGATAAAGCCATTTTTACGGCAGTTATCGTGCTAACGGACAGACAGATAGACAGACAGACAGAATAACCAAAATCATAAATACTTTTCAACTATGTTGTAAATTGGGGATCAGCCTCAGGGACAGTTCATATATAAGTTCTAGCTTCCCAATACAGTCTGCAAACATCACCGTGCTGCTGGGAATCTTTATCTAAACACAAGCACACTGGTTTCAATTTTAAAAACCTGTTTTTTTATGTAAAAAACGCTTATAGCTGCGTTATCCGACTGAAATCGGAGTGTTACGAAGCATGTATCTCCGCTTACGAAGCTTATATCTCCGAGCTTAATCGATAAAAATAGAAATGCTTACTTTCACTCGAAATATCTTATATAAAAAGTATGTATATACAATAAACGACAAAAATGTTAATAGGAAATCCAGTTTCCAGATAAGTGTAATGCCAGAAATGTAAAGTAATAAATATTTGGAAGGATTAAAAAATAATGGAACTAGGAATGCGGGCGGATTATCCCCACGCTAAGCAGATGGGCGATAATATACAGGTGGCCCCATATCTTACATACCACGCCCATGTTTACATACCACACTAAGCCGTTTGGCGGCAACCGAGACGGCGACGCCATGTCTACGGATTAGCCCTCAGCTCTACATTTCAGCACGTGGACCGCCGACCGAAAAAGGGATATAAGTGAGAGTTGCTCGAAGTGGGAGTCAGAATTGGTCAAGGCAGGCTGTTGGAGTTAGACTAGTCAAGAAGAAGCGACGGTAGCAGAGTTAAGAGTTGTGTGTGCGTCTCTGATATAGGAATTCGAAGGAGAGCTCATGTTCATCTGGGATTGCAAGTGTAAAGTGTCACAAAGCACCGGTGTTACCCAAGTTATATGAAAGAAGATCAGGTACCGTACAATTAAACTATATGAGGATAACCTCTTTGTCTAAATTTGTGTTTTTAAGGAAAAGCTAATTAATGCATCCCACCACGTGCTCCAACCAAATATCAATTCATCTGGCATTACACCCCCCGAACTACCATTGAGATGTATTCCACTATTGTGATATTTATTTAATTTGTAAAACTAAAAGAGTGTAAATTGAGTATGTGATAAATAAATGTTTGTTCCTTTACTATTAACCTTAATTTTTAGTTTGTTAACTTAGTATCCCGTTAAGCACAGAAATAGGTGGGTTTTGCGGCCACCAACGCAATGTACACAGCAGTAAGTTTTAGAACAGATTACATGTATAATTAATATACTAATAAATAATTAATTTAATGTAAAATGCATTTTTGAAAATATCAATTTTAATCAACAAAATTAATAATCGGCACAATAAGTAATCAGTTTTTATAAAGTTCTTATAATTTTTGAGTTTGAAGATTAAAATTGTTCCGTTTTTAACACTTTACAACAAAGTTGAAAAGTGTTTATGACTTTGTTCATTCTGTCTGTCTGTTTGTCTGTCTGTCTGTCTGTCCATTATCACGATAACTGCCGTAAAAATGACTTAATCAAAATGAAATTTTAGTATGTTGTTCAGACGGTCTGTAGGACCTATGGGAATATAAATGAATAATATCACCCAATTAGTTTTGAATTGAACCCGGATTGAAAAAATGAAATACATTGAGCCCTATGGGACCTAATTTTTCAAACATTTTTTAAGCGGATTTAAAATCCACAAATTGCATCGAAAATTTTAGATAATATTCAAATTGTTCCATAAAATATATTAAAAAAAATTCAGCGAAATGAATTTAGTAGTTTTTTAAATAAAAATTAAAATAATAATAACACCTCTTATATGAAAGGATCACGTGACCATGATATGAAAAGATCACGTGACCCGCTTCAAAATTATATATGACATCCATCTTGTCTCAAAATCGTGATTTTTAAAGTTCTTTTTAATTCATATTGAGTGTTGTATCCGTCCTAAAACCACTTTATTTTTGCTTAAATTCTGTGGATCTACATACTGAAATAAAGCAATTACAGTATATCTGAGCTTAAATGCTCATCCAAATTTGATTATTTCTACAACGAAGCCTATTTTTCACCTATGTAAAATGTAAACAGCAAAATACGTAGAATGAGTTGTATTAGAATTGCTGTATTTCTTTAACACAAAATCATTTAGTTCATGGAGTCTGCATAGCTGATATGAATGAAATATTCACTGATTTTACAAAGAGAAGGACGATTTTCTTCGCTGAAGTTTTAAGCATAGAGTTTAATTACTTGTAGCTCCATGGTCTTAATTTTTAAATAAAATAAATTATTATAGTATTGTGATGAATGAAATGAATGAGAAATTGTTTTTAAATCAAATGCTGCTTTTATAGAGAGATCCAGGCGTGTTATTTTTTCTATGACGTTATTTGAATGAATTTCAGTTGTTTTCAATGAAGTTTTCAAATATAATAAATTATCGTCGTATTATGATAATTCTAAAATTATTACCGAGGAATGTATCACATTTTAGAGCTGTTTAAACCAAGCAATTTATATTTTAACGCCGTCATTTGAATGAATTTCATTTTTTTCGATGAAGGTTTAAGTTTTCAAATATAATAAATTAATGTAGTATTGTGATAAGTTTTAAAATATTCCCGAGGAACGTATTGCATTTTAGACATGTTTAAATAAAATTGCACTGAAGTTGGAAAGTGTTTCATAATCAATGCTTTAAGCATGATTGATCTTTCTTGTATTGGCGAAATCCATGAACAGGGCATTAATAAAGTGCATTAATCGCCAATCTATTGGCAGGCTCTATAGTTATCATCATATCTATAGTTATAGCTTTATTATTGTATCATAACCGTAATACAGCGTTTTAAGAATTGCCACGAGTTTCTGTCTGTCCATACAAAAAAAAAGACTAGAAAATAGGTTTTTTAAGTTTGTTATCTTGCCTCTTCGAAATTTTACAGCTGACCCAGTTATTTGATATTGTGGGGTTATGTCTCAAAATTTGTCGGGGGGGGGGGTAGAGAGAGAAGAACAAACGATGCGAAAAGAAACACTTGCTTCCTGGACAGTCTCCTGAATAGAGCAGAGAAAAGAAGACGGTATTCGGCCAGCCCGAGTGGATGCTACATGTAAAAATCGAGAATCTGTACATTTTGTAAATATCAGTATATATATATATAAGAAAAATGCTTCTACAAAATCTCAGTAGCACAAACTAGCTGTGAAAGCTCAAAGGAAAGAACCCTTGAGTTGGCTCAGAAAATTATAATCACGTAGCCAGCTAGTGACAAGGATTTTAATATTTTTTTTATCTTTTAATTATTATGCTCCCGAAGAGGTTATCAAGTGTTTAAGAGCTGTGAACTAAATATGAATTTTAAAATTTGTTTCCCCAAAAGAAGCAATTAGATTAATAATTGAGATTTTACTCCACAATATGATCTTGAAATGTGTCCAGTTTTTGATACTCCATTCGAATATTTTTATAGTTTTTATTTGATTTTCGTACCCTTTTCAGTACGTTTTTCCTCTCTGTTTTCTAATAAACCAATGGCATCCTGTCTTTGAGTTGGGATGAAGTAACTCTAATATTCCTATTTTTTCGTATTTTTTTTTATTTCAAAATTAATTAACATTTCGAATATTTGATGTGTTTTTTTTCCCTTTCAATAGCTGCAAAATTGAAATATTTAGAATTTTTCGTTTCTACTGTGTCCGATATTTTTATTCCACTTGAAAGTAAAGAAACTAAGAAAGCCACAACTAAAGGAAATCGAAAACTCGTCATTTTCAAGCCCACTCCACACTTGTGACTTCCCGAAAAATCACATGACTGTGTGCGAAAGAGTGCATAAGTGTGCAAAAGAGTATATAATTTCAGAATAACTTCATCGAGTGTACCATAACAATGAGGTCTACTAATAAAGCGTATATTACTTGTCACCCTATAGAAGCTCTTTCATAAATTTCTTTTGTATATTAATTTTGCCTAATGAAATAAATATTCTTACTACCTCAATTTTCTTAAAGTTTTTTAAGCAATCGCTTATCAAGACAAATCTTACTTGTCTGAAATTTATTTTGCAGTCTAGACCGAAAAATATACTGAACCTTATTAAATAACCACACCCCATTGCATTATAATTAATTGAAAAATTTCAAACTACTAGATGGGGGACAAAGGGGACTTTGTAATGACAAAGTCCCTTTGTAAGACAAAGGGACTTTGTAATCAGCCTACCCACATCCCCTGCTTCCAGAAGTCGCATCCCCCGACAAATTTTAAACGTCTGTCTAGACGTCTGATAAAAAGCTGGAATACTTTTTGACAGAGGAAGTTCTGTCTCAAATGTTGAGTTAAAGTCCCACATATAGCTTGTTTATACTCATTTACCTGAGAGCGTTATACCTGGCGGTAAATTCTTCGTGATAAAGTTTTGAAATAAACTTTTGAACTTTATATTTCGTGTGTCTATAGGACAATGTCACCCACACATTTTTATCCTGAAATGTGCCTTGCGCTGATGTATGTTTAGAAGAAAATTTAATTAAGTTATTTCAAAACAATGGAGATTTAGAGGTTGTGTGGAAAAATCGGTGACAAAAATGGGTTTTGAGAAAAAATGTTCTTTGAAACATCTATTTCTCAGGATCTACAATAGATAGATCTGAGGTGATGACTGATTTGGATGTGGCATCGAATTCCGCAGGAAGTTTAGGGTATTCACTAAGGATTCACACGTCCGGGTTTTTTCATTTGCTGTTTTAAAATGTTCATTTTACTTGAAGCATCTGTTTCTCCATATTGGCTATACATAGATAACTGATTAACTGATATGAATTTAGCATTAAATTCTAAAGGAGGTAAAATGCTTAACAAAGGATATACACGTCCGGTTCCTTTTGCACAAAAAATTCTTGAAACATCTATTTCTCCTGATTGGCTATAGATAGATCTTAGATAATAAATGATATGAATTTAGAACTAAATTCTGCAGTAGATAAAGTGATTTACTAAGAATTTTCACTGCCGATTCATTCTGAACTTCTGTCTCAAAAATTTACATTTCCCTTAAAACATCTATTTCTTGGAATATGTTATAGACATAACTTAAATGATGACTGATAAGGATTCAGCATCAACTTCCGAAAGAGGTGGTGGGGGAGGGTGGATACGAAAGATTTGCACTTTTGGATTAATTAACTTCCTGTTCAAAAATTTCCTTCAAACATATATTCCTTAGGATTGGCTACAGATAGAGCTTAGATAATAACTGATATGGATTCAGCATTGACTTCCAGATGGGGTTGACGGGTTCACTATCAATTTCCACCTCCAGGTCTCAAAGTGTCACGTCCAGTTTCCGAAAATTCGTGTGACTGTACGCAATAAGCATACAATGGAGAATAAAGTAATTATTCCGTCTGAAATGAAGCGTACATACCATTCTCTAGTACATGAAGGCTCCTTTATATATTTCTTGTGTACATTATTCTGTCTAATGGAAACTTTGTTCCCATATTACCTCGCTTTTCTGTACCTTTTGTGATCAATCGGTTATCAAAACTAACCGTACGTATCTAAAATGTAGTTTGGAGTGTGGGAGACCGCGGACCCCCGATGGTGGGGGAAAAGCTCGAACTCGGAACCTTTAGATTGTTGATCTCACGCTATGCCGTCAAGCCCAAAAGAATTCTTCAAGGCCGAGGGAATAATCGGGGATATCTTTCGCAACAGTGAGTGACGCAATACTGCAGCCCACCACACACTCCCTTTCTTGGTGAGAACGTAGATAGGATATCTACGGACGAGAAACTCGGTTGGATTTCAGTGAGGAGAAGGGCCAGCCGGAAAAATCCCAACGCGTCTCCAAACTGAAACTCAGTCGGAAGCTGAAAAGCCGGCAGGTGTGTCGTAGCTCATCCTGCCGCGTCGTGCGGTCAGTCGTTGTCAACCAGGAGAGGAGAAAGTGTGCTTCATCTGTAGCGCTGCCATCTTGTAAGAGAAGTGAGATCGTTGAAAAGAGAGAGACGGTTGCGTGCTCGTATGTCCAAAGTCACCAACTGTGTGTGTTCCGGCCACTCAAACAGCTACTCGTATCCTAGGGTGAGTCGAGTGGTCTGGGTCTTCGACCAACTGTGTGTGTGGGGGGGGGGAGCGGATCCCCGATGGTGGTGGATAGGTTCGAACTTGGAACCTTTAGATTACTGATCCCGCGCTATGCCATGAGTCAGAAAAAAATTCTTCGAGGCCGAGGAAATAATCGGGGATGCCTTTCGTAACAGTGAGTGCAATGCCCGCTACAGGAGTCTAGACAGAAAACCACGCTGAACTTTATTAAACAACCACACCCCATAATTTTAAAATTTCGAACAACTAGATAGATAAAACAAAATGGTTTTATAATAACTTTCCCATGTTCCCTATTTTCAGAAGTGATGACAGTTCCTCCGACAATTCTTAAATATTTGTCTAGACGTCTGGCAAAAGACTGGAATGTACTCTTTGGCAGAGGAAGTAGTCTCGAATGTACTTTTTGATAGAGGAAGTACTGTCCCGAATGTACTTTTTGACAGGGAATAGTAGTCTCGAATGTACGTTTTGACAGAGGGGATACTGTCTGGAATGTATCGTTTGACAGACGAAGTATTACCTGGAAGGAAGTACTGTCTCCGGTTTCTTCACATCCGTTTAACTGATAAATTGTTTCTGATAAAATATTGAAAAAAAATTTTGGGCATTATATTGCGAGTGTCTATAATAATTTGTCACATACTAATAGTTTTATTTTGCATGTCTCTTTCGCTGAAGTATGGTTTAAATAAAATTTAATTTAGGATAGGATTAGCACAGTGAGAAATATATAAAATCCAACATAATCGGAAAATTTAATAGTGTAAGAAAAATTTTAATACAGATAAATACTGTCTTTAACATCACCTGATATATAAAATTTTTAATTACCATCAAAAGTTTTTAAAATGAGATAAAAGATAAACATATAAAATTTTGTTTCTGATACAGCATATGGGGTACAATGTAACATAATATGTCCAATTACGAAAGGGAAACTAGAAACAAATAAAAAAAACCTCAATCATTGTGTAAAATATCAAAGACTTTTATTCACATTTAAATTAAAAAAATTACCTTTGTGCCATTTCTTGTCAAAAGTGCTGATAACAGGCATTTAATCTCTTCATTTGGGACAGAAGTAACATCTATTGCAGATAGTCAAATAAAAAGATTTAAAGTATTTTCACTCTTACGTAAAAAAATAACTTCCAAATACTTGTCTTTAACAGCTGACTACATTACCATCGCAATATAAAAAATCTAATGTGGGCAGCACATGACTTTCCTTATATAATTCAATGAATTTACTACTTTTACAGCAAAAAAAAATCTGATGTGGGCACCACATGACTTTCCTTATATAATGCAATGAATTTACTACTTTTACAATAAAAAATAGGGTTTTCTTCCAGTAGATACTTATATTCTTTCCAAAATATTGAATTTTCGTCAATTAGACGTCATTTTCATTGATTTAGCGTTAATTTTATCCATTTGGCGAGATTTTCGTTAATTTGGCAACATTTTAAAAAGTCGCCAAGTTGGCGATATTTCGCCAAATTCGTCGCCAAAATCTCGCCAAGCGTTATAGATGGAGAAATAAGTTATTCTTATAGCATATAAATGATTATTGGCGTTCAAATACAAAAGTATTGCTCAAAGTATCTTTTCTGGTGAATGGAACAAGTTAGATCCACGAGAATGATGTCACCAAATTTATCGCATGATATTACATATGAAAAGTGAACATGTTTCTCAACAATTAATATATTTTATTTAATTTATGGGATTTTTTGATAAATTTATTTTTAAAATGTGCAATATCTCGAGAACGGTTCATACTAGCGTTCTAAAGTATGAGTCAAGCGTTTTCTAAGGAAAAATTACATAAGAAATGTATATTTGCGTAACTTTATTAAAGGTTTTGATTTTTTAATGATTTTTTCAAAATTTCACTCGAAAATTTAGGGGGGTTCTGAACATTCGATTACGTTTGAAAACAATAAGCTTCCACTATTCACGGATTGTGATTTTTGTACCAAATTTCATTGGAATCTCTAAATTCGTTCGTGAGATATCGTCTCCACAGACTCACTGACACACACACACACACACACACACACACATACATTCACACACACATACATTCACACACACACACGCAGACATCACCTCAAAAATGTTCAATTCGTGATCAGGGATGCTTGAAACGTGCTCTCCCGTCGAAAACTCGAATTCGAATTTTCGACTCCGTCACAATACTTTCCTTATACATTACGTATATAAGGAAAGTAAAAATTGCTTGTCACAAAATTCTACGAGAATAAAGTCTTCATCAATTGACTCACAATTAAACTCTTTAAATGTAAAAGGTAGACGCTTGAGCGTATCAACATCGTCTGATGAATAATTATCAGACTATAACAATATAGTCTAAAGAAATTCGTAGATTGTCTTACTGATGAAGAGAAAGAAACAATTCTTTCTATTCATCAGTAAGACAATCTACGAATTTCTTTTCTATATTTTTGACAATATTTTCCCCATACTTTAGATTTTATGTTTTTTCTTCTAAAAGTTGTTTTTCAGTTGCAGTGATACCTTTTCTTTTTAACGTTCCTTCTTTAGTGCACTAATTTCTTCTATTTTCCACTTTTAGATATACTCTGACGTACTTTGGATCTAAGAAAACATTGGATAATGCTGCAGAACATAAGGACTTGTTTGTAGCTATTCTCATCCATGTTTAATAAATCATTCTTTTCTATTGAATTTGTCTTTCCTCTAGTAAAACCTAAATAAATTATTTTATAATAAATTATTTGCTAAATAAATTAATTTATTTAAGAAATTTGATACGTGGAGATATTTTGCTAGAAATATCTTTACAATGATACAAAATTAATAGGTTTCAGAAAATATTAAATTCCTCTGAAGTGAAATTTTCGATGCACAATATGCACGAAAACGTGGATAGTGAAAATTTGAATGTCCTCGGATATTCTGTTATAAAACATAAATAAATTGTTTTATTCAGGAAAGTAGATGAGTGGAGATATTTAGGGAGAAGAATATTTGCAACGGTACCAAATTTATAGGTTTCATAAAATATTAAATTCATCTGAAGATTGATTGAATTTTTCGATGCACAATATGCACAAAAACAAAATTTTGAAAATTTTCAATGTCCTCGGATTTTTTTTTTTTTTTTTTTTTTTTACAAAACATAAAAAAAATATTTTATTCGAGAAATTTGATGCGTGGAGATATTTTGGAAAAAAAATCTTTACATCTATATCAACTATATTGGTTTCAGGAGAAAATTAATTCCTCGAAGAGGCATTAAAATTTTCGATACACAATATGGACGACGGGACGGGACCGGACTTTGAATACTTTTTATTGCCTCAGATTTTTTCTTATAAAACCTAACTAAATTATTTTATTTAGGATATATGGTACGTGGGGATATTTCAGGAGAAATATCTTTGCATCGATACTGAATTTATAGGTTTATGAAAATATTAAATTCCTCTAAAGAGTGATTAAAACTTTTTATGTACAATATGCATGAAAACGTTATTTTGAGAAATTTTAATGACCTTAAATTTTTTCCAGTAAAACCTAATTGAAGTATTTTATTTAGAAAATTTGATACGCGGAGATATTTCGAGAGAAATTCCTTTAAAACGATACCAAATTTATAGGCTATAGAAAATATTAAATTCCTCTGAAGAGTGATTAACATTTTCAATGCACAATATGAACGAATACGGGATTTTGAACATTGTCTATGTGCTCAGATTTTCTGTTATGAAACCAAAATATATTATTTTATGTAAGAAATTTGGCACGTGGAGTAATTTCAGGTTAAATATATTTTCAACGATACCGAATTCATACGTTTTATAAAGTATTAAATTCCTCTGAAGAGCGATTGAAATTGTCTATGCACAATATAGACGAAATCAGGATTTTGAAAATTATCAATGTCATCAGATTTCTCCTATAAAACCTTAATAAATTATATGAAGTATAGCGTATTGATTCCTTTTGATTTTTGTGCCTCTTGAGCAGTCTCTTCGTTTAAGTTTAAATATATTAATTAGAACCTTGCGTATGAGAACTGGCTGGCTTAGTGTTCATGCTGTTTTCCTCTAACTCTAGTGAGTTCGAGTCGTTTTGGTATTTGTGTTTTCATGATCAGTCTCTTGGTGAGATTTAAATAGATTAATTAGGACTTTGTAAGTGAACTTAACCAACTTAGTGGTCATTTTGCCAATTCTAGAGACTGTGAGTTCGTGTCCATTGACTTGCAGTGAGACTAACGAGTTGAGAATTTTTTTGTTTCTGTGCTTTTTCTGATCAGTGCCCTCAAGTTCTATTCCTCCAATTCCAGGGACTGTGTATCTCTGTTAAGTTAACAATATTATGATTAATTTAAATAGATTAATAAGGATCGTCAGTATGTGAATCGACCAGCTTAATGTTAACGTTGCCTTTCACCAATTCCGGAGATTGTGATTTCGACGTCATCCACTCGCGTTGAGTATAATGTGTTGAGTCTTTTTGATTTCTGTGCTTTTCCTAATCTGTTTTCACATTAAGTTTAAAAAGATTAATTAGGGTGTCAGGAAAGTGAGATGGCTGGCTCAGTGATTATGTTGCATATTTCTAATTCTAGAGGTTGTGGGTTCGAATCCATCGCTCAACTCGTGTTTTTTTCTATCATGTTCAGTTTTTTTTTTTATTTCTGTGCTTTTCCTGATTAGTCTTTCCGTTCAATTTAAATATAATAATTAGGATCGCCTATATGTAAACTGGCTGGCTCGGCGCTCATATTGACTTCATCCAAATTCTGAGGCTATGGGTTTGAGTCGTTTTGGTATTCCATTTTTGATTAGTCTCTACTTTAAGTTTAAATAGAATAATTATAATCTTAGAAACATGAGTTGGCTGGCTCAGTGGTTATGTTGCCTGTTTCCAATTCCATAGGCTGTGGGGTCTAGTAAACAGACTTATTTTGATTCTAGCGAGTTAAATTATTTTGATTTCTGTGCAATTTATAAGTCTCTCCTTTAAGTTTAAATAGATCAAGTAGACTTTCCGGGATGTGAGCTGGGTGGCTCAGTTATCATGTTGCATGTTTACAATACCACAGGCTGTGGGTTCCAGCCCATACTATCGCTTTGATTCTAGCTTGTTAAGTATTTTTGATTCCAGTGCTTTTTCTGATCAGTTTCTCCATTAAAATTAAACAGATTAATTAGGTTCTCATAGATGTGAGCTGGCTGGCTCAGAGTTCATGTTGCATGATTCTTATTTTCGAGGCTGATGGTTCGAGTCCATCGCGTTGCATATAGGGTGTTCCGTCTTTTTGGTTTCTCTGTTTTTTCTGATCAGTCTCTCCGATAAGATTGAATAGATAAATTAAGCTCTTAAAAATATGAACTAGCCGGCTCCGAGGTCCAGTCTCCTTTTCCAGTTCCACAGGTTGTGGGTTTGAGTCAAACAATCTCTTGGATTCTAGCGAGTTAAATGATTTTTATTTCTGTGCTTTTTCTGATCAATACTCCGTTAAATTTCAATAGATGAAGTAGGCTCCCAGGCATGTGAGCTGTCTGGTTCATTGGTCACGTTGCATATTTACAATCCCAGAAGCTGTATGTTCGAGTTCATCCATTCGTTCTGATTCTAGCGGGTTGAGAATCTATAATTTCTGTATTTTTTCTGATCAGGCTCTCTGTTAATTTTAAATAGATTAATTAGACTCCCAGGCTCGTGAGCAACCTGGCTCAGGGGTTATGTTGCATGTTTACAATTCCGGAGGCTGTGGGTTCGAGTCCATCCACGTCCGCTGAGTTTAATGTGTTGTGTCTTTTTGTTTTCTGATCAGCGTCTCCGATAAGGTTAAATGTATCGCTTTGATTCTAGGGGGTTAAATCATTTTGATTTCTGTGCTGTTTCTGATTTGTATCTCCGTTAATTTTAAGTAAATTAATTAGGATCTCAGAGATGTGAGCTGGTTGACTTAGTGATCATGCTGCACATTTCTAATTCCAAGGGTTTCGAGTTCATGCAGTAGAGTCATTTTGTTTCTTTGCTTTTTTTGATTTGTCTCTCCATTAATTTAAATAGATTAATTAGGATCTCAGAGATGTGAGCTGGTTGGCTCAGTGGTCATGTTGCACATTTCTAATTCCAGGGGTTGTGAGTTCGAGTTCATGTAGTATAATCATTTTGTTTCTGTGCCTTTCCGATTTGTCTCTCCGTTAAGTTTAAGTAGATTAATTAGGATCTCCGAAATGTGAGCTGGTTGCCTCGGTGGTCATGTTGCATATTTCTAATTCTAGGGGTTGTGAGTTCATGCAGTATAGTCATTTTGTTTCTTTGCTTTTCTGATTTGTCTCTCCGTTAAGTTTAAATAGATTAATTAGGCTGTCAGGGGTGTGAGTTGCCTGGCTCAGTGGACTTGCTGCATGTTTTCAATTCCAGAGGCTGTGAGTTCGCGCTGAATAGTCGTTTTGTTTCAGTGCTTTTTCTCACCAGTCTCTCTGTTAAGTTTAAATAGATTAATAAGGATCTCAGAGGTATGAGCTAGTTGGCTCGGTGATCATGTTGCACGTTTCTTATTTCAGAGGCTGTGGGTTCGAGTCTATCCATTCGCGCTATGTTGAGTTCTTTTGCTTTCTGTGCTTTTTCTGATCAGTCTCTTCTATAAGATTAAATAGATTAACTAGGCCTTGAATGTGAGCTGACTGGCTCGGTGGTCCTGTCGCATGTTTTCAATTCCATAGGATGTGAGTTCAAATCAAACCACTCGCTTGGATTCTAGGGGGTTAAATCATTTTGATTTCTGTGCTTTTTCTGATAATTATCTCCGTTAAATTTAAATAGAATAATTAGGCTCTGAAGAGCGTGAGTTGGCTGGCTCATTGATCATGTTGCATGTTTATAACTCCAGAAGTGTGTTCGAGTCCATCCACTCGCTTTGATTCAAGCGTATTGAGGAATCTCAAATTCTGTACTTTTTCTGATTAGTCTGTCTGTTAATTTCAAATAGATTAATTAGGCTCGCAGTGATGCGAACGGCCTGGCTCAGCGGTCATGTTGAGTGTTTTCAGTTTCAGTGACTGTGATTTCGAGTCCATGCAATGTAGTAGTTTTTGTTTCTGTGCTTTTTCTGATCAGCCTCTCCGTTAAGTTTACATAGATTAATTAGGATCTCATACAAGTGATCTGGTTGGCTCAGTGGTCATGCTACTCGTTTCTTATTCCAAAGACTGTGGGTTCGAATCCACCCACTCGATTTGTGTTTAGCTTTTTTGGTTTCTGTTCTTTTTCTGATCAGTTTCTCCGATAAGAATGAATGGATTAATAAGGCTCGCAAGAATGTGAGCTGGTTGGCTCAGTGGTCACGCCAAAAGTTTCCGGTTCCACAGGCTGTGGGTTCGAGTCTGGCCACTCTCTTTGATTCTAGCGGGTTAAATTATTTTGATTTCTGTGTTTTTGCTGATAAGTATATCAGTTAAATTTAAATAAATTAATTAGGATCTCATGGAAGTGAGCTAGTTGGCTCAGTGGTCGTATTGCACGTTTCTTATTCCAGAGGCTATGGGTTCGAATGCATCCTCTAGCTTGTTAAGAACTTTTGATTTAGGTACTTTTTCTGATTCGTCTCTTCATTGAGTTCAAATAGATTAATTAGGCTCTCAAAGATGTGAGATAACTAGCTCAGTTGTCTTGTTGCAGGTTTCCAAATCCAGAGGCTGTGGGTTCGAGTCTATCAAGTCGTTTTGGTATTTGTGCTTTTTCTGATCAGACTCTACGTAAAGTTTAAATAGATGAATTAGGATTCCACGAATGTGAGCTGGCTGGCTCAGTGGTCATGTTCTCTGCTTCCAACTCCAGAGGCTGTGAGTTCGAGTCAATCCATCTGCTTTGAGGTGTTTGTGCTTTTCTCAACAGCAAATTTTTGCCATCTGGCATTAAAATTATTAATAATTCTCACAGGAAGTGACGTAACGGAAGTGACGCAACGGAAGTGACATACAGGAAGTGACGTAACGGAAGTGACGTAACTTCCGGTATGATTGCTGAGAAACGGGGGAAAAAAAGAGACCTGCCGTTTTCAAAGTTGAATAAAATTTTGGGACTTCGTTGACAGGAGTCACGTGGTGCAAAACGATCCCTGCACGAACTTTGGACGAGGAAGGGTGGCGGCTCGACACCGAAGCCAGCGGGCCCGAAGAGAAACCCCACCAGCAACGGTGGAACCAGCTCACCGCTCGTCCTCCATCTCGTGCAGATAATTTAGTAAGAAATATAAGAAAGTTAGATTTTAGAGCAAAGAAGAATTATAAGAAAGATTAGAACTAAGACGATCGATTTTATCCCCAGACCTCCCTCCCCTAAATTCTCTTCCACCTTATCATCTACAACCACGCAACTCTTTACCCATATGGGATACGAACCCTTAGCCTAAACCCCCGCAACTTGACGCCCAAAGCCTCTCGGCCAAGAGAGCGCCGACATCAGCTTCGATTTTGGTGTATTTGACTTTAACTTTTTTAAAATATCCGTTTAAATAATCTGAAAAAAGTTGGTTAAAATGTTCCCAGGCGGGATCGAACTGCGAGTCTAAAGATTCGCAACCTGACGCCCTAAGCCTCTAGGCTACAGGAGCGGCGACACGGTTTCCGATTCTAGTGTATTTGAGTTTAACATTTTAAGATGTCCTTTTAAATAATCCGAAAAAAGGCGTGTAAAATTTCCACAGATGGGGATCGAACAGAGCGTAATTATTTGCAGCGTGACGCTTCAAACCTCTGTGTCAATAGAGCGGTGACCGAGCCTACGATTATGGCGTATTTGAATTTAACATTTTATGAAGCTCGTTTAAATAATTAGAAAAAAAATACGGTTAAAATATTCCCACGCGGGGATTGAACTCCTAGCCTAAAGATTCGGAGCGTGAAGCCGCAAATCCCTCGGCCAAGAGAACGGTGACCGAGCTTTCGATTTTTGTGTATTTGAGTTTAACATTTTAAGATGTCCATTTAAATAATTTGAATAAACACGGTTAAAATTTTACCAGGCGGGAATCGAACTTCGAGCCGAAAGACCCGCAATGTGACGTTCCAAGCGACTCGGTCAAGAAGGCGACTCCCGAAGTTTCGATTTTAGTCAAATATTTGAACATGTTCGTTTTAAAAATCTGAATATGCGGTTTAAATTGCTGGAGATCGAGTAGAAGACAGGACTCGCTATCAACAGATCTGGGTGTCGGCTGTCCAGCGCTTTAACCACCATACCGTTTAAATCCCAGAAAAGTATGAAACTAGGAACTATTTAAGTTTTCATTATGAAAAAATAAAAAAAAGAACCAGGATGTCCTTGATTGCTATATTTTAGATTAGATTTATATGACGAAGCTAGATGTTACAGCCAATTTTCATTATACCTTATAATAGAAAATTGCAAAATTTTCATCAGATTTTGTCCTCTAATAAATAAAATTCCAAATTAAAATGTAGCATTCAAGGCTCATATTTTTCCTGTTTGAATGGTAAGCAATATCAGCGCGAGAAAAGCACCAATATCTTCTGATTTGAACCAAAACTAAAATCTATATATTATAAAGTACAACCCTTTTTCCCTGTTTCGTTATTCATTTTCTGAGGTTATATCGGAGAGCGATTTCCAAAAGTTTTTGTTTGATAGTTGATAGTTTCCGGATAAGCAGAAGATACAGAATTACCTCCAACATTTCAGATTTTTAAATGGAGTGATAAGTACATTCTTCAAATCATTTAACTGTTTTGGAATTATCAGTAGGGTTTCAGTCGATAAAGCATTAGCTTAGTGAAAGAAGTTTCGGAGCATGCCATGCTCAAACTTTGTGGCAGAATGTCTGCGGTTCGGAGTTCAAAGAAAATGTACATTTTTTCAAGTAAAATTAATAAATCAATAATTTATTTTGAAAATTATGTATGTGTTTAGACTTTCTCATAGAAAACCGAATTAACTATTTTATGTGAGAAATTTGTGGAGCAATTTCAGGTAGGATTTTCTGGGTCTCAACAACAACAACATGGAGCAATTTCAGAATAAATATCTTGTCTACGATACTAAATTTATAAATTTTGGAAGATATTTAATTCCTCTGAAGTGCGATTGATTGTTGATGCACAAAATGCACACAAACGGGATTTGGATCATTATCTATGTGCTCAGATGTTCTCTGATAAAAATAAATTATATTATGTAACAAAGTTAAAACGTGGAGCTATTGCGGAATAAATGCCTTTACAACCATATCAAATTTATAGGTGTTACGAAATATTAAATTTCTGTGAAGAGCAATTCTGTGAAGAGCAATAGATTAATTAGGCTCGCAATGATGTGAACCGCCTGGCTCAGCGGTCATGTTGAGTGTTTTCAGATTCAGTGGCTGTGAGTTCGAGTCCATGCAATGTAGTAGTTTTTGTTTCTGTGCTTTTTCCGATCAGCCTCTCCCTTAAGTTTACATAGATTAATTAGGATCTCATACACGTGATCTGGTTGGCTCAGTGTCATGTTACTCGTTTCTTGTTCCAAAGACTGTGGGTTCGAGTCCACCCACTCGACTTGTGTTTAGCTTTTTTGGTTTCTGTTCTTTTTCCGATCAGTTTCTCCGATAAGAATGAATGGATTAATAAGGTTCGCAAGAATGTGAGCTGGTTGGCTCAGTGGTCACGCCAAAAGTTTCCGGTTCCACAGGCTGTGGGTTCGAGTCTGGCCACTCTCTTTGATTCTCGCGGGTTAAATTATTTTGATTTCTCTGTTTTTGCTGATAAGTATATCAGTTAAATTTAAATAAATTAATTAGGATCTCAAGGAAGTGAGCTAGTTGGCTCAGTGGTCGTATTGCACGTTTCTTATTCCAGAGGCTATGGGTTCGAATGCATCCTCTAGCTTGTTAAGAACTTTTGATTTAGGTACTTTTTCTGATTCGTCTCTTCATTGAGTTCAAATAGATTAATTAGGCTCTCAAAGATGTGAGATAACTAGCTCAGTTGTCTTGTTGCAGGTTTCCAAATCCAGAGGCTGTGGGTTCGAGTCTATCAAGTCGTTTTGGTATTTGTGCTTTTTCTGATCAGACTCTACGTCAAGTTTAAATAGATGAATTAGGATTCCACGAATGTGAGCTGGCTGGCTCAGTGGTCATGTTCTCTGCTTCCAACTCCAGAGGCTGTGAGTTCGAGTCAATCCATCTGCTTTGAGGTGTTTGTGCTTTTCTCAACAGCAAATTTTTGCCACCTGGCATTAAAATTATTAATAATTCTCACAGGAAGTGACGTAACGGAAGTGACATACAGGAAGTGACGCAACGGAAGTGACGTAACTTCCGGTATGATTGCTGAGAAATGGGGGAAAAAAAGAGACCTGCCGTTTTCAAAGATGAATAAAATTTCGGGACTTCGTTAGCAGGAGTCACGTGGTGCAAAACGATCCCTGCACGAACTTTGGACGAGGAAGGGTGGCGGCTCGACACCGAAGCCAGCGGGCCCGAAGAGAAACCCCACCAGCAAAGGTGGAACCAGCTCACCGCTCGTCCTCCATCTCGTGCAGATAATTTTGTAAGAAATATAAGAAAGTTAGGTTTTAGAGCAAAGAAGAATTATAAGAAAGATTAGAACTAAGACGATCGATCTTATCCCCAGACCTCCCTCCCCTAAATTCTCTTCCACCTTATCATCTACAACCACGCAACTCTTTACCCATATGGGATACGAACCCTTAGCCTAAACCCCCGCAACTTGACGCCCAAAGCCTCTCGGCCAAGAGAGCGCCGACATCAGCTTCGATTTTGGTGTATTTGACTTTAACTTTTTTAAAATATCCGTTTAAATAATCTGAAAAAAGATGGTTAAAATTTTCCCAGACGGGGATCGAACGGCGATCTAAAAACTCGCAACCTGACGCCCTAAGCCTCTCGGCCACAACAGCTGTGACGCAGGCTCCGATTTTGGTGTATTTGAGTTTAACGTTTTAAGATGTCCTTTTAAATAATCTGTAAAAGGGCAGATAAAATTTTTCCAGGAGGGATCGAACTGCGAGTCTAAAGATTCGCAAACTGACGCCTTAAGCCTCTTGGTCACAACAGCTGTGTCCTAGACTCCGATTTTGGTGTATTTGAGTTTAACGTTTTAAGATGTCCTTTAAAATAATCTGAGAGGCGGTTAAAATTTTCCCAGGCGGGGATCGAACTGCGAGCCTAAAGATTCGCAACCTGACGCCCTAAGCCTCTAGGCTACGAGAGCGGCGACACGGTTTCCGATTTTAGTGTATTTGAGTTTAACATTTTAAGATGTCCTTTTAAATAATCTGATAAAAGGTGGTTAAAATTTTCCCAGGCGGAGATCGATCTGCGAGCCTAAAGGTTCGCAAACTGACGCCCTCGGCCTCTCGGCCACAAGAGCGATGACACAGCCTCCGATTTCAGTGTATTTGAGTTTAACATTTTAAGATGTTCTTTTAAATAATCTGAAAAAAAGGCAGTTAAAATTTTCCCAGGCGGGGACCGAACTGCGAGTCTAAAGATTCGCAACCTGACGCCCTAAGCCTCTCGGCCACAAGAGCAGTGACCCAGACTCCGATTTTGGTGTATTTGAGTTTAACATTTTAAGATGTCCTTTTAAATAATCTGATAAAAGGCGGTTAAATTTTACTCGGGTGGGGATCAAACTGCGAGCCTAAAGATTAGAAACCTGACGCCCTAAGCTTCTCGGTCACGAGAGCGGTGGCCCACCCTCCAATTTTGTATTTGAGTTTAACATTTTAAGATGTCATTTTAAATAATCCGAAAAAAGGCGTGTAAAATTTCCACTGACGGGGATCGAACAGAGGGTAAGGATTTGCAGCGTGACGCTTCAAACCTCTGTGTCAATACAGCGGTGACCGAGCCTACGATTATGGTGTATTTGAGTGCAACATTTTATGAAGCTCGTTTAAATAATTAGAAAAAAAATACGGTTAAAATATTCCCACGCGGGGATTGAACTCCGAGCTTAAAGATTCGGAGCGTGAAGCCGCAAATCCCTCGGCCAAGAGAACGGTGACCGAGCTTTCGATTTTTGTGTATTTGAGTTTAACATTTTAAGATGTCCATTTAAATAATTTGAATAAACACGGTTAAAATGTTACCAGTCGGGAATCGAACTTCGAGCCGAAAGACCCGCAATGTGACGTTCCAAGCGTCTCTGTCAAGAAGGCGACTCCCGAAGTTTCGATTTTAGTCAAATATTTGAACATGTTCGTTTTAAAAATCTGAATATGCGGCTTAAATTGCTGGGGATCGAGTAGAAGACAGAACTCGCTATCAACAGATATGGGTGTTGACTGTCCAGCGCTTTAACCACCATACCGTTTAAATCCCAGAAAAGTATGAAACTAGGAACTATTTAAGTTTTCATTATGAAAAAATAAAAAAAAGAACCAGGATGTCCTTGATTACTATATTTTAGATTAGATTTATATGACGAAGCTAGATGTTACAGCCAATTTTCATTATACCTTATAATAGAAAATTGCAAAATTACCATCAGATTTTGTCCTCTAATATATAAAATTCCAAATTAAAATGTAACATTCAAGGACTTCCTGGCTCATATTTTTCTTATTTCAATGGTAAGCAATATCAGCGCGAGAAAAGCACCAATTCCATCTGATTTGAACTAAAACTAAAATCTATATATTATAAAGCACAACCCTTTTTCCCTGTTTCGTAATTCATTTTCTGAGGTTATATCGGAGAGCGATTTCCAAAAGTTTTTGTTTGATAGTTGATAGTTTCCGGATAAGCAGAAGATACAGAATTACCTCCAACATTTCAGATTTTTAAATAGAGTGATAAGTACATTCTTCAAATCATTTTACTGTTTTGGAATTATCAGTAGGGTTTCAGTCGATAAAGCATTAGCTTAGTGAAAGAAGTTTCGGAGCATGCCATGCTCAAACTTTGTGACAGAATGTCTGCGGTTCGGAGTTCAAAGAAAATGTACATTTTTTCAAGTAAAATTAATAAATCAATAATTTATTTTGAAAATTATGTATGTGTTCAGACTTTCTCTTAGAAAACCGAATTAACTATTTTATGTGAGAAATTTGTGGAGCAATTTCAGGTCGGACGGTCTGGGTCTCAACAACAACAACATGGAGCAATTTCAGAATAAATATCTTGACTACGATACTAAATTTATAAATTTTGGAAGATATTTAATTCCTCTGAAGTGCGATTGATTGTTGATGCACAAAATGCACACAAACGGGATTTGGATCATTATCTATGTGCTCAGATGGTCTCTGATAAAAATAAATTATATTATGTAACAAAGTTAAAACGTGGAGCTATTGCGGAATAAATGCCTTTACAACCATATCAAATTTATAGGTGTTACGAAATATTAAATTTCTGTGAAGAGCAATTCTGTGAAGAGCAATAGATTAATTAGGCTCGCAATGATGTGAACCGCCTGGCTCAGCGGTCATGTTGAGTGTTTTCAGTTTCAGTGGCTGTGAGTTCGAGTCCATGCAATGTAGTAGTTTTTGTTTCTGTGCTTTTTCCGATCAGCCTCTCCGATAAGTTTACATAGATTAATTAGGATCTCATACACGTGATCTGGTTGGCTCAGTGTCATGTTACTCGTTTCTTGTTCCAAAGACTGTGGGTTCGAGTCCACCCACTCGACTTGTGTTTAGCTTTTTTGGTTTCTGTTCTTTTTCCGATCAGTTTCTCCGATAAGAATGAATGGATTAATAAGGTTCGCAAGAATGTGAGCTGGTTGGCTCAGTGGTCACGCCAAAAGTTTCCGGTTCCACAGGCTGTGGGTTCGAGTCTGGCCACTCTCTTTGATTCTCGCGGGTTAAATTATTTTGATTTCTGTGTTTTTGCTGATAAGTATATCAGTTAAATTTAAATAAATTAATTAGGATCTCAAGGAAGTGAGCTAGTTGGCTCAGTGGTCGTATTGCACGTTTCTTATTCCACAGGCTATGGGTTCGAATGCATCCTCTAGCTTGTTAAGAACTTTTGATTTAGGTACTTTTTCTGATTCGTCTCTTCATTGAGTTCAAATAGATTAATTAGGCTCGCAAAGATGTGAGATAACTAGCTCAGTCGTCTTGTTGCAGGTTTCCAAATCCAGAGGCTGTGGGTTCGAGTCTATCAAGTCGTTTTGGTATTTGTGCTTTTTCTGATCAGACTCTACGTAAAGTTTAAATAGATGAATTAGGATTCCACGAATGTGAGCTGGCTGGCTCAGTGGTCATGTTCTCTGCTTCCAACTCCAGAGGCTGTGAGTTCGAGTCAATCCATCTGCTTTGAGGTGTTTGTGCTTTTCTCAACAGCAAATTTTTGCCACCTGGCATTAAAATTATTAATAATTCTCACAGGAAGTGATGTAACGGAAGTGATGTAACGGAAGTGACATACAGGAAGTGACGTAACGGAAGTGACGTAACTTCTGGTATGAATGCTGAAAAACGGGGGAAAAAAAGAGACCTGCCGTTTTCAAAGATGAATAAAATTTCGGGACTTCGTTAGCAGGAGTCACGTGGTGCAAAACGATCCCTGCACGAACTTTGGACGAGAAAGGGTGGCGGCTCGACACCGAAGCCAGCGGGCCCGAAGAGAAACCCCACCAGCAACGGTGGAACCAGCTCACCGCTCGTCCTCCATCTCGTGCAGATAATTTAGTAAGAAATATAAGAAAGTTAGATTTTAGAGCAAAGAAGAATTATAAGAAAGATTAGAACTAAGACGATCGATTTTATCCCCAGACCTCCCTCCCCTAAATTCTCTTCCACCTTATCATCTACAACCACGCAACTCTTTACCCATATGGGATACGAACCCTTAGCCTAAACCCCCGCAACTTGACGCCCAAAGCCTCTCGGCCAAGAGAGCGCCGACATCAGCTTCGATTTTGGTGTATTTGACTTTAACTTTTTTTAAATATCCGTTTAAATAATCTGAAAAAAGTTGGTTAAAATTTTCCCAGGCGGGGATCGAACGGCGATCTAAAAACTCGCAACCTGACGCCCTAAGCCTCTCGGCCACAACAGGTGTGACGCAGGCTCCGATTTTGGTGTATTTGAGTTTAACGTTTTAAGATGTTCTTTTAAATAATCTGAAAAAAGGCAGTTAAAATTTTTCCAGGCGGGATCGAACTGCGAGTCTAAAGATTCGCAAACTGTCGCCCTAAGCCTCTCGGTCACAACAGCTGTGTCCTAGACTCCGATTTTGGTGTATTTGAGTTTAACGTTTTAAGATGTCCTTTAAAATAATCTGAGAGGCGGTTAAAATTTTCCCAGGCGGGGATCGAACTGCGAGCCTAAAGATTCGCAACCTGACGCCCTAAGCCTCTAGGCTACGAGAGCGGCGACACGGTTTCCGATTTTAGTGTATTTGAGTTTAACATTTTAAGATGTCCTTTTAAATAATCTGATAAAAGGTGGTTAAAATTTTCCCAGGCGGAGATCGATCTGCGAGCCTAAAGGTTCGCAAACTGACGCCCTCGGCCTCTCGGCCACAAGAGCGATGACACAGCCTCCGATTTCAGTGTATTTAAGTTTAACATTTTAAGATGTTCTTTTAAATAATCTGAAAAAAAGGCAGTTAAAATTTTCCCAGACGGGGACCGAACTGCGAGTCTAAAGATTCGCAACCTGACGCCCTAAGCCTCTCGGCCACAAGAGCAGTGACCCCGACTCCGATTTTGGTGTATTTGAGTTTAAAATTTTAAGATGTCCTTTTAAATAATCTGATAAAAGGCGGTTAAATTTTACTCGGGTGGGGATCAAACGGCGAGCCTAAAGATTAGAAACCTGACGCCCTAAGCTTCTCGGTCACGAGAGCGGTGGCCCACCATCCGATTTTGTATTTGAGTTTAACATTTTAAGATGTCCTTTTAAATAATCCGAAAAAAGGCGTGTAAAATTTCCACAGACGGGGATCGAACAGAGCGTAATTATTTGCAGCGTGACGCTTCAAACCTCTGTGTCAATAGAGCGGTGACCGAGCCTACGATTATGGCGTATTTGAGTTTAACATTTTATGAAGCTCGTTTAAATAATTAGAAAAAAAATACGGTTAAAATATTCCCACGCGGGGATTGAACTCCTAGCCTAAAGATTCGGAGCGTGAAGCCGCAAATCCCTCGGCCAAGAGAACGGTGACCGAGCTTTCGATTTTTGTGTATTTGAGTTTAACATTTTAAGATGTCCATTTAAATAATTTGAATAAACACGGTTAAAATTTTACCAGGCGGGAATCGAACTTCGAGCCGAAAGACCCGCAATGTGACGTTCCAAGCGACTCGGTCAAGAAGGCGACTCCCGAAGTTTCGATTTTAGTCAAATATTTGAACATGTTCGTTTTAAAAATCTGAATATGCGGTTTAAATTGCTGGAGATCGAGTAGAAGACAGGACTCGCTATCAACAGATCTGAGTGTTGGCTGTCCAGCTCTTTAACCACCATGCCGTTTAATTCCCAGAAAAGTATGAAACTAGGAACTATTTAAGTTTTCATTATGAAAAAATAAAAAAAAGAACCAGGATGTCCTTGATTGCTATATTTTAGATTAGATTTATATGACGAAGCTAGATGTTACAGCCAATTTTCATTATACCTTATAATAGAAAATTGCAAAATTTTCATCAGATTTTGTCCTCTAATAAATAAAATTCCAAATTAAAATGTAGCATTCAAGGACTTCCTGGCTCATATTTTTCCTGTTTGAATGGTAAGCAATATCAGCGCGAGAAAAGCACCAATATCTTCTGATTTTAACCAAAACTAAAATCTATATATTATAAAGTACAACCCTTTTTCCCTGTTTCGTTATTCATTTTCTGAGGTTATATCGGAGAGCGATTTCCAAAAGTTTTTGTTTGATAGTTGATAGTTTCCGGATAAGCAGAAGATACAGAATTACCTCCAACATTTCAGATTTTTAAATGGAGTGATAAGTACATTCTTCAAATCATTTAACTGTTTTGGAATTATCAGTAGGGTTTCAGTCGATAAAGCATTAGCTTAGTGAAAGAAGTTTCGGAGCATGCCATGCTCAAACTTTGTGGCAGAATGTCTGCGGTTCGGAGTTCAAAGAAAATGTACATTTTTTCAAGTAAAATTAATAAATCAATAATTTATTTTGAAAATTATGTATGTGTTTAGACTTTCTCATAGAAAACCGAATTAACTATTTTATGTGAGAAATTTGTGGAGCAATTTCAGGTAGGATTTTCTGGGTCTCAACAACAACAACATGGAGCAATTTCAGAATAAATATCTTGTCTACGATACTAAATTTATAAATTTTGGAAGATATTTAATTCCTCTGAAGTGCGATTGATTGTTGATGCACAAAATGCACACAAACGGGATTTGGATCATTATCTATGTGCTCAGATGGTCTCTGATAAAAATAAATTATATTATGTAACAAAGTTAAAACGTGGAGCTATTGCGGAATAAATGCCTTTACAACCATATCAAATTTATAGGTGTTACGAAATATTAAATTTCTGTGAAGAGCAATTCTGTGAAGAGCAATAGATTAATTAGGCTCGCAATGATGTGAACCGCCTGGCTCAGCGGTCATGTTGAGTGTTTTCAGATTCAGTGGCTGTGAGTTCGAGTCCATGCAATGTAGTAGTTTTTGTTTCTGTGCTTTTTCCGATCAGCCTCTCCCTTAAGTTTACATAGATTAATTAGGATCTCTTACACGTGATCTGGTTGGCTCAGTGTCATGTTACTCGTTTCTTGTTCCAAAGACTGTGGGTTCGAGTCCACCCACTCGACTTGTGTTTAGCTTTTTTGGTTTCTGTTCTTTTTCCGATCAGTTTCTCCGATAAGAATGAATGGATTAATAAGGTTCGCAAGAATGTGAGCTGGTTGGCTCAGTGGTCACGCCAAAAGTTTCCGGTTCCACAGGCTGTGGGTTCGAGTCTGGCCACTCTCTTTGATTCTCGCGGGTTAAATTATTTTGATTTCTCTGTTTTTGCTGATAAGTATATCAGTTAAATTTAAATAAATTAATTAGGATCTCAAGGAAGTGAGCTAGTTGGCTCAGTGGTCGTATTGCACGTTTCTTATTCCAGAGGCTATGGGTTCGAATGCATCCTCTAGCTTGTTAAGAACTTTTGATTTAGGTACTTTTTCTGATTCGTCTCTTCATTGAGTTCAAATAGATTAATTAGGCTCTCAAAGATGTGAGATAACTAGCTCAGTTGTCTTGTTGCAGGTTTCCAAATCCAGAGGCTGTGGGTTCGAGTCTATCAAGTCGTTTTGGTATTTGTGCTTTTTCTGATCAGACTCTACGTCAAGTTTAAATAGATGAATTAGGATTCCACGAATGTGAGCTGGCTGGCTCAGTGGTCATGTTCTCTGCTTCCAACTCCAGAGGCTGTGAGTTCGAGTCAATCCATCTGCTTTGAGGTGTTTGTGCTTTTCTCAACAGCAAATTTTTGCCACCTGGCATTAAAATTATTAATAATTCTCACAGGAAGTGATGTAACGGAAGTGATGTAACGGAAGTGACATACAGGAAGTGACGTAACGGAAGTGACGTAACTTCTGGTATGAATGCTGAAAAACGGGGGAAAAAAAGAGACCTGCCGTTTTCAAAGATGAATAAAATTTCGGGACTTCGTTAGCAGGAGTCACGTGGTGCAAAACGATCCCTGCACGAACTTTGGACGAGGAAGGGTGGCGGCTCGACACCGAAGCCAGCGGGCCCGAAGAGAAACCCCACCAGCAACGGTGGAACCAGCTCACCGCTCGTCCTCCATCTCGTGCAGATAATTTAGTAAGAAATATAAGAAAGTTAGATTTTAGAGCAAAGAAGAATTATAAGAAAGATTAGAACTAAGACGATCGATTTTATCCCCAGACCTCCCTCCCCTAAATTCTCTTCCACCTTATCATCTACAACCACGCAACTCTTTACCCATATGGGATACGAACCCTTAGCCTAAACCCCCGCAACTTGACGCCCAAAGCCTCTCGGCCAAGAGAGCGCCGACATCAGCTTCGATTTTGGTGTATTTGACTTTAACTTTTTTTAAATATCCGTTTAAATAATCTGAAAAAAGTTGGTTAAAATTTTCCCAGGCGGGGATCGAACGGCGATCTAAAAACTCGCAACCTGACGCCCTAAGCCTCTCGGCCACAACAGGTGTGACGCAGGCTCCGATTTTGGTGTATTTGAGTTTAACGTTTTAAGATGTTCTTTTAAATAATCTGAAAAAAGGCAGTTAAAATTTTTCCAGGCGGGATCGAACTGCGAGTCTAAAGATTCGCAAACTGTCGCCCTAAGCCTCTCGGTCACAACAGCTGTGTCCTAGACTCCGATTTTGGTGTATTTGAGTTTAACGTTTTAAGATGTCCTTTAAAATAATCTGAGAGGCGGTTAAAATTTTCCCAGGCGGGGATCGAACTGCGAGCCTAAAGATTCGCAACCTGACGCCCTAAGCCTCTAGGCTACGAGAGCGGCGACACGGTTTCCGATTTTAGTGTATTTGAGTTTAACATTTTAAGATGTCCTTTTAAATAATCTGATAAAAGGTGGTTAAAATTTTCCCAGGCGGAGATCGATCTGCGAGCCTAAAGGTTCGCAAACTGACGCCCTCGGCCTCTCGGCCACAAGAGCGATGACACAGCCTCCGATTTCAGTGTATTTAAGTTTAACATTTTAAGATGTTCTTTTAAATAATCTGAAAAAAAGGCAGTTAAAATTTTCCCAGACGGGGACCGAACTGCGAGTCTAAAGATTCGCAACCTGACGCCCTAAGCCTCTCGGCCACAAGAGCAGTGACCCCGACTCCGATTTTGGTGTATTTGAGTTTAAAATTTTAAGATGTCCTTTTAAATAATCTGATAAAAGGCGGTTAAATTTTACTCGGGTGGGGATCAAACGGCGAGCCTAAAGATTAGAAACCTGACGCCCTAAGCTTCTCGGTCACGAGAGCGGTGGCCCACCATCCGATTTTGTATTTGAGTTTAACATTTTAAGATGTCCTTTTAAATAATCCGAAAAAAGGCGTGTAAAATTTCCACAGACGGGGATCGAACAGAGCGTAATTATTTGCAGCGTGACGCTTCAAACCTCTGTGTCAATAGAGCGGTGACCGAGCCTACGATTATGGCGTATTTGAGTTTAACATTTTATGAAGCTCGTTTAAATAATTAGAAAAAAAATACGGTTAAAATATTCCCACGCGGGGATTGAACTCCTAGCCTAAAGATTCGGAGCGTGAAGCCGCAAATCCCTCGGCCAAGAGAACGGTGACCGAGCTTTCGATTTTTGTGTATTTGAGTTTAACATTTTAAGATGTCCATTTAAATAATTTGAATAAACACGGTTAAAATTTTACCAGGCGGGAATCGAACTTCGAGCCGAAAGACCCGCAATGTGACGTTCCAAGCGACTCGGTCAAGAAGGCGACTCCCGAAGTTTCGATTTTAGTCAAATATTTGAACATGTTCGTTTTAAAAATCTGAATATGCGGTTTAAATTGCTGGAGATCGAGTAGAAGACAGGACTCGCTATCAACAGATCTGAGTGTTGGCTGTCCAGCTCTTTAACCACCATGCCGTTTAATTCCCAGAAAAGTATGAAACTAGGAACTATTTAAGTTTTCATTATGAAAAAATAAAAAAAAGAACCAGGATGTCCTTGATTGCTATATTTTAGATTAGATTTATATGACGAAGCTAGATGTTACAGCCAATTTTCATTATACCTTATAATAGAAAATTGCAAAATTTTCATCAGATTTTGTCCTCTAATAAATAAAATTCCAAATTAAAATGTAGCATTCAAGGACTTCCTGGCTCATATTTTTCCTGTTTGAATGGTAAGCAATATCAGCGCGAGAAAAGCACCAATATCTTCTGATTTTAACCAAAACTAAAATCTATATATTATAAAGTACAACCCTTTTTCCCTGTTTCGTTATTCATTTTCTGAGGTTATATCGGAGAGCGATTTCCAAAAGTTTTTGTTTGATAGTTGATAGTTTCCGGATAAGCAGAAGATACAGAATTACCTCCAACATTTCAGATTTTTAAATGGAGTGATAAGTACATTCTTCAAATCATTTAACTGTTTTGGAATTATCAGTAGGGTTTCAGTCGATAAAGCATTAGCTTAGTGAAAGAAGTTTCGGAGCATGCCATGCTCAAACTTTGTGGCAGAATGTCTGCGGTTCGGAGTTCAAAGAAAATGTACATTTTTTCAAGTAAAATTAATAAATCAATAATTTATTTTGAAAATTATGTATGTGTTTAGACTTTCTCATAGAAAACCGAATTAACTATTTTATGTGAGAAATTTGTGGAGCAATTTCAGGTAGGATTTTCTGGGTCTCAACAACAACAACATGGAGCAATTTCAGAATAAATATCTTGTCTACGATACTAAATTTATAAATTTTGGAAGATATTTAATTCCTCTGAAGTGCGATTGATTGTTGATGCACAAAATGCACACAAACGGGATTTGGATCATTATCTATGTGCTCAGATGGTCTCTGATAAAAATAAATTATATTATGTAACAAAGTTAAAACGTGGAGCTATTGCGGAATAAATGCCTTTACAACCATATCAAATTTATAGGTGTTACGAAATATTAAATTTCTGTGAAGAGCAATTCTGTGAAGAGCAATAGATTAATTAGGCTCGCAATGATGTGAACCGCCTGGCTCAGCGGTCATGTTGAGTGTTTTCAGATTCAGTGGCTGTGAGTTCGAGTCCATGCAATGTAGTAGTTTTTGTTTCTGTGCTTTTTCCGATCAGCCTCTCCCTTAAGTTTACATAGATTAATTAGGATCTCTTACACGTGATCTGGTTGGCTCAGTGTCATGTTACTCGTTTCTTGTTCCAAAGACTGTGGGTTCGAGTCCACCCACTCGACTTGTGTTTAGCTTTTTTGGTTTCTGTTCTTTTTCCGATCAGTTTCTCCGATAAGAATGAATGGATTAATAAGGTTCGCAAGAATGTGAGCTGGTTGGCTCAGTGGTCACGCCAAAAGTTTCCGGTTCCACAGGCTGTGGGTTCGAGTCTGGCCACTCTCTTTGATTCTCGCGGGTTAAATTATTTTGATTTCTCTGTTTTTGCTGATAAGTATATCAGTTAAATTTAAATAAATTAATTAGGATCTCAAGGAAGTGAGCTAGTTGGCTCAGTGGTCGTATTGCACGTTTCTTATTCCAGAGGCTATGGGTTCGAATGCATCCTCTAGCTTGTTAAGAACTTTTGATTTAGGTACTTTTTCTGATTCGTCTCTTCATTGAGTTCAAATAGATTAATTAGGCTCTCAAAGATGTGAGATAACTAGCTCAGTTGTCTTGTTGCAGGTTTCCAAATCCAGAGGCTGTGGGTTCGAGTCTATCAAGTCGTTTTGGTATTTGTGCTTTTTCTGATCAGACTCTACGTCAAGTTTAAATAGATGAATTAGGATTCCACGAATGTGAGCTGGCTGGCTCAGTGGTCATGTTCTCTGCTTCCAACTCCAGAGGCTGTGAGTTCGAGTCAATCCATCTGCTTTGAGGTGTTTGTGCTTTTCTCAACAGCAAATTTTTGCCACCTGGCATTAAAATTATTAATAATTCTCACAGGAAGTGACGTAACGGAAGTGACATACAGGAAGTGACGCAACGGAAGTGACATACAGGAAGTGACGTAACGGAAGTGACGTAACTTCCGGTATAATTGCTGAGAAACGGGGGAAAAAAGAGACCTGCCGTTTTCAAAGATGAATAAAATTTCGGGACTTCGTTAGCAGGAGTCACGTGGTGCAAAACGATCCCTGCACGAACTTTGGACGAGGAAGGGTGGCGGCTCGACACCGAAGCCAGCGGGCCCGAAGAGAAACCCCACCAGCAACGGTGGAACCAGCTCACCGCTCGTCCTCCATCTCGTGCAGATAATTTAGTAAGAAATATAAGAAAGTTAGATTTTAGAGCAAAGAAGAATTATAAGAAAGATTAGAACTAAGACGATCGATTTTATCCCCAGACCTCCCTCCCCTAAATTCTCTTCCACCTTATCATCTACAACCACGCAACTCTTTACCCATATGGGATACGAACCCTTAGCCTAAACCCCCGCAACTTGACGCCCAAAGCCTCTCGGCCAAGAGAGCGCCGACATCAGCTTCGATTTTGGTGTATTTGACTTTAACTTTTTTAAAATATCCGTTTAAATAATCTGAAAAAAGTTGGTTAAAATGTTCCCAGGCGGGGATCGAACGGCGATCTAAAAACTCGCAACCTGACGCCCTAAGCCTCTCGGCCACAACAGGTGTGACGCAGGCTCCGATTTTGGTGTATTTGAGTTTAACGTTTTAAGATGTTCTTTTAAATAATCTGAAAAAAGGCAGTTAAAATTTTCCCAGGCGGGATCGAACTGCGAGTCTAAAGATTCGCAAACTGTCGCCCTAAGCCTCTAGGCTACGAGAGCGGCGACACGGTTTCCGATTTTAGTGTATTTGAGTTTAACATTTTAAGATGTCCTTTTAAATAATCTGATAAAAGGTGGTTAAAATTTTCCCAGGCGGAGATCGATCTGCGAGCCTAAAGGTTCGCAAACTGACGCCCTCGGACTCTCGGCCACAAGAGCGATGACACAGCCTCCGATTTCAGTGTATTTAAGTTTAACATTTTAAGATGTTCTTTTAAATAATCTGAAAAAAAGGCAGTTAAAATTTTCCCAGACGGGGACCGAACTGCGAGTCTAAAGATTCGCAACTTGACGCCCTAAGCCTCTCGGCCACAAGAGCAGTGACCCCGACTCCGATTTTGGTGTATTTGAGTTTAAAATTTTAAGATGTCCTTTTAAATAATCTGATAAAAGGCGGTTAAATTTTACTCGGGTGGGGATCAAACGGCGAGCCTAAAGATTAGAAACCTGACGCCCTAAGCTTCTCGGTCACGAGAGCGGTGGCCCACCATCCGATTTTGTATTTGAGTTTAACATTTTAAGATGTCCTTTTAAATAATCCGAAAAAAGGCGTGTAAAATTTCCACAGACGGGGATCGAACAGAGCGTAATTATTTGCAGCGTGACGCTTCAAACCTCTGTGTCAATAGAGCGGTGACCGAGCCTACGATTATGGCGTATTTGAGTTTAACATTTTATGAAGCTCGTTTAAATAATTAGAAAAAAAATACGGTTAAAATATTCCCACGCGGGGATTGAACTCCTAGCCTAAAGATTCGGAGCGTGAAGCCGCAAATCCCTCGGCCAAGAGAACGGTGACCGAGCTTTCGATTTTTGTGTATTTGAGTTTAACATTTTAAGATGTCCATTTAAATAATTTGAATAAACACGGTTAAAATTTTACCAGGCGGGAATCGAACTTCGAGCCGAAAGACCCGCAATGTGACGTTCCAAGCGTCTCGGTCAAGAAGGCGACTCCCGAAGTTTCGATTTTAGTCAAATATTTGAACATGTTCGTTTTAAAAATCTGAATATGCGGTTTAAATTGCTGGAGATCGAGTAGAAGACAGGACTCGCTATCAACAGATCTGGGTGTTGGCTGTCTAGCGCTTTAACCACCATGCCGTTTAAATCCCAGAAAAGTATGAAACTAGGAACTATTTAAGTTTTCATTATGAAAAAATAAAAAAAAGAACCAGGATGTCCTTGATTGCTATATTTTAGATTAGATTTATATGACGAAGCTAGATGTTACAGCCAATTTTCATTATACCTTATAATAGAAAATTGCAAAATTTTCATCAGATTTTGTCCTCTAATAAATAAAATTCCAAATTAAAATGTAGCATTCAAGGACTTCCTGGCTCATATTTTTCCTGTTTGAATGGTAAGCAATATCAGCGCGAGAAAAGCACCAATATCTTCTGATTTGAACCAAAACTAAAATCTATATATTATAAAGTACAACCCTTTTTCCCTGTTTCGTTATTCATTTTCTGAGGTTATATCGGAGAGCGATTTCCAAAAGTTTTTGTTTGATAGTTGATAGTTTCCGGATAAGCAGAAGATACAGAATTACCTCCAACATTTCAGATTTTTAAATGGAGTGATAAGTACATTCTTCAAATCATTTTACTGTTTTGGAATTATCAGTAGGGTTTCAGTCGATAAAGCATTAGCTTAGTGAAAGAAGTTTCGGAGCATGCCATGCTCAAACTTTGTGACAGAATGTCTGCGGTTCGGAGTTCAAAGAAAATGTACATTTTTTCAAGTAAAATTAATAAATCAATAATTTATTTTGAAAATTATGTATGTGTTCAGACTTTCTCTTAGAAAACCGAATTAACTATTTTATGTGAGAAATTTGTGGAGCAATTTCAGGTCGGACGGTCTGGGTCTCAACAACAACAACATGGAGCAATTTCAGAATAAATATCTTGACTACGATACTAAATTTATAAATTTTGGAAGATATTTAATTCCTCTGAAGTGCGATTGATTGTTGATGCACAAAATGCACACAAACGGGATTTGGATCATTATCTATGTGCTCAGATGGTCTCTGATAAAAATAAATTATATTATGTAACAAAGTTAAAACGTGGAGCTATTGCGGAATAAATGCCTTTACAACCATATCAAATTTATAGGTGTTACGAAATATTAAATTTCTGTGAAGAGCAATAGATTAATTAGGCTCGCAATGATGTGAACCGCCTGGCTCAGCGGTCATGTTGAGTGTTTTCAGTTTCAGTGGCTGTGAGTTCGAGTCCATGCAATGTAGTAGTTTTTGTTTCTGTGCTTTTTCCGATCAGCCTCTCCGTTAAGTTTACATAGATTAATTAGGATCTCATACACGTGATCTGGTTGGCTCAGTGTCATGTTACTCGTTTCTTGTTCCAAAGACTGTGGGTTCGAGTCCACCCACTCGACTTGTGTTTAGCTTTTTTGGTTTCTGTTCTTTTTCCGATCAGTTTCTCCGATAAGAATGAATGGATTAATAAGGTTCGCAAGAATGTGAGCTGGTTGGCTCAGTGGTCACGCCAAAAGTTTCCGGTTCCACAGGCTGTGGGTTCGAGTCTGGCCACTCTCTTTGATTCTCGCGGGTTAAATTATTTTGATTTCTGTGTTTTTGCTGATAAGTATATCAGTTAAATTTAAATAAATTAATTAGGATCTCAAGGAAGTGGGCTAGTTGGCTCAGTGGTCGTATTGCACGTTTCTTATTCCAGAGGCTATGGGTTCGAATGCATCCTCTAGCTTGTTAAGAACTTTTGATTTAGGTACTTTTTCTGATTCGTCTCTTCATTGAGTTCAAATAGATTAATTAGGCTCTCAAACATGTGAGATAACTAGCTCAGTTGTCTTGTTGCAGGTTTCCAAATCCAGAGGCTGTGGGTTCGAGTCTATCAAGTCGTTTTGGTATTTGTGCTTTTTCTGATCAGACTCTACGTCAAGTTTAAATAGATGAATTAGGATTCCACGAATGTGAGCTGGCTGGCTCAGTGGTCATGTTCTCTGCTTCCAACTCCAGAGGCTGTGAGTTCGAGTCAATCCATCTGCTTTGAGGTGTTTGTGCTTTTCTCAACAGCAAATTTTTGCCACCTGGCATTAAAATTATTAATAATTCTCACAGGAAGTGATGTAACGGAAGTGATGTAACGGAAGTGACATACAGGAAGTGACGCAACGGAAGTGACGTAACTTCCGGTATGATTGCTGAGAAATGGGGGAAAAAAAGAGACCTGCCGTTTTCAAAGATGAATAAAATTTCGGGACTTCGTTAGCAGGAGTCACGTGGTGCAAAACGATCCCTGCACGAACTTTGGACGAGGAAGGGTGGCGGCTCGACACCGAAGCCAGCGGGCCCGAAGAGAAACCCCACCAGCAAAGGTGGAACCAGCTCACCGCTCGTCCTCCATCTCGTGCAGATAATTTAGTAAGAAATATAAGAAAGTTAGGTTTTAGAGCAAAGAAGAATTATAAGAAAGATTAGAACTAAGACGATCGATCTTATCCCCAGACCTCCCTCCCCTAAATTCTCTTCCACCTTATCATCTACAACCACGCAACTCTTTACCCATATGGGATACGAACCCTTAGCCTAAACCCCCGCAACTTGACGCCCAAAGCCTCTCGGCCAAGAGAGCGCCGACATCAGCTTCGATTTTGGTGTATTTGACTTTAACTTTTTTAAAATATCCGTTTAAATAATCTGAAAAAAGATGGTTAAAATTTTCCCAGACGGGGATCGAACGGCGATCTAAAAACTCGCAACCTGACGCCCTAAGCCTCTCGGCCACAACAGCTGTGACGCAGGCTCCGATTTTGGTGTATTTGAGTTTAACGTTTTAAGATGTCCTTTTAAATAATCTGTAAAAGGGCAGATAAAATTTTTCCAGGAGGGATCGAACTGCGAGTCTAAAGATTCGCAAACTGACGCCTTAAGCCTCTCGGTCACAACAGCTGTGTCCTAGACTCCGATTTTGGTGTATTTGAGTTTAACGTTTTAAGATGTCCTTTAAAATAATCTGAGAGGCGGTTAAAATTTTCCCAGGCGGGGATCGAACTGCGAGCCTAAAGATTCGCAACCTGACGCCCTAAGCCTCTAGGCTACGAGAGCGGCGACACGGTTTCCGATTTTAGTGTATTTGAGTTTAACATTTTAAGATGTCCTTTTAAATAATCTGATAAAAGGTGGTTAAAATTTTCCCAGGCGGAGATCGATCTGCGAGCCTAAAGGTTCGCAAACTGACGCCCTCGGCCTCTCGGCCACAAGAGCGATGACACAGCCTCCGATTTCAGTGTATTTGAGTTTAACATTTTAAGATGTTCTTTTAAATAATCTGAAAAAAAGGCAGTTAAAATTTTCCCAGGCGGGGACCGAACTGCGAGTCTAAAGATTCGCAACCTGACGCCCTAAGCCTCTCGGCCACAAGAGCAGTGACCCAGACTCCGATTTTGGTGTATTTGAGTTTAACATTTTAAGATGTCCTTTTAAATAATCTGATAAAAGGCGGTTAAATTTTACTCGGGTGGGGATCAAACTGCTAGCCTAAAGATTAGAAACCTGACGCCCTAAGCTTCTCGGTCACGAGAGCGGTGGCCCACCCTCCAATTTTGTATTTGAGTTTAACATTTTAAGATGTCATTTTAAATAATCCGAAAAAAGGCGTGTAAAATTTCCACTGACGGGGATCGAACAGAGGGTAAGGATTTGCAGCGTGACGCTTCAAACCTCTGTGTCAATACAGCGGTGACCGAGCCTACGATTATGGTGTATTTGAGTGCAACATTTTATGAAGCTCGTTTAAATAATTAGAAAAAAAATACGGTTAAAATATTCCCACGCGGGGATTGAACTCCGAGCTTAAGATTCGGAGCGTGAAGCCGCAAATCCCTCGGCCAAGAGAACGGTGACCGAGCTTTCGATTTTTGTGTATTTGAGTTTAACATTTTAAGATGTCCATTTAAATAATTTGAATAAACACGGTTAAAATGTTACCAGTCGGGAATCGAACTTCGAGCCGAAAGACCCGCAATGTGACGTTCCAAGCGTCTCTGTCAAGAAGGCGACTCCCGAAGTTTCGATTTTAGTCAAATATTTGAACATGTTCGTTTTAAAAATCTGAATATGCGGCTTAAATTGCTGGGGATCGAGTAGAAGACAGAACTCGCTATCAACAGATATGGGTGTTGACTGTCCAGCGCTTTAACCACCATACCGTTTAAATCCCAGAAAAGTATGAAACTAGGAACTATTTAAGTTTTCATTATGAAAAAATAAAAAAAAGAACCAGGATGTCCTTGATTGCTATATTTTAGATTAGATTTATATGACGAAGCTAGATGTTACAGCCAATTTTCATTATACCTTATAATAGAAAATTGCAAAATTACCATCAGATTTTGTCCTCTAATATATAAAATTCCAAATTAAAATGTAACATTCAAGGACTTCCTGGCTCATATTTTTCTTATTTCAATGGTAAGCAATATCAGCGCGAGAAAAGCACCAATTCCATCTGATTTGAACTAAAACTAAAATCTATATATTATAAAGCACAACCCTTTTTCCCTGTTTCGTAATTCATTTTCTGAGGTTATATCGGAGAGCGATTTCCAAAAGTTTTTGTTTGATAGTTGATAGTTTCCGGATAAGCAGAAGATACAGAATTACCTCCAACATTTCAGATTTTTAAATCGAGTGATAAGTACATTCTTCAAATCATTTTACTGTTTTGGAATTATCAGTAGGGTTTCAGTCGATAAAGCATTAGCTTAGTGAAAGAAGTTTCGGAGCATGCCATGCTCAAACTTTGTGACAGAATGTCTGCGGTTCGGAGTTCAAAGAAAATGTACATTTTTTCAAGTAAATCAATAATTTATTTTGAAAATTATGTATGTGTTCAGACTTTCTCTTAGAAAACCGAATTAACTATTTTATGTGAGAAATTTGTGGAGCAATTTCAGGTCGGACGGTCTGGGTCTCAACAACAACAACATGGAGCAATTTCAGAATAAATATCTTGACTACGATACTAAATTTATAAATTTTGGAAGATATTTAATTCCTCTGAAGTGCGATTGATTGTTGATGCACAAAATGCACACAAACGGGATTTGGATCATTATCTATGTGCTCAGATGGTCTCTGATAAAAATAAATTATATTATGTAACAAAGTTAAAACGTGGAGCTATTGCGGAATAAATGCCTTTACAACCATATCAAATTTATAGGTGTTACGAAATATTAAATTTCTGTGAAGAGCAATTCTGTGAAGAGCAATAGATTAATTAGGCTCGCAATGATGTGAACCGCCTGGCTCAGCGGTCATGTTGAGTGTTTTCAGTTTCAGTGGCTGTGAGTTCGAGTCCATGCAATGTAGTAGTTTTTGTTTCTGTGCTTTTTCCGATCAGCCTCTCCGATAAGTTTACATAGATTAATTAGGATCTCATACACGTGATCTGGTTGGCTCAGTGTCATGTTACTCGTTTCTTGTTCCAAAGACTGTGGGTTCGAGTCCACCCACTCGATTTGTGTTTAGCTTTTTTGGTTTCTGTTCTTTTTCCGATCAGTTTCTCCGATAAGAATGAATGGATTAATAAGGTTCGCAAGAATGTGAGCTGGTTGGCTCAGTGGTCACGCCAAAAGTTTCCGGTTCCACAGGCTGTGGGTTCGAGTCTGGCCACTCTCTTTGATTCTCGCGGGTTAAATTATTTTGATTTCTGTGTTTTTGCTGATAAGTATATCAGTTAAATTTAAATAATTAATTAGGATCTCAAGGAAGTGAGCTAGTTGGCTCAGTGGTCGTATTGCACGTTTCTTATTCCAGAGGCTATGGGTTCGAATGCATCCTCTAGCTTGTTAAGAACTTTTGATTTAGGTACTTTTTCTGATTCGTCTTTTCATTGAGTTCAAATAGATTAATTATGCTCGCAAAGATGTGAGATAACTAGCTCAGTCGTCTTGTTGCAGGTTTCCAAATCCAGAGGCTGTGGGTTCGAGTCTATCAAGTCGTTTTGGTATTTGTGCTTTTTCTGATCAGACTCTACGTAAAGTTTAAATAGATGAATTAGGATTCCACGAATGTGAGCTGGCTGGCTCAGTGGTCATGTTCTCTGCTTCCAACTCCAGAGGCTGTGAGTTCGAGTCAATCCATCTGCTTTGAGGTGTTTGTGCTTTTCTCAACAGCAAATTTTTGCCACCTGGCATTAAAATTATTAATAATTCTCACAGGAAGTGATGTAACGGAAGTGATGTAACGGAAGTGACATACAGGAAGTGACGTAACGGAAGTGACGTAACTTCTGGTATGAATGCTGAAAAACGGGGGAAAAAAAGAGACCTGCCGTTTTCAAAGATGAATAAAATTTCGGGACTTCGTTAGCAGGAGTCACGTGGTGCAAAACGATCCCTGCACGAACTTTGGACGAGGAAGGGTGGCGGCTCGACACCGAAGCCAGCGGGCCCGAAGAGAAACCCCACCAGCAACGGTGGAACCAGCTCACCGCTCGTCCTCCATCTCGTGCAGATAATTTAGTAAGAAATATAAGAAAGTTAGATTTTAGAGCAAAGAAGAATTATAAGAAAGATTAGAACTAAGACGATCGATTTTATCCCCAGACCTCCCTCCCCTAAATTCTCTTCCACCTTATCATCTACAACCACGCAACTCTTTACCCATATGGGATACGAACCCTTAGCCTAAACCCCCGCAACTTGACGCCCAAAGCCTCTCGGCCAAGAGAGCGCCGACATCAGCTTCGATTTTGGTGTATTTGACTTTAACTTTTTTTAAATATCCGTTTAAATAATCTGAAAAAAGTTGGTTAAAATTTTCCCAGGCGGGGATCGAACGGCGATCTAAAAACTCGCAACCTGACGCCCTAAGCCTCTCGGCCACAACAGGTGTGACGCAGGCTCCGATTTTGGTGTATTTGAGTTTAACGTTTTAAGATGTTCTTTTAAATAATCTGAAAAAAGGCAGTTAAAATTTTTCCAGGCGGGATCGAACTGCGAGTCTAAAGATTCGCAAACTGTCGCCCTAAGCCTCTCGGTCACAACAGCTGTGTCCTAGACTCCGATTTTGGTGTATTTGAGTTTAACGTTTTAAGATGTCCTTTAAAATAATCTGAGAGGCGGTTAAAATTTTCCCAGGCGGGGATCGAACTGCGAGCCTAAAGATTCGCAACCTGACGCCCTAAGCCTCTAGGCTACGAGAGCGGCGACACGGTTTCCGATTTTAGTGTATTTGAGTTTAACATTTTAAGATGTCCTTTTAAATAATCTGATAAAAGGTGGTTAAAATTTTCCCAGGCGGAGATCGATCTGCGAGCCTAAAGGTTCGCAAACTGACGCCCTCGGCCTCTCGGCCACAAGAGCGATGACACAGCCTCCGATTTCAGTGTATTTAAGTTTAACATTTTAAGATGTTCTTTTAAATAATCTGAAAAAAAGGCAGTTAAAATTTTCCCAGACGGGGACCGAACTGCGAGTCTAAAGATTCGCAACCTGACGCCCTAAGCCTCTCGGCCACAAGAGCAGTGACCCCGACTCCGATTTTGGTGTATTTGAGTTTAAAATTTTAAGATGTCCTTTTAAATAATCTGATAAAAGGCGGTTAAATTTTACTCGGGTGGGGATCAAACGGCGAGCCTAAAGATTAGAAACCTGACGCCCTAAGCTTCTCGGTCACGAGAGCGGTGGCCCACCATCCGATTTTGTATTTGAGTTTAACATTTTAAGATGTCCTTTTAAATAATCCGAAAAAAGGCGTGTAAAATTTCCACAGACGGGGATCGAACAGAGCGTAATTATTTGCAGCGTGACGCTTCAAACCTCTGTGTCAATAGAGCGGTGACCGAGCCTACGATTATGGCGTATTTGAGTTTAACATTTTATGAAGCTCGTTTAAATAATTAGAAAAAAAATACGGTTAAAATATTCCCACGCGGGGATTGAACTCCTAGCCTAAAGATTCGGAGCGTGAAGCCGCAAATCCCTCGGCCAAGAGAACGGTGACCGAGCTTTCGATTTTTGTGTATTTGAGTTTAACATTTTAAGATGTCCATTTAAATAATTTGAATAAACACGGTTAAAATTTTACCAGGCGGGAATCGAACTTCGAGCCGAAAGACCCGCAATGTGACGTTCCAAGCGTCTCGGTCAAGAAGGCGACTCCCGAAGTTTCGATTTTAGTCAAATATTTGAACATGTTCGTTTTAAAAATCTGAATATGCGGTTTAAATTGCTGGAGATCGAGTAGAAGACAGGACTCGCTATCAACCGATCTGGGTGTTGGCTGTCTAGCGCTTTAACCACCATGCCGTTTAAATCCCAGAAAAGTATGAAACTAGGAACTATTTAAGTTTTCATTATGAAAAAATAAAAAAAAGAACCAGGATGTCCTTGATTGCTATATTTTAGATTAGATTTATATGACGAAGCTAGATGTTACAGCCAATTTTCATTATACCTTATAATAGAAAATTGCAAAATTTTCATCAGATTTTGTCCTCTAATAAATAAAATTCCAAATTAAAATGTAGCATTCAAGGACTTCCTGGCTCATATTTTTCCTGTTTGAATGGTAAGCAATATCAGCGCGAGAAAAGCACCAATATCTTCTGATTTGAACCAAAACTAAAATCTATATATTATAAAGTACAACCCTTTTTCCCTGTTTCGTTATTCATTTTCTGAGGTTATATCGGAGAGCGATTTCCAAAAGTTTTTGTTTGATAGTTGATAGTTTCCGGATAAGCAGAAGATACAGAATTACCTCCAACATTTCAGATTTTTAAATGGAGTGATAAGTACATTCTTCAAATCATTTTACTGTTTTGGAATTATCAGTAGGGTTTCAGTCGATAAAGCATTAGCTTAGTGAAAGAAGTTTCGGAGCATGCCATGCTCAAACTTTGTGACAGAATGTCTGCGGTTCGGAGTTCAAAGAAAATGTACATTTTTTCAAGTAAAATTAATAAATCAATAATTTATTTTGAAAATTATGTATGTGTTCAGACTTTCTCTTAGAAAACCGAATTAACTATTTTATGTGAGAAATTTGAGGAGCAATTTCAGGTCGGACGGTCTGGGTCTCAACAACATCAACATGGAGCAATTTCAGAATAAATATCTTGACTACGATACTAAATTTATAAATTTTGGAAGATATTTAATTCCTCTGAAGTGCGATTGATTGTTGATGCACAAAATGCACACAAACGGGATTTGGATCATTATCTATGTGCTCAGATGGTCTCTGATAAAAAATAAATTATATTATGTAACAAAGTTAAAACGTGGAGCTATTGCGGAATAAATGCCTTTACAACCATATCAAATTTATAGGTGTTACGAAATATTAAATTTCTGTGAAGAGCAATAGATTAATTAGGCTCGCAATGATGTGAACCGCCTGGCTCAGCGGTCATGTTGAGTGTTTTCAGTTTCAGTGGCTGTGAGTTCGAGTCCATGCAATGTAGTAGTTTTTGTTTCTGTGCTTTTTCCGATCAGCCTCTCCGTTAAGTTTACATAGATTAATTAGGATCTCATACACGTGATCTGGTTGGCTCAGTGTCATGTTACTCGTTTCTTGTTCCAAAGACTGTGGGTTCGAGTCCACCCACTCAACTTGTGTTTAGCTTTTTTGGTTTCTGTTCTTTTTCCGATCAGTTTCTCCGATAAGAATGAATGGATTAATAAGGTTCGCAAGAATGTGAGCTGGTTGGCTCAGTGGTCACGCCAAAAGTTTCCGGTTCCACAGGCTGTGGGTTCGAGTCTGGCCACTCTCTTTGATTCTCGCGGGTTAAATTATTTTGATTTCTGTGTTTTTGCTGATAAGTATATCAGTTAAATTTAAATAAATTAATTAGGATCTCAAGGAAGTGAGCTAGTTGGCTCAGTGGTCGTATTGCACGTTTCTTATTCCAGAGGCTATGGGTTCGAATGCATCCTCTAGCTTGTTAAGAACTTTTGATTTAGGTACTTTTTCTGATTCGTCTCTTCATTGAGTTCAAATAGATTAATTAGGCTCTCAAACATGTGAGATAACTAGCTCAGTTGTCTTGTTGCAGGTTTCCAAATCCAGAGGCTGTGGGTTCGAGTCTATCAAGTCGTTTTGGTATTTGTGCTTTTTCTGATCAGACTCTACGTCAAGTTTAAATAGATGAATTAGGATTCCACGAATGTGAGCTGGCTGGCTCAGTGGTCATGTTCTCTGCTTCCAACTCCAGAGGCTGTGAGTTCGAGTCAATCCATCTGCTTTGAGGTGTTTGTGCTTTTCTCAACAGCAAATTTTTGCCACCTGGCATTAAAATTATTAATAATTCTCACAGGAAGTGACGTAACGGAAGTGACATACAGGAAGTGACGCAACGGAAGTGACGTAACTTCCGGTATGATTGCTGAGAAATGGGGGAAAAAAAGAGACCTGCAGTTTTCAAAGATGAATAAAATTTCGGGACTTCGTTAGCAGGAGTCACGTGGTGTAAAACGATCCCTGCACGAACTTTGGACGAGGAAGGGTGGCGGCTCGACACCGAAGCCAGCGGGCCCGAAGAGAAACCCCACCAGCAAAGGTGGAACCAGCTCACCGCTCGTCCTCCATCTCGTGCAGATAATTTAGTAAGAAATATAAGAAAGTTAGGTTTTAGAGCAAAGAAGAATTATAAGAAAGATTAGAACTAAGACGATCGATCTTATACCCAGACTTCCCTCCCCTAAATTCTCTTCCACCTTATCATCTACAACCACGCAACTCTTTACCCATATGGGATACGAACCCTTAGCCTAAACCCCCGCAACTTGACGCCCAAAGCCTCTCGGCCAAGAGAGCGCCGACATCAGCTTCGATTTTGGTGTATTTGACTTTAACTTTTTTAAAATATCCGTTTAAATAATCTGAAAAAAGATGGTTAAAATTTTCCCAGACGGGGATCGAACGGCGATCTAAAAACTCGCAACCTGACGCCCTAAGCCTCTCGGCCACAACAGCTGTGACGCAGGCTCCGATTTTGGTGTATTTGAGTTTAACGTTTTAAGATGTCCTTTTAAATAATCTGTAAAAGGGCAGATAAAATTTTTCCAGGAGGGATCGAACTGCGAGTCTAAAGATTCGCAAACTGACGCTCTAAGCCTCTCGGCCACAACAGTTGTGGCGCAGACTCCGATTTTGGTGTATTTGAGTTTAACGTTTTAAGATGTCCTTTTAAATAATCTGTAAAAGGGCAGATAAAATTTTTCCAGGAGGGATCGAACTGCGAGTCTAAAGATTCGCAAACTGACGCCTTAAGCCTCTCGGTCACAACAGCTGTGTCCTAGACTCCGATTTTGGTGTATTTGAGTTTAACGTTTTAAGATGTCCTTTAAAATAATCTGAGAGGCGGTTAAAATTTTCCCAGGCGGGGATCGAACTGCGAGCCTAAAGATTCGCAACCTGACGCCCTAAGCCTCTAGGCTACGAGAGCGGCGACACGGTTTCCGATTTTAGTGTATTTGAGTTTAACATTTTAAGATGTCCTTTTAAATAATCTGATAAAAGGTGGTTAAAATTTTCCCAGGCGGAGATCGATCTGCGAGCCTAAAGGTTCGCAAACTGACGCCCTCGGCCTCTCGGCCACAAGAGCGATGACACAGCCTCCGATTTCAGTGTATTTGAGTTTAACATTTTAAGATGTTCTTTTAAATAATCTGAAAAAAAGGCAGTTAAAATTTTCCCAGGCGGGGACCGAACTGCGAGTCTAAAGATTCGCAACCTGACGCCCTAAGCCTCTCGGCCACAAGAGCAGTGACCCAGACTCCGATTTTGGTGTATTTGAGTTTAACATTTTAAGATGTCCTTTTAAATAATCTGATAAAAGGCGGTTAAATTTTACTCGGGTGGGGATCAAACTGCGAGCCTAAAGATTAGAAACCTGACGCCCTAAGCTTCTCGGTCACGAGAGCGGTGGCCCACCCTCCAATTTTGTATTTGAGTTTAACATTTTAAGATGTCATTTTAAATAATCCGAAAAAAGGCGTGTAAAATTTCCACTGACGGGGATCGAACAGAGCGTAAGGATTTGCAGCGTGACGCTTCAAACCTCTGTGTCAATACAGCGGTGACCGAGCCTACGATTATGGTGTATTTGAGTGCAACATTTTATGAAGCTCGTTTAAATAATTAGAAAAAAAATACGGTTAAAATATTCCCACGCGGGGATTGAACTCCGAGCTTAAAGATTCGGAGCGTGAAGCCGCAAATCCCTCGGCCAAGAGAACGGTGACCGAGCTTTCGATTTTTGTGTATTTGAGTTTAACATTTTAAGATGTCCATTTAAATAATTTGAATAAACACGGTTAAAATGTTACCAGTCGGGAATCGAACTTCGAGCCGAAAGACCCGCAATGTGACGTTCCAAGCGTCTCTGTCAAGAAGGCGACTCCCGAAGTTTCGATTTTAGTCAAATATTTGAACATGTTCGTTTTAAAAATCTGAATATGCGGCTTAAATTGCTGGGGATCGAGTAGAAGACAGAACTCGCTATCAACAGATATGGGTGTTGACTGTCCAGCGCTTTAACCACCATACCGTTTAAATCCCAGAAAAGTATGAAACTAGGAACTATTTAAGTTTTCATTATGAAAAAATAAAAAAAAGAACCAGGATGTCCTTGATTGCTATATTTTAGATTAGATTTATATGACGAAGCTAGATGTTACAGCCAATTTTCATTATACCTTATAATAGAAAATTGCAAAATTACCATCAGATTTTGTCCTCTAATATATAAAATTCCAAATTAAAATGTAACATTCAAGGACTTCCTGGCTCATATTTTTCTTATTTCAATGGTAAGCAATATCAGCGCGAGAAAAGCACCAATTCCATCTGATTTGAACTAAAACTAAAATCTATATATTATAAAGCACAACCCTTTTTCCCTGTTTCGTAATTCATTTTCTGAGGTTATATCGGAGAGCGATTTCCAAAAGTTTTTGTTTGATAGTTGATAGTTTCCGGATAAGCAGAAGATACAGAATTACCTCCAACATTTCAGATTTTTAAATAGAGTGATAAGTACATTCTTCAAATCATTTTACTGTTTTGGAATTATCAGTAGGGTTTCAGTCGATAAAGCATTAGCTTAGTGAAAGAAGTTTCGGAGCATGCCATGCTCAAACTTTGTGACAGAATGTCTGCGGTTCGGAGTTCAAAGAAAATGTACATTTTTTCAAGTAAAATTAATAAATCAATAATTTATTTTGAAAATTATGTATGTGTTCAGACTTTCTCTTAGAAAACCGAATTAACTATTTTATGTGAGAAATTTGTGGAGCAATTTCAGGTCGGACGGTCTGGGTCTCAACAACAACAACATGGAGCAATTTCAGAATAAATATCTTGACTACGATACTAAATTTATAAATTTTGGAAGATATTTAATTCCTCTGAAGTGCGATTGATTGTTGATGCACAAAATGCACACAAACGGGATTTGGATCATTATCTATGTGCTCAGATGGTCTCTGATAAAAATAAATTATATTATGTAACAAAGTTAAAACGTGGAGCTATTGCGGAATAAATGCCTTTACAACCATATCAAATTTATAGGTGTTACGAAATATTAAATTTCTGTGAAGAGCAATTCTGTGAAGAGCAATAGATTAATTAGGCTCGCAATGATGTGAACCGCCTGGCTCAGCGGTCATGTTGAGTGTTTTCAGTTTCAGTGGCTGTGAGTTCGAGTCCATGCAATGTAGTAGTTTTTGTTTCTGTGCTTTTTCCGATCAGCCTCTCCGATAAGTTTACATAGATTAATTAGGATCTCATACACGTGATCTGGTTGGCTCAGTGTCATGTTACTCGTTTCTTGTTCCAAAGACTGTGGGTTCGAGTCCACCCACTCGACTTGTGTTTAGCTTTTTTGGTTTCTGTTCTTTTTCCGATCAGTTTCTCCGATAAGAATGAATGGATTAATAAGGTTCGCAAGAATGTGAGCTGGTTGGCTCAGTGGTCACGCCAAAAGTTTCCGGTTCCACAGGCTGTGGGTTCGAGTCTGGCCACTCTCTTTGATTCTCGCGGGTTAAATTATTTTGATTTCTGTGTTTTTGCTGATAAGTATATCAGTTAAATTTAAATAAATTAATTAGGATCTCAAGGAAGTGAGCTAGTTGGCTCAGTGGTCGTATTGCACGTTTCTTATTCCAGAGGCTATGGGTTCGAATGCATCCTCTAGCTTGTTAAGAACTTTTGATTTAGGTACTTTTTCTGATTCGTCTCTTCATTGAGTTCAAATAGATTAATTAGGCTCTCAAAGATGTGAGATAACTAGCTCAGTCGTCTTGTTGCAGGTTTCCAAATCCAGAGGCTGTGGGTTCGAGTCTATCAAGTCGTTTTGGTATTTGTGCTTTTTCTGATCAGACTCTACGTAAAGTTTAAATAGATGAATTAGGATTCCACGAATGTGAGCTGGCTGGCTCAGTGGTCATGTTCTCTGCTTCCAACTCCAGAGGCTGTGAGTTCGAGTCAATCCATCTGCTTTGAGGTGTTTGTGCTTTTCTCAACAGCAAATTTTTGCCACCTGGCATTAAAATTATTAATAATTCTCACAGGAAGTGACGTAACGGAAGTGACATACAGGAAGTGACGCAACGGAAGTGACATAACGGAAGTGACGTAACTTCCGGTATGATTGCTGAGAAATGGGGGAAAAAAAGAGACCTGCCGTTTTCAAAGATGAATAAAATTTCGGGACTTCGTTAGCAGGAGTCACGTGGTACAAAACGATCCCTGCACGAACTTTGGACGAGGAAGGGTGGCGGCTCGACACCGAAGCCAGCGGGCCCGAAGAGAAACCCCACCAGCAACGGTGGAACCAGCTCACCGCTCGTCCTCCATCTCGTGCAGATAATTTAGTAAGAAATATAAGAAAGTTAGGTTTTAGAGCAAAGAAGAATTATAAGAAAGATTAGAACTAAGACGATCGATCTTATCCCCAGACCTCCCTCCCCTAAATTCTCTTCCACCTTATCATCTACAACCACGCAACTCTTTACCCATATGGGATACGAACCCTTAGCCTAAACCCCCGCAACTTGACGCCCAAAGCCTCTCGGCCAAGAGAGCGCCGACATCAGCTTCGATTTTGGTGTATTTGACTTTAACTTTTTTTAAATATCCGTTTAAATAATCTGAAAAAAGTTGGTTAAAATTTTCCCAGACGGGGATCGAACGGCGATCTAAAAACTCGCAACCTGACGCCCTAAGCCTCTCGGCCACAACAGCTGTGACGCAGGCTCCGATTTTGGTGTATTTGAGTTTAACGTTTTAAGATGTCCTTTAAAATAATCTGAGAGGCGGTTAAAATTTTCCCAGGCGGGGATCGAACTGCGAGCCTAAAGATTCGCAACCTGACGCCCTAAGCCTCTAGGCTACGAGAGCGGCGACACGGTTTCCGATTTTAGTGTATTTGAGTTTAACATTTTAAGATGTCCTTTTAAATAATCTGATAAAAGGTGGTTAAAATTTTCCCAGGCGGGGACCGAACTGCGAGTCTAAAGATTCGCAACCTGACGCCCTAAGCCTCTCGGCCACAAGAGCAGTGACCCAGACTCCGATTTTGGTGTATTTGAGTTTAAAATTTTAAGATGTCCTTTTAAATAATCTGATAAAAGGCGGTTAAATTTTACTCGGGTGGGGATCAAACTGCGAGCCTAAAGATTAGAAACCTGACGCCCTAAGCTTCTCGGTCACGAGAGCGGTGGCCCACCCTCCAATTTTGTATTTGAGTTTAACATTTTAAGATGTCATTTTAAATAATCCGAAAAAAGGCGTGTAAAATTTCCACTGACGGGGATCGAACAGAGCGTAAGGATTTGCAGCGTGACGCTTCAAACCTCTGTGTCAATACAGCGGTGACCGAGCCTACGATTATGGTGTATTTGAGTGCAACATTTTATGAAGCTCGTTTAAATAATTAGAAAAAAAATACGGTTAAAATATTCCCACGCGGGGATTGAACTCCGAGCTTAAAGATTCGGAGCGTGAAGCCGCAAATCCCTCGGCCAAGAGAACGGTGACCGAGCTTTCGATTTTTGTGTATTTGAGTTTAACATTTTAAGATGTCCATTTAAATAATTTGAATAAACACGGTTAAAATGTTACCAGTCGGGAATCGAACTTCAAGCCGAAAGACCCGCAATGTGACGTTCCAAGCGTCTCTGTCAAGAAGGCGACTCCCGAAGTTTCGATTTTAGTCAAATATTTGAACATGTTCGTTTTAAAAATCTGAATATGCTGCTTAAATTGCTGGGGATCGAGTAGAAGACAGAACTCGCTATCAACAGATATGGGTGTTGACTGTCCAGCGCTTTAACCACCATACCGTTTAAATCCCAGAAAAGTATGAAACTAGGAACTATTTAAGTTTTCATTATGAAAAAATAAAAAAAAAGAGCCAGGATGTCCTTGAATGCTATAATCAGATGTTATCTAAAAAGATGTTATCGAAGCTAAAATCAGATGTTTTAGCCAATTTTCATTATACCTTATAATAGAAAATTGCAAAATTACCATCAGATTTTGTCCTCTAATATATAAAATTCCAAATTAAAATGTAACATTCAAGGACTTCCTGGCTCATATTTTTCTTATTTCAATGGTAAGCAATATCAGCGCGAGAAAAGCACCAATTCCATCTGATTTGAACTAAAACTAAAATCTATATATTATAAAGAACAACCCTTTTTCCCTGTTTCGTAATTCATTTTCTGAGGTTATATCGGAGAGCGATTTCCAAAAGTTTTTGTTTGATAGTTGATAGTTTCCGGATAAGCAGAAGATACAGAATTACCTCCAACATTTCAGATTTTTAAATGGAGTGATAAGTACATTCTTCAAATCATTTTACTGTTTTGGAATTATCAGTAGGGTTTCAGTCGATAAAGCATTAGCTTAGTGAAAGAAGTTTCGGAGCATGCCATGCTCAAACTTTGTGACAGAATGTCCGCGGTTCGGAGTTCAAAGAAAATGTACATTTTTTCAAGTAAAATTAATAAATCAATAATTTATTTTGAAAATTATGTATGTATTCAGACTTTCTCTTAGAAAACCGAATTAACTATTTTATGTGAGAAATTTGTGGAGCAATTTCAGGTCGGACGATCTGGGTCTCAACAACAACAACATGGAGCAATTTCAGAATAAATATCTTGACTACGATACTAAATTCATAAGTTTTGGAAGATATTTAATTCCTCTGAAGTGCGATTGATTGTTGATGCACAAAATGCACAGAAACGGGATTTGGATCATTATCTATGTGTTCAGATGGTCTCTAATGAAAATAAATTATATTATGTAACAAATTTAAAACGTGGAGCTATTACGGAATAAATGCCCTTACAACGTTATCAAATTTATAGGTGTTACGAAATATTAAATTTCTGTGAAGAGCAATTGAAATTGCTGATGCACAATATGCACGGAAACGGGATTTTGAACATTATCTATGTTCTTAGAATGTCTTAGATTTTCGCTTAAAAAACCTAAAACGCTTAAAATTTTTTATGTAAAAAATTTGACACCTGAAGCAATTTCGAGATAAATTTCTTTATAACGATACCAAATTAATACGTTTTAGAAAATATTAAACTCTTCTGAAGAGTGATTGAAATTTTCGATGTACAATATGCACAAAAACGGGATTTGGAATATTTTCTATGTGCACAAAATTTGACATGTGGAGAATTTTCAGAATAAATATCTCTAACAACGATACCAGATTTATATATATATAGGTTTTAGAAAATATTAAATTCCTCTGAAGAGCGATTGAATTTTTCGATGCACAAATACGTGATTTCGAACATTATGTCCTCAGATTTTCTCCTTAAATATTTAAATAAATTATTTTATGTACAAAATTTGACATAACATCCTCCACGAAAACTGAATTTTGATCATTATATATGTGCTCAGATTTTCTCTTGTAAACCGTAAATAAGTTATTTCATGTAAGAAATTTGACACGTGAAGCAATTTTGGGATAAATTTCTTTATAACAATATTAAATTTAAAGGTTTTTGAAAACAATAGACTCCTCTGAAGAGCGATGAAATTTGTCGATGCCCAAAAATGCACATAAACGGTATATTGAACATTATCTGTGTGCTCAGACTTTCTCTTATAAAACCTAAATAAATTATTTCATGTGAGAAATTTTGTAGGTGGAGCAATTTCGGGATAACTTTCTTTACATCGGTATCAAATTTATTAGTTTTAGAAAATATTAAGTTCCTCTGAAGAGTGATTGAAATTTTCGATGCACAATATACACGAAAACGGGATTTTAAACAGATTAAAATCCCGTTATTATACAGATTTTAACATTTAGACGTTATTACAGAATTATACTACACATATCAAAGTTTGTGTACAGTATAAATGCATTGAAATTAATTTTAATCCAAAACTTATTGAAATTGACAATCTGAGCCTTAATTATCATCAAATCATCATCCTGTGGCAGTTATTTTGTATCCTCTAAAGACACATTGCTTGCATACAGTGCAGAAATCAAATATAAAACTACCTTTTACAAAATGGGAAATGCTTCTCTGGCTCTTCCGTCAGAGTCAACACACATACCTAAAGCATAAGATACAGTACCAGGTAAGATACAGTACCAGGTAAGATACAGTACCAGGTAAGATACAGTACCAGGGGGCAACAATGCTCAATGTCCGCAGAACAAACTGAATCTTAATAAAGGAAACAACTATAGGTAATATTTGTTACCAAATAATATGTGCTTGTATCTAAACAAATTCTTTTGTGATCGGACAGAAAATATCGTACTTAAGGTCAACAATAACTTGGCCAGCAAGTCCAATCTTATTGCATTGTCAGTGCGACCAACTGATTTTGTTGAAGCAATGTTTGTTGTTTTAGCAATGCTTTTCATCCTTATAGCAAGTGCCAGTCTTATATAGGCAGTACTTCGAAGATTTAGCAGTTTTGCAGCACGTTTATTTATCATCACAAAAGAAGATACCTTCGCTGTCACATCTTTTATAGTCTACATTTTAGTTGTCGATCAGTTCTGCATCAACATTTTGAGAGTTGGCAGATTAAGTTCACGTTTTGGTTATCTGTCGGATCTAACTCTGTATAATCAGTAAAATTATTTAGATGTTGAAATGAAAGTATTTTCAGCAGATGATTATAAACGTTATGCGATGGATCCACATGTTTAGAATAAGAACGGCAATAACCACTTCTTTCTGTACAGCATATTTGCCGATTGGAATAACACCACTGAGTTCCAGCCATTGATGCACAGCAAAAGGAACCTGAAAAAAATAAAGATTTCAATATACGTATCATAACTCAAGTATCATACCTACGTATCATAACTCATATTGTCCGAATTATGGAAGCTTTAATGGGGGAAATGAGAATAACAACCCCCACCACATACACACAAAAATATATATTTATATTTAAAAATGTAAAATTTTGAAATTCTAAATTAAGCTTCCATGTCAGATTTTACTATATTTCTGTAGTTATGGCAGGACGTTAGGGTAGAGCGAAAAAACATTTTTTCACCTACAGCTTAGAATTAGTTGCCAAAAGTTGTATCAAGTATATCAACTTCACCTATTTTTAAATAAAAAAATTGGGACTTTATCTACGAAATACTTCAAAATTTGCATTTTGTCGCAAAAGCAGCATTTATTAAAAATATAAAAATGCATGTTATAGTTTAGCATTCATTGCCAAAAACTGTCTATCAAGTGGATCAACATCAGATTTTCAAAGAACTTTTGAAATTTGATCTTCAATTGTCTTAAGGAATTTGAAAATTTGTATTTAAAAAAAAGCATTTTAAAATAGAACACGTAAAAATATAAAAATGTATCCTATAGTTTAGCACTAGATGTCAAAAATTATTTCTTAATTACTTCAAATCCAATGATTTTTAAAGACAATTTTAAACATTATCTTCATTTATAGCGAAAGGCTTGAAAATTTGAATATATTTCTAATTTTGACTTAGCTTGTGTGCACATTTCTCACAGTAATTAGACACTAACACGACTTGTATTTTGTGTCAAATGTAGACTTAGCTGATCTATAAAATATACAAACTCTGATAAACCTGTTCCTTGCATTTAATCCACAAACTGATCGATCTTCAAATGAATATAATATACAATAAAACCTATAAATTTGGTATCGTTGTAAAGATATATGTCCATAATTTGCTCCTCGTGTCAAATTTCCTACATAAAATAATTTATTAAGTACTATAAGAGAAGATCTGAGCCCATAGATAATGTTCAAAATCCAGTTATCGTGCATATTATGCATAGAACTCTTTAATCGCTCTTTAAATGAATTTAATATATACAAAAATATATAAATTTTGTATCGTTGTAAAGATATTTATCCCAAATTTGCTTCTCGTGTCAAATTTCCTGCATAAAATAATTTATTTAGGCGTTATAAAAGAAAATCTAAGGACATAGATAATGTTAAAAAATTCTGTTTTCGTGTATATTATGCATCGAAAATTTCAATCGCTCTTGATATGAATTTAATATACATTAATTTATCGTACATATTATGCATAGAAAATGAACCTTCTTTAAATATATCTATTATATTCTAAAACATATAAATTTGGTATCGTTGTAAAGCTAATTATCCCAAATATTCTGCAAGTGTCAAATTCCATGCATAAAATAACTTATTTAGGTATTATTTGAGAAAATCTAAGCACATAGATAATGCTCAAAATAATTTTTTCGTGAATATTATGCATCGAAAATTTCAATCGTTCTTCAAAGTTATTTAATATATTTAAAAATCTAAAAATTTGGTATCATTGTAAAGATATTTATCATTAAATTGCTCAAGGTGTCAAATATGTTGCAATTTTTATGATACCTAAATAATTTAATTAGGTAATATGAAAGAAAATCTAAGCATATAGTTAATCTTTAAAATTCCATTTTCGTGCAGATTATGCATCGAAAATTTCAATTGTTCTTCAAATGAATTTAATGTATAATAAAACCTATACATTTGGTGCTGTTGTAAAGATATTTATACCTAATTTGTTCCACGTGTTACATTTTCTGAATTGAGTAATTTATTTAGGTGTTATTATAGAAGATCTGGCACATAGATAATGTTCCAAAATCCAAATTTCGTAAATATTATGTATAGAAAATTTCAATCGTTGAATTTCATTTGAAATGAATTTAATATATATTAATTTATCGTGCATAATATACATCGAATATTTCAATCTTTCTTCAAATGAATTTAATATATTTTAAAATCTATATAAATTTATCGTTTTAAAGATATTTATCCCTAATTTGCTCCATGTGTCAAATTTCCTGCATTAAATAATTTATTTAAGTGTTATTATAGAAATTCTGAGTACATAGATAATGTTCAAAATCCCAGTTTCGTTAATATTATGCGTCAAAGATTTCAATCGTTCTTGAAATGAATGTATGTTCTTGAAATGAATGTATGTCGCAAATATATGTATGTAAATATACATTAATTTATCGTGCATAATATTCATCGCAAATTTCAATCGTTCTTCAAAATAATTTGATATACTCTAAAACCAACAAATTTGGTATCGCTGTAAAGATCTTTATCTCTAATTTGCTCCACATGTTACATTTCCAACATAAAATAATTTATTTAAATATTATAAGAGAAAATCTGAGCAAATAGATGTTTAAAATACTGTTTTCGTAGATATTGCGCATCGAAAATTTTAATCGCTCTTCAGAGGAATTAAATATTTTCTAAAACCTAAAAATTTGGTATCTTTGTAAAGACATTTATCACATTTTCTCTGCGTGTCAAATTTCTTATATAAAATAATTTATTTGTATTTTGTAACAGAAAATCTGAGCATATCGTTAATGCTCAAAATCCTGTTTTCGTGAATATTATTCATCGAAAATTTCAATTTTTCTTCAGAAGAATTTAATGCATTCTAAAATCTACGAATTTAGTAACGTTGTGTCAAATTTCCTACATAAAATATTTTATATAGTTTTTTTTAATAGAATATTTAAATCAGCAGAAAATGTTCAAATTCCCCGTTTTCTTGTATATTGTGCATCAAAACTTTCAATCAGAGGATTTTAATATTTTCTAAAACCTATAAATTTGGTATCGTTGTACATACATGTATCTCGAAATTGCTCCAAGTGTTAAATTTCCAACATAAAATAATTTATTTAATTGAAATTTTAGATGCTCGATATGCACAACATTATCTATATGTTTCAGGTGTTCTCTTCAAAAACCTCAATAATTTATTGTATGTAATGAATTTGACAGATGAAATACATTTGGAATAAATATTTTATACGTGGATTTATGTGGAGAATTACGAGATAAATATCTTACAGCTTATCTATAATATATAAATAATATATAAATATCTTACAGCTTAAATATCCCTACAGAATTTATAAGTTTTAGAAAATTTTAAATTTCAGTGAAGAATGATTGAAATTTTCGATACACAATATTTTAAACATTATGTATTTTTATTAAGCACATGTGTTTTTCAAAAGTTATAAAATAGATTTTAGTTAAAAAAATAAATCACAAATTTGAAACGTTGCACAAAGGAATAGAAATTAAATAGAAAATAATTTAAAATTCCTTCACCTATTCAGAATCATAAATGATTTACTGTTTATTATAGGTTTTAAAATATAATATTATAAGAAACAATTTAAAACTGCTTTTAATTTAAAAATAAATTATTAGATATTATATTTAGAATCCTCACAAATCATATAAATATAATAAAAAATATATGCATAAAAATATATATACATATAAACATAAATATTATTTTTAATTCTTAGAAAAAATACACCGCTCAATCTAAACTTTCGATTTAAATTTACTGTATAACAAACTTAACTATAAAAGGCTATTTGCACTTAAAAAATCACAGAGCACATTAAAAAAAATAATAAATAAATAAATAAAATATCGTCCAGTCTGATGGAGCCGAAATGGTTTTGCTTAAATAATATTTTGTAAAATAAAACTTCAGTAAGATTCAATTTGTTCGATTTTTTTTCACACTCATTTGTTTCGCTTACAAGCTTTCAAAGTGCTACAAATTACTTGCTAACTGTTTATAGCTAGCACTTCGTCCCGATTTCATCTGGATACTCTGACTCTAGATATGCAATTTTCTCAAAATATGAAATTTTTTTAACTTGCTTTGTGGTATAAATATTAAACTGAACAATATGTTTGACGAGATTTTACATTCAAATTAATTTATAAACTTGTCTGGCGGCACATAATTACGTACTTGATTATGTATATTTCCATGTATTATGTTCAAACCTCACCAATCATTAAACATCTTTAGAATTCCCAAGTTTATTTGACCTTCTAATTAAAAAAAAAAAAAAAATCTCATCCTTGTGCATCCATATTTCACCAAGGAGTAAGTAAAGACACTGAGCTGCAGCAATCGTGATATTTTAAATATTGCAACTTCCCCAGCTATTGGAAAATCCAGGTTAAAAACTAAGCTATCGAAATTATAACCACTCGATCCAAAACCCAATTATATACACTTGCAAGACTTTAAAAGAGCTACATATTCTTGCTTATTGTTCATAGCTAGCACTTTTAGTTTTTGAGATATAAGTATTACAAACTTGTAAAATGAAACATTTTCAATCTTCTTCAACTTGTCAAGACGATTACTCGAAAACTAGGTCAGTATGGTTCAATATATTAGCTTTTCTTTTTTCAAAAATTAGATTCAGAAACTAAATTTGCTAATACATAATTTTATTGCTTGCTATTTATATCTATTTTTTTTTGAGTGAAAGTAGGAAAAATTAAAAAATTACTCGCTAATTTTTAAACGCTTTAAGTGTTCTCTAAAAAAAGTTCCAAAGTATTAAAATTTTTTCTTATATTCATATTCTGGACCGACGAAACAAGAAAAAATTATGTACATTTTTATCTATCACGTTCGGAGAAATTGGCGTCCAAAGTATTTGCATTTTTCTTAATACTCCGATTTTCACCGCAGATATCTTAAACGTAAATGCAATTCACATAATAATAATAATAATTATTATTATTATAATAATAAACCTTCAAGAAAAGGGTATCAAGTTTACATCACGAGATTCAACTGTCACAAAATATGTATTATTTCTGAAAGAGAGCGCCATCGCAGTAAAATCGATCTTAAGCAAATTGTCTGATTGCCCCTTAACAAAACCAGAATCCACGTTTACAATAAAATAAAATAAGAAACAATTAATTTAAACTCAAGCAGATCAAGAACAAATGGGTAAAATAATTATAAACAAATTGTAAACAAAATTAAACGCCAACTACTTGCAAATATCTCAGTAGAAACATCACATAGTAGAATGTTGCATCACAGGTCGAACAGGCATTGTGACGTCAAGCCAATTACGGACGGTTTTGTGTTTGAGTAGATTTTGCGCTTTTTCATTTCTTGATATTTAAATAAATAATTATTTTAAGAGATTTTCGCTTGGATATTTGAAAGCAGAAAAAAATTCTCTATAAATATCAATTGGTTTTAAGAGCTTTTAAAAAAAATCGGAATTGTTCATTCGCTCGTAACACCGGCCACGTTTCCAAAATGCTATCTGCGTTTGTGGTGCCCATGAAATCGCTTAACTGAAACCACACTCAAGCATATTTTAGTTCAAAAGACGAACAAGATAAAACTCTTGACAAATTATCTTCGATGAAAGCGAAAAAAGTTAAAATTCCGAGAGAAAAAAAAAATTCGTTGAGCGGAATTTACAACCAGATATCTTCCACTCTCTCGGGTCTTACAGCAGGTAAATGAATGTAAACAAGTTGAAAATGGGAGCTTTGACCCCACCATTCGAGACAACACTTCATCCGTCAAAAGGTTTTGCAAACATTTTGCCAGACGTTTTAAAAATTGGCTGCGGAACTAGCATCCCATTTGGAATAACGGAATTAGGGGTTGCTCTTTGATTATAAAATCAACTGCTGCAATATAATCAATTAGTTAAAAGCACAAAATTTAACAAACGAAAATAGTTTTCTTCTTCAGGATAAGAAGACAAAGCAGCCATATCAGATTAAGTTACAACTCGATGAATTTACAAACGAAATAATCGTATTTTCAAAATATTGCCATTTCTCAATTTACTGATACTCGAACTTAACACTCCTCTGCAAACAATGAACATCCTTATTTACCGCCTGCACAAAGACCAAGGAAAACGTAGTTAATTTGTGAAATTCTTGAGCAATCAGCCAATTTATTGAACGTTCACACACTCGCCGAGATGGCGATATTTAACCATATTTAACTCTAATTTCAAGCGACCCGAACTTTCCGTTGGTTACTATAAATGTTATTTTTCTGTATGAAAAGCATTACGACGTGGAAAGAGATATCATGATGCAACAGTACCAACCTTTACAAATTTGCTTTATTACTTTTCTTACGCACATAGTATAAGGTATAGGAAAATAATTGTAATGGGTACAAAAATTCAAATTCGATTCGTCGAAAATACAAATTCGAATTTTCAACGAAATGACATGTTTTAAGCATTCCGCAACTTGAATCGAATGCTTCTGAGGTGATGTCTGTGTTGTTGTTGTTGACACCCAGACCGTCCGACCTACCAGAAAGGTGATGTCTGTGTGTCATTGAGCTATGTATTGTATGTCCTGTGCTGTGTACTGTGTCCTTGATATCTCAAAAGGTAATTAATGGGGCGTTTTGAACAGCATTTTGTACGATTATTACGTGACCCAACTTTCAGAAGACACCCCAAATTTTCGAATGTATTTCTGAAAAAATCTTTCAGAAATACATTCGAAAGATTTTTTCTTAAAAAATCTTTCGAATCCTTCCTAAAAAAAAAATTTTTTTTTTCCATATAATTTACCACTAGGGAACAAATAACACTCATTTCATAACTTCTACAAGAACCGTTCGCGATATATTGTACTTTTTTATATAAATTTATCATTAAGTATTATAAAATTAAAAATATAGCAAGTATTGTGAAAAAGTGCGACAGGCTTTCACTCGCTGTTGTCGGCTGTGTAACGACGCCCTCGGTCGCCACTACTTCCAGCAGCTACTTTTGGGTCTTTCTCTGATGCGAATGGAAATGTGAAACTCCGAAATTAGTTAAGTCACTTTTTTAACACTTAACAACATAGTTGAAAAGTGTTTATGACTTAGTTCATTCTGTCTGTCTGTCTGTCTGTCTGTCCGTTAGCACGATAACTGCCGTAAAAATGACTTTATCAAAATGAAATTTTAGCATGTTGTTCAGATGGTCTGTGGGATCTATGGAAATATAAATTAATAATATCACACAATTGCTTTTGGATTGAACCCGGGTTGAAAAAATAAAATGCATTGAACCTTATGGGACCTAATTTTTCAAACATTTTTTAAGCGAATTTAAAATTCACAAATTGCTTCGAAAGTTTTAGGAAATATTCAAATTATCCTATAAAATATATAAAAAAAACTTCAGCAAAATATATTCAGTAGTTTTTTAAATAAAAATTAAAATAATAATTACACCCTCTATATAAAAAGATCACGTGACTCACTTCAAAATAAAATATGGCATCCATCTTGTATCAAAATCGTGATTTTTAAATTTTTTTAAATTCATATTGAGTGTTGTATCCGTCCTAAAACCGCTTCATTTTTACTTAAATTCTGTACATCTACATACTGAAACAACGCAATTACAATATATTTGAGTTTAATGATCATCAAACTTCGATTATTTCTACAACGAAGCCTAATTTTCACTTATGGATAAAGTAAACACCAAAAGATGTAGCATGAGTTGTATAAGAATTGCTGCATCTTTTTAACCCAAAATTATTTAGCTCATGGAGTCTGCAATATAGCAGATATGAATGAAACATTCATTGATTTCACACAGAGAGCTAGACGATTTTTTCGATGAAGTTTTAAGCATAGAGTTAAATTACTTGTACCTCCATGGTTTTAAGTTTTTAAGTAAAGTAAATTATTATAGTATTGTGATGAATGAAAAAAATTTAGGAATGAAATGCTGTTTTTATATAGAGGCGATTTATATTTCGATGACGTCATTTGTTTAAGTTCATTTGTTTTCGATGAAATTTTCAAGTATAATAAATTATTGTAGTATTATGATAATTTTAAAAATATTACTGAGGAATGTATCGCATTTTAGAGATGTTTAAACCAGGCAATTTATATTTCAATGCCGTCATTTGAATGAAGTTCATTTTTTTCTATAAATTTTAAGTTTTCATATATAATAAATTAATGTAGTATTGTGATAATTTTAAAAATATTACCGAGGAATGTATCGCATTTTAGAGATGTTTATATAAAATTGCATTGAAGTTGGAAAGTGTTTCATAATCAATGCTTTATGCATGATTGAACTTTCTTGTTTTCATTGTTGAAGGATCAATGTGGATATGTAACTTTACTCTTTTATGGCACTAAGAGTGGAATGCGGCCATAGGTTCCATTGTAAATATTGTTCGTCTTGATGTGTACTATCACATCTGTCATTTTGTTGAAAGAGTTTACGACCACCCTATATTGCATTACCTAACGTAATGACTATATACCTATATCTAGCACAGTCGTTACAAATAAGTGTTAACCTAAGTAACTATAGAGACCAATACAAATAAGATAAATATAATAGGTAATTTATCGCTATAATGGGAAATATATAACACATAATCCAAATTTGAATTTTTGGAAGCTGTTAATCGTCAAATTAGATTTGCGCGAAATATAAATTGATTTGGTACTTCGATATAGTTTTACATTACTGCCTCTGAGAAAAGCGCCAATTCTAAGCATTATTTATTATCATTGTATTTCAGTTATTATATTTTATTACTTTCCTTACATACATAATGTATAAGGAAAGTATTATGACGGGGTCGAAAATTCGAATTCGAGTTTTCCACGGGAGAGCACGTTTCAAGTATCCTTGATCACGAATCAAACATGTTTGAGGTGATGTCTGTGTGTGTGTGTGTGTGTGTCAGTGAGTCTTTGGAGACGATAACTGACGAACGAATGAATCAATTCGAACCAAATTTTATACAAAAATCACAATCCCTAAACACTGAAAGCCTATTGTTTTTACACGCAATCGAATGTTCAGAACCCTCCTAAATTTTCGAATGAAATTTTGAAAATTCGTCAAAAAATCAAAACCGCTAATAAAGTTACGCAAATAGACATTTCTTATGTAATTTTTCAATAGAAAACGATTGACATAAATTTTAGAACGCTAACATGAACCGTTCGCGAGATATTGCACATTTTTCAAAAAAATTATCAAAAAGTCATATAAAATAAAAAAAAAATATTTCCTATTGAGAAACATGTTCACTTTTCATATGTAATACCATGCGATAAATTGAGTGACATCATTCTCGTGGATCTAGCTCGTTCCATTCATGAGAAAAGATACTTTGAGTAATACTTTTGTATTTGAACGCCAATAGTCATTTATCTTCTTTAAGAATAACTTATTTCTTAGTGCATAACGCTTGCCGAGATTTTGGTGACGAATTTGGCGGAATGTCGCCAACTTGGCGACTTTTTGAAATGTTGACAAATTGACGAAAATCTCGCCAAATGGATAAAAATGACGCTAAATCAATGAAAATGACGACTAATTGTCGAAAATTCAATATCTTGGAAAGAATATTAGTATCTACTAGAAGAGAAACCTAATTTTTTTACTGTAAAAGTAGTAAATTCATTACATTATATAAGGAGAGTCATGTGTTGCCCACATCAGATTTTTTTATTCGTAACCTTGTTAAAATACAGAGCGTGAAACTTTTTGTTTGCTAATTTTGGTCCCTGGCTTTATGTCTTTCCAGATTATTGCACCACACGCTTCGCCACAGGATACATAAAACACCATACATTTCACAGACAGATTTAGAAGTACACATATACAGACGCTACGCTGAAAATAGTTGATATGTGTTTTTATGTACCCAAACTCCATCAAAATCTTGAATTTCAATTTTGAACCCGATTACGCTGCTTTCTCTGTATATTACTATATATGTTAGGGAAGGTAAATAAAAAAAACTGCACTTGCCATTTTCTCATGACAAAGTACTCAATTGCTAAGTATATTTAAAAATATTTAATTATCACTAAACCCAATTAAACATCTATTGCATCGAAAGTCGCTTCATTTAATTTCCTTTCAACATACTTCATCGCAAAGGACAGGCAGGAAAAAAATATTATTAAAAGGTGACAAATCGTCCAAAACAAACAGAAATACAGTTGAAAACTTTTTATGAACCTCCGCAAATAATCTGCAGCCAGATATAACTGTCTCAGGTCTTAAACCAGGTAAAATAATGTAAACAAACTAGAAATAGGGTATTTAACCTTAATATTTGAGAAAGTACTACTTCCTCTGTCAAAGTGTTCCAAACATTCTCCCAGACGTCTAGACAAACTTTGAAAAATTGAGAGAACTAACATCTCTTTCGAAAGTTAGGTATTGGTGTAGGGGGAATTTTTGATTATGAAATCATAATTTTAAACACTTTGAGATTTAAAATACTTGAAGACATATAGGGCGTAAAGTATTTATCCAATAAAGTTCAGTGAAGGTTTTGGTCTAGACAAAGTTTCAGACAGAACAGGCTAGGAATCTCAAGTAAGTTCCGTATATTGGTTTTTTTTTTAACGTACTGGTTTAAGTCGTTTTCCCGTAATTTCCTTTTTTTTTTAAATTTAACAGCTTTCTCCTTGTTCTAAACTTTTTTCACTTGTTTAGCATGTTTTCTTCTTTTCGACCCAGACCGTCCGACCTGGCCGAAGGTACTTCTTTGGACGGCTGGCACAGTGCCACCCAATTTAGACAGGAACGTACCCTCCTTCCCCTACCACCGACCCCTCGGAAGGACTTTCAAATGCACATATTTAAAGTGTGCATACTACACGCGAACATTGGAAGAATTTGGGCAGAACCGAGAATCGAACTCGTGTCCTTCGAGTGTAACCCCCGTACCTTAACCACTGGGCTGTCCCACCATTGTTTAGACTGAGCTTTTCTACTGCTTTTAGCTTCAAATTGTAAAGAAATTGGTCAGGCATCACGATACCAAATATGATTTTGATAGATAACGCTTATCTAGGTCTTCTTGTTTGACGGCTGGAAGAGTTTGGGTCGCACGAGAAAAAAGCAAGTGTTATTAAATAAATATTTTTAAAGATTATTAAATATATTCTTCTATAAACACCTTTTTAAATATATTTTTTATACTATTTAGAAATAAATAGTATGGATACAAGTCAACTAATTAAACTTTAAAATCAAAGACAACAAAAAATAGGACTTTTAAACCTATTTTTGGTTGTCTTTGATTTTAAAGTTTAAACAGAAATAATTAACACTTCTCCTTTTTTTATTTATGCCCCCTAGCTCTATTTTCTTTTCTTTGGCCGATCGGCGAAGGAATGGCGTAGCATGGAGATTCAGCCACTTACTGAAAGATGAGTCATGGGTTCATCACACACAGAGCAATAATTTGCACAAAAATTCGAAATGGACAAAAGAAATAGATGAATTAAAAGTAAGACCTATTTAAGGTCTTTCAACAAAAAATAAAACCTTTTTAAGGGCCCTTAAAAACAAAATGAAAAATCAGGCCTTTCTAAGGGTTTCTCAAAGCAAGTGGGAACCCTGTAGTACATCAGGCTGAAATGGTAATCACTAGATTGAAGAACAAGACCTTTATTAATAGCATTTATACTACGTACAGCTGTTTGACACAGCGGTAAACACGTTATCCTTAAAATCGGATTTGTTCTGTCGGATTTATTAGATTAAAAAATAGTGCAAGTACCAACCAGACCATCTATGTTGGAGTTGACGCGGTATTACAAGAGAACGTTCGTACAAGCAGGATGATTTTTATCCCAGCTCGTTTACACAAATTTGCATGAAGTTTAAATATGAATTTTGTTCAACACGAGCGTTCAGAAATGCTTATGATGTAAGAATTGCAGTTCGCCTCTCTTTCTTAATATTCTTTTATGTACCTATTTCACTTTGGGAGCTAGCTGGGGGAAAGAGCTGGAAAACCTGCCACACTAGAGTCATTGATATGAACATCAGGCATTTAAGAACACTGTCCAGGTACTTATATGATTTTTGATGAGGGATCAATGCAAACATCAGTAGCAGAATATGCTGATGTTTTCAATAATTAGCTAGTTGATCAAGGTATAGTGCTTCCATTGATTTATAGTGCTTGTCACGGACCGGGGTATAACTGGTTCCGCCCTAATCACTATAAATCCGTTTTGCCCCAAACACATTATTTGAGAAAATGCGATATGACCACAGCAGTATTTTTTTTTTTTTTTTTATCACGATTGCGTTCTGCAAAAACGTAATTAAAAACATGCTGTATTCAGTTGGTTAAACGTTAATTCTGCAAATAGTGTAAAACGGGACGTACCTTAGTTCAAAATTTTCGGATTATTACAATAGCTACACGATTTGGCTACATTTTCCCAAAAACTATGCCAACGTCGTTCGGAATGTCTTTATTGAACGACGCAGAGAGTGCGAATAAATAGTTTCAGAGAATATCAATCGATTACAGTGCCTCTTGGGGGGGGGGGATATTCCGTTCCCCCATTCCGCCCTTCTACGTAATTTACCATACGGAAACAAATGACATGCATTTTGGAACGCTAGCATGAATCATGCTCCATATGTTAGATGTTTTCAAATAAATTCATCAAAAAGGTATATACAATTAAAGAAGTGTTAAGCATAATTAAAAAAGTTGAATTTCCACACGAAATATTATGCGACAAGTTCAATAACATCATTTTCATAAATGTAGCACTTTCAATTCGAAAAATGGCATTAGAGTGCTTCAACTGTAACCCATCCTCCAATTTTACTTGCTTCAGTTCCATATTAATGCCAAATAAGTGTTATACTGATTTGGATTTTGCGCGTTAGTATAAATAAATTTTATTTTGCCAACAAAATTTTAATTTTGCGGCACGAGTTCCTTATCGTGTGCATCAATCAGAGTGAAAATAAATATTTTCTAAATATATCATCGCTTAGCGTAGGAAAATCATGTGCTGGATCATATAATTTTCTTTCTTCAGAATATACGTGAATATTATTTTCCCCCAAACCAATTCGATTGCTTTACCAAAATGTGCAGAGTTGCAATCTAATGTAACACATAATAACCTTCTAACCGGGAGTTACAAATTTTCTCTTCAAGAGCTTTTTAGATATTAATATTTGATGAAATTCTTGAAGAGTTATTGGGGGAGCATGCCACGGGGGTAACTGGATTATACTATAGGGTGATTTAGAAAGGATTTCTAAAAATTTTACTAACCGTCTGTTACAAATTTCATAGATATTTTTTGGAAAGGCAAAGAGAAAAAAAAATAGTTCAATTTCTTGAATGTTGAGTTTAGAACGTAATTTTGAGCACAAATAAGTTTTTAGTCATCGGTTTGGTATTTCTCTTGCCTCTATTACTTATTCAAAAGTGCTCTTCGATTTGTATTTTTTTAAAGATGTTCATATTAAAAAACTGATGTGAACAGAACATAACTTTTCCTACAAGGTGCACCAAATTATTTTTGAAAGGTTTCATTCGTTCATGAGATATCGCCTTAATAGAATTATGGACAGACCCACATATAGGCACTAACATGCATACACACTAAGATACATTGCAAAGTCCACTTCGACGATAAGATAGCTTGCAATTCCGTCCCAGTAGCTCAACGATAGAGCGTCGGCTGGCCAATACAAAGATTGTTAAACGAGTGAATTGTTAGATTTTCGATTCTATTTTCTCAACTGCGGTTATCTCCGACTGATGTCCGAATTTTTTGACATGTCAACTGCGCATACCCAACAGATGGGCTAAGCCACGCCTACAGAAGGGGGTGATCATTTCTGCGTTTCAGTGTAATGTGTACTGGCGCGGGACAGGGGTCTTTTTTTTTTTTTTTTTTCGCATTTTAAAAAAAGAGTTTAAAATGGGTTTCGCTGTTCGTACGGGTAAGGATATAAGCTTTTGTTTTGGGTCTGGTCCTATCGTTGCTCCAATTCACAAGGATTTTATGCAATTTTCACTGTTATTTATATGAATAAAATTTAATTATTTTGCCATTTTTTTATGTTAATGAATTCATTTTATACCTGCTCTAACTCCCGGTACATATTCTGGTTTTATATAAACTGATATTTCAATCATTTAGACAATCTTTTAATGGTGTTAATGGTAGTGGCCTTGTTTATTGCACGAAGACGGTTTTTTTTTTTATTGTTCAGCTTTTCCCATGAGAAAATAACAAGGGATAACTGATATTTTATCGCTTATCTTTACATTCCACAATATCATGATGATAAAGGACTTCATAATATGGATGATTACTTTAAAAGAATGTAACAGGGTGGTGCCAGAGTTCTGGGTCTAAAAGTCACATTTTGGAATTATCGTTGGTGATTACTGGAAAGTCAAGGGTTAGATGGATTTTTCTAGAGAAAGAGCGAAGTATAAAAGGAAAATTAGAACATATTAAAGTTCAAAAGTATGATATGGGTAGTATATGCGTCTGTGGTGTGGAGGCCTTTTCATGCTGTTCATGCAAACAAGATAGAAATTATTCAAAATAAATTCTTGAGATGTCTATATCATAAGAAAACTGGTATTTTTTGTTATGCCTTATATGCTACTTTTCTTCGTGATATTTTTAATATTAAAAGCTTGTAAAATAGAAGGGATTTCATTTTATTTTCATTCTTCAGGAATCTGTTCTATACATAAAAGAATTGATTGTTCCCCTGTCTTGGGTGGGATCGGGTTTCATGTTCCCCAGTATTCGAACTAAAATTCCTTACGGCAAATAGACTCATGCTCCTGGTTGAATAACCAGGAGCATGAGTCTATTTGCCGTAAGGAATTTTAGTTCGAATATTGGTTGTTATTGTGCAATAAGTAATTTTTGTAAACTATACAACAGCTTCCCTGATAATCTTGATGTTTTTTATTCATCGGCAATGGCTTTTAAAAATCATTTGTTGTAAATATATTATATTTTAATGTATTTATTCATTTTCAGTTGCTTTTGAAAATCATTTGTTGTCAATAGTTTGTCTTTTAATGTAATTTATTACATTTTAAGCTGTATATTTTGTATTGTATTTTATCTTGCACGCTGTTATTAGGACTTTGTCCTGTAACTTGCATTATTTTTAACCTTTTGCTTACGGGATCGAACTGTTTGGGATAGGGTATGTCAAATACCTGTCTTTTTGAGAGGTTCTTCGTTTGGGATGGACGCTGTCCCACCTGTAAGGTGAAATATATAAATAAAAAAAAAAAAAAACCTAAATTGTTTACAATACTTTTCTTCTGCATACTAAGGAAAATTAAAATGTCTAAAGATACTATTGTTTCATTCTGGCCCGAATTCTGTTTGCAATCGAATAATTCAACGAATGAACAGGCTTTTGATCTGATTGTTTCGCCATTATACGTATCTTAACAATAAATTAAAAAAAATATTTCCTTTAATTTTTCGATTTTTCAAAAATGAAAAAAAAAATGTTATAAAAGCATAAAATGTTTCAAAAATATTCCATAGGTTTTTTTTCTTAAACTTAAGCCAATAAATTCATTTATAGGACGGTTACATGCGCCGTACTTGAGATATTTTACATTGTGGAACTTCTGCATTCCGATCCTGGATCCATGTTAGTTATCATCTTAGCTCTATCTACATCCAATCCTGAGGAATTATTTCAAGGAATTTTTTTAACCTGGAGTGAAAAAAAATCAGATGTACAAAGTTTTTGTGATCCCCTACGTCCTCTGGAGTTTAATGCTGAATTCATATTAGTCATTACCTAAGTTTTGTCTATAGCCAATCTTGATAAATAGATATTTCAAGAAACTTTCATGAATTAAGGAAATGCAAACAAGAAATTATGTAATACTTAAATAAAGCCAGAGAAATTAATTTTTCATAGTATTAAAAATGGTGTTTACAAAGCTTTAAAGTCAAATTTAAGCTAAAAATTTTAAATATTTTCCACAAAAATTTTAAATGACAACAAAATCAGAATCATTTTATATATTAAATAAATTTCAATAAATGACCTATTGTGTCGTAGATCTGGTGTTGCTGTTGTTGAGACCCAGACCGTCCGACCTACCACGTAGATCTGGTGTCGAAAGCCCAGACCACCCGACTCGTCCGAGGACTTAAAGCAGCTATTTGGATGGCCGGACGTAGATCTGGTGTGTAATTTTAAGCCTAATTTGAGAAGCAAAGAGTATTATTTTTTAGTATGTTGCATGAATATTAATCCTAGCATTTTCACTCTTTTAGATGGAAACACTTTTCAAGATAAATGTGTTATTAATTTCGATTTTGGAAGCTTGAAAAGTAACTTGATATTGCTTTCCACTTATCTACCACCTTTTATTTAGATTTGGTACATTATTTTTCAAGATTTAGGGTAATAATTTTATAAATTATATCATTTATTTCGATAATAAAAGTGCCATTCATCATTTTAAAATGTTGAAATCTAAATATCCCTACGTTTATGAGATTTTCGGTATAAAAATATCCTTTTGTCCTTACAACACCTTCTGTCCCTACAAGTTGAACTCAAAAGCCCCTACGCATGGAGAAATCCCACACACCTGGCCCAACCGTTTTCTTGATTGAAAGCGTACAGAACCCCCATCTTTCAGCGATCAAAATCGAATTTTACGATTGATCTATCTACTTAAATTTGTTATAAAGTAACTATGTAACGTTCTTGATGATAATTACTGTTATATGCAAGGTTTAGCTATCGTGCAACGTTCGAAATTAATGATTTCATCAATGATCTACTTTTAAAACATTTATGGAGACAAAAGCAAACTGCAATTTACTGTAATTTATGCACAACAGTTCTGAGACGTTAGCATAAATTGATCAAATTCAGGCTTAACCCAGGCTATCAAGTTGATATTGCTGAGTGATTTGAGTAGCTCACAAAATTGCCTCGTCTTAAACAAAAAACATGCCAAAAGCCATTGCAGATATCGGTTATTCCGTAAAAAGCGCGAAAACAGTCTCTTATCCGCGATGCTATCTCTTATCTGCCACGGGAGCATGATTCTAATAGTGAAACATAACATATTTTTATGATATTTTACTTTAAATCAAGAAACGTTCCATATCTCGAGAACTGCTTATGTAAATGTTTTGTATATTATGCCATACGACTTTAAATAAAACTGATATAACATGACTATTTCTGTTACAATTCTTTACACACACACACTGTAGAGCACTTCAGAGAAAAACCAATGGTCACAAGAACTCCAAACCTGCGTGGTATGCATTTCAGAACATGGGAAATCAATAGGGGAAGAGATGGCGCTGCGAACAGTCCCTAGTAAAACATAATTCAATGAAACGGTTTGGCAGTCGTGATGCATATTAATAACGAATTGCAAGTGGTATAAGCGACCATAAACCTTGAATATGAAATTTAGATAAGCATTTTGTAAATGTTCTATACGGCATCAACAAAAGAAGAAGACGTAGCTTTATGGAAATTGTTTAAACACAATTTTCTATAAAAACACGTCCAAAGCTTTGTGGAAACATTCGACGATCGCTATGGAACTCTCCTTTCCTGACCGTGTATTATTAATAAAGTTACTTTACAAAAATGCCGAAAACGCTGCTGGCGTTCTTCGCGAGTACAGACGTTTGAACTCGTTGCCTACAGGTCCTCTGACAGTATGTGGCTTCCGGAGAATGGTTCAACGCTTCGAGGAGACTGGGAGTTTCCCAGTTTGACCAGGACGAGACCGAAAACCTGTAACAAGGCAAGTCGCTGAAGAGGTTGCAACGGCTGTTGTTGAGCAGACCAGTAGCAATGAGGCCGAGATCAGTAGTGCTCGAGCTATAGCAAGATAATTGGATTTGCTCTACGCAACAGTACGGAAGTATTTGCGGAAAACTTTACAAATATTTGTATTAGCGTTTTCTTTGACATTCCATGCACGCATCCAGGTAGACACCAACTGGCCCTGAAACATCTTGTGGAGTGTTGAGGCACATTTTTCTCTGTGTGGAGCAGTAAACACCCAAAACAGCAGCATTGGAAAATACCCACCCGTTTCAACAGATCCCATTACATTATCCAAAACTAATCGTTTGGATTGGGTTTACAGCAACATTTCTGAATGGTCTCTATTTTTTGAAGAAATCCATCTACAAGGACCAAAGATCTTTTCAGTTACTGCACAGCGTTATATGGACATGTTGCAGAACTACGTTATTTCTCATCTCCAACAACGAGGATGCCTCAGCTCTACCATATTCCAACAAGATGGAATACCTCCCAAATTGGCCGTCCTGTTCAACAGTTGTTGCGACAGCATTTTACAGAATATCGAGTAATCAATCACGCATTCCCATCTTTATGGCCACCCCATTCACAAGATCTGAACCCTTATGGCTTTCGACTGTGGGTTTACCTGAAAATCATGGTTTATCGGGGAGATATTCGTAACTTTGCAGATTTGATGGACAGCATCATCTTCCGCACAACAGATCAGTTATATGAGACTGTCGAACACGCTAACACAAAGGTACCAGTTGCTGCTTCTTCAACACGGTGGACATGTTGAACACTGCCAATAACTTGTCTTTCTACAGCCTTCTTCCCTTCGGCGTTCCATGTGTAACATGTTCTAGATGCAATAATAAAATTGACATTTGGGTGTTTATGACACTTGTCAGCATCTATCGCACGCTTATACCATTTACAATTCGTAATTAATATGCATCACGACTGCGAAGTCGTTTCATTGAATTATGTTTTTACTAGGGTCTGTTCGCAGCGCCATCTCTTCCCCTTTCCGTCATTTTTGTAACTATACTTTGCGTCATTCGTTTCCTCATGTTTTGAAATGCATACCATGCAGATTTGGCGTCCCTACGACCACTGGTTTCTTTCTACAGTGCTCTGAACAAGGATAATTTAATTCTAATACCCGGTATACATACTCTTACGATTGGCAACACTGATTTTTATCTCCTAAGAGTGGCAACAGTTGAATTCCATTTTCGCATCGTCATGTATCACGTTGCTTTTTTCCTCTGGTAATTATAAAATTTATTTATTATTTTTTAAATCTATATATATAAAGAAGAAAAGTGTGTATGTATGATCCAACATAACTGGAGAACGGCTGAACCGAATTTCATGAAATTTGCCTTGGTAGTCTCGAAATCGCCCCACGAAAAACATAGGCTATGTTTCGAGTTTCTACGACCGGTGGTTCTCGAGGTATTAGTCAAAAACGACACTTTTCCTAGGAGTTCTATTCTCTAACTCCATGATTCACAACGAAAAAGGTTGGACATTGTTGGTTTAAAACGTGAAAGTCAATTAAATCTCTGAGTTTTGTGGGAGTTTATTGAACGTATTGGACACTTTTGAAAATCGCAGGTTTGAGATATGAATTTAAATGGAAACTTTCACCATGGTTTATTTCTCACAGGCTTACTACAACGAAAAGTATTAAGAAATCACAAGAAAGATCAATCATGCATAAAGCATTGATTATGAAACATTATGAAACACTTTCCAAATTTAATTTTATTTAAACATCTCTAAAATGCGATACATTCAGCGGTAATATATCACAATCGGCCCTATATGTTCCGATGTAATTTTTATCATAGTTTTGCATAGTAAATCCCAAGCAACGCCGGGTAATCGCTGAAAGTATTTTATACTTGTCAGTTGAGTAATTGGAGTTCATAGTTATTTAATATCTCTGATTTTAAAAATAAGCATACTTATTGGTTAATTTAGACAGATACTCAACCTTGATGATGAACCTATTCTATATCAACCTCCAGTAAACCTAACGCTGTTCCACTTTTATAGGCATGATTGCTATGTTTTATTTTTCTATTTTCGAATTCTCATCATTTTCATTTGTTGTTTATTCATTGATTTCTATATACATGACAATGTTTCACTTTGATATTCCCCTTATTTGTTACTTCTTTTAATATTTACGAATTAGAAAATCAAGGTGCTTATTTGTGTTATAGTTTATTACTAATTATTTCATTACTGTACCTATAGCTTATTTGCAATTATTTTATTCTTATTCTAATTGCTATACTGCCTTAACTGTTTAATTTTTGGCTTTAACTAGGTGTTAAATGTTTCTCAATTATTTCTTTGAAATATTATAACTATTTTTATTATATATATAATACCTTTATTATTTTTTCAATTTTCGAAAAGAAATGTTCGGTAAATTGCAGGTCTCTCCTTGGTTCGAACTTTTTAAAAATCGATAGGCCTTTGACACTTACCAATAGAAATAATCATACAATATTTCATTCGATTCGACGGATATCGCGTCTACAAATTCATATATAAATGGACAAACAGAACAGGCATAATAAAAAAAAAAATCATGTGGGCAACACATGATTTTCCTTATATAATGCATTGAATTTACTCATTTTACAATAAAAAAATAATGTATAATTTATCTACGGCAATGTGTTTTTAACGTTGACTTCATTTGGCGATTTTCCGAATGACAACATGTAAAACTATTTCAAAGTACCAATAAATTTATATTTTGAGCAACTCTCAAAATATAAACAATTATTAATATTAATAAGCGTCCTACCCTCAATAAATGATATAGTCAATATATTAAAATATTTTAATAATTAATACACCAATTAGGCATCATTTCTGCAATTTGGGAGATATATTCGTCAATTTGGCAACATTTAAAATGTCAGCAAGTTGGCGATATTCCGACAAATTTGTCACCAAAATTTTGTTAAACTTTATGGACGGAAAAATAGGTTTTTCTTAGTGCTTTCCAAGATATTAAAATTTCGTCAATTAATCGTCTTTTTCATTGATTTAATGTCATTCTTATCAATTTGGCGACATATTTGTTAATTTGGCAACAGTTAGAAAAGTCGCCACGTTGGCAACATTTTGTCAACTTCGTTGCCAAAATCTCGCCAAGCGTTATGGACGGAGAAATAAGTTATTCTTATAGCAAATAAATTACTATTGGCATTCAAATAAAAAATATTATCCAAAGTACCTTTTCTCATAAATGGAATGTGCTAGATCCACGAGAATGATGTCACCAAATTTATCGAATGATATTACAGATGAAAAGTGAACATATTTCACAAAAGTTAATATTTTTTTTTTAATGTGATTTTTTGATAAATTTATTTTAAAAATGTGCAATATTTCAAGAACAGTTCATGTTGGCGTTCTTAAAGTTTGTGTCAATCGTTTTCTAATGAAAAATTACATAAGAAATGACTATTTGCGTAACTTTATGAAAGGTTTTGATTTTTTGATGATTTTTTCAAAATTTCACTCGAAAATGTAGGGGGGGGGGGGGGGTTCTGAACATTCGACTGCGTTTAAAAACAATAGGCTTCCAGTATTTACGAATTGTAATTTTTGTACTAAATTTAGTTCGAATCGCTCCATTCGTTCTTGAGATATGATCTCCACAGAGTCATTAATACACACAGACACAGACATTATCTCAAAAACGTTTGATTGGTGTTCAAGGATGCTTGAAACGTGCTCTCCCGTCGAAAACTTGAATTCGAATTTTCGACCCCATCACAATACTTTCCTTATGCATTATACTATGTATATAAGGAAAGTATAAAAGGTTGATTCTCGTATTCAGCGATGCTCAATCCCTGTTCCTGCATTAACATTCGCTAGTCGAATTTTCTTTTATCTCAAAGTACTTTTATATAGACTTGAGGAGAAAGGGAAAAGAAAATTTCAGCTGGAATAGCAGTTATCTACTTTAGTAAATTGCAAATTTAACATTTCCTGTATTGATACTATATAAATAAAAACAAAATACATAAAATATAATTGTAAACAATAATAACATAAAATATTTCGAATGAAATTTAAGTTACCTATAAAGATGGTAATCCATGATGAACAGAAAGAACAGAGAAGTGAAGAGGCCTGCATCTGGGATTCACATTGCTGCGTTCAGCATCTCACGATAGCCGCTGTCACACGCACAAGATCTCATAATAGATAGCCTTGTGCTATGGCCAGCAACTACTGTGAATGCAAGAATCCCGACCAGAATATCAGCCGATGACCTCTGTAGAAGTGCCAACCAGTCTTATTCATCCATATCCCATCTTCTAAGCATCAGGAGATATCGTCTATAGCTGTGAGACCATCTTATTGGAATTTATTTTTGACAAGCCTATAATATAAAATAAATTATACTTAGAATATCGCCAATGCTTTGGACGACATACGTAAGAAATCACAGCACAAGGCAGAATGTATGCCTTATGGCAAAATTTTATCTGGTTTGTATCCCCAGATAAAATTTTGTAGTGTTGAATTGTTATTTACAGGCGTACACACACACAGAGAGAGAGAGAGAGAGAGAGACGGACAGACATATTTCCAAAAATGTTCGAAATGTTTTCAGAGGGTACTTTTCTGTCAAAATCTCGAATTTAAAAAGTTTCGAAGAAACAATTGCATGAGAAAATAAAAATGCCATGAAAATCTAAAAATATCAACAAGTTCGAGTTTTAATAATGCGATCTATAAAACATACTAGTATTAACTGCATTCTCCTACTCGTGAAGTACATTTATTCTGCAGATTGTGTTCGAAATGTCTTCACGAGGTCTTACAATGTGTTTTTCTGTCAAAACGTTGACTTTGCAAAATTTCAGAGATACAATACTTTATACCAGTGGTTCTCAAACTTTTAAACAAAAGGATCTCTTTGTGATTAAAAAACATTAACATTGGCGGAATCCTTAACATCATAAATTAAAAAAAGTTGTATATATTTACATCTTAAAAATATTAAATATAAGTGAAAGTTTGAAATAAAATAAACATTTAGTTTGTATTAATGATATTTATTAAGATCAGAAATATTAGTTCGGGAAATCTGCATAAGATTCACCTAAATATGAAGATATAACACTTAACTGACAGATTTCGTATTAATTTGAAAGACTTTTCAATAACTCTTAAAAATGCTATTAGCTATACTTTTTGAGTTATTCGCGGATCCCTTGGAGCTTGTCGCAGATCCCAATTTGGGAACCACCGATTTATACAACAGTGTCAGAAAGCAAAAATTATTAAAAATATAGAAAGTGTAGCTTTAATTGCGAAATGATGGGAACATGCAGTTAATTTTGTGAACAATCCAAAGTTCAACCACTCTTAGACAATCTAAGTATCCGATTTTTCACAAGAAGGTTATCCCATTCGTTCCGAAACAAAAGACTGCAACACTAAACAAATGACTCTTCCTCACATTGTTATATCTTGTTTAAAAATAAATGAATGACAAACCGCCGGGACGAACAACCATTGAAATTATGAAGGGACAAGAGAGGCCCTCAGTACAGCGCTAGCTTCTTGAATAACGCTCATTTAAAACAAAACAAAGGGAAACGATGATTTACAACGCAGACGATTTGAAATATGATGCCACTTCTGCAAAAGCAAACATTTCATATTCCAGCAAAACAGGAAATGTTGCCAACATTCAATGATTAATATTACTTTTCGCGTTGCCATTCCTTTAAAATTGTAATCTTTTACAAAGGCAACTGGACGCAGGAGAGTGTCCCCCACCACGGTGTGAGAGTGAGGAGATAAAGATGGGAAATATTTATAAAAGAACTTATTTTTTCTTTTGAAGGAAATAGAAAAAGTGATCTCGAATAGGGAGGAGGGAGGATTAAAAAGTATTGTCGATTGCTATAAAAGAAAATGTAGAAGATGTAAGTTGTATAATTATATATATATAACACATATATATATATAATTATAATAGTATGAAAGTCCAATGAGAGAATAGTGAGGCATTTTTTACTGTTGGAGTCTTTTGAGTTGCAACTTCTCTCTATTCTATCATTGGATTTTCAAACTATTATATATATATATATGTTTCTGCATATGGCAACATTGGTCTAGCCATATTTTGCTTGTCATGGTTGCACGAATGAAGTGTATTTTAAGGTATTTATGTTTCCTTTATTGTTCCAATCTATATGCTTGTCGTCCATATAACACAAGTTTATAGATAAAATCTATCTTGTGTTTCAGAAACAAGCATTTTTGTGTTCATTTCGAAGGGATATATGGACCCGAAGAGAATTTTTTCGAAATGAACTTATCGTAAGCCTAAAGCTCTTCCTTGTGCAAGCTTTTTTGCTTGATTTTTTTGTTTTCTTATTTTCATTCCTCATTTTTGAAATTTGTTGATTGTCTTTGTCTTTATGACCTGCATTACGCTTTATTATTTCCTATTTATGTCTTAATTTCTTTGTATTTTGTAGAAAATTTTGGAATAGTGTATTATGAGTTACTACATACATTCTAACATTGGATTTACTAATTTATATTTATATATATATATATATTACTAATTTATATATATATATATATATATATATAAAATAAATAGTAACTCAGAAAAATACGATTATTTAAATGGTACATTTTATGGTATCGAAAAGATTTATTTTTACTTTCTCATACAATAGGGAAAAATTTTGTTTCCTTTAAAATATTGAAATTTCAATCAAAATGATGTTTCAAGACCTCGTGAAAACATTTTAGAATAGTGCAAAATAGAAATTAAATTGGACAATATCATATACACTTAAAAAATATATAATTGTAATTGTCATAAAATATTAAATAAAGCATTATTAAAAAATTAAGTGTAAAATTTTTCTTATTAACTCTTATGTCTGAAATACTGAAGGCATAGAATAATGAATAGATGTTTAATAATACCGAATCTTGTCTTATTCTATAATAGTGTAATTTAAAAAATTCCTTCAGATACTGATGGAATGCATTTATCAACTTATGTTTCTACGTATAAACGTTATATGAAGCAAAGAACGCATCCGCATTTAAAGTAAAATAATAATTTTTTCATTATATTTTTATTGCTTTATTTAAGTTATTTCAAACGGTTCACAATCTCCTAAAACGTATTTTTTCATCAAAATTTAAAAATTTTCATGAAACAATACTTTTTCCGACAATTAGGATGCAAAATTGCAATTTACATAAAAATTCAACGAGGAGAAACATGATGTTGTGAAATTATTAATATTGGCAATGTACTTCATTTATGTTTAAAAGTCACCGTAGAAAATTAAAAAAAAAAAAAGATAAAAATGATGGGTAACTCTTTAGAAGTTTGAAAAGTGTGTCCCTGAGAAATAGATACATTTAAATGAATATATATATATATATATATATACACACACAAAGAGAGAGAGAGAGAGAGAGAGAGAGAGAGAGAGAGAAACAATTTAAAATATGAATTCTGTTACAAAAAATTTTAATTTCTTCGTTCCACATATAGAGCATAACATATTTTCTATTTTTATATAAATTAAAAATCTGCTACGGATTAAATGCAAGGAATTTAAAAGCAAGCTAATTAAAACTGCGTTCTGTAAAATTTATATAAAATAGCGAAAATCAGCTATGTATTCGTATTAGACTTTAGCAATGAGATTTATAGAATTTCAACTTTTAAATATGAGCAAAAACTATTGTATAATTAATAAAAACCTTGATGACATTATGTTCGAAAAACTATGTTAGCAATAAGTTCATGGTCCATAAACTTAAAATTGAATAAAATGACGAAATTCGGCTGCATATTCGCATTTGATATTATTCATGAAATGAGATTTATACAAGTAATTTTAACAATTTCAAATGCAAGCAAAAACCCTTGTACAATTAATATAATCTTTAATTTATTTTAAGTCTACGTTAAATAGACAATGTTAACCACAAACCCATGGTCCATAACTTAAACTATATTCCATGAAAAAAATATATATAAAATGATGGAAATCGGTTACATATTCGTATTACATTAAAATGATAAAATAGGGTTGAATTGATAAAATGAGATATGATTTCAACAATTTTATGCGCAAAAAAAGAGAACCATCATACAATTAATAAAAACTTTATTTTATTTAAGATAAACATTCTTAAATCTTTTGGTTAAACTTTGTTTACGAAATAACTTCCTTCTAACATAGCAATAACTGAAACATAGTGTCCCTGAAATAATGAACATTAGAAAACATTTAATCTTCGAAACATTTATATAACTGGTATAGCTAGATACTCGATTTATCTCTAATCTCGCCGAAATGCATAAATTTTATTAATCCCACATCTGAGATTCTCCCGACTCCTCCCCACGACGCAACCATTACTAATAAACCTCGCCACGACGCCAACTTAACTCATTTCAAGCGATCGATTGCATTTAAATCTCACCCTCCCCCGTATACAACACATGTAAACTGTCACGCTCGTCAACACCTACACAACAAAAAGCACTGCTCTCTTGACGTAGCCGTAACGTGCTGCCATCTAGCGGCGGCATTCAGTACATTTAAGTTATTGAACTCTTGAGTTGATCGGCCGCCTTTGGCGAAGAATTTTCAGCTTGGCGAGATATCTTTACGTCTACCTAGGGTTGCCACATCGGCCTCGCGTGCTAGGGAACGACTCGCGAATTCTAGATTCCCCTTCCCCACCTCCCGTCTAGACGCGGCTGAGACGCCGTAAACGCCCGAAGTGAGTAGAGTGGTTTAGCGTTTTCACCCCTTGTAGAATTCTTTTTTTCTTTTTTGTACAACCTCTTGGCGGAAAGATCGAGTATTCTTTTCGGCCGGATATAGGGAGGATTTGACTGAAGAAAAAAATGGTGGTGTCAAGATAAATAATCCATTGTAAAGTTCCAAAATGTGTCAGCCCTGGCGCATAAGCACAAAGCCGGAGTTTTGGAAATAAATATTTTATAATAAATTACTTGTGGATGAAAGCATAGCATAAACTTCGAAGAAATAATATGCTCTATTTTAAGTCTTATAAAGTTCAGTTTTATTTTCAACATTTCACATGTCCATACGATCTTTGACTGCTAACAGGAACACAATGCCCAAATTTGCAATAAAGGATGTGCAACAATTTTAAATCATGCATAGGCGAGTGAGGTAGAGGGTTCAATATTTTTGTTCACCAGCCATTGATTTGTCTAGAAATAATGGATATTTAAATTTGTTACCAAGTGAAACACTATCTAAAATGTGTACGTGGCCCCATAAGCAGAACAGTTACATATGGGAATGTTCCAAAAGACATTTAATTATTCAAAACGAAGAACCCTTAGGTTGAACAAAAGGTTGTCGTTCTTTTAGAGAAAAATTAATATACTTTAAGATACTTTTGGGAGCAATGATTATTTTGAGTATTTTCATACCAGAAAGCTGCCTCCGAAATCACCTAATTCTGCTAAATTTAAAATAATCTTTCATTCAGTGCATTGAAAAATAATATTTCAGCATTTCAACTCCATTAAATTGAAGCTTCGTTCTTTCATTTGCTTCACTAATATTTTATTTCAGTTGTGAATATTCAATTTTATCTTGGAAAATTATTTAATGACTTATATATCATACTCGACTTGAACAAAATGTAATAACGTGTATTAAATTATAACTACGATTTAATAAAACTTATATATATATTCTTTTCACCGATGATACACTCTATTTTTCAAAGTGTGATCCATGGATCAGAGGCACATAGGGGGACATGGTCATATTTTCACCAAGGATTAAAATAGCAAACAATTCCGTTCTTTTCGCTTCATAACTTCAATATCTTGACAACGGTTCATCCTTGAATGAGGTCGGTTTTATTCGTCTTATCATCAAACATTACGTAAAAAATAAGCGTTTAAGAAATTAAGCACATTTATTTAATTATATGTATACATTTATTTAATTTTTGTCAATTTTTGAAAACCATTTTGACAAAAACAAATTGCCCGTTCTATTTTTTTTTTTAACTTACTGAAGTCGAATTTTGCAGACAGCATATACAGACAGATTTGCAGGTATCATAAGTGACTTTAACCTTTTGCTCCATGGACGCCAATGCCTGAAAAGGGGGATCGAACTGTTTGGGACAGGGTATGTCAAATGCCTGGCTTTGACATACCCCACTTTCAAAGGGGGATCGAACTGTTTGGGATAGGGTATGTTAAATGTCTGTCTTTTTGAGAGGTTCTTCGTTTGGGATGGACGCTGTCCTACCCGTAAGCAAAAGATTAACTACCACGTTTCAAAACACTCTCGAGCTAGAGTGGATATACGCATAATTCATACAAACACCCTACACACACAGAGGCGGCTCATTAAAAATACATTATTTGTATTCTAGAAAGCCCAAACCATGTAAATACATAGAAAATCGATTTTCGATTCTATTTTAACCAGAGATCGATACACTGGTTTTGTGAGGCGTATTTTTTACTCCTTTATTCGCATTTGTGGGGTAATTTTGTCAAAGTTGATTAAAATAATATTTTCAAATTAATTTAAAAAAATTAAAGGGAAATAATAAATCCCAAAATGTGATCCATGAATCAGTGGCACTATATAGGGGAATGACTGTATATTTTCTTATATTTTTTTTTATAACTACATTACTTATTTTTAAAAATAATATTAATTAGAACGTCTCTGCAGACGTTTTTCTGGGGGTTGCTTTATTTCTCTTATTCTGAAGAACACTCGTTTTGCATCCGAAGAATACTCGTTTTGCGTCTGAAGAATACTTGTTTTGCGTTTGAAGAATACTCGTTTTGCGTCTGAACGAAGCTCGTTTTGAGTAAAGAATACTCATTTTGAGTCTGAAGTCGGTTGATATCCTTATATTTTATTTTATGGTATTTTCATAACAAAGGATTTTATGTACAAAAATGCACGTAAAGATATATTTTATAGTTTTTTATTATCATTAATTATTTATTATACATGTTATTAATTCATTAATTATTAATATTATTAAGTAATTATTTATTAATATTATTAATTAATTATTAATATTACTGACTAGTTAATTAATTATTATACATTCATTATTTATTATATATTTTATTAAGTGTATAAAATGTATATAAAATTTATTAACGTATCAATGCAAATTTATTGTAACAGACTTTCAACAACGATATGGTAGGATTAAGTAATATTTGGTAGGATTAAAAATGAAAATTAATATGTTCGGCAATTAAAATATAATAAATCTGATGTGGGCAGCACATGACTTTCCTTATATAACGCAATGAATTTACTACTTTTACAGTAAAAAAAAATAATTATTTTTATAGTAGTTATTTACATTCTTTCCAAGATATTGAATTTTCGTCAATGAGTCGTCATTTTCCATGTCGTCATCATCAATGAGTCGTCATTGATTTAGCGTCATTTTTATCCATTTGGCGAGTTTTTCGTTAATTTAGCAGCATTTGAAAAAGTCGCCAAGTTGGCGACATTCCACCAGATTCGTCGCCAAAATCTCGTCAAGCGTTATGGACGAAGAAATAAATTATTCTTACAGCAGATAAATGACTATTGGCGTTCAAATACAAAAGTATTACTCAAAGTATCTTTTTTCATAAATGGAAGGAGCTAGATTCACGAGAATGATGTCACCCAATTTATCGCATGGTATTACATATGAAAAGTGAACAGGTTTCTCAAAAGGAATTTTTTTTTTTTTTTTATATGACTTTTTGATAATTTTTTTTTTAAATGTGCAATATCTCGAGAACGGTTCATGTTAGCGTTCTAAAATTTATGTCAATCGTTTTCTAATGAAAAATTATATAAGAAATGTCTATTTGCGAAACTGTATTAGTGGTTTTGATTTTTTGACGATTTTTTCAAAATTTCACTCGAAAATTTAGGGAGGTTCTTAACATTTGATTGCGTATAAAAACAATAGCCTTTCAGTGTTTACGGATTGTGATTTTTGTACAAATTTCATTCGAATCGGTCCATTCGTTCGTCAGTTATCGTTTCCACAGACTCACTGACTAACACACACACACAGACATCACTTCAAAAATGTTTGATTCGTGATCAGGGATGCTTGAAACGTGCTCTCCCATCGAAAACTCGAATTCGAATTTTCGACCCCGTCACAATACTTTCCTTATACATTATGTATATAAGGAAGGTAAAAAGGGGAAAATTCTAAAAAAAAAAAAGTGCATTTTATTTCAACATATAGTCCAATTCGAAGCACTCGTAAAATTTCAAGGTGTACTAGACTGACCATTTTGGTGAACTCTCATTTTACCAATATATACATAAAATCCACACCATTGGTATCTGTTGATATTTGTTGATTATCTTTAGCTTGATGACTAGAAATATGCATTTATTTTTCTCATGATTGATGATTCTCTTTTTAATACTTCTTTTTAAATTGTAGGCATAATTTAAGTTAGGATATTTTGAGTCACAACTTCTCTCTATTTTATCATTGGAATTTAATTTTATATTTTTATTATATATATATATATATATATATATATATATATATGCATATATATATATTTATATATATATATATATATTTATATATATATATATATATATCACTATGTACTGTAAAGAAAAATACCTATATTTCAGTAGAAATGCATGTAGGCCCATAAACAAAGAGAAACAAGACTGGTGGCAAAAAATGTAAACAATGGCAGCGTTATTGCGCGCTCTCTCTCTCTATGGGAACGTATCTTTCACACACTTACTTAAAATGAACCTTTCGAAACGCATCCACACACACATTTTTACATTTCACGGATGCAGTGGAATGCTTATTAACCTGGGCGCATTGTTTGCGCTCCAACGCCAGTCCGGTATGCGATTGCGCCCGCACGAAACGTAAAAAAGAAAAAAAAGAAGATGCGAATTATTGACATTCCAGAAGAGATTTTATTTATTTTTCGAATGTGTTTTTAAAAACTTTGGAGGATGAGGAGGGTGCAGATCCGGTGTGAATAATCTTAATCTTGTCGAGGAAAAATGTTAGAAAAGGGTAGAGAGAGGAGGGGGGGATATGGGTAAAGTGGCAAAACGTTTTTTGAGCAGGCTTTTGAGCAAAATTTTAAAATAATCTATGATTTGGCTAAAGCAATGGAACGATCCTATAATTTAAGCATTTTGCTACTGACAGAATTCGACCTTGATAGGTGGGCATGTGTGTGTGTGTGTTGTTGTTGTTGAGACCCAGACCGTCCGACCTACCAGAAAGGTATAAGGTAACCATTTGGACGGCCGGGAAGTGCCATCCAATTTAGACCGGAACCCAGTGGGGGAGGCAACCACAGGGACCGTCCCTCCTTCCCCTACTACCAACCTTTCGGAAGGACTTACGGACCCACATGTTTAACGTGATCGTACTCCGCGTGAACACGGCGGCAGTTTTGGCAGTGGCTGGAATCGAACCCGGGCCTACCGAGTGCAACTCCAGCGCGCTAAACAATGGGCTACCGCGCCCCATGTGGAGGGGGGGGGGTTATAACACTCCCCTACATGGATGGAAATTTTTCAATAGTTTTCCAGAGGATCCGTATTGAGAGAAAAAAAAACAGCCTTAAATCACCCTCATCAAGATCCCGGCTATGTCAATGGGTTGATATAAATTGCGTATTAGAGAAACATAACTTTAGCTTAAAGTTCGCTGGGTACCGATTGTTGTTGTTCTTGAGACCCAGACTGTCCGACCTACCAGAAAGGTGTACGGTAACCGTTTGGACGGCCGGGAAGTGCCACCCAATTTAGACCGGAACCCAGTGGGGGAGGCATCCACAGGGACCGTACCCTCCTTCCCCTACTACCAACCTCTTGGAAGGACTTACAGACCCACATGTTTAACGTGATCGTACTCCGCATGAACACGGCGGCAGTTGTGGCAGCGTGCAAATCCAGCGCGCAAACCGCCGGACTACTGCGCCCGAAATACCGATTGTGAAAAGGTTTTAGATTTTAAACGTAGGAACTGATTTGCTGAAACTTTGGAAAAAGTTAGTACACAGTCACAGAAGATTCGGCCACACACCTTGCTACAGTAAGTACACCTTGCTGTAAAGTGTACTAAGGTTTATTTTGGACCATTTAACCAAGACGATTGACCTAAACATCGTACATGATAAAAATAAAATTATATTTTTTGAAAACTGGTCCCGAATAAGTATATATCGTAAGCAATTTCGCCGACAGAATTTTTCGGACTCCTATGCAGCAAATGTCCCCCTTCCCCCCCCCCCCCTCCAATTCTACAAGTTATTGATCCTTTTTCATAAACTGTTTATGCGGGACAGTCCCCCAAGATTCCCGAGGCCCTATGCAATGCATTCTTTTGCCTTCTTTTATTCGTTCGTGCATGGCCACTTTACTGCTGTAGACCCAACGTGTACACTCATAAAGCAGTTTATCAATAGAATTCTTGTGCAGTTCCAAGGCAGACATGGCACACAGCAAGGAACTATCGTTTCGGTGGATAGTTCAATCAATCGAACGATTTTAATTTCATGATAAAAAAACATCCTTAAGCAAAAAGTTTTCCTGCAATGCATCTTCGCATGTCTTCGTATTAGAAACTTATGCAGTTAATTTTTACAGAACAGTGCTGTAAAATCTGTTAAGTTGAATAGAAACTATTTAACTATTCCGCTATTGATTTTTTGCAAGCTTATTTGCCAGTTTAGTGGACTCGCCGATTTAGAATCCCTTTCTCCGCAGTGTCTTGTTACACTGTTATACATTTACTGTAAGTGTACTTACTGTGTGGCAAAATAAAGTTTATTAATATTATCATTAATAAACTCGTACTGTTAAATAAGATTTCAGTAAATGTAATTGTTTTTCTGAGATGAAAGTGCATTTCAAAATAGAGGTTTCCTGTTTTTGTTGTGTTAATTGCGCTACAGAATAAAAGAGTCCATATATCGTTTTTAGCAGCTTCGAGTATAAGGCATCAAAAAGAACACCAGACGGTAATTTCTAAGGCGAAACAATATAAATACTTCTATTTTAGTAATACGCAATGGAGTTCAAGAAACTCCTAGAACAATTCAAGACAAGGATTCGTAAAGTTAAAAAAAAAAAAAAAAAAAAAAACCATAATTATGTTTTGTTTTCATAATATGCGGTAGTAATCTCTGTGGCCGCATTGTTTGAAAAGCTTATTTTAGATAGATAACGAAAAACGCATTTTTTTTTCTTCTTCTAATTTAGTCGTTGTACTTTATAGTTTATTTAAAGAAATGACAATAGTTTGCCATGTGGTTTATTGCAATATATTATCACGGATTAGTAATACAGGAACTTCAACTATCAATATTAGATAAGCAAAACGACATGGCAATTTAAAATAGTAGGGGGTTTCTTCTATTCTCATAATAATTAGCGCAATAAATTAGTAACAGGGTTCTGATTATTGTGCAATTGCTTTACACCACTAAGCACCACAATGTAAAGATCTGGTCTCCATCTTTACAATAGTGAACTTCACTATATTTATATAAGCTCAAGAAGCTGTATCTGTTACATATATTTCTCATGGCACCACCAGCAGTCCAACAGCGTTTTTCGAGTTTCATTCCTAGTGCGATAAGAAACGGTGGCAGCTGACTTGTATTAATAATTAGGTAAATTTTCAATTTGTAATCATGGAAAATTAGTTTTCGTAATTACTTTATTTAATTGTCTGTAAGGATCAACAAGACATGTAATTGCTAATTGTATTAATAATCATATTTTAATGATAATCGTTCATGACAATTATAGTTATGCTGTTTGTAAGAGTGCGAAACATTTTGTTTATAAGTGGTGGTTAAGAATGCGATGGAAAATTCAAATTTATTAGTTTTCCTTCTCCGTTTTTATTTTCCTTACAAATGCATAGTAATATATAGGGAAGTATTGGAATCGTGTTGAAAATCGCAACTAGGACGTATAGGACGTATCTACATGGTTCGTGCACCCTATAACCAGATAAAAACCATTTCTAGCGGGACGTCTGTGTGTGTGTCTATGTGTACAATGCATGTATACATTCCAAGTCAAAAACTAATTGAATAGTAGGTACGTCACTTGTGGATGACCCTGTTGCTAATTAGATTTTGGCATGGTTCGGAGAAAAAAAAGCGAAAATCGTCCAAATCTAAAATAAAAGACTACATATGATCTACCGTATCAATTAACCGTTTCTTTTATACGTAATTTTTGACGACGATAAGTATAAGACCAACTCCTTTAATCTAGGATATACCGATTCAGAAATAATATTTCAGTTTTTTTTTTGTTTTTTTTTTTCCCAAAGAGGACGTTAAAAATACGGTTAGTCGCCAAATGAAATCGAAAATTGAATTAAAACTGCAAACTCTGTATAACTCCAAAAAAGCATTCGTATTATTTAGTGCAATTAAACACAAATTAATGAATTATGAAGGAAATAAAAAGAAATTGGATTAGAGTTTGTAGTGAAAGTCATGTGCTGCCCACATAAGATATTTTAAAAACTAATTGAACTCTCGTCAGTATTTACTTTTCAATTGATTTGTTTTAGGAGATTGATCAAATTTATTCTTTCCAGTGGGATGGAAGTATATACTTCTAAATATATCTAATATAAAAAAAATGTATATTTCATAAGCATATTATAAATGTATTAGGCATATAACATAAGCATAATCTAAGGAGTTAAAATGCTTCCTTCTTCGTTTATATCATTTTATTTAAATATTAAGAATAATTTTTATACGGTTTTATCTTTTATTCAAATACAAGGTTAAAATGATGAAATGTGATAATTTTGAGCTGTTAGTAAAATACATGAACTTAAATTAAACAGTAATAGCAATATATAAAAATTACAGACAAAACTAAAATTGAAACTAATATTTAAAATGATATGTAAAATTAAACGATAAAGAAAATTAATGCATTCAGAAATAATATTTTCATTCAAAATCAAGATGAATATAAATTGCATTTTTACCACTGAATCAAAAACATATTATTTAATTCGTGTTTGTAAGCATATTTTAATAGATATGAATTATTTTAAATGCATTTTTTGTAAAAACATAATGTAGATAATATCAAAAAACACTTGTATTCATATCGCCAAGGGAATCGTATTTATATTTAATGTCACTGCATGAATTCGAAGCGAAATCATTTTCATACTCATAATTGAAAAATGAATATTTTGTCAGCGAAACTTGCGAATTCATTGAAAAGAAGCAGACGATTTTCTAAATTTGCATTTATTAAATCGATGTATCTTCAGAATATTTTAGTTTTAAAAGGAAGATGACTAAGACGTTCTGAATAAGAAATGATTTATTGTTTGGATATTTAAAATATCATAAATTTTTAATATTTATATATTTAAAATACTGGTTAATTTTTGTAACGCGAATTTGAAGTATAACCAGTTCAATTGATTTCTATATTCGATATTTATTACAGAGAAACAGGGGGCGATCTGCCGATTGCAATTGTCGCATTTGGCGACAGAAAATTCAATTTACTGATTGAAAAAAAGACCTGGTGAAAATGTTGACGATTATGAATTCTGCCAATGTCAAAATCAGAAATCGCGGTATACTAATCGTAATGTTACAATTTGTCTTTCCAAAGCAATGATATTTGGAATTTGAGAAAAAAGAATTTTTGGTACTTTTCCATTTCGCAGGAGCAAATTTCGCCAAGCAGACTTTATTGGCGACAACACACAGTATACACATAAAAAAATGTTAATAAATGTTAGTTCCAAGAAATTTCTACTTTGGCGGCATAAACATTTTAATATCGTTTAAAATTTTTTGTAGTATTTTTGGCGACTTTATCGCCTGCGCCGGCGAAATGGTAAAGTACCGAATTTTTTTCAAATGGAGAATTAAAATTAAATTTGGCGAATAATAATTCTATTTGGCGGAAGAAAATTTCATTTGGCGAATAGGTTTCATAAGAAAAAGTAATAAAAAAATCCAGAGCAACCACTGGAGAAATATCACAAGTTTTATTCGTATTATTAAAAAAAAAAAAAAAAAAATCCTTTGTCAGTAGCACACAACTTTTCCAAATTAATTCAAAGATCTTACTTCGTTCACAGCCAAATAATGGTCCACATCTCAATGTTTTTGGTATTGAATTAACACCATCACGTAAATTGAAATTGGGCGCTTTGGGCAAATTATGAGTCCGAGCACACACTGACTTGTTCAAACTCACGTGAAAAATGCTCATCAAAATGTAATTAACTGAAAATTAATGTCACGCGGAATAATTGATTGCTGGCGAAATTTTTGGCGTCAAAATGCAAAACGAGTGCATAAAGTAAAGCACGTGACTACCTAAAGTATCTTTGTCCGTGATGGGAAGGAACTGCATCCCCGAGAATGATGTTAACGGATTTCTTAGCCAATATTGCACGTGGAAAGCGAACCTATTTGATGAAACATACTGTATTATTTTTTAATTTTACGTAATTTGTTTGATACATTTATTTGAAAAACAGGAGTTCAGATGAGATATTTGTTTCTCAAGAACGGCTATATCTCGAACACGGTAATATCTAGTATAATAGCGGCTCGTGCTAGTGTTATAAAATAAGTGTCATTCAGTTTCTAATGAAAAATTACGCCAATAATGATCATTTATCATTATTGAAGATGCAGATGTTTTGAAAATGCTTCTGAAAAATTAGGAGATCTTCGAACATTCGATTGCGATTAAAATCTATAGGGTTTCAGTTTCTATGGATTGTAATAATAGTACCGAATAATTTTCCAAATGCTTTATTCAATCGCGGAATATCACGTCCCCCCCCCCCCCTCCTCTAGCATACACACATGACCTCAAAAACGTTGGATTCGCGTTCAGTGATGCGTAAAACATGCACTTTCGTAGAAAAGTCGAATTAGAATTTTCGACTCAGTCACAATACTTTCCCTATATATTAAACTGTGTATGTAGGGAGAGTAACATATCTCTCTTCCACTACATGCTGTATTTCATCATTATTACTCAAATTGTCATAACCTTTGATAGGGCTTTTGATGATAACATAATGGTATCCCAAAAATTCTTAAAACGCACAAAAAAAAATTAATTTGTTAAAGAAGCGTGCAAAACTCGCACTAGGAGGGAAAATCGACAATCCATACATCATTAAGACCGAGAAATTCGATATTTTATTTGGTAGTTACCATCGAAAAATCATCAATGTGAAATAATAGAAAGAATCGAACAAAACATAGATCATTTTGATACAATATAAATCATTCCGAGAGGTTCAAACACCCCGTGTCTTCTGCCGCGCTCAATTTAGACTTTGCTTAATATGGCAACAATCCCCAGCGCAGACGATCCGACAAAATACTCAGGACAATGCCCTCCGCTTTGATCTGCGCCGACTAACAAAAGGGAGAAAGAGATGAGACTTCACAAGGGAAAGAGGAATTTTTCAGGGTCTGAAGGGTTGGTGAAAAGGAGAAAAAAATGATTAAGGAACTATCTGGTGATACAAGGGTAAGTGAGATGATGGTTAGAGATGCGATAAGTTAATTGGTTATTTTCATTTCCTTGCGCGTTACACTAGAGTAAATGTTCGTTATTTAAAAATTCACCAGGATGCAGTGTTATCTATTTTGCGAATAAAAAGTAACCAAAAAACACACTAATATAAAAACAAAAATCTGATGTGGACAGCACATGACTTTCCCTGCAGATTCAAATTCATTTTCTCTTTATTTCCTTAATTCATTAAATTGAGTTTAATTGGACAAAACAACACGCCAAATTATTTGAAATGACGCTGAATTTGCACTTTTAATTAAATTATCGTTTTCATTTGGTAACTGGACGTATTTTCAAATGCGGCGAAGCAAAAATGCGAAAAAACTAAAATATCTCGAGAATGGTTAGACTTAGAGTGATGGGATTGGTCCGATTTTTTTATCGTCAAAAATTACGCATAAACCAAGCATTTAATTGATACATTTGAGCATACGCAGTCTTTTATTTTAGAATTTGACGATTTTCGCATGCCATTACGTAAAAAAAGGCAGTTTTTCTTTTCTCAAAATCATACCAAAATCTAATAAGTACAGGGTAACCCAAAAGTGACTTATCTACCAAATTTTGTAAAATTTGGTAATCAATTTTTAGCTATAGAGGATATTGTACAGACACACACGCACACACACACACGTCACGCTAAAAATAGATTTTTCGTATTGCGCAAACTGACACGGAGGCCTATTTGAAATTATATATTTTTTGCAGTTTTAATAATCTCTCTTTTTTTTTGGGGGGGGGGGGGACTTTACGCATTTTAAAACTCCAACAATTCTGAAATTCTCTTACAATTCCGAAATAACTTGAGAATGGTTTATTCTAAAGCGATGGAGTTTGTCTTCTTCGTTTCATCATCAAACGTTACGCATAAAACAAGTATTTGTAACTTATACGATAAGGCATATTTTAATCATTTTTGAGGACCATTCTGAAAAAAAGAAAGAAAAAAAAATGGCCGCTTCTACTTCTCCGAATCGTATCAAAACCTAATCAGCACCAGGATAATCTCCAAGTGACTTACCTAATTTTGTAACATTTCGCTGAATAGTTTATGAGCTAGAGTGGATACATACATTGCAAAGACACACACGCAGATGCCATGCTGAAAATCTGATATGGGCAGCACATGACTTTCTCTACATACTAAAATTCATTTTCATAGCTTTTATTTCATGAGGCATCAAATTAAGTTTAATTGCAGAAAATCACATGGATACGTGTCTGATATTATCCAAGTTGCATTTTAAATGCATCTTCGCTTCATTTAGCAACTTAAAGCATTTTCAAATGTCTTCAGCTCCTCAAAAAACTAAAAATCTCGAGAATGCGTCATCCTAAAGTCATGGGGATTGGTCTTCTTCGCTTCGTTGTCAAAAATTACACGAAGAACAAGTATTTTATTAATATTTCAGCAATTTTAGTCATGAATTGAAGATTCTGACGATTTTTTGCAAGTTCTTTCGCAAAAAAGGGATAGGTTCCTTTTTCAGAATGACGCCAAAATCTAGGCAGCATCGGGATAACCCACAAGGCACTTATAACTAAAGTTTTAGAAATTTTAATAAATAGTTTATAATTACAGCGCAAAACGTATTTAGCTCCTCAAAATCCCCCCCCCCCCCCCCCAAAAAAAAAAAGAAAAATTGCATTTCTCTAGAATTATCTATCTTTTTTCATTTGGCTCAATTCATTGGCTCATTTCATTCAACTCAAATATATCGAGGCTCGAGTTATGGAGTTGGTCTTATTATTTTTGTTGTCAAAAATTATGTATAAAATATAGATTAATTGATGCATTTGAGCAAATTGCACTCTTTGCTTTTAAATTTTGATGATTTTTGCGGGGCATTTCGCAAAGACAGCAGGTTATGTGAATTATCTACAAAGATTAGTTTTTGAACTAGAGTGGATTAGTGGATACATATATTGCATAGACACACACCGAACGTCATGTTAAATATATTTTTTATGGGTTCTATTGCTATTTTCGACACAAATTTAACACATTTTTTTTATACATTACCATGTAGTATGGGGAAAGTAATGATAAACAAACGTTATAAAAAAGGTAATAACTTTCTTATATATGCATATTCTATATTGTTTAGGTAAGTACCCATTTGTATAGAAATAAACATTAAAATAATGATAAACAAAATATGCATATCTAAACACGAGTTTTCGTTCCCGAGTTCTTTTTTTATTTTCTCAATTGTTTTCTAATTTTTTTATTCTTTTTTCAAATTAGCAACAACTTAATGACGGAGATGAAATGTATTCTATTGACTGATTTGTGAAAATATATACTATTTCAAAACCATTTGCATTCTTATAGTAATTTATGCTCTTATTTTTATAGCAATTCATTTTCTCGCTTACACTATATACTTCCACTATTGTTCAGGAATTTATCAGAGGAAATATGGAATTGAAACCCTCAAATTTAGTATAAAATGAGTGCAATGAGGGGTTTTTTTTTTTTTTTTTCAAAATTTCGTATTTCACTTTTAATATGCATATACAGAATATTGTCAAAAGGGCTTGCAGGAAATTTGGCTTCTTGAAGAGAATGTACAGGAACTTTAGGGATACGTCTGTGCTTATTTGTCTTTTTAATTCTTTTGTAAGGCCTATTTTCGAGTAAGGGTGTGTGGTTTGGAATCCATATGATTGTGCTAATAGTAAAATTGAAAAGGTTCAAAATAAATTCTTGAGAAAAATTTGTTATAAGGGTAATGGTATTTGTAACCGTGATATGTCTAATACTTTACTCCGGACCAACAATGGTATTAGATCTCTGAAATGTAAAAGGTTGTATTTTGCCTTTTTGTTCTTTTTACATAATAACATTGACTGTCCGGATTTGCTAAGTGAAATTTATATCTATGTAACTACTTATAGGACAAGAAATAGGTGTGTACTCTTTGAGGGGTTTCATGGTGAATTTTTTTTTAAAAATCAACCTATAGAATCAACCTACCTTCGTCAGAGGGGTCAATTGGGTTACCTTTTAGTCTTGACATTTTTAGTCATTCGCCAAAGGTTTCTAGATCTTGTTAGATGTAATTTTTAATTGTGTTTTGATGTATAAGTTTTTTTATTTGTGTACTTTTTTATGTAAGTGTATTTGTAGGTATATGTGTTGTTTTTTACCCTTCTCTGCAATTGGGCTTGTTGCGATGTAAATAAATAAATAATATATGTAGTATGAAAACCTCAAATAAGAATAAAAATCCTTGAATTACAAGAACGAATACGTTTTTTATTTATTTATTTTTATTCGTTTTTTCACCTGGCATCAATTCACTACTTTCTTTCACTAACCTTACCTTCATTATACCATAATGAAGGTAATATTAATGGTTGGTAACATTATAATACTTCTATTGCATGACTTCCAGACATATATGTTTTACTCTTTATTCTTCTTTACCTTTATTATAATATATCTGTAAATTCTGCATTATATAATGTGTATTTAAAAAATCTAATTTCCTAAATTTGTATCTAGTGTTATTCTGAGAGGGTATTGGATCGCAAAACATTTTTTTTTTTTTCAAGACAAGCGCTCTACTGGCTGAGCTACCAGGGATCAAGTGAGAACCTCAAATTATTTACCTCTGATTACATGTATATATCCGTCCCGGTAATTTTCAAAACAGGTTTTTCAATAAAAAGTTCGTCAGGAACTCCCTCTGTGAGTGGGTTTTATGACTGAAAAGGTTCGAAATATCGCAACATTGCTGCGAATAAAGTTGGAAGAAAACAAAAATCTTTGAAACAATTAATGTTACACATTGGCGGTTATTAGAAATTTTAATAAAAACGTGTACGTTTCTACAAAAAACATAAAGTAAAAGAATTCGCTAAATCGGCGTTTGATTAAAACAGGTTTCACTGTATCATATTTTAAAAAACCGAAAGATTAAATATTTTATCGCAAATTATTTGTAGGTCAATCCATATTTTTTTACATTTATTTAGCCGCTCATCGTTATTTATTTGAGGCTTGTGAACATTATTTTGGATCAAATATAAGAAAACGTAAGGAAAATATTGTTCCATATCTACTTAAAAAAATCTGATGTGGGCAACACATGACTTTCCTTATATAATGTAATGAATTTACTACTTTTACAGTAAAGAAATACGTTTTTCTTATAGTAGATACTAATATTTTTTCCAAGATATTGAATTTTCGATTAGTCGTCATTTTCATTGATTTAGCGTCATTTTTATCCATTTGGCGAGATTTTCGTTAATTTGGTAACATTTTAAAAAGTCGCCAAGTTGGCGACATTCTGCCAAATTTGTCGCCAAAATCTCGCCAAGCGTTATGCACTAAGAAATAAGATATTCTTACACCAGATAAATGACTATTGACGTTCAAATACAAAAGTATTACTGAAAGTATATTTTTTCATGAATGGAACGAGCTAGATCCACGAGAATGATATCCCCCAATTTATCGCATGGTATTACATATGAAAAGTGAACATGTTTCTCAATAAAAAAATATTTTTTTTTTATTTTATATGACTTTTTGATAATTTTTTTGAAAAATGTGTAATATCTCAAGAACGGCTCATGTTAGCGTTCTAAAATTTATGTCAATCGTTTTCTAATGAAAAATTACACAAGAAATGTCTATTTGCGTAACTTTATTAATGGTTTTGATTTTTTGCCGATTTTTTCAAAATTTCATTCGAAAATTTAGGGGGGTTCTGGACATTCGATTGCGTATAAAACAATAGGCTTCCAGTGTTTACGGATTGTGATTTTTGTACTAAATTTGGTTCGAATCGGTCCATTCGTTCGTCAGTTATCGTCTCCACAGACTCACTGACACACACACACAGACATCACTTCAAAAATGTTTGATTTTCGTGATCAGGGATGCTTGAAACGTGCTCTCCCGTCGAAAACTCGAATTCGAATTTTCGACCCCGTCACAATACTTTCCTTATACATTATGTATATAAGGAAAGTAAAAATGGGAGAGAAAGAGAGAATGAATATACAATGAATATACAATGAATATCCTATGAATATACAATGAATGCCTATTTGCTCACAATATAGAAAAGGGGAATTTTTAATAAGACATTTTTTAAAGAGCGTACTGGTGCTCAAGTGGCGCAAAGCAGTGATTTCCAAAGCGGGGTACGTGAATCGATATGTGGGGGCACGCCAAGAAAATGTAATATTTCTTTCTGTAATTTTGTTTCCAAAATAAATAAGGAAATGAATTAAAAAATAACAAATACTAAATTAGGTATATTTTCAAATTACACGATAATGAACAAAATATTATAATTATATGATTATTACTTTAACAAAGCACTCGTGTAGAGCAAAATATATTCTTGCGCAATTCACGAGCCTCTGTATTAGAACCGACGCCTGTTTAGAACAAAAGAACTAAGAAATAATCCCATATCTGTACTTACCATACGGGTACGTGAGTTTACGTCTTAGGACTACGCAAGTATACGTCTTAGGGGTACGTAAGTATACATCTTAGGGGTACGCGAATAAAACTGTTTGTAGACCACTGTGGTTGAGGACCAGTTGCTATTTTTTTTTAGTAACTCGTCACATACAGATCTTAACTTCCTCGGAAGTTCAAAAAACTCATTTGAGTCCTGCTTATCTAAGCAATATCTACGTCCGTCAACACCTCCTTTCTCAAGATCCTGGCTGCGCTGCATTACGTTTGAAATAAGTACAAGATGCAATGCAGTAATGTGTTAAATTCCGAAAGCGGTATATTATCCAGAGTCTGAAAATTCAAGGATAAAGATCATCACGCTTTGTAAATAAATGAAATATTCTGCTCATTTTGGAAATTTCATAAGAAATCAACCTGGTATTGACGTCAGCAGTACCGTTTTTCAAAGGAAAAAGAGAAAAAAATATATATGAAGAAAAAAAAAACCTATCGCCAAATGTGTAACAAAAAAAAATCCTCCTAAAACAAACATGGAATAAAAAGGAAAAGAAGGGGGAAAAAAATTATATCACTACGTTGCTAGGCGCCGTCATTCTGCCCTGGAATGTAGACACAATACGAGAGCAGAGTCTTTATATTGCAACATTGTATATCTATCGTAGGAGAACACGTGATCAAGGTGACGTCCATGTTACGTCAGAAAGAAAATGACGTATGGTTTCTAAGGCAACCGTAGCTCCTCCCTGCATGTCGAAGTAAACGGGAAAGGTTACGGCGTGTTGGTTGTGCGTCGTATTTCGCATCGTAATTTTCTGGTTGAAGTAGTACATTTTTGGAAGATTTATAAACGAACGAAGGGAAGCTTTCATCTTGATTTGTATTTCGATGGCAGCGAATGTTTTTACTGCCTTTCATTCTATGCAATTGAAAATTGCTATAAATACGAATTAATGTAATTAGGGTATGCTGAGCTTTCATTTATGACTGGAATTATTTTGAATAGTTAATTTTGATTTCATTATATATGCCCTTGACATTTAAAGCCTCAGCAGGGTGAAGATAAGAATATTTGCATGGGACAAAGTACATAATGTAAGTGTTATTTGATATTGCTAGAAAGCAAAATAAAAGGAAATTAAATAAAAGATACAACCCGCAATTTTGATAAGCAAAAGCAGCTTAAGAATGAATTAGTGATCTATATTTCGAATCAATACACCTGAATATGATACCGATTGTATATATCGTACCTTATCAAAAATTTTCCTTAATTTGTGATTTATTTATGCAGGGAATTTTTTATTTAAAAACAACAACGTTATTTTCCTATATTTATACAAGCAATCCGGCAAAAAAGTCTTACTTCGTTAACTCGTTCTAAAAACGCTGAAAATGATAGAAGTTCTGATAAAACTATACATAAGAAAATACGTTCAAAATAGCTTGATTAAATGCAAATTTTTGCTCTAAATAGAGGGATTTTTTAAATTGTTGCGAATAAGTTATACTAATTAATGTAAGTAGATACAGCAGAAAAACTTCAACAGCCACTAAATACACATTGAAAATAGTACATAAATAGCAATAAAAAAAAATAAATAAAAAGCTTAGATTGCAAACGTGTTGAATACATCAAAACAATTATGTTTCAATCTGGTTGGTGAGACATAACAAACACATTTGTTTCAGTACAATAAGTATTCATAGATCAACAAAATTGTTTGATGAAAACGTTTAGCATAATTGTGTGTTACAATAGTGTTATGGATTTTTTTTTTTTATTATTGGTGCCAAGAAACTCGAAATAAGAAAGTAAAATTAGACAATCAACCAATTTATTTAATAATTTGTAATACAAGAGGCAATTTTCTAATTAAAAAGAGGAAACAAGTAATTGGCATACTTCAAACATAAATAGCGCAGCAATTTTTGTGCATCGTCTGTCAGGCAAAAATTATTAAAACAGGTAACATTAACATGAATTCCGTCCCTTTTATTTCACATATTTTTAATTAAGGACGTTTTTTTTTTTTCCAATAAGGTTTTACGGACGGTTTCTTCCCTTTTTAGCCTGATTTAACCAATTTTTGCCACTGTCCTGACCAAAATGCATTTTTTTTCCCCGGCCCAACCCTGCTTTGCATCAATAATTAAAATCCGGACAAAGTACATTTCTTGAGGCATAAGATAAATGTTTGCGAAGGAGTTTCTATTGTTTGCAAAGATTTCTCATTAAAAGTGGAATGCCATTGAAGACGTATTTAAGACAATGTTTCTCAAATGGCAGTCCGTGGCCCATGTCCCGCATCACATGTCCGGTATTGTTTGCAAAGATTTCTCATTAAAAGTGGAATGCGTTTGAAGGCGTATTTAAGGCAATGATTTCTCAAATTGCAGTCCGTGGCCCGTGCCCGGCATCACATGTCCGGTAAAATCGGACATGTGATGCGGGGCACGGACTACAATTTGAGAAACCATTGCCTTAAATACGTCTTGTCTTCAAACGCATTCCACTTTTAATGAGAAATCTTTGCAAACAATAGAAACCCCGTCACAAACATCCTGTAAGGAATCCCGTTGTCTTTCACGTAATTTAAAACAATTCTACATAACCTTCCTTAAAACCGAACCACTTCTTGTCAGCCTCAAGATGGATGGATTCAAAGCAGACGGAACTAAAGACTATGTTGCAAAAATTCTTTTAACAAAAATTGAGATTCCGACACGGAAGATCCAAGGGGCCCTCTGTCAGAAAATGTCATTTGCAGTGAATTACTTTTAAGTCTATTACGGGGCGCGATGAGCAATTGTGATGAAGTGGATGAACCTCGTGACATCATCATCTTTGAATTGCAATTGGGGGGGAGGGGAGAACATTGTATCTCACGTGGAGGCACTTTGTTATAATAGGCGTAGATGTCCTGTATAATAGATGGATAACACAGACTTCAGAAACGTCCCAAAGATGTTTCTTAGGTGGGTTGGACTTAAACAGTAGGATTTTTTCGGATGACCCCTACTTCAGCGAAGTAATTAAGAAAAGGTATCGGCACTTATGATCCGCACGGGTGGTCGACGTTCAAATCCCATCAGCGTACGGAAAGAAGGCGGCGACATAAAGTGATTGACAGCTAATGAGCAAAATGTCAAGAAAAAAGTAGCCAATCACAGAAAATTTTTGACACTTTCTCGTCAAAACCACGAGGTCAAAGTGAGAGTTCAGAGTGGAATGTTACCCCCGGATTTCTAGTAATGAGAAAGATAGGAAGACACACTCCATCTAGGCTTTAGAATATCAACGAAAATAAGAACAGTAGGTGATCTTGCAAAAGGGGCATTAATGTAAGGAAAACTTGAGTAAAATACTTAAGTAAGTTATGCTTGTTTCTTAGATGTTTTCCTTATCCTTTGCATAAAGCTTTTCCTTTTTTTCTCTTATTGGTGAGAATTAATGTACATAGCTACCTAAAGATAGTTAAAAACGAAATCGTATAAAACAGACTAAATCACTCAGACATTATCAGGGTTCTGCAATCATCAACCATTCCGGAGCACCAAACAATGTTAAATTTATTCAGGGAACACCACCATACTATTAAATACCATCAGGCAGCAGTATTAGTTAAAGGTAATAATTCGTAGCGCCCACTGGCCACAAGACAGACTACTAAACTGAAACTATTAACAGTTGACTACCGGCCACTTATGTCACATTTGCTGTCTACTGGCCATTTACAATACCACATTTGCTTTGCTGTTTACCGGTCACTTTTGATGTGACTAACATCTATGTTTGGGGTATCTGGTTAAAATCGGAGCGTTACGAAAAACGTTTATATCTTTGAAACTGATATATAAAAATGTGAACAATTTTTACTTGCCTTGTTGAAAACCACTTATGAAAATACAAAACTAATTTCAATATTTGAATATTTAAAACTTTTTTCAAAGGGGGGGGGGGGGGGGGGTAATAATAATAATGATGATAACTGAAATGTTTTGTCCGAGCGAGTTTCTGCGTATGCTAGTTAAATTATATGCACAATAATTTAACTAAATTATTATAGCAATGTATTAATCTTATCGCTTAAAGCTTCCTAAATCTATATCTAATATATAGTAAATAAATCCATATATGGAACAGTACAATATATGGTGTACAAACAAATTTACTTTTTATATAAGGATATCAATGAGTTTAAAAATAACCAATACATATATTTGAATGAATACTGCATATATGGCATTTTTATTAAAAAATATTAAGATACAAAAATAAAGTACTCATGAGCTAAATTTCAAGACCTACTAGTAAATGAACTTGTATGAGCATTTAAGTAGCAAATAAGCCAAGAAATAATAAGCCAATCTTACCGGGCAAAAAAAAAAATTGTCTGAAAAATTGCGTCTATAAAACAGCATAAAAACAAATATTTAAAGCCTTAAATTATTTATTTTATTTCGTTTAATAGTATGTTTTATTTTTCGGTTAATTTAGACAGAATTTTGAACGAAATATATAAAAATAATATTGTATTTATATTAAAAGAAATTAAAAAAATCTAAAAATGGAGTACTCATTTTGGTTTGATCGTAATTTAATTCAATAGACTTATCAATTTATCAATTTAATATTTTTTTATCAATTCAAATAATCGCGCGCGCGTACCCAAATATCATTTATTCAATTCACCTAATTCCATTTGGAAATAAATAGCTAAATAGCTAAGACTAGAAATAAATAGCTAAGACTAGAAACAGACATCAGACTATGTAGACTCGTCTAAAAAGAAAAATCAATAATAGCAATCCTAATAACAATCATAATAATAACAGCTACTACACCGTAAACAAATTATTTTAAAAATAATTTTAGTATATAAAAAAAGCCAATTGAAATACAACACGCCGAATCAAAATATAGCTCGGCCAAGTAAGTACCTTCGTCTCATACAAAGCAATCGAAATAAAAATAAGATTAACTTCATTTCATCCAAAATAAAGAAAAATTCCAGGAAAACAAACAAAAGGCGGGAGTGAAACTTTTCCTCAACTCCATTTCGGAAAGAACGAATTAGTCACGTAAAAAACATTTTTATTCAAATTACCTCCTACTCTTTGCGTGCCGGAGCACCCGAAGAGTTTGCTTTCCAGCAACAACTGTTGCCGTTAGAACGATCTCATTTTACGGAGATAATTGAGGCAGACGATTTTTGAAATTGTAGAATTAACTGACTGTGGAGGCACAGTTGTACAATTTCTTTGTGTAAAATTATAATTTTGCATTGCAAATTTTTGCGTTATCATACTATTTAAGAACGTTGGGAAACTCGAATACTTTTCAAAGCAAAATACAAATATTTTGTTTCAAATTATAAACTTTACATTACAAATTTTTATTTTATAATATTACTTTATAATTTACTTCAAACTATTTTACAACACTGAGAAATTCAAATACTTTTCAAAACAAACTACACATTTCTTTCTTTCTATAGAATTATTAATTTTACTTTACAAATTTTTACTATCGTCCAAAAATTGATTGATTATTCCTACGACGCTGAGAAACTCATATAATTTTCAAATACAAATCTCTATAATTTTTAAATACAAATTTCTTTGTATAAAATTATAAATTTTACCTTACACATTTTTAACTACATTGCAAGACTGAGAAACTCAAATATAAAATGGAAGCACAAAATGCGCATTTTGTATTATATTACTCATCACGTTTTGAAAAGTGTATTTTCATAAAATTTTAAAAGTACTTTACAATAACAACTATTTGGAATAAATCCCTTATTCTTCTATGTATTGCAATTTTAGAGAAATGTTTTCCGAAAACTTCGAATTCGAGATATTGTCGAAAAAGATTGACTATTCATAACGATTAATATCTAGGAAATAAATGATATATTGGGCGCTACATTAATTAAAACAATTTTAATAAATACTATAACAACTAATATACATTAATCAATAACCTATTATTAGACAATGGTATAAAATAATAGAAAATATGATAATAAGATAGGTTCTTAAAGAAATGCTTAAATAATGTATTTATTTATCTACGTATGTTATGTATAGGAAAAGTATTGTGATGGGGTCGAAAATCTGAATTCGAGTTTTCGACAAAAACATGTTTTAAGTATGCCTAAACTCGTATCGAACATTTCTGTGGTGATATCTGTGTGTGTGTGGGTTACATACTACAACGACTGTAATTAGTATCTCTATGCCGACATTTAGGGTTAGACTTTGCAGTCTCATATTTCTAATCCATACACAGTAGTGCACATGAAAACATTAATATATAAATTTAAATACAATTTTTGTTTAAGGTGTTTAAATTTCAGATTAATAATCTTAACTTATCTCTTTGAGTTTACATACTTTATTTTGTCAAAAAATAATAATAGGAAAAACTGCCAAACGTAATAGGCTTGAACCAAAATACATCAGTTAAACTCAACAATGTAATCATCAAATCGTCAGTCAAAATCTCAGATTCACTGGATCAAATTTGACACTTTAAGAGTTACTGTAATTTTAAAAGCCGCCAAAGTGATTGATACTCGAAAAATCAGTTCCCGCATATGTGCAATGGGTTCCAATAGTACTACGGTGTGTCGTATAGAAATATACTGCCAGGACAGAATCCGTTTAGGCTTTGTCATAAATATCTGAAAATTCCAAAACATTATATTTTGTTGACTTTTTTCATAACATGACTGATTAATCAATCTAATAATCCTACGACATTACTTATGAATTTTCCAAAGTCGCAGAATCCACATTTACTCCCACGGCAATCGAATTAATTCCTAATTTTCGAAAACATCGTCTGCCCTATCTCACGCTACTCCTTCAGAGATTCTAATATTATCATCAAGCACGAGTAACCCACTTAACTAACAACCCCGAGAAAGAAACACGATGAACCAGGGAGTAGAGTGAAATCAATACTAGACGCCCACGAAACTTACCACCTGCGTAAGGGCGGAAATAAAAAAAAAACTGTAACCGTCCAAAAATCTGATAATAAAAGGCAGCCGATCGGGGCTAGAAGTAAGACAATCTTCTAGATGGGGGCGGTAATAAGAAGAGCCGTTCCAGTTTGATTAAAGTCATCTGCGGGGAATACGAGTAATGAAGAAATCCATGGGCACGGCTATCCCCGGCACAATCGTTATCTGATATGGGAAGATGATTGGAACGGGATGGAAATAACGGAACGGTTCGACTTGCAGACACGGGTGAGAAATGAGAAGTAAAAGAACAAACGGAATAACTAGTGTAGCATGTCACCATTCTAACCAAATCCATGTGCCGAATCAAATATTGACAGTGTCGTATGCAGGTGGAGTGGGGGTCCATACCCCTCCCACCCCTTCATTGGTAAAACAACTGCAATAGTTCTCCATGGGACGCCCTCAAAGACAAAGAGCGCACCAGCACTAATAAAAGCACGAACTCACCTCTCGATTAATAGTTCTATCACGTGACCCACGAGAGAAATCGTCGCCAAACGACGATTAGAAAAATAAAAGGGAAAACCTAGGAGAAAGGAAAAAACAGCAGAAAGATTCAAAATATCTCGGTGAATAAAATTACGTGCTTTATGATAAAAATAGAGAAACTATCTATTTCGAAAAATTAGATGCGGTAATTCATCTACGAAATCAAATGACTTTTCGATCAAATTACTTATAAAATACTAACGTATAAAGTCTGCGGTTACGTACCTATTTACGTAACTTATTTTGTGTTCTGTTTTTCCTAACAGTATTATAAGCAAGTGTAACAGTATTATAAACATTCCCTGGGGGTAAAATAAACATCGTTTTTACGATAACAATTTCTAAAGCTAGCAATTAAGATTTTAAACAGCTGTAAAACAAAGACATTCGATGGTCTTGCCATTAGAGGGGGGATTTTTTAATATTCAGCATTCTAACACAAAATAATTTCAATTTCATGGACCCGGACAAGGCCGAGCAATTCGTTCTAGTGTGACATTTCTTTCTGTCTTATTAGTGTGACATTTGGAATCCTTTCTCCGAGGACATTCTAAATATAAATAAATAAATAAATAAAAACTAAATAAATTAAAAAAAAATAAACCTGTGCTACTTAACTCAGATTCTCGCTTCGCGTTCTAACAGCAACAATTTGTAAACAAATGCAACCGAAATGTATGACATAAAGGGAGGGGACAATACCGCGGCGCAATTAAAAAGTAAAGCAATATCTTCAGGAGCGAAGAATAATTTTTGATCTCTATTTACAAAAGTTCCTTTCCACTAACGATTCGTCAACTAGATATGCAGGTCAAGGTGCACGAAATTTCTTTCACAAACATTCCAACCTTCTTTTCACACATATTTTTAACTTCTCTCTTTTTTTTTTTTTTCAATTTTCTCTCCCTTTTCAGCGTTGGTGAGATTGTTTTTCAAACCGATAACATCGACACCACAGGACAAACAAGACATAAAAATACTTCTAAACGCCATTTATCGTTTCAAAATCCCTTTTTCCCCTAACATATTTTCGAATGTTCTTATTACTTACTCGCAGACACCCCCTTTCCTGCACTATTTTACTTTCCATATATACATAGTATAAAGTATAGGAAATGTGTTGTAACGGTGTTGAATGTTCGAATTCGAGTTTTCGACGGAGAAACACGTTTCAAGCTCTCTGAACTCGAATTGGACGTTTATAAGGGATGTCTGAATGAATGAAGCGTTTCGAAAATAATCTGATACGAATATGACAATGGGTGAACCCTCCTGATTTTAAATAGCGATCGAATGTTCGGATGGGTTTTAAAAAACAAAGACCACCAATAATGATAAAAAAAATAATAATAATAATTTCATACGTGCAGTTTTTTTTAGAAAGTGGATGATATAAACTTCAGAACGCTAGCATAAACCGTTTTCGAGATATTGCACATGTTTCAAATAAATATATAAAAAAATCGCATGAAACTAAAAAAGTAGTAATTATTGTTAAATGTTCATTTTCCATATGCAATATTATGCGACAAAATCAAATTACCGATAATCTACATAGTTCGATCCATTCACGAAAAATATTTCTTTTTTGTAATAGTTTTATATTTTATAGCCAAAGAATTCGCCAATAGTAATATATTTCACGGCATATTATTTAAATGTTGATTGTAAATGTTGACATGAAATTTTAATAATGGAAGGTACAATCGTTTTTGAGTTATATTGTCCACCTCTCATGTAACTCATACAAACATACTCATACAGTATTTTTTTTATCATTATTGAAGGTCTTTGTTTTTTAAAATCCATTCGAACATTCGATCGCTATTTAAAATCAATAGGGTTCACCCATTGTCATATTCGTATCAGATTATTTTCGAAACGCTTCATTCATTCAGATATCCCCTTATAAACGTCCAATTCGAGTTCAGATATGCAACACACACAGACGGACGCTTTCCAAAAAGTGTTCGAAATAGATTTAGGAGATCTTAAAACGTATTTATTCACCAACTACCAAATTAAAATATATATATATACTTCCTCTATAAAATAGTCAAAAAATCCCCAAATTTAGAAAAAATAATACTTCCTCTATAAAATAGTCACCAAATCCCAAATAATAATAATAATAATAATAATACTTCCTCTATAAAATAGTCACCAAATCCCCAAATTAAAAAAAAAAACTTTATAAAATACACCAAATCTCCAAATTCAGGGAAAATAATAATGCTGCTATAAAATAGTCACCAAATCTCCAAATTAAAAAAAATATTTCCTCTATAAAATAGTCACCAAATCCCCAAATTAAAAAAAAATAATAATACCCCCACTATAAAATAGTACGAGAAAGTAAAAACGCTATGTGAACAAACAGAACATAAACGTTAGAGAGGGAAAAAACCACAGCAGATAAAAAAGCAATATCTGGAAGTGAAAAATTATTTCTGATCTCTATTTACAAAAGATCCTCTCCACTAATTATTTTTCCTCTAGATATGCAGGTCAAGGTACACGAATATTCGTTCACAAACATTCCAGCAATTTTTTTCTTCACACATATTTTTTATCTTCTCTTTTTCAATTTTCTCTTCCTTTTGAGCCTGTCTTCCAGCCAGATAACGACGGCGCCAAAGGACAAACAAAACATAAAAATACTCCCAAGCGCCCTTTATCGCTTTCGAAACATCTCTCCTCCCCAACGAACGCACTTTCAAACGTTTCATCACATATTTGGGAACGCCCCCCCCCCCCCTTTTCCCATTTTGTTTTGCTAATATTCGTCAAATGTAGAAATCGTCTGAAAAGTATTAGATTTGGAAATGTCGCAAGAGGTTTAAAAGCATATTCGAGCAGGCGAATTCTTGTTTGTATTTGAAGCACGTGAGGGAATTTTATACATTATCAGACGATTTCTTATTTTAAGAATGATAAAAATAATATTTCAAGTGTATCTTATTTAACCTTATTATTATATAATATTCAATATATACAAGCGAATTTATTTATATTCATGATATTTTGAGTTAACCAAGTTCGGAATACTTTAACTCTTAAATTTTTACGTACTATTAATTTTTAAATTTCCGGTTATTATCCATTTGATATGCATACTAGTCAACTTAGGCAAAAATTTTAATTTAATGTCTCTTAATAAAAAAAAGCAAATGATCTTCTTAATGTCTCTTAATAAAAGAAGAAAATGATCTGCTTATTGTTTTACAATAAAGTTTTAAATAATACTATATTGCTTGTCCAATGTTACTTTCTTGTTAGTACTCTCTGTAGTTGCTCCGTAAGTTGAATAAATAAATAAATTTTAAATTCAATCTAAATATTTTAAACCACATAGTCAGAGGGGTCAACTTCAAATACAGGTTCCTCAAGTACCTCAATAATTTTGTAAGGAAGTATTTATAAATGTACACGTTAGGTCTATCTATAGTAAAGTGACTATACCCAGTCAAATAAAAGTGATTGCAGTGCCCCTTGCGGAGAATTGAAAACGTTAGGATAAAGCCAATCACAAAGTTGTTGAGCATTGTCTAAGTGGGTAGGAATCGACAACACCAGGAATGTGCGAAACTTATAACCGGAAGGCAATAAATATTTGTCAAAAAGTTGTATCATCAGAGCTTCTAACACGGTGACACCCGCAATGCATATCAAAGTAAGCTGTCATATTCTTTCCGGAATTCAAACTCAAATGTTCGTTGCCTCTGGCAGAGAGCATTTTAACAGTCTCTACACAAGATTTCTATTAGTGTAAGTTTTGATTATTGTATAATTCTTGAATATATTCCATTCGCCAATAACCTGAAAAATAATTTAATAACCCATTCGCCAATAAGTTTTGTTTATTGTATAATTCCTGAATATATCCCATTCGCCAATAACCATATTGTGCCCAATAAATGGCTTCTGTTGCAGTTTTACTGTTGATCCCTGCTTATTAGGCAATGCTCTACAACGATGGTGGATGATAAGTCGCCTTTTGTCCATCTCGCTTTGTTGCCGAGATCGTTATTCTAACTTTTGAAATTCTCCACTAGGGGAGCTTCAATATCTTTATCACTTTACTTACTGACCTTTCCTTACAAAGCTATGGGAGTACTTACGGGCTTTTCAAGGAAGCCTGTATAAAAGAAAGTGCTCAACTGATATTCCATTTCCATCCATAGGCAATGGTTTCGCAATCATTGCACTCGTCAGCAAGGAGCCGGCGATGGGATGCTCAGTTAGAACAGAGTTCTTTAAAGGAAGATTTTTAGAAGTTTTCTGGTAAATGTGCTTATTTAGTATACAGTTACGACGAACAGCATCATTTTAGTTCTGACCACAATTAACAAAATTCTAAGCACTCGTGCAGCGGTAAAAGTCGCTTCACTGTATAATTTTGAGCGCTTAGAATTTTGTTAATCGCAACTCGAAAACTCGAGTTGTGATTTTCGACACGATTCCAATACTTCCCCGGTGTATTACCATGTACTGTAGGAAAAGCAAAAAAAAATTCTATTATTTCAATTTCTATGATTTTCACGTTTAATGTGCGAGATTTTTCGTTCGCCCTGTCGAAGAAAATAAGGCTGAAACATAATTTGGTCTAAATTTCAAGCACGCACTCATAACTTTAAGTTTTAAATCCCCCCCCCCCCCCCCCCCCCCCCCCCGCAACCGAAAATAATCCCTCAACTGACATGTAGGTATCCCTGAACTCTAATAATCCCATAAAAATGTCTTCTCACTCTCTTTCGAGACTTGTAGACGTCGCAATCTTTTGTGAAAGATCTTTGCTTGAGAAAAGATAACTTAGAGAGGACTTATCTTTAGTTCGGAGCTGGGGGGGGGGGGGGGGGGGGATGTGATCTTATTTGTTTTCCGAACGAAAGCTCGACTGAATAAAAGATAAGATTCATTCATCTTTTCGAGGCCAGCAAGAAACTCGATTTATGATTACAACACAGTTTAATTGTTAAGACTGTAAACTTTGGTTTTACGCTATAGATTGCTTTATCAGCTCTTGTTCATGAATACGATGTATTTGAAAAGAAGAAAAAAATATATGCTGTTCAATTTGTAAATGGCAATACTCCAAGTGTGTAGCTTGACTTGGACTCTACTGTTGTTAAACTTACCGAAACATTATATCTAATCTACAGGGTTATCACACAAAAAATTTGCTGCTTGTGAGTTTCTACTGATGTATTATACATCGTAGAAAACTCTCAGGTTTCATGTTTTATATGTGTTCTACACCTATGTGTATTTCTATGTGTTCTACTTCATTGACATATTTTCACAGTTTACATTACTAGTGTATAACTTTATTATAATTAAATATACATTTTTGCTTTAAATAATGATTCTGATACTTAAACTCGAGATCTTTATCTTCTTTACATATATATTCAATGCTCATAAAAAGGGTAGCAAAAATCTCATAAACAAATCCAAGTTTTGTGGCATGAGAATACAATGTGGAGGTTCAGTACATATAAGTAATATTCTAAAATTACCAATAATAAAACAAAAATAAAAAATAAATATAAAAAGTTCCAATAATAACATGGAAGATTAAATTTCATGACTAAAATTTATAGAGTAAAAATCAAAGCATTCCATAAAAAGCTACAAAACTCTTATGAATAGTATTATTATCCTCTACATTATATTTGAATGTTTAAAATTGTTTAAAGTAGTAGGGCAAATAACAATCTTTGAATGAATAAATAAAATACACTTTGTGCGAAGGATAAAGAAAACTAGAGCAACGTAAATAAGCGCAAACAACAAAATAATGCAGCCTATTATTGTGTTTTTTGTATTTATTTAAGTTGCTCTAGTTTTCTTTTATCTTTGAATGCTTTTACTGCATTCATTACTGAAATATGTATTGTGTGCTATAGTTTATAGCTACTATCCAGTAACTAGTAAAATTGTTTCAAAAATTAAAATATTTCGTTCTTTAGATATGATTTTCATAAAGGTTAATTTTAACGCTCTCCGCCAAGTTCTTCCATTTGTATTTGGAATGAACCCTTAAACTTTTACAGAGATTAGGCTGATGTTGATATAGGAAATCCTTACATGCATAGACGCAGCCGATATAGCAGAAAAAGAAGGGGGTTATTATCGGACGGAGAAGTTACAGCGTGCTTTAGTTGATCTGCAGAGAACTAATTAAATTCATCCCCCACCTCCACTAATAGGGTGGACATGACCCCCAACCCTCCCCTCCCTGCTTAAGGCTATTCTTCCATTAGCCAAAGGAAATTGTACATTTTGTAAATTATCTAAGGTAAGGGTTAAATGTACAAATCAACATAAAATTTTATGTTTAATGCACGCACATAGAAGAAAATGCGAATAAAAAATTCTTCATCAAATGTGTGAGATTAATAGCTTATAAAACTTGAGCAAAAACATTTTAAAGAACTTCTATAAAAAAAAAATTTCTTTAAAAAAAAAAGGTTGGTTCAAGGTCTGATTACTTAACAGCAGAGCTGCTAAGATTTAATTGATAGCACAGAAAAGAAGTTAATTTAGCAAAACAACAGAAAGGGAACATTTTCCACTTTTTTCGTAATTTCTGACTATTCGCAAAATATGCGATAAAAAATAAAAGAAATTGCCATCTTCCGTGTTTGCCAGCAGTTATAAACTGTTATTTTTTTTTTTTTTTTTTAAATATTTCTCTCCTTTCCAAATTCTTCAAATTCTCTTCGGACGGTTGCCTTGGAGAATATTCTTCACTGTAAGAGATGCGAAGGAAGAGAATAGAAAGAAGGAGGAAGGGGGGAAAATTACAGATCTGAAATGTAAATAAAGGGGGGAAACGGGGCCTTGAAGAAGCTGGGAAAGAAAGGGGCAGTGAACACGGAAATGTGTAACTTTAAATATTCAAAGTATTAAAGGTAGTCACGATCACTTTTTTAAAGGCTGTTTTTAGAATATTTCGGATTTGGGTGGTAATATACAGAAGGGGAGACCAGGACTTATTGCCTACAGGAGCAAGTTGAGGCAAAGAGATGACCACCGACCACCACATGGTTACTCACTCGATTTTTACGTACATTACAAACTTTCATCACCATTTTAACACGAACAATTTCCAGTCGCAGTGTTTGCCTCTTTTTGAGAGTTCAAAGTAATTGATGCAATTTACTTCATTACATTGTACTTGATTCACTGAGATATAATGAATCAAGTATCTGATGTATAATAAGTCAAATTGCAGCAAGTTTATTATAACAACTATGGGACGTGCAAATTTTTTGTGAATATGATACTATATGTTGTTGGTTGGTGCACTAATTGGCACACAGTAAAAAATCAATGTATTACAAGTACAGGGCAAACAACAAGTATATAATTATTGTTATTACTTTCCCTACAATACATGGTAATGTATAGATAAAGTACAGGAATCGAGTCGAAAACTGTAACGCCGAGTTTCCGACGAATCTGCATGTTCCCAGTACTCTAGAAACCGAAAAGACTATTTTTAGCGTGACGTCTGTGTGCGTGTTTGTATATCTATCTGTAAAATGTATGTATTGTCTCTAGCCAAAAACTAATTCACTAAATTTCACAAAATTTGGTAGATTGTGGGCTACCCTGTTTCTGATTATATTTTGCTATAATTCGGGGAGGGGGGGGGGGAATACAGTCTTTTTTGTTTATTTTTTTATTAATTTTTTATTCTTGCAAAACGGCGCACAAAAATATATGTATCCACTCTAGATGAAAAACTTGACCGAATTTCAAAAATTTGGTAAATAAGTTCCTTGTGGGTTATCCCAATGCTGATTATATTTTAGTACAACTTAGAAAAAAACCCTAGCCTTTTATTACGAAATGGCCCTCAAAAATCGTCAAAATCTATAAAAAAAAAAATGCTACGTGTGCTCAAATGCATCAGTTAAATATGTGTATTATACGTAATTTTTAACGACGAAATGAATAAGATAAATCCCATAACCCTAGGACTAGCCGTTCTCGAGATATTTTAGTTTTTCGTATTTTTGCCATGTCGTCTTTGAAAATACGTTTAGTCGCCAAATGAAAGCGAAAATTGAAATAAAACTGCAAATTCGGTGTCATTTCATATAATTATCCGGCTATTTTGTGCTATTAAACTCCATTTAATGAATTACAAAAGAAAGAGAAAATGAATGGTAGACTACTAAACTAATGAATGGTAGGGAAAGTCATGTGCTGCCCACATTAGATTTTCTTTATTGTATACCTAAAAATTACGAAACTTATTTTCAAAGTTATCAATTTATCAAATTTTCATTAAACATTAATAGTATAGATTTATTTAAGTTTAATTTAACAATTTAACAATACATTTGTCTGACTTTTTCGTATGGTTTATAACTCAAAGATAAACTATTGTCTGTTAGTTTCTTTTTCTACGTCAGTTTTTTAAAACTTGGCAGGCCTGCCTACAGATATTCATTTAAATGCAATATATTAGTATAAAATTTCTTCGATGTACGTTTCACAGCATAAAATTAATATAATCTAGCAATGCTAGTCGACGTACTGCATTTTACTTTTATCATTAGAAAAAATTAGCGTAAAAATTAGCAGTGTACGCAAAATATTAAATATATATTGTTTTAATTTCAACACTATTTATAACGCAAACATTGTAACGAAAAAATAGTTTAAGTACGAATGGGTTGTAGCTAGCCGTAAAAGAACTAAAAAAGTAATTCGAATTTTTAAAAAAATAACGCCGAGGCGTATCGTCCCGGGTTCTGAAGTACCTGCGTACCAAAATGCACATGATCAGTGCAGATAAAATGAAATATGTGCACAAATGTAAACATAATGCTTAAAAATTGAATATTTCTATATTATGTTAAATATGTTTTTCCCCCTTTCCTTATAAATTTAAATAAATAACTTTAAAATATTTTAAAGATTAGTGTTAACCATTATGAGTAATTATAGCAGTGTAACTATTTATTATAAGTTCTTTATAACAACTGCTCGTCAAAATGCAAAATACCTCCTAACATTTTGACCTGGTTCCTAGATTGAGGAAAAATTTGTCGAGCCCTGCGTTATGTACCTATGCTACATGGAATAAATACATTTTCACAAGGTTCAAGCAATCCACCATGGAGCATATACTGTAAGAATAATCCATAGGCGAGCATATACTATAAAAATAATCCATAGATGAGCATAAAGTGTATTTGTGACACAGAAAAGAAAATATATATATATATATATATATATATATATATATATATATATATATATATATATATATAAATTGAAAGATTTTAATCGAAAATTATGCATAAACTACTTACTGTATGTACAAAAAACCCATCTCTAGCATATCTGTTACAAATAAGTAAGTAGTAAGGACCAAGACTAAGGATAAAAAAAGAAGGTAACAAACATATCACTACAATGGAAAGGGGGATGAGAAGAATATTAGGATACAAAAATCACAATTAAAAAGTATATATAAATATAAATAAAAATGAAAAAGAAAAGACGGCAAAAATGAGAAAAGGCAATAATAATTAGCTCAAGATAAAAGATCAAGACATTGAGAACAATCAATTGAAACTACACAAAAAATGGCGGTTAGTTCGAAATTGCATTCTCATCAGGACAGCCATACAATTCGAATTAAAACCGATAGAATAGCCAGTTTCTGACAATGGCGATAGTATTTAACTATAGACACCATTGGAACTGTCTACTGGCTAGCGGAAGGAGTAAAAATAAATCAATAGAATTACAAATCAGAAAAATAAAAAACCTCCTCGAACAGAAATATTAACTCACGAGTACTGCTACCACGTGTAGGTTGAACAAGCGACTGAACATTTCACCTCACTTCGTCAATGCGGGTGGGCACCGGAATGAATACATTTGAACGAAACATAATATGTATGGAAACTTTCAAAACTAGTAATCAGTATAGGACTCAGGACAAGTGGAAAATAGTCTTTCGAAAATAGTAAACAGTATTAGACTCAGGCCAAGAGGTAAGTCAGGTGATAAGAATGGGTAAATTCTCAAAAATGAGTTATCCAATCAAAGACAAATAATGCATCTGTAAAATGATTACGTGGTATATTTGAAATTATTAATAATATTATTTACAATTACTTCCGGATATTGGTAATTTTGACAAATGCGTTTAAGATTATTGATGTGGAGAAAGTGAAACTGAGGATCAGAAAGTCGATGTATTCGAAATAGTTGGTTTAAAACGATGTTTCTAAACAATTGAATAGAATTACAAATCGATATGATAGCAGCTTTATGATATATATATATATATATATATATATATATATATAAATTAAAAAAACAAAAACTAAAGTGCAAGAGTGTGAATCAGTAACCACAGTATCTAACCGCGAGCAAAATAAAAGCGTGTGTGAAAAGCAAAAAGCAACGAGGAAGGGCCCAAAAAGCAGAGCACGGAGAGGCCAGGACAAGGAAAATATATTAAAAAATAGTATATCTGCCAGAAACGTCTTCAGGGGCACATTCTAGACAGATATACTAAAATCCGTTGTTTCTATGATTGCATAAAAACACGTGGTTAAAATATTATGCAATCTGTGCCCAACAACGGAATAACAGAAAAAAACCAAATAGGATAAATTCAATTATATAACATAAAATACCACATAAACATGAAATATAAAATACCACATAGACATGAACATGAGAAATATAGCGCACAAATATACGAATTTGCAAAAAAGAGCAACTCACATGTCGAAAGGTCGTCACCGTGAATAATCTTCAAATGATTCCCCCACATGCTACAATCTGTACGCTTACCTCGCTGAATACCACGTGGGAATAATCCAGACCAGAAGAAGTGGAAGTAGCAGTACATAGTTTCGGAGAGATAAACCCAAGAGTTTAGAAACTGACCGAGATGTGACCACGATTATCGAAAACTTTGAAAGAATGGATAACACTGTTTTTTGGAGCCGTAGCCTGTTTTTTGTTTTATTAGTTTTTTAGATATCCGCCTTAACGGTTTTATGAGTGTTTTAAACTTTTTTCTTTACCCGCCGAGGCGGTTTTTTTAAAAAAAATTTTTGTTTTTAGTGTAATCGAAATTACTGTTTTTTAATATTTTTACATTTTTATGTTTGCCCGCCGGGGCGGTGTTTATTTTATGGTGTTTCCACGACTTTAGAATACTGTACTTATACTGCGATCTACAAATAAGGGGGGGAAGTTGTACATATAGCAAAGATTTTTGAGACTATTAATGTGTGATATATATATATATATATATATATATATATATATATATATATATATATAAAAGAAAAGTAGATATGAAAGAGGAAACAAATATATCATTTAGAAAAACATATGGGTTGAAATAACACAGAAAAACACTGCATATTTTCATTTTTTCTTTGTGTATTATTGATTGTTTACTACAGAAACAGTAAAAACATATAATTATTTGTTTTTATTTGTACGTTATACACGGATGCTTACTTTTTGCAATTGATACTTTTTGCTTCTGAAGGTGAATAATAAATTAAAAGCAGGGCTGTGCATTCAGAGGCATTTAAGATGGAGTCGGGAAAAATGTGGACTCCTAAATAAAACTATTTTAAAATGATTTTATTTTGGTATATTTCAATTTTGAATAGATTTAAATAATTTTAGGCAATAAATTAAAAAAACAACACATGTTTACGAATTAAAAAAGCTATGGATGTAAAAAAACCAAAAATTAATTGGTACTTATGTTAGTATCGGAGTTGGATATTAGAAACCAAGATGGGTCGGAGAGTAGAAAAGAGGAGGGAGGAGTCGGATATTAGGAAACAAGAGTCGGAGACGAACAGTAGAAAAAAGAAAGAGTAGAGACTCGGGGTTGGAAACGAAAGTTAGAGAACCGACTCCACAGCCCTGATTAAAAGACTGGAAAAACAAGTTGAAATTGCATTGCGGTTTACAAATTTCAATATAATAACGACCAAACGAACCTTTACGTTTTTTAAAAATATGATAGCTTTTGCGACGACTTACCTCGTTGGTTGCACATGATAAAATAAAACGGAAAAACGTTCCACTACTTAGGTGAGTTTATAATTATCACCAATAATTAACAATATTTAATAAATTTAAATGTTATTTCTTATCAATTTGAGATAGCTACTCTAGGTATTGCGATATTCGACATCTGGTTAATATTCGAATTTGCGAGAAGCAATATTCGGCCATCTCTAATGAAAACATATATATGTATATATATATATATATATAATCTAAGAAGTGCGCCAACTAGCCTCGTCTCCCCTATTACGAGTTTTTTATATATTCTATCTACACATAACATTTCATGGAGCATTAATTCTTGATTTATTTCTGATCAACATACACACAGACACTCGAACATATTTTCGACAGGGTTCCAAATGTGTTTAAGAAGATGAAAAATCGAAATCTGCCCGGGTTCTTTTTTTTTTTTTCCGCTTAAAATTTCAAATTTGATATATATTTTTTTTAAGAAAACAATACTTTCTCTATACACCCTCTTTCTCTAAGTAAAAATCAAACCAACACGAAGGATGGAAAATTTCTTATATAAAATTTGAAAATTACACGCCAATCTTATTCCTAACAGCAAGCCGTCCATCAAAGTCCTACTTCTAGGTACTTTTTTATTACTCCAGAAATTTTTTCAAACCTCAACACCGGAGCACAACCACAAAGCTGAGGTGTGTGTGTGGGGGGGGGGGGGGGGGAGAGAGATACCTTTATATATATAAAAAAAGTACAAAAAAAAAAAAAATAATCCAGACTTTCCAGCCGAGATTTTTAAGAAAGCTGAAAACCTAAGCCCATCTATCATCTATCTGACAGCTCCGACGGTGTTTTTTTCACCGCCGTATCCCTTTTCCCAAGCCGGAAAAGTGAACAGAGGAAGACCGCTTAAACCACGGGAAAGTAACAAAGGATTTATTGGTTTCATAACGGTGATATACGCAGGAAAAATTCACACAGTGTGAGAACTTTCAAATTTTACTTGAAAAAGACTTTCGTGTCTAACGCATGGCTTCCACTGGAAATAAATAAATTTCGATATTAAGGGACCGCAATATAAATGAGAGCTTTCTTGCGACTATAGATCTTGCTAAAAATAAATAAGCTTATCGTTGTTATTGATTCTATTAAACATACCAAATTTCAAGAAAATCGCTCGATTCTTTAGAGACGTAACGCTCCATGTGGGAAAACGATTAATAATCCAGTACCTCGGGAATGCTATTGCCTAGTGATCATTCCAAAAATAGTTTGAATTCATTTATGGTTAAAAGTATTTATAGGCTCACTCATTTAAAAATGGTGAGTAGAGAAATACGTTCTAAACTGCTGCTATAACTTCTACAACTGCTGCTATCTGCTATAACTTCTACAGCTGCTGCTATCTGCTATAACTTCTACAACTGCTGTTTTCTGTTATAACTTCTATGCTGCTATCTGCTGTAACTTACATGCTGCTATTTAGTGTTGTTGTTGTTGAAACCCAGACCGTCCGACCTACCAGAAAGGTGTAAGGTAACTGTTTGGACGGTCGGGAAGTGCCACCCAATTTAGACCGGAACCCAGTGGGGGAGGCATCCACAGGGACCGTACCCTCCTTCCCCTACCACCAACCTCTCGGAAGGACTTTCGGACCCACATGTTTAACATGATCGTACTCCGCATGAACACGGCGGTAGTTTTGGCAGTGGCTGGAATCGAACCCGGGCCTACCGAGTGCAACTCCAGCGCGCTAACCAATGGGCTACCGCGCCCCTGCTATTTAGTGTAACTTATATGCTGCTATAACTACATAAAGTAAAAAATTAGGTTGTCAGCCGATTTCGAAAATAAAAAATTGATTCTTCTTCAGGAGTAGCACGACTACAGTGCAAAATCTGCCGTCCTGGCCGGCATTTTTTTAATGACTTGCCTTCGTCATAACTTTTTATTATATTCGTAATTATTTATATATTAATACTAGTTTTCATAATTTTATGATAATATTAATAATGCATTAATATAAATAACAGCGATAATTAATGCGAAATACTGGTCGTCGAAAATCTGTGCGTGTTACGGGATTTAAGTTAAATCACTATGTAATCTGGGTGGTGGTAAGGGTCTGACGTACATCACAATGTAAACTGAGTAGTCGTGGCGACTTAAGTTAAATCTTAATGCAAACTGAGACCTGAATGGTGGCGATGTTACCACCGAGTTAAATCGCAATGTAAACTGGATGATAGTGAGGACCTAACTTAAACCACAATGAAAACTGAGGAGGATGAAAGCCTATATGTTAAATCGCATAACATGCAACTTTATACACTCCGTCAAAGAAAGGCTTTAAAACATTTTAATTCATATAATAATATAACTAATATTACAATCTTATTATTATTAATATTATAAAATGTGTAATGGTATCAATGATGAAAGAAAGCACTATGAATAATAGCAGTTGATTTTTATTCGATAATTTTTATTGATAAATTTTAACAATTCTCATTATTAAAACTCGAATTATTCCAATTTAATATTTTCATAGCAATATTTCCTATGGAATACAATAATAATTCCGGGAGCAGTCATGGTAGTGAACAGTATATGGGGAAATTAATAATTTCACCTACGATATGGATGCTAAGTTAATGTTATTATAAAAGTTTTTATGGACACACATAATCCGAATGAATCTACAGCTGTCACTAATCGGTTGCCATCATGAAAAGAAAAAAAAAACTTTTTAAAAATTTATCTGAAATATTTGTGGATGTTAAGTTAATGTTATTATAAAAGTTTTTATGGACGCATGTAATCCAAATAAATCGATAGCTGTCACTAAGTTGTTGCCATCATGAAAATGAAACTTAAGAATTTATCTAAAATATTTATGGATATTAAGTTAATGTTATTATAAAAGTTTTATGGACACAAATAATCCAAATGAAGCAGTCACTACTAATCTGTTTCCATCATGAAAAAAGAAACTTTTTAAGAATTCATCTGAAATATTTAAAAAAAATAATTTGGGCGTTAAATTCGAAAAATATAACATTTTTTTTTTAATTCTGATAATAATCATGATATAACCTGAGCTAAATACCAAGGAATATGAATGTATCACTCTCTATAAAAAAAATCTGATGTGGGCAACACATGACTTTCCTTATATAAGGCAATGAATTTACTACTTTTACAGTTAAAAAAGATGTTATTCTTATAGTAGATACTTATATTCTTTCCAATATATTGAATTTTCTTCAATTAGTCGTCATTTTCATTGATTTAGCGTCATTTTTATCTATTTGGCGTGATGTTCGTTAATTTGGCAACATTTAAAAAGTCGCCAAGTTGGCGATATTCCGCCAAATTTGTCGCCAAAATCTCGCCAAGCGTTATGGATGGAGAAATAAGATATTCTTATACCAGATAAATGACTATTGGTGTTCAAATACAAAAGTATTACTCAAAGTATATTTTCTCATGAATGGATCGAGCTAGATCCACGAGAATTATGTCACCCAATTTACCGCAGGATATTACATATGAAAAGTGAACATCTTTCTCAACAGTTAATATATTTTTTTAATTTATGGGATTTTTTGATACATTTATTTGAAAGATGTGCAATATCTCGAGAACGAATCATACTAGCGTTCTAAAGTTTATGCCAATCGTTTTCTAAGGAAAACTTACATAAGAAATGTCTATTTGCGTAACTTTATTAAAGGTTTTGATTTTTTGATGATTTTTTCTAAATTTCACTCGAAAATTTAGGGGGGTTCTGAACATTTGATTGCGTTTAAAAACAATAGACTTCCTGTATTCACGGATTGTGATTTTTGTACCAAATTTTATTCGAATCGCTCCATTCGTTCGAGAGATATCGTCTCCACAGACTCACTGACACACACACATCACCTCAAAAATGTTTGATTCTTGATCAGGGATGCTTGAAACGTGCTCTCCCGTCGAAAACTCGAATTCGAATTTTCGACCCCGTCACAATACTTTCCTTATACATTATGTATATAAGGAAAGTAATAAGTTTTAGTCGATATTTTTAAGAAAACTGAAAACTTTACTTACATTTATCACCATTCCGACATATTCTGTTGTTTGTTTCAGTGCAGTACACCTTCCCTTGTCGGAAAAACGTGCAGAGGAGAAACGTATGAAACCAAGACAGGTTTTATTGGAACATAAAAGTAGACTGGGGATGTATCGCCTCGTGATCGATATTATTACACAGTCATGACATGCAATGGCTAATTAATGAAGACAAACACGGTCTGTTGTGTACTATGATGTTTACGGATATCGATAAAAAACGTATTTGAATAATGGATGCAGGTAGTGATGAATGGATATATACTGTGCAACGTAAAACGAATATATACTGTGCAACGTAATTATCCAAAAATGAAGAAGAAAATGTATTTTTATCAAGAGTTTTCTGCGTTGTTTGTTGATTTTGAATGAATTGCGTTTCGAATTATGGATATATGCATTGCATAATACATATTTACATGCATATATCAATAATACTTCTTATGTTGATGGATGATAACGAATTTTGACTTAACTACTATCTGACACTATGTTATTCTCGTCTAAAGGAAAACAGCGTTACACGAAACTTTTTTATTTCTCATACAACTGCATAGAGAAAATGTTTGCTTTTTTAAAAGAACTTTTAAATTTTGAGATTTTGACGTGAAAACCCGTTTCAAGACTCTCTCAATTCACTTTAAATACTTTTGTAAATATAAATGTAACCTCGGAAAGGGGGGGGGGGGTATGGCCGAATAGATAAGGCTGAATTCATGGGGGGAGGGGGGGCAATACAGTGCGCTGCTATTTCAGCACTGTATTGAGTGTAATACAGTGTACTGTTATTTCAGCACTGTATTACCCTCCTCTCCTTTTTTGGTAGCAATACAGTGTTAAAATTTTGGTTCCAATATAGACCCTATGCAGAACTAATGTAATTTTTCCGCAAATAGGGGGAGGGAGTTATGATACTTAACTCCCTCACATACACCACTGTTTGTAAATATGTTCGTGTGTGTGTGCTTTATCTGTGAAGTGTGGACGACACAATAACTTAAGAACGAATACTCGTACTATCTTGAAATTTTATGTGTAGATATATTGTGTAAGGCAATTGCTCCAGTCTAATAGAGCTGAAATGGTTTTACGTGAATAACCTCTTTCTTTGTGGGTCGTTTATCTTTAGACATTTTCAAAACAGTTCAAAATATTAGAATATTGAAATAAGAATTCAAAGTGCTATAAATTATTTCTTATGGTTCATAGCAGTTCCACTTTTAATTTTTAAGATATAAGCATTACAAACTTGTAAAACAGAAAAATGTTTCAAAATTTTTGAAGTTGACAAGACGATTTTTCGAAAACTATAACAACTTTAAAAACAAATTATTGATATAGAAACTGGATTTTCTACTGAACCTTTTTGTCGCTTGCTGCTTATATCTATCTTTTATAATTTAGAAGATATTTCGAGTAAAAGAAAAAAATATGAGGTAAAACTCGCTCGGAGAGAAACTTTTTCAATTTTCGAAAAAGAAAATGCTCAGAATATTAAAACATCGAAATTATTTCCATATATTCATAAACAGTGCCATGTTTCTGACTAAACAAGTAAAAATTGTTTACATTTATGTCTACTAGGTTCGGAGATATAAGTGTCCAAAGTGTTTACGTAACGCTCCGATTTCAGCCAAAGATACCCCTACCATGGATGTTATGTTATTCACACCAAAACTACAACTAAACACACATTTTAATAATCAGAAATCATCAGTAGAAATTTAATTATTTAAAATTTTTATAGCATTACTTCCTATGAAGAACCAGGATAATTCCCTGAACAATATTAGTAGTGTAGAAAAATAATAATTTGAACAATCCTATGGATGTAAGTAAAGTCTTAAAATTACGTATATTAAGATACATCAGTCAAATGAATTCTATACATGGTAGGACAGATCTGTTACCAGCTTACAACAGTAATTTTAAGAAATTTAAAAAAATAAATGACACAAACGGAAGAAAACTGTTAAAAAATAATTACATTTTGTTTTGTATTCCAATATTGATGAGAAAACAAGTAGATCTTAAACGAAATGGAATAAAAATGCATAAAAAAAGTCGAGGAGACTCACGTCCAGATATTTATACTGATTACATAAGACACGACACGTAAGAGCCCAACCAATCAGAAAGGAATATATATCAAAATAAACATAAAAATACGCGATTGCTGATCTCTTTTGAAATTTAAACGCCCCACGAAGAACTACAGACACACAAAAAAGGAAGTCGACCATGATGTAATGTCTATGCAAATTACTTACTTCACTGTCATTTGCATAGACATCGCAAGCAAGGGTGGAACTATCGTTTCAACCATGCACACGGGCGACAAAAGGAGAAACGGGAAATTGAGACTAATAACCTTCGTAAATCTCTTTTAAGAATAGAAAGCAGCCTCAATAAATAACCATTTAATAACCACCCCCCGAGACAACCCCCTGACGTAAATGACGTTCTCCGAGTTACGTAAAATAATGTGGAAAATCAACCCACCCCCTCATCTATAATTGTATTAAATCCTTTTTATAATATTTGGAGGGAGGAAGTTGTAATAAGTGGGTGATGAGTCAGTAATCTATGGGTAATATAATCCGAAGTTTTAAGAATTTATTGGTATATAAAAAAAGCAGTATTTTTTTTCATCATTCATTTATAACTTCTTTCAGCTTGTTTTGTGGAGAACAAACTATCTTTTAAGATGGAGCGACTAGAAAGCTACCTCTTATTGAAATTGACGTTAAAATACTTAAAATAAAGGATTTATATGTAACAAAAAAACAGAGGGCGACGATTCCAGTACATATTTGGTGTAGACATGATTTTTTTTTACAGATGAAAATTATATTTTCCTTTCTTTCGTTAGTTCTTTATAATTAAAATAATCTTTCCAGCAGAAAAAAATACATAGAATGACTTTGGATGGAACAAAATTTAAGTCAATTAACAGTCATAAATCTTTTCATTTTTAGTTTATTGACTTGGCTCATTATTAAGTGACGCTAAGTCGCCAAAATTCTAAAACAGGAAACATCTTGAGAACGTGAGCATAAACATACTTTGTTACTAACAGCATAAACAGTTCATTAAATGTATGTGATGTTAATCTCGAGAGTGTCAAAATAAATGTACTTCAAAGTCGTTAGCGACAGCATAAACAGTTCATTAAATTTATGTGTCGTTACATGGCTGCTACCGACTTTAATCAACTATTTATGGTGTTACTAAATGCATTGAAAACAGCAAACATCTTTAAAAGGTGAAAATAAATATACTTTGTTAGTAACAGCAAAAACAATTCATTAAATTTATGTATTGTTACATGACTCCTAATACATTTAATCAACTGTTTATGCTATTATACTAAGTGTAAACAGGAAACATCTAAGTGTAAACAGGAAACAACGTAAAAAGTAAACATACTTTGTTAGTAACACAGCATAAACGCTTTAATTTAAATTATGTGCTGTTTAACGGTGCCCACAACGTTAAAATATCGTCATTTCCACCACCTTTTAAAAAATTCGTTGAACATCAAATTTAGATTTATTAAAAAATTGGGAGTGAAAATGCTCAGCAGCACTTTTATAAGCAGCCACTTTTTTCACATTGATAATTTTCGTAATACATGCACATCAATACATAACATTTTCATACAGATTAAAAAAAATTAAATAAAAATCGTCTGTCCCCACTCTGTAACGTAGAGTGTATCTATACAATATTTGCAGAACAAAAATAATTTATTACCTTTGCTTAGCAGTACTATATCGTTTTCCTCAAATTAACCTATAAGGTAAAAGAAATCGTCTGCGCATTCTGAATTATATTCGAACTTCGAACCGTTTTATTGATTTCTCAGTAATTCCCGGCACTAAGAACTCGAACTATCCCCTTTAGCATACACAGATACTCAAGACAATAATAATAAAACAATTGAAAAATTACTGATAAAAAATACAGAATTTTATACAGAGAAAAGTACTAATCTACATTTTTCATATAAATATTTCCTCATATTTATTTTAGAACGTTTATGAATTCGATTATTTTCTATTTTCTCATACTAAAATTGAGAAAAAAAAAACTATAAGTGGGAAAAGCACGAAATAGCAACTTTATAACAACTTCACACAAATTACATCTACAAAAGTATACCCAATCGTAGACTAAAATGACTCAAAAACCAATAAGCACATATTTAAATAGGCCTTGGCTGCACGCCAATTCTAAATCCAGTAGTTCGATGTTTAAAAATATATTTAGGTAAACAAATAAACAAACAATGGTATGCAGTGAGTGTGAGAATAGATTTAGGATTTTCAAGGGAAGAGCAAGGAAGTCTTTTTTTTTCTGTTTTTTCTAATTTTATTTGTGCTTAAATTTATTCTTGGCATTGTTGTGCTGATGGTTCAAATGAGGACTTGGTGTGAGTATTACACATTACGAAGTTATATGCTATTCTATATTTATTTTTATCTATAAAGGGCTAGATACATACAGAAAAACTTAACCGCAGATCTGGAATATTATATTGTTAATCAGAAATATTGGTGAGTAAACTTTTACACTGAAAGATCTGCTCCCGGCCGTCCAAATAGGTGCTCTTAGTCCCCTGGACGAGTCGGACGGTCTGGGTCTTCTACTGAAAGATCTGCACGAAAAGATGCCAAGTTGGCGTTATTACATCAAATTCATAACCAATCTCTCTAAATGTGTCGCTATATGGGACAGACAAATAGCGGTATTAACTTTTCTCATGTGCATATGATAAATAAATTAATTTAATCACATTTTTTTTAGCTGTTAATTTAAAATCAATGTTTATCATACACACTACAGATATGGAAAGAAGCAAAAGCAATTATTTGACGCAATCAAAATAATTTTATCATAATTTCTTTATAATCAGTTGTTTGAATGCAGAATGCTAATTTTATAATATCAGATAATCCACCATTCACAGTAAAAACAATTACGGGTATAATTAATTTATACAAATATAAGTACAATTTTCATTGCATTTTTATTTAAAATAATTAATGATTGCTGCAAACATTTCAGTAATTATAAACAATGAAACAAATAGTTAAATTGTGAATGAAAATTAATTAATTTTTCTTCAACAACACTGCTGCTGATTTTATATTGAATATTTTTATTAATTTTAGCAGAATGAGTATGTGATGATAACAAAAAAATCTAGAGTACAAGTTGATTTATTTTCAGCGTAATTTAATGTAATTTGGTCATACTTACCGATTCACAGGGCTATGGGTACCCAAATTTAAGGGAAATTGTATGTAGTTTATAAGTAAAAAAAAATGGAAAATTAGCTATACAAATGAATTCTTTGAAATAGAAATTTGTTGAAGAAATGTCCATTACAGGGGTTGCCTCGGATTTTTTATTACTTTCGCCAACTTATTCACCAAATAAAATGTTCTTTCGCCAAATAGAGATTTTATTCGCCAAATTTATGTTGACGTTACATATGAAAATTCTATTTTGATTTATAAATTCTCAAATTCCAAAGATCATTGTTTGGGAAAAGACAAATAATATAGTAATATACATTACGATTAGTATACCGTGATTTTTGATTTTGACATTGGCAGAATTCATAATCGCCAAATTGAATTTTCTTTTATAAGATACGATAATTACGATCGGCAAAATTTGTGGATTACTTTGGTGCTGATTAGATTTTGATGTGATTTAGAAAAAAAATATTTTTTTTTTGCAAAATGGGCCGCAAAAATCGTCAAATTCTGAAATATAAGACTAAATATGCTGAAATGCATTGATTAAATTTTTGTTTTATACTTAATATTTAAGGACGAAACGAATAAAACCGAGCTCGTTTACTCTATGATGAATCATTCTTAATATATGTTTTTTTTTTTAAATTTAGATGAGTTGACGGTGTTTTTAACTATAGTTAAAACTAGTCGACGAAATATCTCAAAATTTGATAGGTTGGCAAGTCACTTGTGAGCTACCCTGGTGCTGATTAAATTTTGGTTAGATTTGAAAAAACAGAACTGAACTTTTTCTGTTATAAGACCAACCGAAATTACTCTTAGAGCAACGTTCTTCAGATAGTTGTCAAAAATCGGAACTCGAGTTTTCGACGTCACGCTAAACGTAGCATTTTCATGTTCTAGACACGTCAAAAGTGTAGTACATTCGTGGACGTCCCGATTTTCAACACGATTCCAATACTTTCCTACGCATTACCTTGTACTAAAAAAAGATGAAAACATTCTTACAAATTATATCCATGCGTCATATAAACTCCAATACACATTCCTGCATATTTTGTTAACAAAACCATATCGATTAAAACTTAGGTAGTGTACAAAAGATGACACTGTATACAATAAATCGAAATTTTAATAAAATCCATTCAGTATTAATCCTAAGGGGGAATATCTACTACAGATCGATCAACTGAAACTTACCTAGCATACGACCAGCCATCTCCACCACCACACTCTCATTGCGTTCATTGAGACTAACATCGTGTTGTGCGATGCAAGTGACACGGAAAGAGTGGGAGTGAGAGAGCGGGGAGGGGGGCGGACACCGCAGTCAGACACGTCACAGCTGTGTGGTCGGCCGGTCGCTCGTCATCGGGAAAAACTAGTTAATTTAGGAATTTTATACGAACTGTCTCTGGCTGGTACCAGAATTTGGTTTTGGAAGGAGGGGGGGGGGGGGGGGGGGGCAGTTCCGGTGATGTTTAGTGTTTCTGGTATGTGTAATAAAATGTTAGTCACTATTCTTGGTGTGATAAGGATACTCGTGGTTGTGACCAATCAATCTTGTTATCAGTAGCGTACGAGAGAGTTCATAAAATAGAGTGTAAATTGATGAAATTTCAGAATTCCTTCATTGAAAGAATGCGCTTTTATTAGTACAGTAAAATCTGATCAAAGTTCGCTCGCTACAACAAACGCTTACAAATGTGTGTATAGTGAAATAAATCATTCAATCTGTAAGGAACATGTAAAATGCCCTCCTCATTGGAGACTCTTTGAAACCCCAGAAAGAAAAAACAACTTTACAGGCATCCATTCCTATTCAATGAATGTAGGGTTGCCATAGTTTTGCTTTCCGGACAGAGTTTCCATGTTTGGTGATTTATCACAAACTTGGCGATTTTTCAGAATATCAAATATTCTTGGAAATACGAGCTCTTTCTAGAAATTTCTACGGGGAATATATAAAAGGTGTGTTGCTTCGTGTTGCTTGGGTTAAATTGTAAACGAATTTTATGCCGGTCACGTGGAAGGACTGAAATTATCAGTTCCCATAGAAGCTCGTAAAAATGGTGGTTTATAGTAATGTTTCTTGTGGCCATTGCATATATTGGCTATTCCATGTTGACGAGCGCATAATAATCAATTTGTTGTTAGCGTTTTCGTTACTAACAGTATCGATTTATGAAATTTGTTGCTAACTGCGTGGCAGATTCTTGCAGCCATTGCAGATCGGCAATTCCATGCTGATAAACGCGATACTTTTCAATGGATGCTGTTATTTCAGTGGCGAACTTTCTGAGTTCTTAAATTTGGAAACGAAATCAATCGATTATTCCAATGCTCGATACCCAATTAACAGACAATTGCAATATTCATCCAATTCCAATTTCACCAATTATTTCAATACTTGGTCACTATTTTACTAATTATTTCAATACTCGGCTATGAGACTGAGCATTCCTATTTTCGCTCGCTAATTAACCAATGATTCCAATATTTAGCCACCATTTCACCGAACTTTTCAATACTGTGCCCCATTTCGCCGATCATTCCATATTATCCGCAGTTTCAACAGCCGTTCAATCACTCGACCACTATTACACCGATCATTCCGTATCCAGCAATAAGTTTACCGATCATGTTACCGATCATTCTATACTCAGTCCCCAACCATTTCACCAATAATACCAATACTCAGCACCATTTAAGTGCTATTAGGACATATAGCATTGCTTGTTAACCGATTTTAGCGCAATATTTTCTTTACGCAAGCCCCCTTTCCACAAGATAAATATAATCCCGAATCTCTTTGGAAAAAGTTGCATCGAACCCAATTCCATATTTCAAAAGATATTCCGCTTGAACGGTTTTCGAATTTTTCAAATATTTAAAAATTCGTTTTAAATATACAAGTTATGTATATTTAAAACTTACAACGCGTTATTAACTTTACCTCTGCAGAAAATCACTTTTCAGGAGGCTACGGAGGATTACTTTATCATTCTGGGAATGGCCAAACATTGTGTGAATAAGCAGTACCACCGACAAATTTTTAGGGCACCAGTGCAGCAAATGCGTCCCTTCTCTACTACTACTCCCTAAGTGAATACACTAGAGCACGGGCGTAGCCAGGATTTTATTTCGGGGGGGGGGGGGGCATTTTTTTTTTTTTGGTTGCCTGAAAATTAAAATTTTCAGCGGTAAAAATTAATTATAAGCATTTTTGCTGCCCAGTAGCTGAAATACATATATATAATTATGACTTGTTGTAGTTTAATTGGGAAACATTGATTGATTGGGATTGATTTCGGGGGTGCGGTCCCTAAGACCCCCCGCCCCCCTACCTACGACTTTGCACCAATGCCATGTGGAACTATTATTTCCTCGCAGAAATCAACGATGGCTGCCGCCATTGGCTCACGTGTTCGATGAATTTACAAAACTCAATCGATACATCCGGGTATCTCCGAATGAGGATGCGCCCAATTAGTACTGGGGATCCGCTGCAGAAGACTTCCGGTGAGCATCTTCGGATCATTACCGAAGCCGGCCTTTTCTTCCGTGGCACAAAGTGAGCATCGGGATGAATGGGATTAAAGGCGATAATTTATAGGGAATTTCCTTAGTCTTAAAATAGCCTTCTCTTCATTTCTTATTTGAAAATATATTAATGACAGAGGGAATGCAAAGAAGGGCGTCTCCTTATCTCAGGGAACTTCGTGGAATGGGTCACAATACACAAAGTTCTAAGGCAAATATTTCAGACGTCCTACGCGAGGCTTAGCATCAATAATATCGTTTGGAGAAGTAAATAAAATCCCTACTGTAATTTTATCCGCACAAGCTTTCAACTCCTCTGTCGATCCATACGGAAAATAGTCAAAACACTCATTGCATTATTTATTCTAAAGTAGAAGTCAAATTCTGATAATGTACACCTTGAGGCATAGTTAGTTCTGTGACCAATTCTGCAATATTACACAAGAAGTCAAAGATTTAACTTATCCATTCCATTTTTTTTTTCAAATATTTATTTAACCGATGCAAGAATTATATCCAGAAATGCAAAATAAAAATCAACTTTAACTCGGTCTTAAAATTTTTCCAATGGTTCATTCTGTGATGTGTATTAGATTACGCATAATATAATACATAATAAAATATTGTATTGTTTCTTCTTTAATATTAACTTATTTAATTTAAATAATATTTCTTTTAATTTAAAAACATTCCATTTTCTTGGAATACACATAACCTTCGGGGGAGGGGGGGGGGGCAACAAAGGTTCGTCTAACGGACAAGCAGACCTTGGCTTTGGACGCAAACTGTTTACTTTATATTTTGCTGTCAGTACAGTTATGAGCTATTGGGTGCTGAGGAGCCTTAATAAATGCGAAACTAGTCCACCGATGCTGGTCGCTGCACAGAGAGCGCGATTCTAAGCTCTAGGAACTTTTCTATAGGTTATATGACTGATAACTTAAATAGTTTTGAACTCCTGAAATCACATCTGGTATCAAAAATTGGCTAATTAATGCATGCAATTCAGAGATTTGGTCGCATTCATATACGAGATATAGGTCAGTACTCAAGGTGATTGGACATCAAACATCAATGTTGAGGTGTGACGATTAATTCCTCTTTGTATGATTCATTCATCGCCATCAACAGCGCGTCTGATAAATACGTACTTCTTAAAAATCTATTTATTAAGAAATCAATATGTGTTGTGTGTGTTGTATTATGCACACCTTATCTAGAGAGTATTTGTTTAACGTGTGTGTGCCTTTTCAGATCTTCTAGAAGACCCTAACACTCGGAAGACTGAATTTTTGCACATTTATAGCATCAGCCATGGGCAGAACCTAACAAAGCCAGAATTTCAATTGGAGTTTTCGTAAAGTTTTTTCAGACCCTCCAGAAGTCCAAATAGGGTGGACGAAAGTGTCTCCCTTCCCCTCCTCCCCACAGTGACCTAGAAGTCTATAACTCGACCATGGGGCAGAATCTACGTGGGCCAATTTTCGATTAAGGATATTATTTTTAACTCTACGCACCATACATTGTGAAACAAGATAGAACCTCCTAAATTAGGTTCAACTTAATATTTTCAGAGGGTCTGTTACCCTTCTCTTTGCAAGGCTTAAATACTAGTAACGAATAATCTCAGAATACCCAACTGAGTCATTTTTCCACAGAGAGCGAGATATCTATCGAAATAACCAAGCGATCTCCATAAGCCTTTGATTTGTGTAAAAAACATTAAACAAAATTTTAAGTCAGGATTCTATTTCGCTAGTAATCGCTGATTAAAATATGCCCTTTTATAGAACCAAAAATTCGTAAAAAGCAAATAGTAATATTAACATAAATACTTCTATTTACAATCCAACAGTATGAACAGTATGGAGATCATGAGACAAAAGTAGAAAAATTCTTACTAAACACAACAATGAAATTTCGCAAAAATATAAAAATAAAACCAATGCCATATGCTTTATGAGCATATACTGGTCGGCAAAGGTGACGTATTATTCTTTCCTGGGTTCATTTGGAATATTTTTAAACAAATGCAACAAAAAAAGGTCACTAGTAAATTTTATAACAGTTCAAATATTTATTCTAAATGAAAAAAATATATAAATCCACAATGAATTAAAGTTTTCCTTCAAATGTGAAATATACATTATATCTGTATCGTGCATAGAAAAGCATTTTGTTTCATTTTTCTGTTTATTTAATACGTTTTTATTATTAATCAAACGGAATTTAAAGACATTTTTCCACTTTCAATACAAAAGTTGGTAATGGCTACTCAAATGGTACAAAATTTCTCTTTTATGAATATGTAATTGAAATTAATGACTATTTTTTTTTCTTTTATGCTAAATGTAGATTTTTTTGGAAGGGGAAAATTGAAATATTCATTCTTATTAATATATAAAATACATAAACGTTCTTCAACAGCAACCCTTGCAAATTTATAATAATGCCTTAGTTTATATACTATACTAACATCTGCATAAAGAACTAAGGAAATAAAATTTTATGTTTTACGATTTGTTTAGATAAATGTTATATTTAAAATGTATAACAGGTAATAAGAATCCGTATCATCATAATATAATAATCAAAAGAAAGAATTTAAAATTATTCAAAACACTAGGAATATTTAGTTTTATCAATAACTTAAATATATCTTTTTATCAATGCATATTTTTGCATCGAATGTTCAAAAAGAATGGTTGTAATTGCAATATACTGAACGTAAATAAAAGTGAAAGATCAGCAGACGATTTCTAAGTAAACTTTTAAACATATTTTCATTGAAATTTATGGTTTTCAAAATTTATTATTCAATGAAACTAAATATTTACGTTGAGCGAGAAAGATTAACAGACGATTTCGTCGTAAATTTTTTTTCAAAATATTTTCTTTAAAATACATCAATTTTTAAATGTATTAAGCAATATTTTAAAATAAAACTAAATATTTATGTTGAACGAAAGATCGCCAGATGATTTCTTCTTAAGCAATATTTTTTTAAGGTCTTCATTGATATTTATCGTTATTATCTTATTGATAAAGCGCAGGAGAAAGTTTTATCGGAAAGAAATGTTAATAAATATACGCAAGGAAAGCTTGAATGAATAACATAAATCTGAAGAAGAAATATCTACTTAATGAAGAAAAAAAAATAAAATATGTTTGTTAAAATGCATAATAATTGATAAGTAACGGCGTAAAATAAGAGAGAGAGAGAGAGAGAGAGAAAGAGAAGGCAAAATATCTCCACTTACTGAAGTGCGTGTGCGGCCACCGTCGAAGAACTCTCAGGAATTTCGAGTCTTTGGAATGCCAAGGAACTATGCACATAGTAACATCCACACTCAGTCACACATCCAATACGCCCGATGACATCCGGGACTGATCGAACGCGCGAAATTTCGAACGATTCATTCCACGGCAAAATCTGTTCGGCGGACACTTTGAACACGACCACCTCATTTAAAAGTCAGACTTTTTGAATATCCAAAAACAAATAAATGATCGTCGCGCAGGCAGACGAGAAAAAAAAAATGCAGACAATCACGATATACAAGTTCACTCACACGTTGGCAGCGGAGCTTGTGTGGCTGGCTACTGGACGAACTGATCTCCAATGCAACTACCGAATGGAAGAGGCAGGTTTGCCATTTTTGCGCCAACTTGTCGCCAAGTTGGAAAGGGGAAATGTCGCCAAGTGCAGAGGTTTCGTTAACCTGCTGTTTCCGGTTCGATAGCAACGAAGAGCTTTCTAGCTAGCTTTCAATTGAGTGTTCTTCACAGATGAAAGTATGGCTTGTGTAGAAATTAAATTGGAGTAATGCGGTTATGTGCAATGAAAACTGAAACAAAAGTCGCGCGAAACTACACGGCTTCCAGTGAATCAGAACATTTCTCATTCTCATTTTCTACTTAACTTACTATGATATTTTGCACCGAAAAAGGCTCAAATTCTCGACCTTTGGATCGGAACGCATTCCGCGAACTGAGCTTAGAGGTAATTTGAGGACAACCTGAGCTCAAGAATTATCCTCATTCCACAGAATTCATAAATTACATTTATATCACATACATAAATTGCAACACATTATTATATTTATATCACATACATAAATTATATTACATTTATATCACACACATAAATTAATTTATATCACATATATATCACATACATGTCACATACATAAATTCATTTATATCACATACATATTACATTTTAAGCATTTAAAATCTATGGACAGACTTTCTAATGAAATCAGTGACATAGGAAGATGAGGGCGTCTCGCAGAACCTCTCCTATTGGTGAAAAAACTATATTTATTGTCCATATTTAAAAGCGAAATTCATCACTGTAAATCCCCTTCCCTTTCGATGGCAACTGCCTTTCCGAGATCATGGCAATAATGTATATAAGCAATAATTAATTAATACTGCGAAACTTATTTTAAGGATTGCTCAAAACAAAAAAACTTTGGGAATCACTGCTATAGATACACTTCCCTATTTGCTGCTTGGAGTGACGTCACTTTCGTTCTGTGCTGCGTGTGAAAGCTGTTGTGTGAACGGTTTGTTGTCCCAAATTATCGTTGTGTAATAGGGGCTTAACACAGTGACACCTGCAATGCTTGTCACAATAAGCAGTAATATTTTGCCTGAAATTCAGATGCGCATTGTTGCTGACGGATAACATTTTGAAAAGCCGTACATTAGGTTCTTGGGCATGAAGGGCTGTTTATTTTAGCATTCCAGAATAGAAAAGCCATTAGCTAATAACATTATTGTGCCTTTTGTAAAAGGGTTTTTTTTTTCTGTCGATTCTTACTCATTTGCTAATACTTCACAAATTTGCAATTGACTGTTTTCATCTATACCGCTTTGTTGTTGAGTTCATTTATCTCGGCTAGGGGCGCTACAACCCCCTTCATTCGATCGGGCAAGGTCACTTTACTATTGATAGACTTAACATGCTCAGTCACGGACCTTTCCTCACAAAATTATTGGCGTGAACATTTTCCTATGAATTCTGAATATACGTGTTTCAAAAAGATTACAGGACTAAATATCTCTTGGGACGATTGGAATTTGAGAAATTCGTTATTGAAGGTAGACTATACAGTCATACGCAAATTTTGGTCATGTAACATTTTTTAGTTAAAAAGTACAAAATATAACTTTTTATACGAGCCTTCTTGAAAAATGATTTCGATTATAAAAACGATTTTCCATAGTCCAATTAGTAAAAAAGAAAAAAAACACTGTCTTACTATCAAAATTACCCGAGACACCATTGATTAATGTTTTTAACGGAAAATTGTGAACTGCATAAAACTTTTCTGAAGATAGTTACGCTAGCAAGATTGGAATAGAAATTTTATCTAACGAAGTTCAATATTTGTACAACCCCTAAAATATACATTTTTTTTTTCAAAAGATCTTTACATGAATAAGGAATCACTTGTTAATTGGAACGTCCTTTGTAGAGGGCCCGTATAAATTGTTAAAGTTTATACTTTTTTTGCTGAAAAGTGTCTAGTGACCTAAAGTGTCGTAGTCTGAAGGTCTGTCTTATTCAAAGCATTTCTTAAACGGGAACCATGATTTTCGATCCCTATTTCAAGATATCTTTAGTCACGAGATTTTTTGAAACACCCTGTATATTGGCATGTTAGCTATTTTAAGAAATTCTGATTGAATTCTAGCATTCCTTATAGCGAATGATGCTTGTAAATCGAGAACTCTGCATATGTCAATGAGTTCAAAATAAGGGTGGGACAGCCCAGTGGTTAGCACGTGGGGATTGCACTCGGAAGATCCGAGTTCAACTGCCCAAATTGTCCCCTTGTTCAAGCGGCGTACAAGCACGTAAAATATGTGGGTCCGTTAGACCTTCCAAGAGGTTGGTGGTAGGGAGAGGAGTGTAAGGTCCCTGAGGATGCCACCCCAACTGGGTTCCGGTCCGAATTGGGTGGCACTGCCCTGGCCGACCAAACAGATACCTTACACTTTCGGGTAGGTCGAAAGGTCTGGGTCGAAGAAGAATGAGCTCAAAATGAACTTTTCCGTACAAGTTTAAAAAATTTTTAGACATAAAAATTTGGTTATAGAGCAAGGCTACACTTGTTTCTGTGATAGGTGATTTCTGTATACCATTTTATTAAATAACCGATTAATATTTTGCTAGAAAATGTTATCTTTCAAATATTTGAAAATCCAAACGAATAAGCTAGCTCTCTTTCAATTTACAAGTTTTACTTGCCAGGCAGAAAAGTTCATTCACCTCTAAAATAATTTAACAGTGCATTCGACGAAAGAGATTGCATAAAATGTTTTTTTTTTCTTCTTTTTTTTTAAAAACATTTATGAGATGATAAACAACAGTGTCAAGTTTGGAATATCCTTGCAATTTCTCTGCAGATAAAGAGATTTTAAAAGAAATAATTTAATGATATTTTAAAAGGTAAAAACAACATCACGCAATAGAGAAGTCGGAGAACTTGGAGTTTCAAAAAGTCGGTTTGTAAAGAAAGGAAGAGGAGGAAGTATATTTTTCATTTCAATGAGTTATAATTTACGTTTTAATCAGTCTAGTACCACAAGTTATTTGTACACTCCAAATATATGAAAAGGACGCTTTAAAAATAGATTCTATTTAACATAATATGTATAAGTAAGTTATTCATAAACCAACGAACAATGTCCTGAAATATATACGTTTCATATAAAAAAAATTTCAACACTTAATACCAGTAGCTTCACTTTTATGTTCTCATGCTGTTTTACTTAATGAAAGAATATGTCTGCTTGGCAGAATATATGGCAGAATATATGGCAGAAAATCACATCTTCAGACAGCGGCAAAATTCAGTAAAGGGGTACTTCAGGTCCACGGACTATACGGCTCGACAAGATTTAAAAAAAAAATTGAATTAGTTTAAAAGTTATAAACGTTTTAAGAGGGAAATCCATCTAAATTTCGTATTCAAAACCACATTTTTTTCAGCAGACAGTTTCCGAATGCAAAAGGTTTGAGAGTAGGTGTTCTTCGAGCGATGTATCAGACTTTTGGTCTGGATTGTGAGAACAATAAAATTGCAAGTTTTCAAATTTCATGAATTTTAAAGATAAATTTAAAATTTTTGGAATAAAAAATTATTTCAATATTATAAATGTGTTATTAGAATTTAAATTGAATCGGAGTAAACTTTTGAAAATAGCATATAGAATTTTATTTTTACATACAGCTGCAAAATCAACTTATTTCAACAGATGAAAGGAATTTTTTTCTAGTTGATCAGTTCCGAATCGTCAACTTTAATCTCCGAAAATGGTGAAACACGAACTGGTTGATAAAATAAAAATACGAAATTCTAACTTATACACTACAACTTTCTAAACCCGAAAATTAAATTAAAAATCTAACATTTCTAACTAAAAATAACTTTTTTCTTGCTTTTGATTCAAAACAATTTTCAATTTGCTTATTTAAAATGTATGCTGTACAATTGTCATGGTTGTGTATCGAAAAAACGTGGAATAAGAGTGAATGATTTTGGTATAAAAGTGGCGATTTGGAGATTAAGTGTTGTCATCTGTTTTATTACTTACCGGGCAAAGTTTATGCCATTCGCTTTCTAAGGAAAAATTGCATAAAAATAATTATTTAGTAACATTATTGAAGATTTTGATTTTTCTATGATTTTTTTCAAAATTTCATTTAAAAATTGGGGAGGGGGGGGGGCTTCTGAACATTTTATTGCGTTCAAAATCAATAAGGATCCAGTATTCATTGACTGTAATATTTGTATCAAATTCCGTTCGAAATGTTCCATTCGTTCGTGAGATATAGCATCCACAAACGCACGGACACACATACACACACTGAGGTATTCCCTTAAAAATGTTCGATTCGAGTTCAAGGATGTTTCAAAGGTGCTCTTCCGTCGAAAACTCCAATTTGAATTTTCGATCCCGTCACAATACTTTCGCTATACATTATACTATGTATATAGGGAAAGTAAAAATATAATACAATTATACTGTTACACGGCTCATACAGATATGTGTTTTTGATGCATAAAGGAAAATATTATTGCTACAGTAAAAAAAAAAAGTTTCCAGAATAATTAAGGTAATTTTTACTAAATAATGAAATGTAATAAGATTTTTTCTGAATTACATTCTATAAAATTGTAATATATGTTTGATTAAAACAAAGATTTACTTTCGAAATTTAAACAAGTATATTAAATTATAAATTAAAAATATGAGACTAAATAGCATAAAAATCAAAATATATCTCTAAAAATAGAAATAACCAGTTTGGATTTAAAAAATCGTTTACTTGATATTTTGTTACAGGAATTTAATAAATACTAGCCGAATACCCGTTGAAAATCAACGGTCTTGCAATAAGCAACCCCTGAATAAAATTTTTAATAATTCGCGTTTCACATTTATTCGACAAATCGAATGTTTTGATGTGCAGAACCCCCTAAAGAAGAAAATATTAGGTAACTTAATTTGCGCATTTCTTCCTTTCGAATTATCTACCCGTACATTAAAGTCTATCTCATCCCGAGGCACCCCTATTTTATTATTTCTCCTTTGCCCTTGTTTTCTGTGAAGCACACCCATAAATGAACATTTTTGAAAAACTCTGTTCGTCTTGGGTTTTTATCAGATAATTGACTCACATACCAAATATTAAGCTTCTATCACATTTAAAACGAAGCGTGCTTCATACATTCCGAAAATCGAGCATATTAGTGTGCGGCACCCCTTAAAGTAGTAAATATTGGAAATCTGGAATTTCACACTGTCTTCCTTTCAAACTATCTACCCGTGCACCAAATTTGAAGTCTCTATCCTGTCGAGAAGCATGATTTTTCTAGCACTTCACCTTTCGAACGTTTTTCTGTGTAGCAACCCGTTAATGAACATTTTTGTTAAACTGTAGTCATCGGGTTTTTTTTTTTTTGTAAAATGGTTAGCCTATATACTATATTTCAAGTCTCTGTCACATTGTAAAGGAGGCGTTTTTCATTTGTTCAGCAAATCGAACATTTTAGTGAGAGGCACCCCCTACAATAGCAAATGTTGGAAAACTTTAAATTGCACACTTTTCTTCCTTTCCAAATTTTTTACCCGTACACCAAATTTGAAGTCTCTATCTCATCGCGAAGCATGCTTTTCTAGCATTTCATCTTTCGAATGTTTTTGTGTGGAGTACCCACCCTCTTAGACATAGTTTTGAAAAACGCTATTCTTTTTGTGATTTCCATCAGATGATTCGTCCATATACCAAATATCAAGCCTCTATCACGTTTTAAAAGGGGCGTTTCTCCTTTATTCCAAAAATCGAACATTTTTGTGTGCGACACCCCCTAAAGTAGAAAATATTGGTAAACTGAGATTGTATACTTTCTTCCTTCCAAACTATCTATCCTTACACCAAATTTGATATCTCTATCTCATTCCGAAACATGATTTTTTATCAATTCACTTTTCGACCGTTTTACTGTGGAGCACCCCCTTAAACGAATATTTTTGAAAAACTATATTCGTCTTGGGTGTTTTCGTCAAATAATTAGCCCATATACCAAATTTCAAGCCTCTATCGAATTGTAAAGGAGCCTTTTCTCTTTTATTCGGTAAATCGAACATTCTGGTGTGCAGCATCCCCTTAAGTAGAAAATATTGGAAATCTGAAATTACACACTTTCTTCCTTTTGAACGATTTACCCATACATTAAATTTGAAGTCTCTATCTCATCGCAAAGCATGCTTTCCTATCATTTCACTTTTCGAACGTTTTGGTGTGCGGCACCCCCTTAAGTAGAAAATATTGGAAATCTGAAATTGCCCACTTTCTTCCTTCCAAACTATCTACTCTTACACCAAATTTGATATCTCTATATCATTCCGAAGCATGATTTTTTATCAATTCACTTTTCGATTTTTTTTTCGATTTTTACATTTTTTTCCTTTCGAACGATTTACTAATACACCAAATTTGAAGTCTCTATCTCATCGCAAAGCATGCTTTCCTATCATGTCACTTTTCGAACGTTTTGTTGTGGAGCACCCCCTCTAGAGAACACTTTCGAAAAATTCGATTTTTCCAGGTGGTTTTATCGAACGATCGAGTCGTGTACCAAATTGCAAGTCTCTATCTATTCGGGAAGTGCCCAAACAAAGCGTGACAGACAGACGGACAGACGGACACTTGGCAATTAGTATATACTAGCCGAATACCCGTTGAAAATCAACGGTCTCACAATAAGCAACCCCTGAATAATGTAAATTTTTTTATAATTCGCGTTTCACATTTATTCGGCAAATCGAATATTTTGGTGCGCAAAACTCCCTAAAGAAGAAAATATTGGGAAACTAAATTTCCGCATTTCTTCCTTTCGAATTACCTACCCGTACATCACATTAAAGTCTATCTTATCCCGAGGCACCCCTATATTATTATTTCTCCTTTGGAACTTTTTTCTGTGAAGCACATTCATAAATGAACATTTTTGAAAAACTCTGTCTTGTGTGTTTTATCAGATGATTGGCCCATATACCAAATATCAAGCCTCTATCACATTTAAAAGGAAGCGTGCCTCATTTATTAGGAAAATCGAACATATTAATGTGCGCACCCCTTAAAGTAGCAAATATTGGAAATCTTAAATTTCACACTTTCTTCATTTCAATCTATCTACCCTTACACCAAATTTGATATCTCTATCTCATTCCGAAGCATAGTTTTTTATCAATTCACTTTTCGAACGTTTTAGTCTGGAGCACCCTATAAACGAACATTTTTGAAAAACTATATTCGTCTTGCGTTTTCCCGTCAAATGATTGGCCCATATACCAAATTTCAAGCCTCTATTAAATTGTAAAGGAACGTTTTCTCATTTATTCTGTAAATCGAACATTTTGGTGTGCGGCACCCCCTTAAGTAGAAAATATTGGAAATCTGAAATTGCACAATTTCTCTTTTTCAAACGATTTACACATACACCAAATTTGAAGTCTCTATCTCATTGTAAAGCATTCTTTCCTATCATTTCACTTTTCGAACGTTTTGGTGTGCGGTACCCCCTTAAGTAGAAAATATTGGAAATCTGAAATTGCACACTTTCTTCCTTTCGAATGATTTACTCATACACCGAATTTGAAGTCTCTATCTCATCGCAAAGCATACTTTCCCATCATTTCACTTTTCGAACGTTTTGGTGTGGGTCACCCCCTCTATAGAACGTTTTCGAAAAATTCGATTTTTCCAGGGGGTTTTATCGAACGACCGAGCCGTGTACCAAATTGCAAGTCTCTATCTATTCGGGAAGTGCCTGAAAAAAGCGTGACAGACAGACAGACAGACATATAGACAGACACTTGGCAATTAGTATATATAACTAGCCGAATACCCGTTGAAAATCAACGGTCTCGCAATAAGCTACCACTGAATATTGTCATTTTTTTAATAATTCGCGTTTCACATTTATTCGGCAAGTCGAATATTTTAGTGTGCGGAAACACTAAAGAAGAAAATATTGTAAATTTTAAATTACGCACGTCTTCCTTTCGAATTATCTACCAGTATACCAAATTAAAGTATCTATCTCATCCCGAAGCATACTATTTTATGATCTCCCCTTTCGAACATTTTTCTATGGAGCACACCCATAAGTGAACATATTTGAAAAACTCTGTTCACCTTTGGTTTTTTATCAGATGATTGGTCCATATACCAAATATCAAGCCTCTATCATATTTAAAGGAAGCGTGTCTCATTTTTTCCGAAAATCGAACATATTGGTGTTCGCACCCCCTAAAGTTGCAAATATTGGAAATCTGAATTTGCAGTCGTTCTTCCTTTCAAACTATCTACCATTACACCAAATTTGATGTCTCCGTTCTATCGTGAAGCATGTTTATCTGTCACTTCATATTTCGAACGTTTTTCTGTGTTGCACCCCCTTAAATGATGGTTTTTGAAAAACCGTAATAATCGTAGGGTTTTTTTATTAAATGATTACCCCATATACTAAATTTGACTCTATTACATTGTAAAGGAGGCGTCTTTCATTTGTTCATCAAATCGAACATTTTAGTGTGCGACATTCCCTACAATAGCAAATGTTCAAAAACTGAAATTGCACACTTACTTCCTTTCTAACTATCTACACGTATACCAAATTTGAAGTCTCTATCTCATCGCGAAACATGATTTTTCTATCATTTCACTTTCCGAATGTTTTTCTGTGGAGTACCCACCCCCCTTAAATATACATTTTTGAAAAACTCCACCCTTCTTGGATAACGTTCTAAAACGTTCTAAAACTATCACGTTCTAAAACGAGTGTTTCTACTTCATTCCGAAAATCGAACATTTTTGTGTGCGACACCCCCTAAAGTAGAAAATATTGGAAAACTAAAATTGTACACTTTCTTTCTTCCAAACTATCTACCCGTACACCAAATTTCAAATCTTTATCTCATCAGGAAGTATGTTTTCTTATCAATTCATCTTTCGAACGTTTTTGAAAAACTATAATCGTCTTGGGTGTTTTTATCAAATGATTATTCCATATACCAAATTTCAAGCCTCTATCAAATTTTAAAGGAGCCGTTTCCCATTTATTCGGTAACTCGAACATTTGGATATGCGGCACCCCCTTAAGTAGAAAATATTGGAGATCTGAAATTGCACATTTTCTTCCTTTCGAACGATTTACCCATACACCGAATTTTAAGTCTCTATCTTATGTCAAAGCATGCTTTCCAATCATTTCACATTTTAAACGTTTTGGGTGTGGAGCACCCCTTTTAGAGAACGTTTTCGAAAAATTCGATTTTTCAGGGGTTTTTATCGAACAATCGAGCCGTGTACCAAATTACAAGTCTCTATCTATTCGGGAAGTGCCTAAAAAAAGCGTGACAGACAGACAGACAGACGGACAGAGGGACACTTGGCAATTAGTATATATAGATAGATAGATACGGAAACACATTGCATAGAGAAGAAACATAAAATAGTTTTATTTTGCAACTTATAAAAATAATTAAAAAAAGTTAATGGAGAAATTATTATTTATAACAAAAAAGATCAATCATGCTTAAAGCATTGATTATGAAACACTTTCCAACTTCAATGCAATTTTATTTAAACATGTCTAAAATGCAATACATTCCTCGGTAATATTTTAAAACTTATCACAATACTTCATTAATTTATTATATTTGACACCTTAAACCTTCATCGAAAAAAATTAACTTCATTCAAATGACGGCATTAAAGTATAAATTGCCTGGTTTAAACATCTCTAAAATGTGATACATTCCTCGGTAATAATTTTAGAATTATCATAATACTACGATAATTTATTATATTTGAAAACATCATCGAAAACAACTGAAATTCATTCAAATGACGTCATAAAAAGTAACACGCCTGGCTCTCTCTATAAAAGCAACGTTTCATTCATAAATAATTCCCCCATTCATGTCATTCATCACAATACTATAATAATTTATTTTATATAAAAATTAAGACCATTGAGCTACAAGTAAGTAAACTCAATGCGTAAAACTTCATCGAAAAATATCGTCCTTCTCTTTCTAAAATCAATGAATATTTCATTCATATCAGCAAAGCAGACTCCATGGACTAAATGATTTTGTGTTAAAGAATTACAGCGATTCTAATACAACTCATTCTACATATTTTACTGTTTACATTTTACATAGGTGAAAAATAGGCTTAATAGTAGAAATAATGAAATTTGGAAGAGCATTTAAACTGAAATATATTGTCATTGCGTTCTTTCAGTATGTAGATGCACAGAATTTAGGCAAAAATAAAGTAGTTTTAGGACGGATACAACACTCAATATGAATTAAAAAGAACTTTAAAAATCACGATTTTGACACAAGATGGATGCCATATATCATTTTGAAGTGGGTCATGTGATCGTTTCATATCATGGGCACGTGATCGCTTCATATAAGAGGTGTTATTATTATTTTAATTTTTATTTAAAAAACAACTGAATATATTTCACTGAATTTTTTTTTATATATTTTATGGAACAATTGGAATATTGCCTAAAATTTTCGAAGTAATTTGTGAATTTTAAATCCGCTTAAAAAATGCTTGAAAAATTAGGTCCCATAGGGCTCAATGTATTTCATTTTTTCGACCCGGGTTCAATCCAAAACTAATTGGGTGATATTATTCATTTATATTCCCATAGGTCCTATAGACCGTCTGAACAACATACTAAAATTTCATTTTGATTAAGTCATTTTTACGGCAGTTATCGTGCTAACGGACAGACAGACAGACAGAATGAACAAAGTCATAAACACTTTTCAACTTTGTTGTAAAGTGTTAAAAACTAAAGACACAATATAAATTCTAAGTAAGTGTAGTCCCAATTTTATTAACACTTTACAACAAAGTTGAAAAGTGTTTATGACTTTGTTCATTCTGTCTGTCTGTCTGTTAGCACGATAACTGCCGTAAAAATGACTTCATCAAAATGAAATTTTAGTATGTTGTTCAGACGGTCTGTAGGACCTATGGGAATATAAATGAATAATATCACCCAATTAGTTTTGGATTGAACCCGGGTTGAAAAAATGAAATACATTGAGCCCTATGGGACCTAATATTTTAAACATTTTTTAAACGGATTTAAAATTCACAAATTGCTTCGAAAATTTTAGGTAATATTCAAATTGTTCCATAAAATATATAAAAAAAAATTCAGCGAACTATATTCAGTAGTTTTTTAAATAAAAATTAAAATAATAATAGCACCTCTTATATGAAGCGATCACGTGACCATGATATGAAAAGATCGCGTGACCCACTTCAAAATGATATATGGCATCCATCTAGTCTCAAAATTGTGATTTTTAAAGTTCTTTTTAATTCATATTAAGTGTTGTATCCGTCCTAAAACCATTTTATTTTTGCTTAAATTCTGTGTATCTACATACTAAACCAACGCAATTACAAACTATTTGAGTTTAAATGCTCATCCAAATTTAATTATTTCTACAACGAAGCCTATTTTTCACCTATGTAAAATGTAAACAGCAAAATATGTAGAATGAGTTGTATTAAAATTGCTGTATTTCTTTAACACAAAATCATTTAATTCATGGAGTCTGCATAGCTGATATGAATGAAATATTCATTGATTTTACACAGAGAAGGACGATTTTTATCGATGAAATTTTAAGCATAGAGTTTAACTAATTGTAGCTCCATGGTCTTCATTTTTAAATAAAATAAATTATTATAGTATTCTGATGAATGACATGAATGTGAAATTATTTATGAATGAAATGCTGCTTTTATAGAGAGAGCCAGGCGTGTTATTTTTTCTATGGCGTCATTTGAATGAATTTCAGTTGTTTTTGATGAAGTTTTCAAATATAATAAATTATCGTAGTATTATGATAATTCTAAAATTATTACCGAGGAATGTATCACATTTTAGAGATGTTCAAACCAGGCGATTTATATTTCAATGCCGTCATTTGAATGAAGTTCATTTTTTTCGATGAAGGTTTAAGTTTTCAAATATAATAAATTAATGTAGTATTGTGATAAGTTTTAAAATATTACCGAGTAATGTATTGCATTTTAGACATGTTTAAATAAAATTGCATTGAAGTTGGAAAGTGTTTCATAGTCAATGCTTTAAGCATGATTGATCTTTCTTGTTATATTTAAAATAAGAATTTTATTGATTTCCTATATTTAATAAGGAATTCTATCACATACATAAAGCAGAAACTTGTTTGTTTAAAAAAACTAACTTGGCCATTTTAATTATAAAATTTCATTTATTTAAAATTCTTATTAATTGTATAATATTTATAAGGAATATCATGGAATGAAATATAAGTATTTTTACTGTAAACTTGATGCATGAATTGTTGAAATTTATTATTTTCTTTCTTTCAGAGTGCATTTAATTATGTATTAAAATTAAATTATCGTGCCATCATTCTATTCTTCAGAATTTTTTGTGTCTCGGCGGCGGAGATCGGATTATTGAGAAACGGATTATCAAAAGATTGCATTAGATAGATTATGAATTAAAATATAGAATTCTATTGTATAAAAAACGTTTGTATACTAAATCATTAAATATGAATTGACTTTAAATACTTCAGTATTGTATTAAAGAATAAAATTTGTTTGAGATTACATATTTCAATCATATAAAAGAGCATTTTTTACGCAAATTAATGCCATCAATTTTAATTATTAAACTACATTAACTTTTACTTCAGTTATGCATAAGATTTTTATACATAATCTTGCAGCATAAAAGATATACTTATTCTTAATGAAAAGATTACATTATGAATTCAAATTTTTAAATGTATTCAGTTTTTACTGTGATATTTTAATGCAAATCTGTTTTAAAGAATTTAAATGCATGAGTAAGAAATTTGTTTTTCACAAATATACAATTTTTGAAACTATTGAAATTATTTTTATTCAATTAGTTCAAGTATTTAATCAATTTAAAATTTTATAGTTATATTTTAAATTATTATATACATATTTTCGTCGAATAAATGAAGAATTTATTTTGGTCTAGTGAGACCAACTTACTATTTATTTTATTACTTATCTAAAATGAATTTCAATACAAATTTGTCATCTATTATACAAAGTCTTTCAAATAAAATATTTGTATATAACATTAAATCAGCAATAAATTTAGTTATATACTATAATTCTTAAATTCGAAGTAATGAAATACAGAATTCCAAGGCAAATAAACAAAAGACAAATAAACTACTTTTTACTGCAGTGGAATGATAGTTTTAATTTCAGGCATTAAAATTGTTAAATTTACTATTTTACAAAAATAATTATTTTAATATTAATAACAAATAATGAAATTCCACCAATTAAAAGAAGCAATTTATTTTTACTTCATTGTCAGATTAGCATTAAATTTAATTAATTTTCTGCATTTAAATAGATATTATTATAAAATCTAATACATAAAAAGCTAATTTATGTATATTAAGTGAAACAAATATCAATTTAAAGACATTGAACAGGATGAAATTATAAAATCCGTCTGGCATATAATTTAAATGCAAAATTATTATCTATTGCATAAAAAAGGAAATTAATCATGTTTACTTAAATATTAAATTATTACTACATTTAATTATTCTGCAATATTATTTGTCGGCGAAATTATAATTTCAGATTACAGAATTCATTCCTATAAAAAAAACTTTATTACTATAATTATTATCAGTTTTAAAATATTAAATTAATAAATTTAACCAATTTGTTATAATATTATTAAAAAGAAAGTGAAAGTATCCTAAATAATTGTGTAGAAAGCCCAGACCACACGACCAACCCGAAGGCTAATGGCAGCTGTTTGTGTGGCCGGCCTAAATAAATGTGTAAAATTCTCTCACTAAACAGAAAAAAAATATTTTTATTAAAATTTAAACCAAGTTTAAAATTTAAAATTATTATCGATTTCTTGAATTGATTTAAGTATTCTTTCCCCTTATTTCATCTTATAATATAGAAACTAATAATCGCTTAAAATTTAAACTAAATTTCAAAATTTTAAATTGCCCAATTTGCTAAAAGAAATGGAATTATTGAAATGCAAAAAGAAGGCTTTAGTCGCCAGCTTTGAAATGTAAAATGAAAAAAAAATTATGTCACATTTGAAAAAGGTATTGATGGCACAGGGTTTACTCCGAACGTGAACGTAAAAAGTAATTCTAATTCTTGGAAATAAAGTAAATAATTCGCTACCGCATGTATTATCTTATACGTAGAGTCGTGGATGGGGGAGGGGAGGGCGGGGAATATAAAATACATTAAAGAAATGAAGTCCTAACTGAGATTTGAACTACAAATCTATGCTGGCCAAACGACGCTTTATTTGTTAAGCAAGGACAATAGTAATTTTATACACTAAAATTACTTCGTTAGAAGCAGTATACAACACAAAATAATATTATCAACGGGTTTCGAGGGTAAAAAATTGTCAGGACACACAAGAAGCGAAACCTTCACTGATGAGAGAAAGATCGGGGACCGATGAGCGAACAGCAAATTTGATTGAAGCAGGCAAAGGGTGTTGTCAACTGTGAAAACATAAAAGGAAGGTAAACAAACTCAAGGAGAATGGAACAAGGTGGGACAGCCCAGTGGTTAACGCGTGGGGATTGCCCTGTGCCGACCCAAGTTCGATTCTTGGCTCTACCCAAACTGTCTCTGTGTTCATGCGGAGTATGGCCACGTTAAATATGTGGGTCTGTAAGTCCTTCCGAGAGGTTAATGATAGGGGAAGGGCGATCCCTATATGGATGGGCGATCCCTATAATCAGGGAGGGGTAAAATACCTGAAAGGAAAGTGAACGTTTAAGCCATGAATTTAAATCACTTGTACCGTTTATTATAAAAGTTTAAACAATTAAAAATGGCTAAGCCTGCAAAAGGGATGAAAAATATTGAGAAAAAAAGGAGGCAAACGAAATCGAAACTTAAACAAGATATTTCCGAGCACAAAAGAAGAAAGGACAAGTATCATTAATAAGGGAGTTAACTTATTTGTTAGCTTTTACTTTCAAATAGGCTACGTTTTGTAATATTTATATATTTAAAATCGGTGCCCCAAATCATAATATCGTTGAAGAAATCTAAACCTGGTCATTTTAGACTCCAATGATCACTATATGTAACCTGCAAGGTTATTCAGGCACCAATTTAAAATACTGCATTTTGAAAGTTGTTTCGAGAGCTACTGTGGATATACCGGGTGGTCAGAATTAAAACACTCCTACTCTGAGCTCTCTATAGATCGAACTACTTACTCAGTGTAAAGGCTCCAAAATTGTTGAACATACTATTCAAGACATGGGGAAAGGGATTACGCGAAAAAAAATTAATTCCAGAAACACCGATAGGTGGCGCTGTACAACAGAAAATATGCTGAAAAGACCCAAAATACACATTTTATTCGAACGTACCAAACATTCATATCACAAGGACCTTATCGATGCAGGGAATGCTGCGTATAACGTTATCCATTGATTATTCAACAATAGCGGTGGCAACATCGTCAACGACATCTGAACGAGTCGATTTGCGTCCTCGACCCGGCTGAACTCCAAGATGTCCAGTTTTCTCGAATCGAGCGATCATTCTCCTGAGAACTTGTGCAAGTTATGGTCCTTTGCGCAAATTAAGTCGACGAAACTCTCGAAGTGCAGCTGCAGCATGTCCTTTGTTTTCATAAAACAGCCTCACAAGCAAGGCGCGTTCTGACAGTGTGACAGCCATCGCTGATAAGAATAAAAATTTCCCAGTTTTATCCCCTTTTATGCCCAGAACATAGTAGCTACAAACCAAGGGTTTATGCAAATTTTTGTGCTTATAGTGCGAAATTGCAGTTACAATGACAGTTTAAATTTCTTCACTTTTTTATTTTCTTTTCTTTTCATATCAGCAAAAGAAACTAAAAAGGAAAAACTCCATATCGCATGTGTTTGTTTTTTTGTGATTATTTTGTGTCTTTTCAGCATATTTTCTGTTGCACAGCGCCACCTATCGGTGTTTCTGGAACTATTTTTTTTTCGCTTAATCCCTTTCCCCATGTCTTGAATAGTAGGTTCAACAATTTTGGAGCCTCTACACTGAGTAGTTCGATGTATAGAGAGCTCAGAGTAGGGGTGATTTAATTCTGACCACCCGGTATTACTACCTTCTACATTGAAAACCGACACTGCAAGAGAGTCATTTATTTTAAATAGGTAGTCCGATATATATCTTACAAAATAAAAGAAAACGTCTGTTTTTTTTTTAAATTCTAATTTATTTAAATCGAAGTTATTTATGAACTTTCAAAAGACGAGAAAACCCATCTACTTATCCATCGTAGATTTTGCAGATGACATTTTTCAATAAATGTCTTCGTAGCTTCAAGGAGTTTTATTGCCCAACACGTCTTTCAGTTCCACTGAGAAGGAAGGTAATTGCAGCTGAATGCAATTTCATCGCAGCTTCGACGTTGCGCCTGTTTTAAGGTTCAGGAGTTATATTAGATCGCACTTATACATGCCGTGAATTTTTTATTGCTTGTACAATGCTAAACTGACAAATATCCTATTGACAGAAACTGCCTATGGAGGAGTTTCCGAAGTTAAGATCTCACTTCCATTACTAATAACAGCATTCACGGATCGGTTTCGCGCCTATGGGTTCGCCATCATAGAACAGCAGATATCTACAATCACAGCAAAAAAAGAAATGTCTCATTGCTACCATTTCTGGTATATTATTATTATTATTATTTATTATTATTATTATTATTATTAAAATTTCTTTCTTTACAGGGACAAGCAACAGATAAAAGTTTAATTACACCGATTACTGTCAAGGAAATAAATATTAAATGCAATGAAATCAATACAAAAATGCACAATATATTATACAAATATTCAACAACTCGAATATTTTTATAGAATTTATTAGAGATTAGAATTTATATTGGAATTTATTATAATTCATATTTCCCATGTATTATTAGGAATTATTTCTGTGTAGAAAAATGTACATTTTAATGTCAAAACAGTTATTTGCTCTCAGGAGCAACATTTAGGAGTATTGGGCGGGATGACATCCTCCCCCCCCCCCTTAAGATTTTCAAGTTATTATGTTTCTTATAAAATTTTCTTCACCGATTTCCATTATTAGAACAAAATCCATCGACTTTTGCCTCCCACCCCCACCCCAGGGAATTCTTGAAATCTGAAAATTACGTTGAATCCTAATATGTTTGTTCAGTTGGAAGTATTGCATCAACGGAAACTGTATTACGTTTCACTTTATTTCTAAATCATTTTGTGTTACATCATACACTCCGTGTGAAATTAATTTACAGAAATTCTTATAACACGTACATTCTTTTGCAATCAAAATTAGATGAAGCAAATTTTCCCAGGATCCTTTATTACATTTGATCAGATAAGATATGTAACTGTGACGGGTAGAGAATTCAAATTTGATTTGATTTCCGAAGGAAAAGCACGTTTTAAGCATTCCTGAACACGAATCAAATGTTTTTGAGGTGATGTTTGTTTGTGTGTGTGTGTGTGTGATAGTATGCATATTAGTTGGTACGATTATTACAATCGGTGATTTGGAACCCTATTGATTTTTAACGTAATCGAATGTTTAAAACACCCTTTCCCCCAATTTTCGAATGAAATTTTGATGAAAAAAATCCTTAAAACATCATCACTTTTATCAATGATAAAAAGTAAACAATTTTCAAGCAATTTTTAAAAAATCAAACTTTCAACATAGTAAAGTATTATTTAAAACTTTATAGTAAAACAAGAGGCAAGATCATTTTATTCTTTCTTTAAGAGACATTAAATTGATTTTTGTCTAAGTTCAGTAGTATGCATATCATCTAGATAATAGCCGAAAATTCTGTAATTAATAGTACGTAACAATTTGTTTCGGACTTCATTTTTTTTCGAGAATGCAGATTGTAAATAGGGTTCCGGATCATTGGACATTATTCTAAAATTGGTTCAACAAAGGTATTATAAAGACAAATTATAGTATCAGTCCTGACAAAAACATAAGATCTGAACCCAAGTGTTTGGTAGGCTCCTTTAATAGACTTCTGAGGAACATTTGAGGGACTCTGTGTTTTGAAATTGCTTTTTAACAATTTCCGCATATTTGTGTTTTACTATTTCCGTAAATACAAAGAATATAATAATTTCAAAATAAATAAAGAATTGTGCAATTTGGGGCTCCCCCCACCCCCTCACCCCCCATTTGAAGTAAGGACTCTTCAGCGATCGTTTATAGCACGCTTATCTGTGAATCTGCACCTGTTCCGTAAAAAGAAAAATGAAAACATACCTGAATGGGTAGTCTTTCTTATTCCCCCGTGGATTTTTCAAAAAGGTGTAATTTGCTTTACAATTAAAATCCATTTGAGTTTCTGTAAAAATAAATATCAACTTTTCACTCTACAATCAAACAAAAAAGTACAATGAAACTACGGGAAATACATACATTCAAACTAGATAACTCAGTAAATTAATTAGGAATATTTATTGACTTAGAAGTATCATATTACAGGAATACATCCCAGAGGATTGAAATAGAATAAAATCATATTTAATTTTCTTACCTAAGATTTAGTGATTTTCTTTTTAAAAATATTCTCATTTTAAATTACTCAAATGCTGAATTTGCTAGCATAATCAGCCATCGTGAAGTATATAGTGATAACAAGATCAATATTTTAAATAAAGAAATTTAAGTCATCATCAATTTAGCTTTTAAGGTAGGCAGAGAAAAAACAGTGTTTGTCAACAAGGTGATTTTTATTAAAATATATCTTGATTAGCATTTAATATATCATCAGAATCTTTTTTTTTTTTTTTTCATAAAATATAATATCATATTTATGAGATATTATTCCAACTTTCACACATTTATCTATATAAAATGATTGTATATTATTACAATATTAATAGAAATTAGGGATACCCTTGTTGCATCCTGTCAATATATACTATATACAATATTTTATACCATGCAGTCGTGAATTTATTAAATATCCTTATATATATATATATATATATATATATATATATATATATATATATATATATATATATATATATATATGTGTGTGTATATATATAAGGATATTTAATAAATTCACGATATATATATATATATATATATATATATATAGTATTTTTTTCCAGGTATATATTTATCGGTATATATATATATATATATATATATTTGTAGTATTTTTTTCCAGGTATTCTTGTTTCCTTTTATTTTTTTCTTCTTTATGTATGTTGTCCAAGTAGAAATAGTTTATACATATTGTCTATCTATTTCTTCAGAAACATGCATTTTTTGTGTTTGCTTCGATAAAATACTTGGACCCGAGGAAGCGTTTTGGAGAAGTGAACAAATCCATGATTTAGGCCTAGCCCTTGTCCACGTGTATAGCATTAATGCTTGGATTTCATTTGTTTTTCTTTTATCGATTTCATACTATTGATTTTTGATGATTTTCTTTAACTTGATGATTCGAAATTTGTATTTCATTAGTACCATTAGCAATTAGTATTTAAGTTCTATGGATTTTGGCGCGTTTAGTTGAATATAAGTCAATTCGTTTTTGTATCATATATTTATTTAACATATGTAGAAATGAGGACACTACTAAACAATTTTAAAGGAGCAATATGTTTCTAGTGTCTTATTAAAACTGACATGATTCTTAATAATTTTTTTTTATAAATTTAATTATTATACACACACACACACACACCCGGCTGTCCAAACGGTTGCTCGAGTCCTTAGGATGAGTCGGACGGTTTGGGTCTTCAACACACACACACACACACACACACATATATATATATATATAATTTGGGACGGTGCTGTTCTTCTCTCTTATCGGCATTATGGCCGTGAATTTGCTTCTATATGTTAATATTACTTGAATTGTTTTTTTATTTTTTTTATTTTTACATAATTCTTATTATTACATATTTCAAATATATATATCTTCCTTTTTTATTTAACAGGACAAAAAAAAATCAAACTTACGGGATGCAGCGTCTATATTAAAAGAAACACATTACATTGGAATTTATAAGCTGTTAAAATCGAGTTATCTCCATCATAAAAGCAGTTTATTTTCAGATCTGCGCCAAAATCGCGAAACTTTGCCAAACATCTGCAACCTTCAGTAGCAGTCAGTCTAGATGACTTTCTCAGACTACCACGGGCGGCGCTGTGAGCCGGGCTAGGAAGGGTCGACGACTTTCGGCATTCCAGTCGTCGGTTTTATCCCTCCGAATTTTTTTGATGATTATTATTAGGAAAAAAAAAATGTTCGGAGATTTTTTTTCAACTTTTTCTTGTTTATTATTTTCATTTTCTAGCGGCGGCGCAGCGCGAAAAGTCAGATACGATAAAAAGGCGTTTCCGTTTTTCCCGTCGCGAGTGAAAGTAGTAGTCAGGTGCAGGGGTAGTAGTTGGGTGACGTTATAACCTGGGTTTTTCCTATTTTACGATGACGCGGGGTACCAGTTCTTTTTTAGCGATTTTCGTCCGTGATATTTTCCTAGGGCAGTGGGTCACGTTTCTTTTTTTTTTCTTTTTTTTTTTTTTAATCAATTTCTATGTGAGGTCTTCGACACATTTATAGAGCAGTTTCCCAAATACTTTTGAGTAAATATCTTCACATTCTACCACAGAAAAATAGAGCCTGATTTATTCGTGGCCTGAAGCGTATCGGGATCCTTGCATTGTGAGAAAGTTTTGAACGCAAGTCTCGCTTTAATATTAAGTTTCAAGCACATACCTTTACCTATATTTTTTTCATTTTTGTATATTTGCATAATGGGTTTCATATAATTTCTAGCAAAAAGGGCCGCATCCGCGAAAACGCGATAGGGATGATAAATAGGCAAACCATGGAGCTAGAGAGGAGATAAAACCCCTATGGATGAAACGCTTGAAAATGCCATAACACTTTGAGAATTATATCTAGGTGTCCCTAGTGTTAGTAAAGCGCCCTTTGTTTCCATTTGACACAATAGAGAGGCGTAGTATTTATTATATGTATTTTTGATTATTTTTAAATTAAGACTCCCTAATGATAAGTCTAATTAATCAGTATTTTTAAACAGTTGTAGGACAGAGTTCAGAATATAGGGAGATAAAAATAAATGGAAAGGTAAAATAATTTTGAATACGCGAAAATATTCCTTATTGTTTCAGTTCTAATTTGCGTTGCGCTACTAATTTATTTTTACAAAATTGACAGTTTAAATAAGTACTTTACGCCTTTCACTATATAAATACAATGCAGGGGTGCTTATCTTATCGCAGCGCCACCTGAATTGTTATCTCAAATGATATCGGCATTTTCTCAGCATGGAGTTCTAACTCCTTACCTGAGGAAAACCTTAAAAATTATACAAAAATATCACAGTTCACTGTTAAAATTTGCTGTATAATTACAGCATTTTTACAGCACGAAATATTATAAATTTTACATCACCTGTAATGTTACACATATTTACAACACATGTGCTGTATTACACACACACATCATCTCAAAACGTCTGTTTGGAGTTCAACTTAAAAGAACACTTTATTTTTTTAAAAGACCAAAATGTTGGCAGAATCAGCAGAAACTTAAATTTTTCTAAATTAAATTCTATTGAAATTATCAGAATAACATTTTTAAAGATTAATTAATATTCAATTTTAAAATTAAAATTAAAAAAAAGTACTTGAAAACTGAGAAATATTATTTAAAAAAAATTACAATTCACAAATATTTTTGTTGATAAAATGATAATGTGTTGTTATGCGCATGAAATCTTAAATTTTTATGAATATGATCAAACTAGTTTGGGGTTTTATGGATTACGTCATTCAAAATATAATTGCATCATTTAATTATTTTAATTTTAAATGAGACAAATAATTATAATTTTTTTTCAGAATATTTAACAACTTTTTTAATTCTAAAACTTTTATTTTATATGCCATACACATGTAAGTCTTGTACGGTTACCTTACACCTTTCTGGTAGGTCGGACGGTCTGGGTCTCAACAACATGTAAGTCTTGTATAATTATTGGTCAATAATTTTATTACTAAGCACAGAAAATTTCATAAGAATTCATCACAATTTTTGAGTTATTATATGCAAAAGTTTGAAGAAAACGCGTTAAAAATATGCATTTATGCTTGGCATTGCATTGTTAATGTATTGTATTTTTCTTAACTTTTCCGGAAATAATTAACATTCAGAAATACCAATGGTACCAAATTGTTAAAAAATGACAACACTTTACAGTTAGACATTAAAAGAAAAATTTTTTTTTTCGTAAACTATACAGAATTTGATTCCAAGTAATTTAATACAGAATTTATATCAGTCGTTATCTAAGTTCTATCTATAGCTGATCATGAAAGCAGATGTTGCAAAGGAAAATAAACGGAAGCAACACTGTTCAAAATCCTTAGCAAGAAATTAATGCAAATCCTTAGTGAATCTTCCTATATTCTCCGGAAATTGATGCTAAATCCATATTAGTTCTTATCTAAGCTCTATCTATAGCCAATCCTGAGAAATAGGCTATTTAAGGAAAAATTTTAACTGGAGGTCTATCCTATAGTCAATCCTGAGAAATAAGCGTTTCAAGGAAAATTTTTAAACTGGAGATATATCTATAGCCAATCTTGAGAAATAGGCGTTTCAAGGAAAAATTTTAAAGTGGAGGTTTATCTATAGCCAATCCTGAGAAATAGGCGTTTCAAGGAAAAATTTTAAATTGGAGGTCTATCTATAGCCAATCTTGAAAAATAGGCGTTTCAAGGAAAAATTTTAAACTGGAAGTGGAAAAAGAAAATGATGTGGAAATTTTTAGTGAACCCACCCTATCTCCTCCGATGCTGAACACATTGATGCTGAACACATAATCATCTAATTTTGAGTTTGAGAGAAATGTTTGGTAGAAATAATGGTATGGCAAAATTTTTGCAAACAGCAAATGTCTTGAGAATATTATGTCTTGAAGTGAATTTAAAGTCTTGGGAATATTATGTTATTTCCATATTAAACTCTTTTCTTTTTTACTTTAAATCTTTTATTTAAAATATCTTGCACCTGCGGAAACTCTTGCTTATTATCTATTTTCAAATAAAATATTCATGGTTTGTCAACCTACTGCCTATCAAAATTATTTTGAAATCTGCTAGTGCTTATTTAAAAAATGATGATAATAATTCCGGAACGATCCTTGAGGTTCTTCTGAACCTAGAGTCGTCGTAGTCATTTCTTTCGGGGAGAAGAGGGGGGGAGGGGTGAATTTTTATTATTTCAGTTGGCTGGTAAAGACTTGAATTTTTCTAGATTTAGTTACTTCGGGGAATATAAATGAGACAAAAGACGACATTGAGACAACAAATATAAAATTCAAGAAATTTTGAAAATTCGATAATATAACGATCAAAAAACGTATAAAACAAAATAATTGACAATTTAAGTAAAGCTGATCAAAAACTTTGGGAGGGGGGTTATAACCCTCCCTGGTTACGGCCTTGGCTGAACCGATTGTTATTACATTAGAATGACACCACTGTCTCCTCCTACGCCACTGCTGGTACTGATTCGAACATTGAGAACAAATACAATTTCTCCATCTTTTCCACTTATACATTTTCTTTTTCCAAAGCACATCGTTGGGAACATCTTTTGCTACATAGCGACTTCCAAGTTATCTGATACAGAACGTTTCTTTCACTATGTAATGGAACAAATGAATGGCAACAATTGTTCCAAGGTCGTTGTTAATTTGTTCTCTTCTTCCGGTCAAAACACAATGAGGTTTCCATAAATACGCATTGTCTCGTAACCTGAAGAAGACAACAACGCCCTTGAATTTCTATAGTCATCTGATTCTATACACGTTGAAGTATATTGTTAAGGGTCAAGAATGTTATATTCTTATTCATGGCGATCACATTTTCTCCTATTATTTGCTCCCAATTTACTTTTAAGGCTGTGAACTAGATCACAACTGTGCAAATGATTTGCGCAGCATTTTACGCTGTGATTCAGCTTAATATTAATTACGCGCCAAGTCACGCGTTCTGTACTTTTAAAACTGCATGATAGTTGTTAATAGTCAATGTTCGCTTTGGGATTTTTACTTTCCCCATTGTACGTTGTTGTTGTTGAGACCCAGACCGTCCGACCTACCAGAAAGGTGTAAGGTAACCGTTTGGACGGCCGGGAAGTGCCACCCAATTTAGACCGGAACCCAGTGGGGGAGGCATCCACAGGGACCTACCCTCCTTCCCCTACCACTAACCAATCGGAAGGACTTACGGACCTACATGTTTAACGTGATCGTACTCTGTATGAACACGGCGGCAGTTGTGGCAGCGTGCAAACCACCGGGCTTATGCGCCCGAAAAGTGTTAACAGCACGCGGTGTTGGTAAGTATAGAGTATGGGCGCCACAGTAAATAAACAATCTGCGTAATAGAATGCGCAGAAAAGTTAGGGCATTATTTTTACTATAGCGTGTAATGGTAAACTGACGATGATGACCAATAAAAATTAAAACTAAACCCATTAAACATTGATATTAATCTTTCTGGTGAAAATAAGTTATTTAGAATACTCGAATAACAATATATATTTAAAGATTTCATTTGATAAAGCGCATTTTAAGAGAATGTACAATACTACTCATTTTTACTGTAGTCACTAACTAGCGCTCTAAAGATGCATTCATTTACTAGCAAATTCTGCAATGTATATGAGAGCGAGAAGGAAAATATACATAACGATTTTTCTTTAAAAAACTCGTGCACATATTTTAATGAAAGTAAATATTTAATTTTCCGTTTAATTAAAAATATCCTTCAAAGAAGATAAATCGAGATATACCCTACTAAAATTAGAGGCTAAGCGATTGTAAGTTTCTAAAGTAACCGTTTATAATACAGAAATAATGAACATTTCCACACGTGTAAGGGACCGGCCGTCTAAATGGTCGCTCATGTCCTTTGGATGAGTCGGACGGTCTGGGTTTTCAACACGTGTAAGGGAAAAATTGTCCGGGTGACGTCACGTGCCCATGTTCTATAGGGTGAGATCGGAAATCCAACCGTCGGTTTTGGATGGAACTACACGCTGTTAGAGTTACTGAATAAAAATCAATTCATTTTTCAATGATGCCGTCTGTGTTGTTCTGAGGTATATCTACCTCTTTTTAGGACACGCTCGGTAAGAGAGCGAAAAGAAAAATGCAGTAGCGCAAACTATATAAAAACACGTATTTAAATTCACACACATTTGAATATTTTCAATTATATACAAACTAAGTAAAATCAAATGCGATACAGGATATTTTTAATGTGTCCTTGTCCAGCTCGGATATAGTTGCATATTTTCGTTAATTAAAAAGTGATCTGCAAAGACCATCCGCACATCCTGTTTTGTTGGACACCTGCAAACTGGGGATGAACCACAAAATGCTATAACATAACTCCTGATCTTAAACCCAAAATATTGGAGCATGAGTTTACCATGGGGCATCTGCGTCTGAATGTGAATCCGTGGCCATGAAGAGATTGAGCAAATCGAATGAAATTTAGAACGATTTTTTCAATTGATAATTAAATGTCAGAGATACATTAATTTTGGGGAAATGGGTAATAATTTAAATAAGCGTAACAGATTTTTCTAAATTTTTGTATGCTTATTTAAATTCATCAAATAAACAAAATGTCTATTAATTTTTTGCAATATCTAATTAAACGTATGCTTTAATTTATGTAGTTTCACCCAACCTCCGCATAATATAGAAATCTGTCGATCTGTTGGGAAATTCATGCATTATACACATCAGATATTATTTCAGATGAGAGAGACAGTCCGAAAGAGAGAGAGGGGGGGGGGGGGGTGAAGGAGGAGAGAGGGGAGGGGGAAATAGAGATTTGTATATATATATATATATATATATATATATATATATATATAAAGATAAAAAAATTACATAAATAAAAATAGTAGGACTAATTTATATATATATATATATATATAGGTGAGTGACAGGAAATGAGAGTGAGCGTGAGATTGAGAGAGATAGAGTGAGTGAGAAAAAGTGACAGAAAATAAGATGGAGCGAGAATGAGAACTAGAGAGAGCTACAGAGGCTAAGGGAGAGCTAGAGAGGCTGAAGGAGAGCTAGAGTAGGGGAGTGAGTGAGAAAAAAAACAAGAGTGAGACAGTAAAAGCGTTAGTGAAAGAGAATGAAAGAGAGAGCGAGAGAGAGAGAGAGGGGGGAGTAGAATAAAATATTATCCTGCCTTCATGTATGTTAAATACAATTATTTAATAAAAATACAAAATTTGCAAACAAGTGTTATTTTACAAAACATATTTGAAACAGTATCATTTTATTAATATGAATATATATCATCTGTTATGTTTGTTAGCATCATTTTTACAAGTTGAAAGGGCCATCTGGGCAAGCACATCAAGCGCTGAAAGGTTGATCCGTCTCAGTACCTAGATTCATTTCTTTCACATAATTCAATAAGTGGATTAAAAGAAAATCCATCCATTCTGAATATTTCCGCCCATTAAAATAATGCCGCCTTGGGCTCGGGCCGTGGCCTATTTGGAAAATTCGTCACTGCACCTCTCAGAACCAAATCAGGAAATTTCTTGGTTTGACATACATTTTAGAAAATTTTATTAAACACCTTTTCCCTCTTAGCTACCACAATCTCAACATCTCCCACCACTTCCTTTCGTGCTTACTGCTTCACCTCTTTGGGCCCACTCAACCCGTTACGCAGTTTTGGGCGAAAATAACGCCAAAAGCGTCGCCAACATACCACCCAGTATACCCACCCTCAAGGCCGGATTCCAGATACCTGCGTAAAACAGCGGGCAAATTTTTCCACACCCACACTCTTTTCTTCTTTACCGTTCGCCCACTTATTTATAAACTGAGTGACTCATTAGACCTGGAAAGGGTACTTACCGCACCCTGAAACTCATTTTTTTGGACCTGACGAATTTTTCTATTAATTTCTTTGCGGAAGCTGAGAACTCTTTTAACCTTTAAGTAGCATTACGCCCTATCTAACGAGATGGTACAAAAAGGGTGTTCTGGAAGAAGTTTGTAGTTCCCTTTTATTTATTTATTTTTTCTATAATTTAATGTTTAATTTCTATAATTTCAGTATGAAAATGTATTGTAAAATTTCCGTAGGGAAATTTCACTACAAATTCAAAATATTATTTTTTTCCCCTTTCATTATTTATATTCATTAAAATAAATTTTATCGCACAAAATCATAAAAAATGTACACCAAATTGACGATTTTGCAATATTTTTTGTTATAAATTGACGATTTTCATTGCAAATAAAAATTATATATTTTCTTTCTTTCGTGATTTATATTTATTAAAATGAGTTTTAACGCCAAAAATAGAAAGTGTTTGTTTCGAAATTACATCAATTTAGAGATTTTGGAATTATTTATTGGAAAATAATTCCAAGATAAAATTTATATTTTATTCACAGTCTGAAAGAAAATAATGTAACTTAGAAAAAAATAAAAAATAAATAAATAAAAAACCTAACTTGTCCTCTACATTTGCGTTTCCCAACTTGGAGAACACTCCACGTAGCCCAGGTTAGGAAGCATTACATTAAAAATAGTGTTTCAAAAATATTGCTCGATTGATTGCAAATATTGAACCTCTTGATTGGTTGAAGACTAATTGTTTCAACTTAAGAAATCTTTTAAATAAGGTAGACTTTTAAGAGATACAATATTTTGCTATTTATATAGGTCCTCTTCAAAAAAAGTTCTAATTAGCAAATTGTTTCTTATTCATTTAAAGATCTTTTGAAAAAAAACCCGGTTGTCAAATATTTAAAATTGGCTGTGAAAAAATCTTCAAAGTTATAGGATTTTCTCCCGATCAAATGAAACGGCGAAAACATAGATTTCAGGGGTCTCACAAAAATTTAATAGATGAAATTTGCATCCGAAATTTTACATGAGTACCTATCTTTAGAGAAAAGTTTTATATGACCCCTTATCTCCCATCGAAAATTTTACTAATAATCATTTAAAATTTCATATCATCATAATCATTTTTGACTTAATTTTGAACGTATAATAATGGAGCGCTTTATGATTGACTAAATGGGCTATGAAAACTATTTTCATAATCGAACTTTTTTCTTTCTGGGGGGTCCCGTTTAAAAAGTTAAAGTTTGTACTTTTTTACTAGAAGGTATCACATGATCAAAATTTGCATACGATGATAGTCTATCTTAATTCAAGCATTTCTTTAGTTTGAACTATATAGGTATATAGGTATACGAATTAAAAATGTCTTTTATTCGAAACTGCAGCGTTCGAAAAACCATCTTCTTATTTACTTTCAGATGTTTTCTATTAAAACTCCGCCCCAAGTCACACTCATTGTCTTTTAAGCAAAAGTCCCGATTATAACCCCTTTGTATTTTCCCAATTTTTCTATGAAAAAGGAGGATAGGAATTCTACAGTATCAATATATATCTACACATGCATTATTTCTTTAGTACTTCCATTTATCATTTTGTTTTATCTATTTATCAACTGCTACTGAAATCGCCATCATGGGACTTCAAGCCTGGCTTGTGGAAACTACATTAATCCATCGAAGCCATTTAGTAACAACATTAACTGCCAACGCGTGCGGTTTACTAAAAAAGACAGTTTTAATGTTCCTCTTCGCTACATAAAATTTCCCCCATTTATACTCTTCCTCCCTTCTCACCTTTTTATTTTATTTTTTATATTCTCCATCTCAGCCATTGAATAGAACGCAAAACCATTCTCTTTTTTCCCCCATGTAGCGCATCAAATTAGTAGCGCTATTTTTCTTTAGTTCCATGGCGGGAAAAAAGGGACATATTTTGTATTAAATAAATGAGATGGGAATCCTGTGTTTTATTAAATTGGTAGCTTTTGATTTTTTTTTTGGATTATTTTTAGTATGCGAATGGAAAAATAAAGAATGCGTAAAAAAAAATGGTGTTCCATTTTGTACGAAACAATAAAATGTATCAATGGCAAATGGATGCTATCGTCTGCGGTATTTCTGAGAATTGAATTTGTAACTGAAATTATTTAATATCAAGAATAGAAGATTACCTAAATTATTTTCAACGTATCTTAATGTTATCATTTGGGATTTTAAATCCAGGAATTTCCGGATTGCAAAAGGAAAAACACGGGATTGGAATTTCGTTTTAATTCATAAATAAAAAAAGTATATCTTATACGCTTGTGTTTTAATTTATTTATGAGTACAAAAGAGTAAAGTGTATCAATGACAATGGTATGCTATCGTCTGCTATTCCTGAAAATACAATTTGTAAGTGAAATGCATTTAATATCAAGAATAGAATATGACCTAATTTATTTCTAACGTTTCCTGATGTTACTGTCATATGAAGTTAGATAATTTTTGCGAATAGTCAAAATACGAACAAATAACAAAAAAAAAAGATAAAATTGGGAGATAGGTAGCGCATAAAGTGAAGGCACCAGTATGTCTAGAAGTAAAAATACTCAGTCAATTCAATCGGGCAATTAGATTGCCAAATATTTATTACCCCATCTTCAGGAGCTGTAATGCCCGAACACCTTGCCCAGGCAAATGTCACAAGGAAACGGAGGAGGGGCTAGCATGGGTCTCTAGAATATCAAGATATGGTCGTCCAATGGCAAGTGAGTCAATCGACCAATTATGAGTGCTTCTTTCAGACATACATCAAGGGGGACGAAGCTCCCCTCATGGAAACAATCACCCCCCCCCCCCCCCCCCCCGAAGACATTTTATGTCAACCTAGTTTCTATTTATGTGAGAACATGTAGATGTATTTATATATTGGAAATAGAAAACTTGCCCCCCTAAAGTTTCATTCGTCCCCTCCCCCAGCTAAAAAGTGAATGAAAGGAACATTGCCAATAATAAGGCAGGGACTAACTCCGTTCCAACCTTGGAACCGCGATTACAAGACTCAGTATAGTCGTCCCTTGATAATTCCAGGCTCGAACTAGTTGGCAGTATGAGAGAGAGCATCAAACAGATGTACCAGTGAACTAACTCATCGTCACAGACAATCAATTCTTAACTCATTCCCACAGGCCATTAATCCTACGTACCACAAAGTATTTATGCGTATCTTGCGCAAATGCTTCCAGGTCAACTCCAAAATCAACAAGAGAGAGTTTAGCAAATTAAAATTCAATATCTTATATCATCCAGTAAACATGCGCTATTATTCCTGTAGACAAACTAAATTATCTTTTAAGAATCGTATTTATGTCTAATACGCACAATGTGAACAGTTCCAGAATTTTCTCAAATATTTGTTTAATTAACAAATTTGAGAGGTTGAAACTTTCATTTTAATTCATTTAAAAGAAGTTATATTTTATACTAGCCATTTCATCTGCGCTTTGCGCGTTCTCAATGGCTAATGGTCACTAAATGTGACACCTACATACTTAATAAAAGTTTTGAATATCAAAACAACCGTTTCAAATTCAACCATAAAAAAGGGAATAGCTCACATATTTTAGAGGCAAAGTTGGCCCATCACCTTTTGGAAGGATTTCTGGACCTACATATTCATCGTACCTATACTCTGCATAGACACGGCGATAGTTTTAAGCAGCTTCTAGAGTCGAACTCAGAATCACCTATTACAAATCCTCTCACCCTAACCACTAGGCTATCCGAAATTTGGGGGAGAGGGGACAAACGAATGGTGGTTATAGATTATTGGTAATGCATATTATTCAGTCAATGGATAGCTAAAGATTTCGTTTAAACAATGGGGGCTATAGACGTCGCCATGGGCACACCGTAGATATTATATAATATATAGGATATCTACAGGGCACACATAGGGAAAAACAAAATGGGGCACTGGTCCTCCTCCTGGACGTTCAGAATCACAAAGGTGAGGTCTAGTCGATGTTGCACGTCATCCTTGAGTTTGTCCAACTGACGTCAGTGCCCCCCCCCCCTCTGTATAAATAAAGTTCTATGGGTGCTTATGGGTGTATCCATGATCTCAGAAAAGGGGAATACGACAGAAAGGGGAGATTACACTGATGGATTTTGTTTTCCGGTATAGACCTTATGGAAAATTAATGTAATTTACCCGTCAAGCGTTATGACTCCTTACCCCCCATCGACCACCCCACTGCTTTCAACTGTTTCCTGATGGTCCAAAGAGCAGTGAAACCAGTTTAAAAATAGTTATGGAATCGCAATAAGTTCCGTAAGCATATGTCGATTTCGTCCGTAAATGCAGCGGAGAAAAGTATTTCTGCGGTCTGAGAATTTTAGACAGGTAATTAAATCTTTTCAAAACCTTTTTATGGCCAAGTTCACCAGACGGTATGTGCGGTTTTCGGAAGATCAATTTAACAGCTCTCTCTGGAGACATAAAAATAGATTCATGCTTTTTTTTTATTTATTTTTTTACTTTTATCTTTTTGTCTTCCTCCCCACCTTGTGTCTCTTTCTTCTCACTCAAGTGTTGGAAATAGCCCGAAACAGTTCTTTTTATAAAGCGTTAAATCGGTAATAACATTTTCTTTCCATATCATATACTTTAGGAAGAGTGAAAAGTGTAAAAATGTTCATTTTGAACATCGGTTATTATTTTTCCTTTATTCTTTTATTTGGAATGAAATAAATGGGGTGAAACTCCCCCTACATTAATGGGGTGTCGAAATCTACAAGTTTATTTGAATGTAGATTGCATATGACGAAAGGGGAGGAATGTATCACGCAATTATATTTTCCTTACATACATAGTATAATCTATAGGATAAGTTTTGGGACGGGGTCGAGAATTCAAATTTGAAGAAGCACGGTTTTAAGCACCCCTGACCACGAATCGAACGTTTTTGAGGTGATGTCTGTGTGCGCGTGTATGTATGCATTGTATGTTAGTGTGTGTGTGTGTGTGATGACGTATGTCCATGAGTCTGTTGAATCGGTATTTCACGAGAGTTTTGAAATAAAAATTTAGTACGATTGTTACAATAAGAGAATGAACTGAGACTCGATATCTTCGTTTGATTTTAAATGCAATCGAATGTTCGATTCCCCCCCCCCCCTGCTCCCGCACTCTAAATTTTCGAATGAATTTTTGAATAAATCATTAAAAATTGTAGACTTTTAATAATTATAAATAAATAATAATTTTATGCGTAATTTTCGCAACTAGAAAACGGATAATACAAACTTTAAGACACTAGCATGCTTCGTTCTTGAGATATTGTGATATTTTCGAATGGATAAAAAAAAAAATATTGAAAAATTATAATCTTCAATATTGCTATATAAATAGTCATTTTATACGTAATTTTTCATTAGAAAACGAATGACACAAACTTTAGAACGCTAGCATGAGCCTTTCTCGAGATATCACCACGGTTGTTGAATATTAAACCGCTATTCAATTTAACCAGTCAAATTATACTGAAATTTTATGCGGAAAATGATCCTCTACAGAATTAGATATTAAATCCAAGTCAGTCATCACCTGAGCTTTACCTACAGCAGATCCTGATAAATAGACGCTACAAGGAAAGTTTTTTCGCGAAAACAGTAATATAGATTTTTGCACCAATAAGAACAACAACAACAAAAAAAACTTGATACAACAAAAATTATAACATATACCTAAGTATAAATCCCGTATTTCGAAGTGTTTAAGAGAAAAATGAGTTATTTTAAATTTGCATGCTTTGTTTCTCTATCAGTTATTTTAAAATGACAATACCAAGTTAATAGTTACTGCCTGTTATTTTAACATATATTTCATAGTTATTTTCAATAAATGTCTCAAAATTAACGATTAATTTATTTATAAAGAAATGATACATAAAGAAATGATAGAAATGATCTTCAATAATCTGGTACTCTTATTTCCTAAAACAGACTATTTATTAGAATGAAAATAAGTACTTTCGGCTCGTTTATTTATTTACTAGAAAAAAATTATTACAACAAACCGAAAGCCTTAGGAAACCTTGTATTCTTTTTACTTTTCCTGCAATACATGGTAATGTATAGGGAAAGTATTGGTATCGTGTCAAAAATTGCAACTCGAGTTTTCGACTACACGTTTTGGGACATCTAGAACACGAAAACACTATTTTTAGAGTGATGTCTGTATGTGTGTCTGTCTGTGAGTCTGTGTGTCTGTCTGTGCAAGTATGTATTCACTTTAGCTCAAAAACTAATAGACCCAATATCATAAAATTTTATAGACAAGTCACTTGTGTGTGACCCTGGCGCTGATTAGATTTGGGTTCGATTAGGGATGAAAAACTCGCCTTTTTTTGCAAAATGGCCTGCACAAATCTCATGTATCCACTCTAATTAAAAAACTAATTGACCTAATTCCACAACATTTGGTAGATAAGTCACATGTGAGATACTCTAGTGCTAATTCGATTTTGGTACGATTTAGAAAAAAAGAACCTGCCTCTTTTTACGGAATGGCCCACAAAAATCGTTGAAATAAAAAACTACGTATTCTCAAATATATCAATTAAATGCTTGTTTTATACGAAATTTTTGACGAGGAATAGAGTAAGACCAACCCCATTACTTTAGAACCAGCTGTTCTTGAGATAATTTATTTTTTTCGCATTTTTGTTACACCGCTTTTGAAAACATATCCAGTTAAAATGGAATTAAAAGTACAAATTCAGTGTTATTTTGTTCAATTAAACTCAGTTTAATGAATTATTAAAGAAATAAAGAGAACGTGGATATGAGTCTGCAGGGAAAGTCATGTGCTGCCCACATCAGATTTTTTTTTTTGCATTAAACGCAGTGATTAAATTAATATTGAGGCCTAAAATCGCAATAAGTGTTTCCATATTTTATTCGAGATCGAGGTCACTCCTTTAGGTTCGGTATTATCTTTTATTTTAATTAAATATTTAACAAAATATTATAATATTATTGGGTTGAAAATAATTAATATTTTTAAAATTAAAAGAAAAACTTTATAGCTCGCAAATATATCAGTAAAATATTGCATTTAGAAGCACACACTCACGGGAAAAATAAATAAACAAATCAGTAAAATAGAGTCTAGCCAGTGCTGAACACAACGCAGTACACAAATAATCATCCACAAATTCACACAGGCAACGTTCTCTGCAAGTAACATTCCACAGTGAAAAGCTACATTTTCCCCATTCTTCATCTTTTCCCCCACTCCTTCTCTCTTCGCTCCCAAAGGAGATGCAGAATGAGGTACGTGCTACGACTTGAGATAGCTCATAACTTTTTCTTCATCTTTTTTTTAAACGTAATACACTCTGATAGTAAGAACGCCCATGGGATTATGGTTAAAGTTTAAGCTGATGTCTTTCATTAGCTGTGGTGTTCACGTAACGTGGCGAAATGTTAGTATTATACATTTAATATATTGTTTATTTATTTATTGATAGATTTTCCAACAGGCAGAAGTCCAATTACAGACAAGGGACATATAAAGCAGAAAATAAATATTATGCAAACACACATTAAAAAAAAAAATCCTAACGTAAAATAAATCAGTAGGTACTATCAAAAGAATTACACGGCTCAAGGAGGTGCACAAAGAGCAAAATCTGAAGAATTTAGTGGGAAAATTTCGCCGAAATTAGTAGAAATCGCTTATATATTTCTTCAGTTATTTGCAAAATCTCAGTGATTGTCAATAAAACTGTCGTTGATCCGAAATCACAAGAACCTCTAATTTATAATTTAAATGTAAAAACTTACCGAATGAAGGCAAATCATGTATTTCGATGCTGACAATTTTGGAAGATCCAATTGTAAGTTTCACCTATGTGGGTGTTTTGAAATGATTTACGTGTTCGAAATGCAATTATCCCCAATTCTTCGCAAAATCGGGAAAAATAGGGATAATATTTTATGGGTTTGCAAGTACCTTTCAGGGCTAGTTGGGGACAGTTTTTATTGAGCTTTCCGTTGATGTTAGGATTGAAGCTCTGCGGTAGTATTGCCGGTAATTAAAATATAAAATATATTTTTATATTGCGGTATATTATTATTATTGCGGTAATTAAAATATAAAATATATTTTTATATTTTAAATTTCCGACTATTTCGGGCTCACTTTCAAATCACTTACTTTCATTAAAATAATGGTGAATTTCTAGACTAAGAATTAGCGTTTTAAATCTCGGGTTAGACTAGCACACAAACGTTATCCGATGGAAAATTAATAGAATAAGTAAAAAAGGAAAACATTCAAAATTCGCAAAAATTATCGGAAAACTTCTTGAATTATAATCCTACAAAGTTTGGTAAAAACCGCACAAAGTTAATCCACACCCGAAACACAATGCAACACAGAAATAATCTTCCATAAATTCACTCTAGCAACTTTTTCTTGCAAGTAAGATTCCACTGAGAAATGCCGCATTTTTTCATTTCTCATTCCCTCCACACTATCCCTTCCTTCTCCGTTCGCTTTATTCTTCTGTAGATACTTTCAGATTAAGATACGTGCTATGACTGCAGTAAGTTCATAACTTCTTCATTCTTCTTCTCTTTTTAAACGTAAGGCAGTCAAAGAGTATAAGAACGCCCCTGGGATCGAGGTTAAAGTCTAGGTTGATGTCTTTTATTAGCTGGAATGTCCACGTAACGCATTTAATGAAATGCTTAGTGTTATGCTCTATGTGGATAAACTGAAGAATATGTTATGTTTAACAGTTTAACATGCCCCTGAAATTGCCCATTTTATAAAAAAGTCCACTTTTCTATATGCAGGGTTTTCTAAAAATGGCAACGCAGTTGCGGATATTTCGATAAGTGGACTAACAGGCCGCTTAAGGCTCGTGAATCTCCCTACAGTACGTGAATAATGTATAAGGAAAGAATTGAGATTGTGTTGAAAATTGGACAACGAGTTTTTGAGGGATCTACATGATTCAGGTGCTCTAGAACACAAAAGCGCTTTAAAGTGCATGAGTTGTAGCGCTCAACCCCTTCCCCCCCTTCCCAAATATTTTGGAAAAAAGCCTGTGCAATGTATCTGTCCACTCTAACTCAAAAATTCAACGAAATATACTTGGGGGTTACCCTGGTACTGATTAGATTTTTATACAATTCGAGAAAATAGAGCTTGTCTTTTTTTTTAATAATATTAAATATTAAATTGAAAATATTAAAACATTTAAAATATTAAATTGAATCAATATATGCTAAAATGATAGCGCGAAAATTGTATGGGAAGATATGTACTCGTCCTACTTTCTCGTAGATTAGAAGATATACCCGTGCATTAGTAGAAGATTACCCGTACTACAATATATGAGTTTCAAAAATATTTGGCAAAATAAAACAGATGACATAATAAATTGAAAATATCAATAATCCCCGTAATCTTCAAAACTGAAAGCCGAAATTGATACATTCCAGTCAAAACTGCAATTTCCATAAAATTTATTACTTTCCTTATATACATATAATGTATAAGGAAAGTATTGTGACGGGGTCGAAAATTCGAATTCGAATTTTTGACGGGAGAGCACGTTTCAAGCATCCCTGAACACGAATCAGACGGTTTTGAGATGATGTTTCTGTGTGTGTGTGTGTGTGAGTCTGTGGAGACGATAACTGACGAACGAATGGACCGTTTCGAACGAAATTTGGTACAGAAATTACAATCCATGAATACTGGAAGCCTATTATTTTTTTACGCAATCGTATGTTCAAAACCTCCCTAAATTTTGGAGTGAAATTTTGAAAAAATCCTCAAAAAATTAAAACCTTTAATAAAGTTACTAAAATAGTCATTTCTTATGTAATTTTTCATTAGAAAACCATTAAAATAAATTTTAATAAATTTTAGAACGCTAGCATGAACCGTTCTCGAGATATTGTACATTTTTCAAAAAAATTACCAAAAAATTATATGAAATTAAAAAAAAATATTACCTATTGTTGAAATATGTTCACTTTTCATAAATAATATCATACAATAAACTGGGTGACATCATTCTCGGGGATCTAGCTAGTTCCATTCATGAAAAAATATACTTTAGGTAATACTTTTGTATTTGGACGCCAATAGTCAGTTATCCGCTACAATAATAACTAAATGATGAAGTAATTATTAAAGTATTTTAATATATGGACTATATCGCTTATAATGCACTATATCGCTATATGGACTATATCGCTATCAATATTGATGGTTGTTTAGATTCAATCGAAGTATAAGTTAATTGAGTATTTTGAAATAGTTTTACACGTTGTCATCCTGAAAATCGCCTAATGTACAATTCAACGATAAAAACACAGCGCCGTGGATCTTATACATTATTTTGTATTGTAAAACTAGTAAATCCATTGCATGTATAAAGAAAGTCATGTGCTGCCCACATCAGATTTCTTTTTATATACATTTCATTATTATTTAAATCGGAAAAGATTTAATAAAAATCGGCTGCACATAAACACATTGGATTTAAATATGTTGTTAAGCCACATATAATTTTCTTCAAATAAATTGGTGGAAAAAGAATATCGTCTGTATAATGTGGTATTTTTTTAATACATCCCTGGTCTTATAAACTCGGAACACGGGCTAAATTTTAAGTGGAGCTATTTTACGTCTACTCACAAAAATCATGAAATTCGGTGCAGCCGTTCTGCCGTGATGATAGGGAAACACACACACACACACACACACACACACTTAAAGATTTTCAATTTTATTTATACTGAGTTTTATTTCGAAATATTCAAATTTATATGAGATCTTTATAATATAAACAGATTATAGCAAAAATGATCCAAAGTGAACTATTGGGAATACAAACGATAAAAATATAGGGACTTAATATCACAAAAACTGTTACAACTACTTTCACCAGATCACTTCATTATGCTTAGTATTAAGCTATAACATTGTTCTGCAGTTAAACTATGAATTGCCAATAAATTATTCATATCTTTGAAAAGTTCACGTTTTAGTAACGTGGGTTACATTATTTATCTAAAATATATATCCAACTTGCGCAAAAAAGTTTAAAAGACGAAAATTAAAACTTTCAAATTCACGAAGATAATAACAAACAAATACATAGAATTTACAAGAGAAATAGAAAAAAAAATAGTTAACCCACAACTCCGAGCACGAATAAACTTCCATAAATTCAAGACGTCAAATTTTTCCTTTCAAGTAACATTCCACTCAGATATGCTGAATTTTTCTCATTCCTTGCCCCTCCCTCAAACATCCACTCCTTTACTAACCCTGTGCCCCCCCCCCCCCCCCGGGAAATACCTGCATAATAAGCTACGTGCTACGACTTCAGCTAGTTCATAACTTTTTCATTCATCTCTTTTTAAATGCAGGGTACTCTGAGAATAAGAATGCTTCTGGGAGAGTGGTTAAGTCAGCGTGGATGTCTTGTTTGTGGAACTTGTGGATAAATAAAGGAATTTGTTAAAGCTGTCTAAATGAAGAAAAGGGTCATTTTTCAATGATGTATGTGTGAATGTATATTAATCCGCATGTTTGTTTGTCTGTTTCTCTTTTCTTTTTTAATCTGTGGGCACGACATTTCTCATAGAAATAGAACTAGTCAAATAAAATATGGTATGATTTTTTCAATCCGTAAATCTTCGATTTTTCTAATCCAAGATTTTTGATTTTTAAAACGATGGAAGATATCTCATTTTTCGAACACATTTTCTCGAAAATCTATAACAGAAAAAAAAATACCTTCCTCAAATGTCAATCTTTTGCAAATAGATACGATTATTTTGCACTGTATGTAGGAGTTTATTATTTTGTTCAATAACAAAATTGATTGTATCCCTGTCTTTAATGAGATCGGGTTTTATGTCCCTCGGTATTCCACTTGATCAGTACATGAGTTTATTTGCTGAAAGGGGTACTGACATTAATATTAGATATCACTGTACGGATTAATAAACTTTACAGCTGCTTTCCTGCTGGTCTTGATTTTTTCATAACCTTGAATAATAACAAGTGCGAAAGCTGGTCTTGGATGTTGTTGAGAGCATTTTCCAATGGGAGACCAATGGGAGTTGCAATGGGAACGTTTTCCAAATATTCTACTGTAAGTATTTCACTATAATAAATGGAAGAAACCAGTAATGTAGCAGACCCAAACCACCAGTTATTCAAAAACCATCACGTTGAATAAAAAATCTGATGTGGGCAACACATGACTTTCCTTATATAATGCAATGAATTTACTACTTTTACAGTTAAAAAAAATGTTATTCTTATAGTAGATACTTATATTCTTTCCAATATTGAATTTTCTTCAATTAGTCGTCATTTTCATTGATTTAGCGTCATTTTTATCAATTTGGCGAGAATTTTGTTAATTTGGCAACAATTAAAAATGTCGCCAAGTTAGCGACATTCCGCCAAATTCGTCGCCAAAATCTCGCCAAGCGTTATAGACGGAGAAATAAGTTATTCATACAGCAGATAAATGACTATTGGCGTTCAAATACAAAAGTATTACTCAAAGTATCTTTTTTCATGAATGGAACGAGCTAGATTCACGAGAATGATGTCACTAAATTTATCGCATGGTATTACATATGAAAAGTGAACATGTTTCTCAATAGGAAATATTTTTTTTTTATTTTTTATAACTTTTTGATAATCTTTTTGAAAAATGTGCAATATCTCGAGAACGGTTTATGTTAGCGTTCTAAAATTTATGCCAATCGTTTTCTTATGAAACATTACATAATAAATGTCTATTTGCGTAACTTTATTAGCGGTTTTGATTTTTTGACGATTTTTTCAAAATTTCACTCAAAAATTTAGGGTGGTTCTGAACATTCGATTGCGTATAAAAACAATAGGCTTCCAGCGTTTACGGATTGTGATTTTTGTTCCAAATTTCATTCGAATCAGTCCATTCGTTCGTCAGTTATCGTCTCCACAGACTCACTAACACACACACACACATACTTTCACACACACACACACACACACACACACGCACAGACATCACTTCAAAAATGTTTGATTCGTGATCAGGGATGCTTGAAACGTGCTCTCCCGTCGAAAACTAAAATTCGAATTTTCGACTCCGTCACAATACTTTCCTTATACATTATGTATATAAGGAAAGTAACAAACAAAATATATCGCCACAAGTGAATAATAACTGGCGATGACGTCACAGAAGTACTTGACGTCAGGACAAGAACAAATAATTAACATACGATTTATACCAGATTATAAGGGCAGGAGAACAGAATTTGGATAGAGCACCAGAAACTATTATGACGTCACTGTTTATATGGAGAGCCAACGTAAAGGTTATATATGCTATAACCTGTCTACGTGTATACCTCTCAATTACTTTATGAAATATTCTGTATTTGTTTCGTGCTTGCTGTAGTCAAAATATAGTTTAGCAATAAATAATTCATATCTTTGAAAAACTTAATTTTAGCGTGTATTACCTTTCCGAAATATGTCCAACTTTTACGTAAAACAAAAATGTTTAAAATATGAAAATTAAAAACTTTGAAATTCAAAAGGACAACAGCAAACACACTGAATTTACAAACGCAAGGAATACAGAAAAAGAAGTTAAGCCACTTCTCAACTCAACTTCAAGCACGTATAAGTTTCATAAATTCAAAACGTCAACTTTTTCCTTACAAGTAACACTCATGGAGAAATGCTGCATTTTTCTCATTCCTTACCTCCTCCTCCACGCATCCACGCCTACATTTGCCCTATGTTATCCCTCCAGAGACATGCTTGCATAATAAGGTACGTGCTACGACTCCAGCCACCTCATAACTTTTTCATTCATCTCTTTTTAAGCACACAGTACTCAGAGAATAAGGCTGCCCCTGCGATAGGTGGATATCTTTAACTCTTAAACTTGTTATGAAGAGTAAACAAAGCAATTCTTTAAATTTGTTCGAATTTAAATTTTTTTTTTTTTTATGAAATGTCTACTTACTCATGCCGCAAAATGGACATTTATGTAATATGCGTATGTGGAGAAAAATATTCGATGCTCGTATACTATATGTACGCGATATACAGTATGGAGACACTTTTACAGCTAAATCACAGAGTATCAAACTTAGCTTGAACTTAAAGTAGTGGCAATGACTCTATTATTTGCGATGTCCCTACGCAGGCATCACGATGATATATATATATATATATATATATATATATATATATATATATATATATATATATATATATATATATATACATATATATGTATATATATATATATATGTATATATATATATATATGTATATATATATATATATATATATATATATATATATATATATATATATATATATATATATATATATATATATATATATATATATATATATATATTAGAAAGATATATTAACCGCATCAAATAATAACGCAATAATAAAATCAACAAAACAGTTAAACCACGACCACAATGCCAAAAAAAAAAATTCAGCACTGGCTTAATTTTGAAGATTAATTAGACTAGACTCAAATCGTAGTGTCACATTGGCTAATGTTACATATTTTTAGCGAAAATAATTTTCAAAATATTAAATATTTATTTGTCTTATTTTCTTATTTATTTATCTTATTTAAATATTTATTTATCAAATTTCCTGTTTTTCAATTTTTTATTTTAGTTTATTTTTTATTTTACAGTTTTATACAATCATATAAGTAAGAAATGATAATAATTAGTATCTTTTTCTAATCAAATCAGCCGTCATAATTGGGAAGCCTTGAAGGTTATTGAGTGGTAGTTGATACACTGAGTTTATAATTTTAATTACGAAATCAGGAGGATATGCATTATTGGCTGCAGTATTTATTAATTCTATAAAATGTATTAATTTATAATTGTCATCACAAATTTTATTGATTCTAAGAACCTGGTTTGATATGATATTTCTAAACACTGATATATGTAGATAAGAGGCAAAGTGTTGAATTTTAGAGGTATTAAAGCTAAAGTCTAGTCTTTTACCATATAACTTTATAGCCAGATTACAATTATTTAAATTTAAATTCAAGTCTAAAAAGTTTGCAGCATTTGAGTCATTATTAGTGGATTTAGTCGTAAATTATTAGGATAAAAGTTTAAGACAAAATAATAATTATAATGGGATGCACATAATATATCATCTAAATATCTGTACATATGCAAATTATGTGACACTAGATTATAGTTTTTCTCATAGTAGTATAAACATAGATTAGCCAATAATGATGAAGCACGTCCCCTTTATGCGAACCAAACTGTTGCTTAAAAATAGAATCACCATGTTGAATATAACCCTCATAAAGAGTGAAATTATGTAATTTATATATATATATATATATATATATATATATATATATATATATATATATACATACATACATACATACATACACGTTATTATAAATATTAAATTTACGAAGCCTAGTTATCCTTATAAACAACTCCTACCTGCTATTAAAGAACTACAATAACATTTTTGTCATAACTTATGTAGATAAAGCTTCAAATAATTATGCCATTATCTGTAAAAAATATTTTGTTTCTCTGTTACAGAATTACATAAAAAATAATCATGTTTTTAAACCCATTAATAATTAGTCTATCAAAATCAAAACTAAAATGTTAAAATTAAATAGACAATTAAATATTAATTTAAGTTTTATAAATTTCCATACGTTACTTTGGTTCCTAAATTCCACAAATCACCTTTCAGTTTTAGAATGGTCACTTGTGGACATAATACCTTTACCACTACAGCTAGTAAGTACTTGCTAAACTGTTTAAATAGAATTAATGAATCTCTTAAATTTAAGAATTCAGGATATTTCATTTTGAACAATAGTTTTGATCATATTATTGGCTTCCATACCTTTTACTTATTAACCTAATATATAATTAATTTAATTATAAGACCTATTTAATAATATTGATATTAAAGATTTATATAAAGTTATTATCTCTCTTTATCATGATTATCTATCTTCCAATAATGTTCCATTTAATGTCAAAAACTTTGCTATTGCACTTTGTGTTATACAACAATTATATTATCCAAGGTGATAACATATATTTACAAACATCTGGTGTACCTCAAGGGGGCTGTAGTAGTAGTATTCTTGCTAACTTATATCTTTATTATTATGAATGTCTTTTTAACTCTAATTCATATATTATATATCGATATGTTGGCGACTTAATTTGTATTATCATTGATGATTCCTATCCAATTAATATTGATTTTTATCCCTCTAACCTAGAATTAATTCCTAACGAGCCTAGTGTTAGTCAAACTGTAAATTATTTAGACCCAAATTTAGATACCCTCCATAATCATGTTATCACCAATCTATATGATAAAAAAAATTCTTATAACTTCACTATCATTAAGCTGTTATCATATCGATCTTGCAATTCTATTCAATTAATTAGAAACATCATTTTAAACCAGCTATTTCGAATACATCGACTTTCTGATCCTCAGTTTCACTTTCTCCACATCAATAATCTTAAACGCATTTGTCAAAATTACCACTATCCGGAAGGGTTTGTAAATAATAATATTAATAATTTCAAATATACCACGTAACAATTTTACAAATAAATAATTACAAATAATTTTACAAATGTATTCAGCTACAGAGGTTCCAAATGCGTTTCGCATAGCGACACAGCCTCGTGGCTGAAACAGTGCTAAAAGATCCGACACATTACAAGACATAAACAAAAATTGAAATAATAAGAGACAAATGGAAAGAAGAGGATAGCAGTACAAATACCAGATATATAGGTGATTTATCTATCAAACAACAAGGATGTAAATAGAAATCGAAATTCATACCTATAATCATCTTCATTCATGACGCCGAATATATCAGTGATCTAGAACCAGAAAATATCTCGAAAGAATTCTAGATTGCGCAATCTGCTGTGAATATTAGGAAATACTCTTGAGGAAGATTGTTACTCACTTGACAATTGATCAAGAATTAAAGATATGAAGAAATATATGATTAAATATTTTACTAAATAATTGTTATATAATATGTATCTAAAACTTAAGATTAATAAAAGCTCTAAGAATATTTTTAATATTTCAATATAAGAAGCATATAATATCAATTTCAAATTTCACTAAAACTATAATTGACAGATTATAAGTTAAATTTAAAATTTTTATAATGATATTTAACAAAATTATCTGGATAGGATTCAGACCTACAGTATTGTATTAAATCTGCTAGATGGTTACTAAATTGTGTATTTTCACATAACCTAAAAATCCTATGAAATTGATTAATTAAAATATTTTTGTATACCTGTTTACTTATACATGAGTTAAAATTGATTAGCTTGTGAATTTTAAATGGAAAACCCTTCTTTTCGTCAAAAATGTTTGACAAAAATGAATATTCTTTATCAAGAGAGAGAGTTAAATCTAATACTAATCTATCCAGATATTTTTGTTAAATATCACTATAGAAATTTTAAATTCAATTTATAATTTGTCAATTATAGTTTTAGTCAAATTTGAAATTGATATTATATACTTCTTATATTAAAGTATTAAAATATTCTTGGAGCTTTTATTAATCTTTGTCAAGCTTTTATTAATCTTTTTGATTAGATAAAATGCGTAGAAATTGCTCATATTTTTATCTACTCGGTTTGGATATCCGAAGTGTTTACATTTCTCGTAACGCTTCGATTTCACTCGTATACACCAATCATACACGTTATTGTGGTTAGCATTTCCAGGAGCTTAGAATACAAACACAAATACAGCTGACTCTTATATTCGAAATTTTTTGCGCCATTTATAAATGTAATAATTCTTAGACGATTTCTGTATTTGTCGAATAGAGCAAAATTTAGAAAAAGGGAAAGGGGGGTGTTCCCGAATATTTTGTTACAGAAACATTTCAAAATGCGTTCTATAGGGAGAAAATAGATTGCGAAATGATAAAGGGTGCTTAGAAATATTTTTATGTTGTGTTTGTCCTGTGGCGTCGTCGTTATCGGTTTGAAAAACAATCTCACAGACCCTCCAAAAGAAGATATTTTTTTTTTTAAAGGAGAAGTTAAAATTATGTGTGAAAGGAAAGAATATGTATGAACAAATTTTCGTACACCTTGGCAAAAAATTTTATTTTCGGACAAAAACGTTTTATCCTTTACGAGGAAAAAAAAGTTTAAAATATTAAAATATTGAAATTAATTTTATATATTTATGAATGATACTTAATTTCCGATAAAATGAGTGTAAATTGTTTGCATTTTCATCTTTTTGGTTCGCAGATATAAAAAGATGAAAAGTGTGGTGCATTTTGTCATAACAACCCGATTTCAACCAAATAAACAAGAATAGACTTTATTCATGTCAAAAATTCATTTTGAATTATTGCATACGATATAAAGGAGTATTATTTATTCTCCTAATTGCAGCAGATACTCGTCTTCCTATTGTGACCAAAATATTAAATGATTACGAATAATTCTCATCTTTATGAAAAACAAAAATTTTGGCAGTGCAACAACATAATTTTCCGAAATAATATACCCAACTCTTAGCTAACAGCTAAAATAAAAAATCTGATGTGGGCAACACATGACTATCCTTATATAATGCAATGAATTAACTACTTTTACAGTTAAAAAAATGTTATTCTTATAGTAGATACTTATATGCTTTCCAAAATATTGAATTTTCTTCAATTAGTCGTCATTTTTATTGATGTAGCGTCATTTTTATCAATTTGGCAACAATTAAAAATGTCGCCTAGTTGGCGACATTTCGCCAAATTCGTCGCCAAAATCTCGCCAAGCGTTATGGACGACGAAATAAGCTATTCTTGCAGCAGATAAATGACTATTGGCGTTCAAATACAAAAGTATTACTCAAAGTATCTTTTTTCTTGAATGGAACGAGCTTGATCCACGAGAATGATGTCACCCAATTTATCGCATGGTATTACATATGAAAAGTGAACATGTTTCTCAATAGGAAATATATTTTTTTTATTTTATAAAACTTTTTGATATTTTTTTTTTGTAAAATGTGCAATATCTCGAGAACGGTTCATGTTAGCGTTCTAAAATTTATGTCAATCGTTTTCTAATGAAAAATTACATAAGAAATGTCTATTTGCGTAACTTTATTAGCGGTTTTGATATGTTGACGATTTTTTCTAAATTTTACTCGAAAATTTAGGAGGGTTTTGAACATTCGATTGTGTTTTAAAACAATAGGCTTCCAGCATTCATGGATTGTGATTTTTGTACCAAATTTTATTTGAATCGCCCGATTCGTTCGTGAGATATCGTTGCCACAGACTCACACACACACACACACACACACACACACACACACATATTTTCACACACACACACACACACACACACACATACTTTCACACACACACACAGATATCACTTCAAAAATGTTTGATTCGTGATCAGGGATGCTTGAAACGTGCTCTCCCGTCAAAAACTCGAATTCGAATTTTCGACCCCGTCACAATACTTTCCTTATACATTATGTATATAAGGAAAGTAAAAATGTGGAAATTGAAATAAATAACTTTCCGATATACAAGTATAAAGACATCAACAAGCATCCCGAATTTGCAAACGCAAAGAACCGAAGGGGAAAAAAAAGTACGAAAATAACGAAGTGTACAAATAATCTTGCATAAATTCAATCCGCCAACTTTTCGATTATTTTTTGCAAGTAACATTCCACAGTCAAAGTCGGCATTCATCTTTCTCGCAATCATTTTTTCTTCGTTTTCTCTTGAGAAAGAAGCGGGAATAAGGCCACGTGTTACGACTTCAATGAGCTTAATTCTTTTCCATTCATCTCTTTTTTTCCTTTCGCTTACAATACATAGTATATCTAAAGGGAATGAATGCATTGTGAGACCAAAAATCCAACTGTCCGATTTGAATGAATTTACGTTGATCTGGACATCATAAACAATGGAAGTTATAAAGAAAAATATTTGTTTTGAAGAAAATCAAGTTTTCTGAAAAGAGTAACAGTCCCAAATTTTAAGAGATGTTTTCATATTTGGCTCTAAATAGACATGTCTTGAAAGAACCCCACCAGGCGGGACGCCATTTGACCCGATGTATTATACATAAAGTAAAATAAACAATGTAAAATTTAATAATCATAAATCGCACTAAATTCATTAATTTACATGAGATAAAATATTTCAGTTACATTTTCGATAGTTATTCGTCTTAGATTCTCGGACACGAACAAAATTCAAGCATCTATAGTTTGAAGTACATCTTATAGTATATTAAAGAACGTTTCGATAACTTCTTTTTAAACGTGCAATTTTTCATCCTAACAACGATGTTTAGTTTTAACAAATTTCATGAAGCATTGGGAAGATTATTATTATTATTTTGTTTTTTTTTGGTAATATAATTGAGGTTAATGACCTTTACGAAATATATTACCAAGTAAAAGACGTCTTGAATATGACTTCAGAAAACCAAAGTAAACTATTTTTTCCTTATTGAAAAATGGCACTGCTGTTTAGTTAAATCAAACATTTAATGACTTTCTTGGTATTTCAATTTTTAGCTTCAATTCCAGTTTCAAATGCTACAGCAGATCGTGTATTTTCACTCTGCAATAATACTTGGAGCGATAATAGAAATATATTAAGAATAAAAAAAAAATGTGAAAAAGAACAACAAATTAAGTTAATTATCCATTTACATGTGAAGAATTCTACTGATATGTAATGAGGAAAAAAGATATGTTTAAATGAGCATAGTCGCAAAGAAAACAAAGTATAATTTTAATAATTGTAACATTTCGCGTATTTATTTCTATAAAATATTTGATTGAAAATACCGTTCGTTCCGTTTCTAATTATACTGGATAGAAATATTACCATGATACTAGTTTAGTTTTAGATGATCAACGATTGAAGGAAATAAAAAATTAGAAGAAATTAACGTAGAACAAGGAAATGGAATGCTCCTATCAAACTATACATCAACAAATGCTATAAAATTAAAGGGTTATACGATTGTTAAACCTTCAAAAAATTTTATTATATATATATATATATACACAGGGTGAATTGCACCTAATTTGCTAAACGAAAGGGGGGTGATAGAACAGTTCACGTGCAGTATAAAACACCATATTAACCCTGTCCTATCTCTAACCTTCTCCGAGTTATGGTGGAGAGAAGGAAAGTGCTCTTGTTGTTGCTGAGACCCAGACCGTCTGACCTACCAGAAAGGTGTAAGGCAACCGTTTGGACGGCCGGGAAGTGATTCACCCAATTTAGACCGGAACCCAGTGGGGGAGGCATCCACAGGGATCGTACCCTCCTTCCCCTACCACCAACGTCTCGGAAGGACTTACGGAACCACATGTTTAACGTGATCGTACTCCGCATGAACACGGCGGCAGTTGTGGCAGAGTGCAAATCCAGCGAGCAAACCACCGAGCTACCGCGCCCGAAATGTGCCAACAGCACGCGGGGTTCCCAGGTGGTCACCCACCCAAGTACTAACCGCGCCCGATGCTGCTTGACTTCGGTGATCTAACGAGAACCGGTGTTTTCAGCACGGTAGGGCCAATGGCTGAGAAGGAAAGTGAGTCAAGTCTGAAAAAACACAAATTTGTGAAGTTTCTGAAAATTCTACACTCAAAATAAGCACATAATTGGAAAGAGCAGAAAAAAATCCTTCAAGATGACACCATTTTCACCAGGATATGTGGATTTAACAGCAAGCTACAAACGCTGAAAGATTGGCGAAGTGCAAAATCGAAATGTTGCCAAAATCTGTAACCGGCTATATCGCAAAACTCCTTCTAGTTACAATCAGTCAAATTTACCAAAAACGTTTCCATTCCACCAGCTTTCAAATGAGCCTACATTAAACCATATCAGTGCTTTAGTTCAGGAGAAATTTAACTTCTTTTTGTTTGCATTAAATACATCAGTGAAATCGGAGTTCGTCGAAGACATTCGACGAACATGCGGCAAATGAAACGAATGATGGTGCATAAATGGAACGTATAGAAATCCGTCACTATCTGCATATGAACTCCGTCGGATATGCATATGTGCGAAACCTCACAAATTTGGATTTTTATCAGACTTGACGCACTTTCCTTCTATCCACCATAACTCGAAACGGTTAGAGATAGGTGATGTATTGCAAACATAAAGCTAAATTTCTCCTGAAAAAAACATCGATATGGTTTATTGTAGGCTCATTCGAAAGCTGGTGGAATGGAAAAGTTTTTGGTAAATTTGACCGATTGTAACTAGAAGGATTTTTGCAATAAAGCCGGTTACAGATTTTAGCAAAATTTCGATTTTGCACTTCTCCAATGTTTCAGCGCTTGTAGCTCACCGTTAAATCCAAATATCCTGATGGAAATGGTGTCATCTTATAGGATTTTTTCTGCTCTTAATGTGTGCTCCAATTATGTGCTTATTTTGAATGCAGACCTTCCAAGAAACCTCACAAATTTGGTTTTTTTCAGACTTGACACACTTTGCTTCTATCCACCATAATTCCGAAACGGTTAGATATAGAATAGGGTTGCTATGGTGTTTTATACTGCACATGGGTTCTTCTATCACCCCCCTTTCGTTTGGCAGATTAGGTGCAATTCACACTGTGTGTGTATATATATATATATATATATATACATATATATATATATATATATATATATACATATATATATATATATATATATGATTTAGACTAAAGTATTCAAATACATTAGATATCATAAAATATCGTTTTTCATTTTGGATAAGTTACCTAAAATTATTTAGCCTGATAATATATTATAAATATCTATAATTGCCGAAGATATATAATTTCGACGACTTCAGCGGAGCAGATTAACCAGAGAAAGTACTGAATATGCATTACTGTAACGACCGTTTAAATTTTAAATTTATGATGATATTTTTAAAAATACTATAAATTAATAGTTAGAAGTATTAATAAATTACGCGAATGATAAAAAAAAAATTAACTTTACCTCATTTGAGGTTCATTTGAACATTCTTCAAGCTTTAATACCACAATTTTACATACGTATTACGATCCTACGTACTTCTCTAAATTTGAATGAAACTTACACTTGTCAGTCAAATTGACTTTCTTCTCTCAAACATTTAGAGTTTTGAATTCATCATATGTAGTATCTTGGGTTGAAGAAAGGTTATATCGAATGGTTTCTATGGCTTCAAATGTTTCATTAGATGATGAAAAAATTTGCTCATTTTCATAATATTTAGATGAAGAGCTCTCTCACGCTCTTCATCTAAATATTCTGTAGTTATTAGATAACTATGCAGTCCTTTGTGGTCACTTAAAAACGTATGCTTTATTAGACGAGACGGTGGATTTTTTTTCATTTTTACTTTCCCTGCAATACATGGTAATGTATAGGGAAAGTATTTGAATCATGCTGAAAATCGCAACTCGAGTTTTCGACGGATCTACGCGTTTCGAGACCTCTAGAATACGAAAAAAACATTTTTAGCGTGACATCTGTGTGTCTGTGCAATGTATGTATCCACTCTAACTCAAAAACTAATGAATCGAATTTCATAAAATTTGGTAGGTAAGCCACTTGGATGAGACCCTGGTGCTGATTAGTTTTTAGTAGCATTCGTAAAAACATAACCCGCTTTTTTGCGAAATGGCCCGTAAAAATTTCATGTATCCACTCTAGCTAAAATACTAATTGGCCAAATTTCACAAAATTTGGTAGATAAGTTTCTTTATGGGACACTCTGGTGCTGATTAGATTTTGATATGATTCGGAAAAGAACGAACAACCTGCATTTTTTATGAAATGACCCGCAAAAATCGCCAAAATCTAAAAAAAAAAAAAAAAATGACTACGTATGCTGAAATGTATCAATTAAATTCGTGGACGAGGAAAATAATATAACACACTCCATTATACTTTTTCCCGGCCATCCAAAAAGTTGCTCTAAGTCTACGGACGAGTCGGGTGGTCTGGGCTTTCGACACTCCATTATACTTTAGGACTAACCGTTCTCAAGATATTTGAGGTTTTCTGCATTTTTGTTATGCCGCTATCAGAAAAATGTCTAATTACCAAATAAAAACAAAAATTGAATTAAAAATACAAATTTAGTGTTATTTGCTGTAATTAAACTCAATCTAATGAATTATTAAAGAAATAAAGAAAATATGAATTTGAGTCTGCAGGAAAAGTCATGTGCTGCCCACATCAGATTTTTAATTTTAACACTAACACTTGCATGCTTTTCTTCTAAAAAGTCTATAAATATTTTATGGTAGCATCTTGTATGGTAACATGGCAGTATAGAAGAGTTTTAGTCAGTGTAGTGAAAAATAACTGCGATACAATTTTTGTGTCTTTGACATCATTAGTTCCTTTCGAGAGTATATCTATATTTTTTTGTCACACTTGGTATCAAATGAAAACTTTTTTTCAAGCCCTTTAAAATGAAAGGTAACATGCTATAAATATAATCATTGCTATAATTATGTCCACTTCGACGATAAGAGCTGACAATTTCTTTCCAGTAGCTCAACGTTAGAGCGTCGGCTGGCCAGTGCGGAGATCCAAGGTTCAATTCCCGGTTGGGACAGCAAGGCTCTTTACATCACTTAGACCGACAATATAGATTTTTTAAATATTTTCTTGTAAAATTTGCAGAAAAAAAGATTACTTAAAAAGGGATAAAATATAAGAAAATCGAGTAGAACCACGCTCCCGTTAATTTTCGTCGAACATTGCTCCTTATGACTCTCCAAATATCTTATCATCTTGGGATGATCCTGAGTTTCAGGTACTAGATACCCAAAAAGCCGAATCTCACTGTTGATTGTCTTCTGCCTCTTTTCAGGGTGCCAGAAAAAAAAATGACATTCTAGACACAACACGGACCGAAAAAACACCACCACTTCCTCCAAAAAATATTTTTCAACATTTCCTCCGCATCTTTTATTTAGTCTAGGAATCTGCAGAGGGAGGAAAAAAAAGGGAAAGAAATACCTTCTGGGAGGGGAGTGAACACACATAAAACCGCAAGAGTACCGGACCCACTATTATCAGGCTGCTCTTCCTTATCTGGAGATGCTGATACGCTCAGGCATCCGCGGTTTTTTCGTCAGGGCATCCATTTGCCGAATAGGCTTTTCGAAAGTCTTAGCACGTCCCTTGAGAGGTAGAAGTTTCTTTTCAATCACAAAACATACTTTCTGAGCATTCTTCTTTTGCCGTCTTTTTTCCTTTTTTTTTCCCAAGGAGCACTTGCAATGAAGAATATAAAACTCGAAGCATGGGCAAAAATTAAAGATATGTATTTAAAAAAAAAATATATGTCCTCTTGTCCTCTCCTCCCTCGTTATGATTTCTCTACAAAATTACAAATTTCGATAATGTAGGTTTATTTTTTTCGGCGGGGTGGGGGTAGGGTGTAATAATAACATACATTATGTATTTCGATATTGTGTGTGTGTGGGGGGGGGGGGGGGGGGGGCAGAACCTCAAATCAGATATTTCTTACTACTAGCTCTGACTAAAAATCGGCAGGTTTTTGGTTATGGGTACCAAATATTAAGCATACTAAATTTCATATGACTTGCTTGGTTGTTTTCAGAAATATTGCATTTCACGCCTCAAACACGACTAGTGATAATTACAAACTAATGGTATCAATTAATTTACATATATAAGATACTAAGCATTATTAATTTGATAATAGAAAATACACATTTAATTTACTATGATTTTTTTCGATTTTAAATCATAAACATTCAATACGTAGAGATCTGAACATTTATCGTTCTTTAAATTATATTCCATGCGTTTTTAAATTAAAAAAATCTGGTGTGGGCAACACATGACTTTCCTTATATAATGTAATGAATTTACTCCTTTTACAGTAAAGAAAATAGGTTTTTTTTAATAGTAGATACTAATATTCTTTCCAAGATATTGAATTTTCTATAATTAGTCGTCATTTTCATTGATTTAGCGTCATTTTTATCCATTTGGCGAGATCTTCGTTAATTTGGCAACATTTCAAAAAGTCGCCAAGTAGGCGACATTCCGCCAAATTCGTCGCCAAAATCTCGCCAAGCGTTATGGACAAAGAAATAAGTTATTCTTACAGCAGATAAATGACTATTGGCGTTCAAATACAAAAGTATTACTCAAAGTATCTTTTTCATGAATGGAACGAGCTAGATCCACGAGAATGATGTCACCCAATTTGTCGCATGGTATTACATATGAAAAGTGAACATGTTTCTCAATAGGAAATATTTTTTTTTTATTTTATATGACTTTTTGATAATTTTTTGATAACATGTTCACTTTCCCCACAAAATTTTATTAAATTCGGTTCGGTCATTTTTCCGTGACGATGAGATAAACGAAAGTTTTGTTTTTCACTAATATCTCGAGAATTACTGGTCGTAGAAACTCGAAACATGAACTAAATTTTAAGTGGAGCTATTTCAAGATTACCCATAAAATTTCATCAAATTCGGTTCAGCCGTTCTCCCGTGATGATGAGACAGACAGACAGATTTTTAATTTCATTTATATAGATTGAAGGTTCATCAAATTTCATGATAGAACGACATTCAAAACGACATTTATGATAGAAGTATAGAGAAGAAAAGTTATCGGATGTATTTCATAATAAACTTGAGATAATGAGATAATTATTTTTAAGATATTATAAGAGAGCTTAGTTTTAATGAAAGAAATTCATTTTTTAAAGAAAGAAAGAAAGCCTGATTTTCTTTCCAGTCATTTCTTTCTTTCTGCTACTCTTTCTTTCCTCCGTCGTTTTCACCGTTAATTGGTTTTTTCCCTTTCATTTTCCCTCGCGGAGATCGCAACAATTTTTCTCCTGCCAACAGCCAGGGTGCTATTTTGTCTCAGTTACGGAACTTACTTGAATGAGCGAGGACGCTCTTCTTGCCGGCCCCGAAAAATAAAGCTGTCTTACGACTTCGAAACAGGTTGATCAGTTTATATTTGTGTTTGAAGTTTTTATATTCCCGTGTTAATAGAAATGTTTTATACGTGGACAGAACTCTAACATCCTATTCGATCATCATTCCCTTTCATGAGATCTTGGCCCCGCAACTGTGTACTTGCATTTATTTAAAATTTTATATTAGCACGAGGGAAAATATTTAGACAGTAAAGTGTACAAAATTAATTTTTTAGTGAATTTTTAAATTTATGTTGGTTGCATCTGATATCAATTATGGTATGTGCTTCAAATATTTATTTATTTTAGCGAAACATGTACATTTTAGAAGTTTCGGTGGATGGGATCCAAGATCTCTCCTCGACCGTATCTTCTGCAACCTAGGCTCTGGTTACTGCATAGTTTTAAAGTTTTGGTAGGTGAGTTCCCAAATCCCTTCTTTGCCCTATCTGTAAGCTCTTCTATAAGTAAGTCTGCAAATCCCCCTTTACTGTAAGTCAGACTCTGGTCATAGTACATTTTAAAAGTTTTAGTAGGTGAATTCCAAAATCCCTCTTTGACCCTATCTTCTGTTAGTCAGGCCCTAATAGTTATAGCTGACATTAGACTTATTGGAAGAAACGGAACCTATTGAGTAGTTGTTGGTAAAGTCGCATGCTTTTTTTGAGCAAATGCTAAAATTCAACACTGACAAAATTTGCATCCTCTATATCTTAAATATTCATTAATACAATTACACTGAAAATAAAACTACTTCATTAGTAACACCAAAAGAAAGTTTACATAAGACAACTCTCTGAGAAGGGGAGTACTGTTACGAACGCTCTTTACGACATCTTTAGTTCCACGCTATGATGCTGGACAACCACCCTTTGACCCACTTTTCAAACCCCGGCACTGCTATGTTAGTAATTACGCGTTCTCTATATAAATGTATCAACCAGTTCCGATCATAAAAATGTATTTTCTTCGTCAGGATAATTGAAGCAACTAACGCTATTGCAAAAGTAAAGAGATTTCAGTAGACAAAATAATTCTCATGCCTTCAGGAAGATAGATGTTGCCAATCTGGGGAAATGAATAATTGAACAAAAAACCAAGAAAATATGAAACAGAATGAAACGAACAGCAAAACGTCGTAAAAAAAATTTCACCTAAAACACTAAAATTAATAGGGAATATACAAGATCTACAAAATCTTATGGTATCAAATTAAAGGAAACCGCCGATATCGGAAAATAATAATATCTGTCTACACCAGAAAAGAAACAAAAGATAAGATACAAATAAAAGAAAACAACCCATTTTTAAATACTAAACCAGTTAGTCAACCTTATTCAGGATACAAATAAAAAACAACTTTTTCAAAATTTAGCGATGAAAGAAAACAGAATTGTAGTAATTAATGAAAACTGAACACGATTTCTGAAATATAAACCTAAGCGGAAAATATAACAGTATGAAAAAAAGAAAGTTTCGGAAATTAAATAAGCAAACATAAACCGGATAGGAAAATATAGCAATATAAAGAAAACAATCTGCTTCGGAAATTGATTAAGCAATGATAAACCGGAAAGGAATATATATATATATTTATATATATATATATATATATATATATATATATATATATATAATTGTAAATCCAATGGTAGAATGTAAGTAGTAACTCATAATACACTAACTTAAAATTTGCTTACAAAATACAATGAAATAAAGGAAATTCAACCATAAAGAGGAAATTATAAAACGTAATGCAGGTCATAAAAACAAAAATAATCAACAAATTTCAAAGGTGAGGAATGAAAATGGGAAAACAAAAAAATCAAGCAAAAAAGCTTGCACGTGGAAGAACTCTAGGCTTAAAAATAGTTCATTTCGAAAAAATTATTTATCAAGTCCATATATTCCTTCGAAATTAACACAATATATATATATATATATACTAATATATATATATATATATGTATATATATATATATATATATATATATATATATATATATATATATATATATATACATATATATATATATATATATATATATATATATACATATATATATATATATATACATATATATATATATATATATATATATACATATATATATATATATTATATATATATATATATACATATATATATATATTATATATATATATATTATATATATATATATATATAATTATACATATATATATACTAATATATATATATATAAGTATAAATAAAAAAAATCAGTTTCGGAAACTAAATTAGTTCCCTTCATCAGGAAATAAAACAATTCTACTGATTATATCTAAATTATCACCACCTACAATATTTATTTATTCGAAATAAATTTTAATCGGAAAGGAAAATGGAATTACATCACCCAAAACAACCATCAAGACACCTCAACCCTTCTACCAGAAGAGTAAACCGCTTTTAAAATCGCGCCTCGTTAATCCAATATTGCGCAAACAAGGGAAACACATTCTCCTCCTAACCGTTATCCCTTAAAGTCACTTCATCCGATTGGAGAGGATTTGAAGTAAAACCACACTGCCTATATTTGCGCCAGACCATCATCTGCATCATGCTCAATTGAAGCAGGATTTTACTTGAAGCTCCGTTCGAGCTTACCGAGCAGCTATTATGCAGAAATTTTAAAGGTGATCGCTAATCTGCGTTAATATATGTTAAATTTAACGATCGTATAGTTGGGACTGATTATAAAGTTAGTGAATCGCTAACTTGAGAAAGAACAATTTAGTAATTATAAAAAAAAAATTTTAAATGTTTTAATTAATTAAAAATGTGACATATCGCTTTGTTATTAACTTATGCTACATTTAAGACATAAACAATATTTTTTTAACACTGCTGCGAGAAAGAATCTGAAAGAATAAATACTTCGTTAGTGAATTGCTTAAAAAAGTTGAATAACATATCAACTAGTTCCAAGGGCAAAAAAGCTTTCGTCTTCAGGATAAATAAAACAGAGCGCCAGTACCAACAAGACAGACGCATACTCGCGCTCGTTGGTATTGGTGCTACGATTTATCTTGAAAAAGAAGGTCCTCTTTTGCTTTAAAACCGGTTGATGTATTATTCGATATTTTTATGTGGTTTGCGAACGCAGTATTAATTTTTCAGATACAATTAAGGCATTTCTTGTTTATATATAAAAAAAAATCTGATGTGGGCAGCACATGACTTTCCTTATATAATGCAATGAATTTACTTCTTATACAATAAAAAAAATCTGATGTGGGCAACACATGACTTTCCTTATATAATGCAATGAATTTACTACTTTTACAGTAAAAAAATAGGTTTTTCTTATAGTAGATACTTATATTCTTCCCAAGATATTGAATTTTCGACAATTAGTCGTCATTTTCATTGATTTAGCGTCATTTTAATCCATTTGGAGACATTTTCGTTAATTTGACAACATTTCAAAAAGTCGCAAAGTTTGCCGTCAAAATCTCGCCAAGCTTTACTGACGGAGAAATAAGTTATTCTTATAGCAGATAAATGAATATTGGCGTTCAAATACAAAAGTATTACTCGAAGTATCTTTTCTCATGAAGGGAACGAGCTAGATCCACGAGATTTCACCAAATTTATTGCATGGTCATATGAAAAGTGAACATGTTTCTGAATAGGAAATATATATTTTATTTTATATGACTTTTTGATAATTTATTTTTTAAAATGTGCAATATCTCGAGAACGGTTCATGTTAGTGTTCTAAAATTTATGTTAATCGTTTTCTAATGAAAAATTACATAAAAAAGGTCTATTTGGTTAACTTTATTAGCGGTTTTGATTTTTTGACGATTTTTTCAAAATTTCACTCGAAAATTTAGGGGGGTTCTGAACATTCGATTACGTTTAAAAGCAATAAGCTTCCAGTGTTTACGGATTGTGATTTTTGTATCACATTTCGTTCGAATCGGTCCATTCGTTGGTCAGTTACCGTCTCCATAGACTCACTGCCATACACACACACACACACACACACGCACACAGACATCACTTCAAAAATGTTTGATTCGTGATCAGGGATGCTTGAAACGTGCTCGCCTGTCGAAAACTTGAATTCGAATTTTCGACCCCGTCACAATACATTCCTTATACATTATGTATATAAGGAAAGTAAAAAAGAGATTCTTATTATAGTAGATATTTATATTCTTTCCAAGATATTGAATTTTCGTCAGTTAGTCGTCATTTTTATCCATTTGGCGAGTTTTTCGTTAATTTAGCAATATTGAAAAAAGTCGCCAAATTGACGACATCTGACCAAATTCATCGCCAAAATCTCGCCAAGCGTTATGGATGGAAAAATAAGTTATTCTTACAGCAGATAAATGACTATTGGCGTTCAAATACAAAAGTATTACTCAAAGTATCTTTTTTCATGAATGGAACCAGCTAGATCCACCAGAATGATGTCACAAATTTATCGCATGGTATTACATATGAAAAGTGAACATGTTTCTCAATAGGAAATATTTTTTTTTATTTTATATGATTTTTTAATAATTTTTTTGAAAAATGTGCTATATCTCGAGAACGGTTCATTTTAGCGTTCTAAAATTTATGTCAATCGTTTTCTAATGAAAAATTGCATCAGAAATGTCTATTTGCATAACTTTATTAGAGGTTTTGATTTTTTGACGATTTTTTCAAAATTTCACTCAAAAATTTAGGGGGGGTTCTGAACATTCGATTGAATCTAAAAACAATAGGCTTCCAGTGTTTACAGGTTGTAATTTTCGTACCAAATTTCATTCGAATCGGTCCATTCGTTGGAACATTACTTTCCTTACATACATAATGTATAAGGAAAGTATTGTGACGAGGTCGAAAATTCGAATTCGAGGTTTCGACCGGACAGCATGTTTCAAGTATCCCTTATCACGAACCGAACATTTTTGAGGTGATATCTGTGTGTGTGTGTGTGTGTGTGTCAGTGAGTCTGTGGAGACGATATCTCACGAACGAATGGAGCGATTCGAATGAAATTTGGTACAAAAATCACAAGCCGTGAATACTGGCAGCCTATTGTTTTCAAACACAATCGAATGTTCAAAACCCCCTAAATTTTCGAGTGAAATTTTGAAAAAATCATCAAAAATTCATAACCTTTAATAAAGTTAAGCACATAAACATTTCTTATGTATTTTTTTCTTAGGAAACTATTGACATAAACTTTGGAACACTAGCATGAACCGTTCTCGAGATATTGCACATCTTTCAAAGAAATTTATCAAAAATTCCCATAAATTAAAAAAAAATATTAACAGTCGAGAAACATGTTCACTTTCCATATGTAATATCATGCGATAAATTTGGTGACATCATTCTCGTTGATCTAGCTCGTTCCATTCATGAGAGGAGATACTTTGAGTAATACTTTTGTATTTGAACGCCAAAAGTCATTTATTTGCTATAATTTATTTCTCTGTTCATAACGCTTGGCGAGATTTTGGCGACGAATTTGGCGGAATGTAGCCAACTTGGCGACTTTTTTAAATGTTACCAAATTAACCAAAATCTCGTCAAATAGATAACAACCAAACTAAATCAAAGAAAATACCGACTAATTAAAGAAAATTCAATATCTTGGAAAGAATATAAGTATCTATTATAAGAATGACATTTTTTTTAACTGTAAAAGTAGTAAATTCATTGCATTAAATATAAGGAAAGTCACGTGCTGCACACATCAGATTTTTTCCTTTTAAAATTGTGCATTTATTATATATAAATTTTAACATACTTAATTAACTTGCATAAGAAATGAACTGAAATAAACAAAGCGGTAAGATAAAAACAACTAATTTCCGTTACTTTTTCAGTAAACCTACTAAAACCGTAACGGAAAAGCAACAAATATTGAAATCAACTTACTAAATAAAAATATATAATAATAATTAGAAAATAATTGAAAACAACGGCAAAGAAAGAAAAACAAGAAAGATCAATCATGCATACAGAATTGATTATGAAACACTTTCCAACTGAAATGCAATTCTATTTAAACATTTCTAAAATGCGATACATTCAGGTTTGATATATTACTTTCCTTATACTACACATAATGTATAAGGAAAGAATTGTGACGGGGTCGAAAATTCGAATTCGAGTTTTCGACGGGAGAGCACATTTCAAGCATCCCTGATCACGAATTGAACATTTTTGAGGTGATGTCTGTGTGTGTGTGTGTGTCAGTGAGCCTGTGTAGACGATATCTCATGAACGAATGGAGCGATTCGAATGAAATTTGGTACAAAAATCACGATCTATGAATACTGAAAGCCTATTGTTTTTAAACGCAATCGAATGTTCAGAACCCCCTAAAGTTTCGAGTGAAATTAAAAAAAATCATCAAAAAATCAAAACCTTTGATAAAGTTACGCAAAAAGACATTTCTTATGTAATTTTTCCTTAGAAAACGATTAGCATAAACTTCTGAACATGAACCGTTCTCGAGATATTGCACATTTTTCAAATAAATTTATCAATAAATCCCATAAATAGAAAAAAATATTTTAACCGTTGAGAATCATGTTCACTTTTCATATGTAATATCATGCGATAAATTGGGTGACATCATTCTCGTGGATCTAGATCGTTCAATTCATGAGAAAAGATACTTTGGATAACACATTTGTATTTGAACGCCAAAAGTCATTTATCTGTTATAAGATTAACTTATTTCTCCGTCCATGACGCTTTGCGAGATTTTGGCGACGAATTAGGCGGAATGTCGCCAACTTGGCGACTTTTTAAATTGTTGCCAAATTAACGAAAATCTCGTCAAATGGATAAAAATGACGCTAAATCAATGAAAATGCGACCCATTGATGAAAATTCAGAATCTTGGAAATAATATAAGTATCTAGTATAAGAATAACCTATTTTTTTTACTAAAAAAGTAGTAAGTACATTGCATTACATAAGGAAAGTCATGTGCTGCCCACATCAGGTTTTTTTAAATTATCACAGTACTACAATAATTTATTATATTTTAAAACTTAAAACTTCATCGCAAAAAAAAATGCACTTTATTCAAATTACGTTATCGAAATATAAATCGTCTGGCTCTTTGTGTAAAATCAGTGAATATTTCATTCATATCACTTTTATTCCAGACACCAGAGTTCAATAACTTTACGTGAAACAAATTTAGCAATTCTTATACAACTCATCTTACAATCACTTGTTCACATTCTACACCCATTAAAATTAGGCTTCGAATTTTAAAAGAACTATAAAAATCACGATTTGTACAGTAGGAAAAAATATGGATGCCATATTTTATTTTCAAGTGAGTCACGTGATCTCTTCATATAATATGAGTGTAATTATTATTTTAATTTTTATTTAAAAAACTACTCAACATATTTTAACTGAATTTTTTTTATATATATTTTATGGGATAATTTGAATATTTCCTAAAATTTTCGAAGCAATTTGTGAATTTTTACTTTGCTTAAAAAATGTTTGAAAAATTAAGTCCAAGGGCTCAATGTATTTCACTTTTTCAACCCGGATTCAATCCAAAACTAATTGGGTGATATTATTTATTTACATTCCCATATGTCCCACAGACCGTCTCAACAACATACTAAAATTTCATTTTGATACAGTCATTTTTACGGCAGTTATCGTGTGAACGGACAGACAGATAGACAGAATGAACAAAGTCATAAACACTTTTCAACTATGTTGGAAAGTGTTAAAAATGGGAATAAAAGTTAAAAACGAATAGGAAGTAACCAACTAGTTTCGGAGGGTTATATGAGCTAACTTGTTTTAAAAGAAAATCTGAAACCCGACAAATTACCAAGAAATAAAATGAAGCAGATAGAAAATTCCGTCACAGATTTCCAAGAGGAAGAGAAAAACGTACAAAAATCGTTAGTTAGTTAATATGTGAGTTTGATTGTGAAACAATAGAGACACTTTCAAAAAAAGTCTAACTCAAAAATTCAATTATGTGTAAAAATGAAGTTCAAAAAATTAAAACATGATTAGAATCCCAAAAATGTTTAGCATGTTGTTTTTTACGGTTTCATACTTAGTGTGTATTACGACTCCATACTATTTAGATTTTATTACAACAGTTTTGATTGTTTTTCAGTTGACCAAGAATTAAATTAAGTTCTACAGAAATAGGAAAAGATAAATTAAATTAACATATTCCAGCAGCAGTCACTGTGTGCCAAAATGCAATCACGAAATTTTTTTTGTGACTTTTCTAATTTCAGATGGATAAATTATTGGAAGTTTTAGAAGCAGCCCAAAATAATGTTGGGGCAGAATTTCAAAAGTTGCTCTTTGTATAGACATAGCAAGGCTTTGTATAGACATAGTTTAGGTATATATGATAGAAAAGGTAATGCTCAATTTTAGTGTCATAGTCATTTGAAGTGTACTGATTTTAATCTACAGTAAAAAGCCGCGATATTTTAATTTCAACAAGAAATTTATAAAGTAGGTTTCATACGGTGGCAAAATACACTTCATTTTTGATAGAATACTGCCATAGGATTTAGTCTGGTGCGAGCATGGGAGCTCATATGGGAGGGCAAAGGGGGGAGGGGGAGCTTGGAAGTTCAAAGTCACAATGGCGGACATCAATACAGTCGATGTTGTACTTGTTATCCTGAAATTTGTCCCCTCCTGGAGAAAGGAAGAGAAAAATTTTCTATGGGCACCCATGACGCCGTCATGGCAAATTTCCAAACAAAATCCCTTCTCTAGTTACAATATATAATACAGTAGCAGTAACATTATTAATTATCATTACTATTATCACCATTAAATTCTATGAGTATTGTGATGCGATTGATAACGCTGGGGTGGGAGGTATTAATATGTAGTTCCGCATGGCCTGCTGTTTTGACCAGAATTCGCCACTGAGTTTGACCAAAAAAATTTTGTCAAAAGACAATCTAAGCAAACCTAAATTCCAAGCATGTGCTGAAACCACAAAGTATCTCATGAAGACGAAACTGAAATCCCCAAACATCGCCGGACGCGGTTACAGTCATTTCCGCTCCTATACATGTCCTATTCTTTCCCTGTGTTTGTTCCTACATAGGGCATTTGGGCCCTCGCGCACGTCGCGATGTGTCTGCAGACGCGTAAGTGGATCATTCGAGCGTCTTGAGCTTCAGCAACAACACGCAATGAAGTCAGAAGTTGGGTTTGGATGGATTTGGAGGTGACGAGGAATCGAATTGTAGAATGAAGTCGGATATATATTAGGAAAAAAATATATATACGAATGGAAATAATGTAATAGGATAAGGGTATGAATTTATGTAGAATGTCGAGTTTTATTTTTATTTAATGGAGAAAGTCAATGCAGCGAATCTTAGTTAAAGTGACCCTAGGAAAAGAGAAGGCTGGCTGACCTGCAATGTTTGTCAAGGTACACAGTAATATTATTTTTGGAATTCAAAAGTGCATTGTCTTTGACAGAGGTTATTTTAACGAAGCTCTGCACTAAATTCCTGCTCATGTAAATTTTATTCATTGTATTCATTATCATTCTGAATAGGAAAGTTATTCACCGCCAACCACATTAATAGATGCCTTTTGTAACATGTTTTTTTATAGATTCTCACTCAGACAAAGTTCTACGTCTTAGTGTATCTCTCTATGTTACCGAATACGTTATCTGCATTTTTTAAATTCTCCACTAGGGGTATTACAATCGCTTTTATTTGACCGAGCCTAGTCACTTTATTGTAGATAGATCTAGCGTGTACACTCATGGCCACTTCCTTACAAAGTCATTAGCGTGCTTAAGGACGTTCCTAAGAACCCTGTATATGACTGTAAATAATTTAATACGACTAATGTATTGCTTAACGTAGAATGTTTATTTTTATTTGATTGAGAAAATTAATGCAATGGAAGTTGTTTCAAATGATCCAACGGTCGCTCAAAAACTGTTGTAATAATAATATAATAAATGAAAACTTCTAAAATGTAGCATATACAAAAAACTGGTACACTAGTTTCAAAAGCAAATAGCAACCTTCTTCTCCCGGATCTATAAGAAACGCGACCTCCCTTACTCAAGTCAAGTCGGTAAGAGTTACCGACTTGACTTTATCTAAGTCGGTAAGAGTTACCGACTTAGATAAAGTGATCACTCGAGAAATCGAAAACATCTGATATGTGCAGCACATAACTTCCTCTGTATAATCAAGTGCTATACTTCTTTCAATGCGAAATAATGTTGGACAAGCTCCACGGTACAATGTTTTAACGGTGAAAAGGTACAATGTTTTAACACACGGTATAATGCTTTAACTTTAATAATCAGCCCTCTTCTGGAAGTACCCAATTAGCTTATATTTTGCGCAAATAACTGAACAATTGGAAATATTTCTAACATCTGCTAAGCAATAGACTCCATTATATTAAAATATGTTAATTCATCAATTTGGTTCAAGTTAATCCATCAAGTTAATCCTAATTCACCAAGTTCATCAAGTTAATTCGTCAATGTTAATTCATCAATTAAAATATGTTAATTCATTAATTAATCAATTGCCAATGTAGCGACATTTTTGTCAGTTTAGCATAGATTAGAAAAACTACCAAGTTGGCGATATTTTGTCAAATTAGTCACCAAGGCTGCTAAATTTATCGCTAAGTGTTACATATTTGTTGATACTTACATTTGTTGATACTTACCTTTGTTGATACTTCCAAAAAATCATTTGGAAATTTGGGGGTCTTCCGAAAGTTCGATCGCGTTTAAAATCAATATGATCCTAGTATTCACTAATCGTAATAATCGTACCAAATTACATTCGAAACGCTCCATTCACTCGTGATATATCGTGTCCACAGTCTACACATACCCAGAGAGAGAGAGATATATATATATTGCCTCAGAAACGTTTGATTCCAGTCCAGGGATGCTTGAAACGTGCTCTTCCGAAGAAAATTCGAATTCGAATTTTCGACCCCGTCACAATACATTATACATTATGCTTAACTTATACATTATACTATGTATGTAGGGAAAGTAAAAATTGCTTTCCATATGAATGTCGCCATTATACCGGACAAAGCATTTCATTTTAATTACAAAAATATCACAATAAGCCCCAAGTTTTCACTTTATTCAGATGGTCAGTTTACAAAGTTTATCAGTTCAAAGTTTCACTGTGTAACCAGTATTTCAATAATATTTGCGCCTATTTCCTCACAAGGGAACCTTATGTTTCAAGAAGAGCAAAATTACATCATTTGCATATAAAAGTAGTAGTACAAATAAGATTGCATGCAAAAAGTTAGGTGCCTTATTTTAAGTTGTTTCTAAGTAATTTTTGTTCGGAATTCATGGACACTCATATTTGAGAGCTATTTTGAGCTATTTTGGATATATTGGAAAACTTATATTTTTCTAACATGAGCACTATATCTTTTGAAGTCATTGAACAAGTCAACTAAAATTCAGTGTAATTATTTCAATCGATATACATATGCGAGATCCAGTCCTATTGTATTTAAGAGAATTTATACACTATATGGGAGCATATTCAATTTTTCGAGCATTGTTTTCCGAAAAATAGTAAACATATAATAAAAGGATGACTATGTTAAAATTGATGCAAAAATAACCATGCTACTATACTTTTTTTACTTTCCTTATATACATAATGTATAAGAAAAGTATTGTAACGGGGTCGAAAATTCGAATTCGAGTTTTCGACGGGAGAGTACGTTTCAAGCATCTCTGATCACGAATCAAACATTTTTGAAGTGATGGCTGTGTGTGTGTGTGTCAGTGAGTCTGTGGAGACGATAACTGATAAACGAATGGACCGATTCGAACCAAATTTGGTACAAAAATCACAATCCGTAAACACTGGAAGCCTATTGTTTTTATACGCAATCAAATGTTCAGAATCCTCCTAAATTTTCGAATGAAATTTTGAAAAAATCGTCAAAAAATCAATACCACTAATAAAGTTACGCAAATAGACATTTCTTATGTAATTTTTCATTAGAAAACGATTGACATAAATTTTAGAATGCTAACATGAACCGTTCTCGAGATATTGCACAATAGTCCCCCTTAAATTTAGTCTAAGTTTCGAGTTTCTAAGACAAGGGGTTGTCGACGTATTAATGAAAAATGAAAGGTTTTCCTAGGATAGTTCTAATCTCTAACTCCCTGGTACCTCCAAACGAGAAGGTTGGAAATTGTTTGTTTAAAACGTGAAAGTGAATTAAAACTTTATCTCTGCGCTTGGTAGGAGATTTTTGCGCTAATTATTCACTTTTTGAAAGCATGAATTATTTGAAACATAAATTTAAATGGAAAATCTACAACATTCACTAATAACACGCACTACTTACACTAATAAAAATAACTACTACTACTTTCACTAATAACAAGCACGACTTCCACTAATAATAATTACTGCTACTACTGTCACTAATAACAATAACTATTACTTTCATAAATCACAACAACTACTATTACTTTCACTAATAACAATGACTAATACTACTACTAAAAATTTTATTTCTTCTTTTAATGAATCGAGAACATTAAATGACGAAACTTCATTTCTCGTGAATGACACTCGTAACTTATATATTCCCTTCCTTATATTCAAAATGTAAATAACTTCCACAATGCCTTGCTAAATAAATACTACTACATTCACTAATAACAATAACTACCACTACTACTACTTTCACTAATAACAACAACTGCTACTACTTTCACTAATAACACTAACTACTACTAATACTTTCGCTAATAACAGTTGTATTTCTTCTTTTCACGAACTGAGAACATTAAACGACGAAACTTCATTTCTCGTGAATGGCACTCGAGTTGCCACAACTTATATTCCCTTCCTTATATCAAAAATGGAAATAACTTCCACAATGCCTTGATAAATAACTACTACTACTTTCTCTAATAACAAGCCAAAGTAATTAATTCTGCTGCTCTTCTGATGGCAGCATAAATATCCCATGATGACCTAAAGTGGCATGTCTCCAGAGGGGGTCTGCGAACTACGGGCAGTCCCTGATTTAATCTAAGGGCATTGGACATAAAGCAGACGTTAACACGGAACGTTAATGCTATGGATACTTTTCTTGTACACCTAGAAATTCGATATCCATCAAATGGGCTCATCTTGTTTCTTAATCCCTAGGTGTTCCCTGTGATATGTTATGCACCTTTAACACGGCAGATTCCCACGCGTAGCAGTAATCGATGTTTGGTTTTTCTTTCCGTGTGAGAAGTTTCCGTATTTCACCAGACATGTTAATGGTTATTACATTCCCTACTACATATAATTATGTAAAGGGAGAGTAATATGACGCAGTCGGAAATTCTAATACAGTTTTTCGATGAATTCTTGTTCTGAACACTAAGCTCGAATAAAACATTGCTGAGGTGGTGTATGTATACGTTTGTGCGATAGAGATAAAGGAGAAAATTGTGAAAAAATAGATGCAAGACGAAAGAAGAAAAAAGAAAGATCTACAGAAAGAAAGGAAAAAGTCAAAAAGGAAAAAAATAGAAAAAAGGAAGAAAAGAGCTAGAAAGAAAGACATAGAGAGAAAAACATGCAGAGAAAGGAGAGCAAGAAAGAAGAGAAAAAGAAAAAAGAGAGGAAAAGAAGAGAAAAAGAAATTGAGAAAAGAGAGGTAAAGAAGAAAAAAAAGGTAGACATAAAGGAGTGAGAGAAAGAAGAAAAAAAAGGAAGATGAATGGAAAGAAATAAAGGAAATTGAAAAAAAGGAGAGAGGACGAAGAGAAAGAAAGGGAATAGAAAAAGAAGAAGCGAAAGAAGAATGAGAAATGGGAGCCAGAGGGATAAAGGGGCTATATATCGAAATCGGAAACGACTTGAGGGATTTTAATGAAATTCAATACTTTTGTTTAAATTGATGAGCACTGGAATATTTGGTTTTGAACATGATCTATTTTTTTGCTTTGGGTTTTTTAAACGGTTTAAAAATCATAAACCAAACGTATTTTTAATTTTTTTTTTACCATAATTGAAGTGCAAGGAGTAAAAAGAAAAAAATATATATAAAAGTTGTAAAGAACTTAAGTCCCATCAACAAGATTTAAACAACGGATTTGCTGGTCAGGAGAGGAAAAGATACCTGCTCTAGGTTAATGATATTGTTTTCGGATCCATGATTTTCCAAAGTTGACTCCCGATAACACTATTCCCGAGATAAGTTTCATAAATTTTAACTGGAAATATGTGTGCAAACTCTAATGTTTAACTTGGAAGAACTATCGCCCTACCCGAAGGGATACGAGAAAGGAGTCATCGTTGCTGTAGAAAGCTCAACTCAAAACAAAACGACTAAAAACGCTAATGTGTAAATAAAATGTATATATTACTCACAGTTTTAATACCAGTTAAGACTTCCGTTGAATTTATATATATATATATATATATATATATATATATATATATATATATATATATACATATATATATATATACATATATATATACATATATACATACATATATACATATATACATATATACATATATATATATATATATATATATATATATATATATATATATATATGATACAGAAATTTTAAACCTTTCCCAATAAAGCGCCCTTTTCTTTCATAATGATTATTTTTTAATGTTGGAGTTTTTGAGTTGCAACTTCTCTCTATTCTAGCATTGGATTTATTTTCAAACTATTTTTATTATATATATATATATATATATATATATATATATACACCATATATATAATAATTTACCAAGTTTTCACAAAATAAAATCCAATTTTCAATTGCTTACCTTATATAAGGAACAAGAAAAGACGGGTGTTTAATACCTATATAGTACCTGTTTTATTTATAAAGGAATTTTTCTCCAGCCTAACGTTGAGTGTATTTTATTTTCACATATGCCCTTCTGTTCAATTTCAATAAAAGATAAGTCACTGGTATTTAAAATACAAGTAATTAAAATTCTTAATTAATATATATATATATATGCGTGTGTGTGTGTGTTGCATGTCTTCCAGTGGTATTGCATTTGAAATATGATTTTTAAACAAATGCTGGAGGTTCATAAAAACTATTTATGGGCCGCAAATGGCCGCCGAAAGGAGTTTATCCACATTCGACTCTTGCAAAATCTGTAAAAATCACCATGAATTTTAACGGGAAGAAAAATTTTAATAGATACCTTTGTTGACCAGTAATGTTAGTGAAATGTTGGCATCAAGCTTTTCCTGTTGCCAGTGGCGTAACTACACTTTTGACGCCCTGAAATAAATAAGTTGAAGGCGCCTTTCCCCAAAACATATAGTCTTTGGTCTAAAGTCATAGTTAAGTCAAAAATATGTTTTACGTAACAGACGTCCCTTTTCATTCGGCGCCTTGGAGCGATCGCTCCGTCCTGCTCCATGACGGTACGCCACTGCCTGTTGCCACAAACTATTACCCTATCTCATGTATCCCTTACCAAACTTGAACTGCCTGCACTCATCCGCGCAACACTCTGTCCATCCGGAATGAAAATGGTCCTCATTACTTTCTTATACTCTTTGTTATTCTCGGAGCCCCAGACTTCTAGCAATTTTTTTATTATTGCTTTCCGGACCGCCTGGCAACAACGGGCGTTCGAACGCAGCAGGGCAACACCCAGTTCCTCCCTCCCTCCCGAACATTCTTAAAGGGTCGGGAACATCATTTACCTTATAATTCCTAAGCGGATCCTAGGCATATTGGCGATGCATGGCTGATCATAGCATGGCCATAAACATCCCTACTTGACACTCCATACAGAACTCTTGACAGTATGGAAATGATTTTTTTATAACTCTTTTTCCCGATCCCAGTCTTTTTTTTCTTCTTTTTTTCGAATTTTTAACGCAGCTTGGATCTTTTTGGCGTTTTCCCTTTCCAGTTAGACATCGAAGTCTAGTTTTATTTGCAAGTCTTGAATAGGGGGTGGTATTATGCGAAATTATTGTGTGTTTGCGCGTTTTTTCTCTCCTGTATGTCACTGTAAAGGATTAATGCGTCACTTTTTTTTTCTTTAATGTCCGGGTAATTTCTTAGAATAAAACGCTTCCTGTGCAGTACAATGTCTTGGACGAAATGCAAATCCCTTGGCAGCAAACTCGGAATTCCTTTGTTCCAAAAATTATGGTAAACATAGGCGCGTTGGAGTTTTTACGGGGGCGTTGGGATGTGGTATTTTTGCAGTTGAAAACACTGAAAAAAGAACTACGTTTTTTTAAAGTAAATATTCTTTTAATATTCGCTATATTTACTAGTGAAATCCGCAGGCATTCTGCCCTAAACCATAAAATGTTAAATAAAAAATTTAAACTTTTGAATCCGTGACAACGTGTTTTAATAAAATATTTGAAAGAAATAAAATAATAAAAATTTTAAATAAAATTATATCTTAACTCGTCCAATAAATAGTGATGTAAGAGATCAATCGATTTTAAATCACGATTCTTGCTAATTGCTGTTAATGGAAAGTAAATAAATAAATAAAATAAAATAAAATACACGTTATATAAGGAACAGAGATCACATGTTTCAAGGAGTGTGACAATGTATTTTATAGCGATATACTAATTTGCGCAAGCACCACCATTACACTCTACGCTTCACTGCTTCTTCATTGACGTCACATGCGAATGAACGCCATCTGGCGGAGGCCACTTCAAAAATATATTTTGGGCCATAATTTTGAGAAATCGAATGGTGACTTGTATTTTTGGAAAGAGGAGTTCAAAATCTATAAGAAAGTCTTTTACGCGAATTATAAGGCGCTGAAAATTAATTTTTCATTAGCGTCAATGGAACAACAAACGCCAAAGTGGCCTCAAAATGATCGATTTTTTGTAATCGGACATTTTTTTGCCCATACGGTTTTTATTCCATTTATGGTGATGTGCTCGAACTTGAGCTGCGACTTGCAGTTCGGCAGATTTTAGTGTGGATACTTCGGCCTTTATACATAAATTAAATAACTATGATTTTCAAACAATAATTGTGTAAGTCATTAGTTACAATCAACAGGGAGTCCGACTCGCAGTTTGCATATAATAATTGTGACCGATTTTAATCGAAGCTAATAAAGCTTAATACGTCGCTCAACGTGTAGAGAATAATTAAGAAAGAAAAGGCAACAAAATTTAAGATATATTTTTCTGAGCTTTGTGATATTTAAACTAATTATGTGAGACTCGAATTACAGCTGGACGAATGTTGGAGAATAAAATTCCAAGATTTATAAATTTTTCGAAAAAAAATTCAAGGATTTAAAAATGTTCTCATTACTCATAGGTCAAGTCCCACGTGTAAGCGAAGTTTCATGTTTCTATCTTCGGCAGTTTGGTCTGTGTAATTCATCTCTTAGTGCGCCAATCTCACTTATCTGTAGATTAGCCATTTTCGCTTGAGCGAAAGTTTCGAATATTAAAAACCGCTTCAAATTTAAGAATAGAAGTGACGCACATTTATATAATTATATGAGCACGGAAATTACTGTGCTTATAATCAATTAATTATAGCATTAGTTTTCAGAAACTTTATTTGAAGATTGGCCAACAAACTATTTCGACATTCGAAACGCAACTCGGTTGTCATAATTACTGCAATGGAATCAAAAATTTTAAATAAGTACGCTAATGAAATGCATCTTTAAAATGTCATCTACTGTAACTATAAATTAAAATATCTAAAAAGTGGTTGATTGTATTGTCGCGAACGTTTTGGTATACTCGACAGAGAAGACAAAGTTTTGAAATCAAACACATTTATTAAACATGAAATAACAAGGCAGTTGATCGAAAACAGTGGAGTACAAGCATTTCTCGCAATAACTCAGAGTTACACTCGGTAGGGTGACCATTAAGAGCACCCCTGGAGGAAGAGGAACCAAGAGAATACACATATTTTCTGATACATAAAATAAACACAATATTCCTCATATTATACTTGACATTTATATATCACATTTGTATACTTTGAACATATACGACATTTTCATATAACATCATCAATGACTCGATGCTCACGAGGATTTGACAATTAACACTCTATTCGTTAGGTGGAAGACTAAATATATATAAAACTTTACCTCGTATCTTTTAAATATAACATTTACAATTCTGTACCATGGGAAAGGATATCAGGATGGACTCTCGGCATAAACTCATCGAGATTCTTGCGCAGAACAAAATCCATAATGGTCGGGAAACTTGACTACACAACATCATGCTGGCGGAATTCGACATCTTGGTTGGTTACGGAGATTGGTTGATTCGTACCTTAGGACACAAGGAGGAGTCAGGCAAATACAAATCGCTGTAAAATGAGCTTTCCCTCTAGCCCTATTAGCGATTCAAGCCGACCAGTGAAAGAACCATTTTCTCTTTTCACAAGACTCATTATTCCATTACTACCAGGCTGATTCATTTAAAAACACGAGTGACTCATCTCTGAACCGAGCCAAACGACTCTACGCACAACTTGTCGAACTATGTTACATATTTTAATCACATCCTTCCACTTTCAAAATTAATCCACCTTTATAAAATTCGCGATCATACGCGAATCAAACACACACGTCTACATTTTTCCACGACTCCTTCCACACTGCTTCCAAAATCCTTTTTCAAACGCGCGCGTGCGCAAAACCTGCAAGTTCCCAACTAGCGACTGAGAAGCGAAAATACAAAACTATTACTATTTTTCTGGAACATAAACACTTTTGCGATTTTAGAGTTCACTTCCCTTAAAAGTCAATGTAATTGAAAACATGTAGAAAAGACATCTATATTTCGAAATTGACACTTTCAATCACACAGAAATAAAACAATACTTTAATATACAATTTTAACACAGAGGTGTGAAAGCCTTATCACACTCCTTCGGGGCCCGGGAGAAAAATTTCCTGCAAAGCGGGGAATTTTTCCACACAATACTAGGAAAATACCTGCATTAAGTTCCCAATGACATATGTTCCATTGAGAGGAATTTAGTGTAAATTTTGAGCGATGTACATGTACATCAAAGAAAAAAACAAAAACAAACAAGATCATGACCAGCATAATAACCAAAATCCAAGAGTGGCCTAAAGTTTGACTCGTGAGTCAAAAAAAAATAAGTCTCAATACAAGCATAGACCTTTACAAGACAACACCAAATTAACAAGACACAAATGATGAAATTGCCCCTTTTAAAACTTAAACACTAATACATTTTCTGGTGAGTACCACAGAGACATGAAAATTTAATTTACTCAACTCACAAAAAGTTTAACTAAACAAAAAGTTTTCTTTCTTCAAAAATTTTACAATTAAAATTCTATAAATTTACTTTTCACAGAAATCAATTTATTAACTATTATCCAACCTTGCCAACAAATTACTTTAAAAGACATTTAAAAAAATTACTAATTTAGAAAATGAGACAAATTTTCAAACCAAGAATGTTGATCAGGCACCCAGGCAAGAAACAAGTCCATTAGAAAGTTGCAAACCTAGAGGTGGCGGTACCCCCAACCAATAAGTCAACAAACACCAAATGACAAAAAAAAATTTCTAAAATTTACTAGACCTTTAAATTAAAAAAAAATCATTCACACATTCATAAAATAAAACAGAGATAAAAATTATCAGTTATCCTTAAAAATCCTTACCAAAACTCTAATCCATCAAGTACTTAATTATCTTAAAATTACTCTAAAACATTACTGCTTATCATTAAAGTAAAGCAAAAAAAATTATTATTTAAGTATTTAGAATTTTAAAACACTACTTCAACCTGATTAACATGGCACTCACATTCAGAAAGCTGCACTGGCACAGAACTTGCAGTACAGAACATTCAGCTGACTGACACATAAAGCAAATTACACAGAAGTTCAGAAATATCGGATCCATTTTAACATAGCATACAGTTTTGCAAAACATTTTGTGAAACAATTGAAAATATAATATTATGAAACATAATTGTCCATCTCACAACAATATCAGTCTTTTTTTTGAAAATGTGAGAATTTCATAATCTAAACATTTTACTTTACTTTTTGAGCCAATTGCTCTCTTGACATATTGCCTTAATTGACAAGTAACTTTAATGAATAAATTGGCCTCTTGGGCGCAAGTCATACTTGTGTGAATTAGGAACATTTTGAGTTTTAACCCTATTTTGATGGTTTAGAAAATATCTACTTTTAAATTGTCTTGTTTCTTGAGTTGAAGAATTATCAATGTTATCATTATATGTGCTAGAAATCAATTCACTACGTCTAGGAGGTAAAGGAGTTAATCTATTAACGTGGACCAATTGCTGATTACATGGATTGTTTTTGTGTTGAATGACAAAGTTAACTTCTGTACCACCTCTAACATGATTTTGCTTTTCCCCCATATGCAAAGTAACATTCTGTGCATTTACTACCAAATCTCTAAAAGATTTGCTTCCATTTTCCAAATCGTTAATATGTACCTCTTCACTACCCAAATGTGGCACTACATTATTTTCCGAAAAATTTCTGCTCACATACTCTTCCCGAATGACCTGAGACTCATTCACTACCGGTGCCAGATCTGCTTTGCATTTGGCACATGCATTCGTATGGAACTCTTTCGGTTTACAGTCCTCTACCACACGAACATTTTTTCCACTACTCATCTGCGAGTCAGGCACAGCAATACGCTTTGCGACACTACTTAGGTTTGAGTCTGCACTTTCCGACTCATTTGCCGGTTCATGATTTGAAATCGAAAGTAAATTATTCGTACATTGATAACCAACAAAAGGAATGGAAGAGTTTGAAAACTTAAAACAGAAGTGATTATAATCTATAATAGCATTATGTTTATGTAAAAACTTGTTACCAAGGATTACATTATATGAAATAGGAGCTGGTGATTTTAACACAAAAAATTCGGTAGGGAATCTTTCTTTTCCCAAATTTAGTGAAATAGTGGCTAAACATTCAACTTTAGTATCTTGTGAACTAAAGCTACGCAAAATTGTTGGTTTGTATGTTAGCAACATATGTGCAATGGGTACAGTATTTAAAGCTTCCTCATACACTAAATTAATTGAACTACCCGTATCAATCAATATTAACACTTCACTGCTCACTAATTTTCCTTTTATAATAGAAGAAGATGACAAAGAATTTGTAATATTATGACAAATATTATTTTCTTCAAAATGTGATGTTTGCCTATCAAAAGTTTTTCTATTATTATAATTGTGCATGGGATATCTACTCTGATTCCCAGAAGAATGATTTTTGGAATTTTGCAAAGATTTATATGACTCCTTATTTTTATAATTTTGCGTTCCTTGCTTTTTATACTTCCACTCATTTGCAGACATTTGCCCTCTGTGTCTTTCACCCTGGTGATACCTAGTTCCAGGACTGGTATAAATTTTCCTACATTTTATACCGTACGCATCTCTTTTTTGAAAACCCTTTTTCCAACACTGTTCTTGAACGTGACCTAATTTACCACATTTGTCACACTTTGGACGCGGTGAACGCTTTTCGTTAACTTTATCTGAATTAAACTTAAATTTTTCTATTTTACCCCTAAGAAATTCAATGTCCCTTTCCTGTTCTAACACTTTTTTTTTTAAATCTGACATACTTTCACTTTGATCTGGTGTGAGAACATATTTTTCTGGTGTGAGAACACCTTTTCTTGTAAGTACCGGATTAGTCAAGTACATAGCATTATTTTCATTTAAAATAGATTCCTCAAGAATTGCAAGTTTTCTAGCCGAATAAAAATCTCTAGGGTTTTGTGACAACATCAATCTTTTTAGTTCCGGATATAAACCATTAATAAATGAAGTTTTTAAAAGTGTTTGCCTGATTTTATTCTCACTTTCGGAATCTACATCTTCCGGAACAACCTTAAATGAAGCAGCTTCGATTCTCATCGAAAACTGTTTAACCGACTCATTTGGTCTCTGTGTAAAGTTCACGAGTGAAATTATGTTTTTAGTAACATTTTCGGTCACTTCAAAATGATCTTTCAAAATGTGAATAATTTCCTGCAAATTTTTACAATTTCTGTGCTTTGGATTCTCTTCAATCAATCTATTTGCTTCCCCCTCTAAATTCAATCTCAAACAAACTAATTTGTCACACTCACTCCAGTTTGCATGAGTGGCTACTAAATTTAACTTTTCCAAAAACTGTGACAACGAAAGCTCTGAATTTCCCGAGAATTTTGGAATATGATGTGCGAACTTAGGTGTGAAAATATGGAATGATTTTAACATGTTATCATTTACCGATGAAGCACTGTTTTGATTTGGCAAAGTGCCAGAAGAAGAATTCAGACATACCGGCGATTTATCTGATATATTTTCCTCATTAGATTTAGCTTTGTGGCTAACACTTTTAACTTTACCTCTAGAATTAACAGTATCCGACTCAGTAGCAATATCAAGCGACAAATTCAAGGAGGAATTTAATTTTTTACTTGAATTTTTACTCATCTTACCGACATTTAGTTTTTTGTTTCTAGTAATTGGAGCCATTTTGCATAACAATCAAATATACTCGTATAGTTTAACACAATATGCAATTGCAATGTTCTTAAACAGTATTTACAATAAAACCAGTTTTTATCAAATCAAATGACATAAATATGCAAACAAATCAATTTTTTTTATCAAATGGCACATATCAAATTCCAAGAACACTCGTTTTTGAGAATACCGAAAACAGAACATGGAACTCTGTTTACTTAAGAAAACACTCATTTTAGCACAACGGTAATTTTTAACCTTCAAAATTTCAATTCTTAAGAAAATTTTTTAAAAATTTTAATTCTCTCAGCTCTTCCCCACTCACCGAGAAAAGTAACGGCACCAATTCTGTCGCGAACGTTTTGGTATACTCGACAGAGAAGACAAAGTTTTGAAATCAAACACATTTATTAAACATGAAATAACAAGGCAGTTGATCGAAAACAGTGGAGTACAAGCATTTCTCGCAATAACTCAGAGTTACACTCGGTAGGGTGACCATTAAGAGCACCCCTGGAGGAAGAGGAACCAAGAGAATACACATATTTTCTGATACATAAAATAAACACAATATTCCTCATATTATACTTGACATTTATATATCACATTTGTATACTTTGAACATATACGACATTTTCATATAACATCATCAATGACTCGATGCTCACGAGGATTTGACAATTAACACTCTATTCGTTAGGTGGAAGACTAAATATATATAAAACTTTACCTCGTATCTTTTAAATATAACATTTACAATTCTGTACCATGGGAAAGGATATCAGGATGGACTCTCGGCATAAACTCATCGAGATTCTTGCGCAGAACAAAATCCATAATGGTCGGGAAACTTGACTACACAACATCATGCTGGCGGAATTCGACATCTTGGTTGGTTACGGAGATTGGTTGATTCGTACCTTAGGACACAAGGAGGAGTCAGGCAAATACAAATCGCTGTAAAATGAGCTTTCCCTCTAGCCCTATTAGCGATTCAAGCCGACCAGTGAAAGAACCATTTTCTCTTTTCACAAGACTCATTATTCCATTACTACCAGGCTGATTCATTTAAAAACACGAGTGACTCATCTCTGAACCGAGCCAAACGACTCTACGCACAACTTGTCGAACTATGTTACATATTTTAATCACATCCTTCCACTTTCAAAATTAATCCACCTTTATAAAATTCGCGATCATACGCGAATCAAACACACACGTCTACATTTTTCCACGACTCCTTCCACACTGCTTCCAAAATCCTTTTTCAAACGCGCGCGTGCGCAAAACCTGCAAGTTCCCAACTAGCGACTGAGAAGCGAAAATACAAAACTATTACTATTTTTCTGGAACATAAACACTTTTGCGATTTTAGAGTTCACTTCCCTTAAAAGTCAATGTAATTGAAAACATGTAGAAAAGACATCTATATTTCGAAATTGACACTTTCAATCACACAGAAATAAAACAATACTTTAATATACAATTTTAACACAGAGGTGTGAAAGCCTTATCACAGTATATCAATAGAATCAATTAAAAAAAATTAAAACATATATTTTTCTATGCACGATTACATGAAAATGAATGTTGTGTGTGCAGCGGTTTTCGAGCTATAGCCGAAAAAATGCTAGCACATAATATTCCGCAATTTATAAATGTTTCGATTAATATTCCCAGATTTTAAAATTTACTCATTACGCACAGGTCAAATCCCACGCATATGCTAAGTTTCAAGTTTATAGCTTCAGCAGAGCGGGTTCTAATATATCTCTCACTTAGTTAGTCAGTCATCTTCAGATGTATAATATATATATATATATATATATATATATATATATATATAAAGAACTCAGCAATTTATAAATTTTTCAAACAAAGTTCCAAGATTTTACTTAAAAATCCCAAACAGCAGAAACCGCGAATCGAACCCGGGTGTACTGATTAGCGTTTAGTTAAATCGACCTCGATCACGCCAGATACTAATACCTCACATATTCGTGATTAAAATCTGTCTATTGCGTTTTTCCCTACTAGTTTAATAATTAATTAGAATATCTTCCAATTTACATTTAATGCAACTAAAAATTAACATTTACATAAATACAAAACTAATTAAATTCTTAATATATAAAAGCATTGTTACTGTAAAAATTTTCATTTAAAGATTTGGAACTGGAGGAATCGGCATTCCCTATAGAAATCTTATTGCATTTAACTCTTCCAAAAATTTGCACTATTAAGTCTAACACCGTGCATTGTTAATGTAGTCTCGTCTTGACGCTTTAAGTTAACACGTGTTTTATCATTTTTACACAGAAATGTCTTGCCTCCAACAGCATTTTCTTAAAAGTCATTAAGCTATTTGCATGGAAAAGTTATTAGTACAATTCAGTTTTTCCTTATTTTGCGAAACGCTCTGGAAAAAAAAAAAAAAAACTCTACTTTTACGTTGACGACTAGACAGGAAATACTGGAAAATAATAGAAATACTGGAAATACGTTAAGGCGATTGATAATAGAGGATTTCAAACCACGAAGACGGAATAGTTAATTATATAGAAGATTTTAAACGATTAATTTTCCAAGATATGTAAATTATCTGTATTTAAATATTCTGTAAATATAATAGTTGAAATTTAATAAGACTTAGTAGGAAGGAATAGGATCGAGCTCCTATAACAGCATTCATGGTCCTGTTCCGTGCTTTTTATGCGCTCGGCCCACTTCCATACTAAAACATGTCACTTACTAATGTCATCATTTCGGTGTCTTTCCGTCATTTTTGCCAATTTGCCAACATTTTCGTTAATTTGGTACCATATTCAAAAAGCCGGCAATTTGGCGATATTTCGCCAATGAGTTGCCAAAGTCGACAAATGTATCACCTACTGTTGCATATTTGATGTGTAGCACTAGTGTTACATACTGATCAATTTTATATAATTTTTTTGACAAGTTTATTTGAAAAACGGGGAATATCTCGAGAACGGTTGAATGTAGCGTTTGTTTTAGAATAAAACATTACATATAAACCGAATATTTATTTTACATTATTGAATGTTCTGATTTTTTTTTTCTTTTCAAAAATATATTTGGAGATTTTGGTATCTGTCGAACGTTCATTCGATCACGTTTAAAATCAAAACGGTTTCAGTATTTACGGACCGTAATAATAATATATTGTTCCAAACGCTCTATTCGTTCGTGAGATATTGCATTCACGGACTCATCGTCTCAAAAACGTTCGATTCGAGTAAAGGGATGCTTGGAATGTGCTTGCTCTCCCGTCTAAAATTCGAATTCTTGGCCCCGTCACAATACTTTCTTTATACATTATACTATGTATGTAGAGAAAGAAAAAATGGGAAACTTCTGACGTCAGTCCCTCTCTTTCGAGTGGTGTTGGTCCTCCTATGATCGGTCCTGCAGCATAGTCGATACATAAGTTGGCAAAATTGTTGCATATGATAAAAAATTTTGCTATCATTACATGTATCGGTTATTTTCCTCTGAAGAGCTCAGAAAAATTGCAATACTGATTCATGGATGCTGCTATATGCAATACAAGCATGATTCTTACTGTGAGTAAGCCTACTCCCCCCTCTGGGTGGTTTCTAAGAGTATGAAGGTATCAACCTCTTGCAGCAGAGGTTCAATCTTTTAATTGATGATAGCAGCATGGCAAGATTGAACTTATCGGTCTCCATAGATGCTACCGAAATTGTGGCACACAGCAAATTTTCTTTTTGCCATTTAAGACATCAGCTATTTCCATGCTGACGAGTGTAAAATAACGAAATTGTTATCTGCAATAAGAACGCGATCGATCTGAGATTTTAAATGGGTACTTTCGCTAGAAATGCAAATTATCCTCATTCATGTCTTTTGCAGAGCTACTTAGTCTTATAAATCTAACCAAATTCATTAGCAATAGTCTTCTACATAAGTACGATTTCACAAAAATATCTCTAATTTTTTAATGTGTTAGTATTTTTTCACATTCTCTGTATGATCCAGAAAACTGAATTTTTGTACATTTATAGGATCGACTGTAACATACGAACTGAGTCAGATTGTCGATTTTCTTACCTAAAGGGGGGGGGGGGGGAATGGGAAATTATTCTAGAAGTTTTTACAGTTCCTTTAGAAGATTAAATATTTTACAAACTGATTTTAAATGTTACATTATATATTTTGCGCAACACGGAACAGAACTTAGCGGAGCTGAATTTTGAGTCCTCACTTATAATTTTGATACGGACACAGTGTTGGTGAGCATAGCAAGGGGAGATTGGTCTAATGTTCTCTCAAAATTGATATCATTGTCGAAACTCCCCTTGTCGACACAGGTGTAGTGTAATGCACCAAAATTAGCTTGCTAATGTGGCTGTCACCCAACCAACAGACAGTCAGGCATCATGCGGCCGTGCCATTTACTACAATTTAATAACAATGATTTCTCACAAAATCCACTTCCCTCGACGAATCAAGGAAATAATAGTTGCCGCACTACGGTAATCACAGTCTTCCACAAACCCACAATAACGCAAAAGCATATGCAGAGAAAAATAAAATCATTAAGACACCATTAGGAGTACATCCTACAAATGGTTCCCTTGTGATTGCAGGCTCTTTTTTGGAAGAAGAAAAAATAATATCACTTTCCCATTTAGAGGCATAGACTCAGAATGAAGGGCGTCGATGAAATAAGACTGTGTTTGTTGTCGGTGATTTGTAGGAGGAAAACGGGTAACAAGGCAGCGCATGAAAGGGCAAAAACGCCTGTTTCCATCTTGTTATGCTGGAAAAAGGGAAGTTACTGAACCACGCAGTTACTCTAATGCGTTTTATGTAATCGAATTAGAGATCTCAATTCTCTATGTAATTGTAACCAACTGCGTGGAGTATGCAACAAAGTTGCAGCTGAAAAATTGAAGAGGACATACTATGTTTAATAAAGTAAATGTGGAGAAATTTTATCATTTTCAACATTTTATTTTCATTAAAGTTTTATGGAAAAATCTTTGCATAACTACTACAGCATACAGTGAAACTAAGGGTGTCAACCGATTTTGAAGGCAAAAAACGTCACTCTTCTTTAAGACAAGGTTAGAGAAGGGTGAGGCCACCACAAGAGCGAGCCTTATGCTGAACTTAAGGTGGTCCTTCATTGACTTCGCTCCCCCTCCCAAGTAGTCAATTTTTTTGTCGCGACCCAGAACCGAGGGCTCGCCCGTAGGGCAAAGCATCCAAAATCTCGGGCCGAGAAAAACAGATGGAAAAGATCCCCAGCAAGAAGGAGAGCCAACGGGCAGAAGAAGCTGCCGAGTCCCCCACGCGGCGCAACCACAACCCAGGACCCCAAGGATATATTAAAACAAAAGGCGTCTGGCCAAGACAAGGACTAAGGCCTACAATTCATCCGCATATTTTGCGGGCAAAATAATGTAAACATATCCAATATAGCATAATTTACAAGCAAAATTAATAGGCCAACATACTTCAATACAAAATTCACAATAATATAAATCCAAAAATAAATCCAAGTAATCAATGGAATCTCAACGGGTAGAATCCGAAGAATACCTGCCAAGTCAAGTTGACGATTTTAGACTCTAATTACAAAATCAATCTTACCCCGCCTTGAGAGTAGTGGTCTACTCTCATGTATGTTGTGGTTTGCCTATCTTTGTATATTTTGCCTAATAAAGTATTAGGGCCCCAGCCAGGGGATGACCCTCAATCGATTTCTGGTCGTGGCTATCGGGTTTTTTTTCTTCTTTTTTTTCTCTTTCGTGGCTCTCCTTTTGTGTGGGAGTGGTTGGTTTTGCTGCGGTGACTGGTATGGTGACGCTTTGAAGGCACTAGCGTCTACAGCTCGCGGATTCTCGATTTATCAAAAACGCTGCAGCAGCAAGTTTCGGATTCCTGAATCCCTGCGCATGCGCGAACGCCATCTTGTTTGTTTTGATCACATATCTCAATTGATATTTGACTGTTTGCTTCTCTCTAACATGTCTGATACTGATTTAAATAAAAATTATAGAAATAAAACGGCCCTTTTCAGTGCCATGCTCTTCTTCAAAATCCCTTTATTTTGCAATGTGTCTTATATAAGCAATTTGCTTTTTAAGAGAGCACTTTTGGTTGCAAAAATACAGCTGCATAACTCTTAAACTTTTATTATAGAGTAAAGTAAATAGATACTTTTGTCCGCATGTCCTATTACATTTATCCTCGCATCCAGTTTATAATTCTTTTGATTTGTCTTCACTTTCAGACTAACTATCCAATAAAATTATAATTCAAGTCATAATCTAATTTCACTTGTATATGTGGTATTATGTTTAAACTACACTTATAAATTGCATAATTCATAGTGAAAGTTATTTAAAATATTCTTGCAATGTTAAAAGAGAAAATGATTGAATTGCAAATTTCACATCAAAATTTAAATGCATATCAAATTATGAACACAAAGCATATTTAATTGATACATATATAGTATACAAAAAATTTAAAAGCTCATAAATGAAAATCGTGAATGCATCATCCAATTAAAGTAATAGCCATTGGTGAATTTAGCAATTCACAACCTTTTAATTGAAAAGTTTAATTGGTCGCTAAAAATAAAAAAATTATTTTTCAGTAACTCTATAATTTGTTATTTGTTTTCAAAATTAATTGTACCGATACTGTTGAACATCAATACCTGCTGAGAAATTAAATTTAAGTCAATATAAAATGTTAGAAGTATAAATTAACAATGTGGAAAGATTGCTGACCTTTGATCCATAATTTAAAAATAAGAAAAAATATTAAAAAGTATATGTTGAGGGTTTGAAACCAAACATTTCAGTAACGCTTCGGTAATTCTTAGATATTCTATCACCTTCATGATTTTGAATCTATTCATGTGTAGAATACACAAAATATTATTTAATATAATGATATATGTAATATTTATCATTTTGTTTTATCAGTTTATGTAATAAAATATTACCTAATGTTTCGTGAATTTATTCTCAAATTCTGGTTAAATTTTAAACATCGCCTTCTAAAGGATATGAAACACTTGCGAAGTTACATCTAAGCTGTTATAAAGCCAAGTTTTTGTTTCTCAATCAAACTAACATTATCTCATCAATATACATATATATATATATATATATATATATATATATATATATATATATATATATATAAGGGATTGGGGGGTTCACATCAACCACTGAAACATTTTTGGCAAATCTCTCCATGATGATATTGTAAACTTGCACTTTAATTAATTTTAGATAAATTTCCCCCGCAAAACTCTTCCCTCGTCTGTTTAAAATATGCCCCCTGCAATGTGTGTGTGTAGTGTGTATATATATACATATGTATAAAAATGTCACCAAGAGTTATTTTAATAGAGTAAGGGAATTCAAACCATAAAAAACGGGTCAGTATTGATCCATAACATCACTTGTATGAATGGTCACAAATGTGATAAAGATACTTATCTTGGGAGTATTGTACAGTTAAAATTATTAAGTAATTTGCAAATATTTTGCTTTTAATAGTTTAATCATAAGTGAGTTCAGACTGAGAATAGTATACTAATGCAGTTAAAAACAGAGCTTGTTGGTTTGAACCATGGTTTTTCAGGAAGAGGTGCCCCTGGGTTAAAATGAATATGTTTTATATTTTAAAAAAAAATTCTAAAAAATCACATTCTGCATTGTGTTACATCAGCATTCAGATAAAATCTTCACTTTCCCTTTGTTGAGAAACAATATATTTTTTCTGAACTGATGATTTAAAATTTATTTTATATTTAAGTTACGTCTACAACTGTTATTTTTTATATATTCGAACTGATCTCTGTACACATATTAATAGTAAAGATACACATTTTCATTTTGATTCGTGGTGTGTGTCGAGGTGGGGGGGGGGGAGAGATCTCGCTAGTATATTAAAATATGTGTGCTGATACAAAAATATTAAAAAACATTATTTAACATTAGAATTTTCATGAGTAAAATGAAAATAACAGATATTTGATTTTTAAACATGTTGCAATGTTAAAAATAAATTTCATCGTCAATTCTATAACGCGTGGTTAAATTTAATTTTAATTTCAAAAAATGAATTAAAGCTACTTTCGTTACAAACTGATAAAAAAGTTTATCTACGATCTTTGTTAATCGAGCCCCCATTCCTACATGAAATCGTAGATCATGTAATTTATTCCTTTAAATCGAGAAATTTACTTTATAAACCGGCGTAGAAAGAGAAACTGTAAGAAAAAACATAGAGTCCCTCGAAATCCACATCATCGCGAAGTTCACGCGCATGCGTAAAAAGCAGAACTGAGTGCTGCAGCGTTTTTGATAAATTGCAATCCGCGAGCTGTAGACGCTAGTTTTGAAGGCGCTTAGAGATGATCCCATTGGGTGACCTATGTCGTGGCAGCTTGACCGACTTAGGACCGGGTGTCCCAGGTGCACTGTCGCAACGACTGAATCTCCAACCGTATACCTTTGGGTGAAGCGGATATATCTTATGAGTTACCCGCCACCTAGAACAGTTTGCTTCATGATACAGTTAACTCGCCTAGATATAGCAAGGATGATGTACATTAGTTTCCTGTGCGTGTAAGTGTTGTCTATTTTAGCATTCCTGAAGAGGATTGTCATTCGTCAATAACCCAATTGTGTCAAATAAATGCCTTCTGTAACTCTTTTATTATTGATTCCTGCTACATATACAATGCTCGACAACTCTGTAATCGGATATTTTCATCTATTTCGTTTTATTGCAGAGTTCGTTATCCTAGCACGTTAAATTATACGCCAGGAGCGCTGCAATCCGCTTGGCGATCGGATATGGTCGCTTTACAATATATAGGACCTAAAGTGTACATTGATGAATCTTTCCTTACAAAGTTTTTGAAGACTTTTTTAGAAACCCTGCATACGCAAGACGCAGGCTATAGAGGGAAGAGAAGCAGAAAGAGATATGCAAAAGGAGATTGGAGGAGGAGTGGGAAGAGAAGTGAAATCTCGGGCATACACCCACGAAATTGAACAGAAATGTAAAAACATCCTGAGCGTCAATAAATATCGTTTAGAATAAAATAACTGATACCATTGTCAAGGGCGTATTTATTTATGGAGGCCAATAATTTTTTTTTTTTCAAAAAGCTTCCTATCCATGTGATAAAAAAAAAATGTCTACCCAATCCCCATTCAGCTTGTCGCTCTGGAGTCCATGAAGTAGAAAAACAACCTGTTTTTACCCCCAATAGAAAAAAATAATTAAAATTGGAATAAGTAAGGAGCTTTTAAAAACTAAGTAGAGAATTAAAAAAAAAAAGCTCCGATTACTGCGTTACTGCAATAGGGAGAAAAAAAATCTCCTACTGCAGTAAAATCCGAAGTCTCTAAATTTTGGAAAATTCCCGGTTTCGGAAGCTGGCAGACGGGAAAAACCGAAGGTCAAAAACCAGTTACTTAGATCCCTTAAAATTGATGCAAACTTCATTTTAAAACTCCCCCCCCCCTCCCAATTGAATTTAAAAATACGCCACTGATCATTGTACATCATTCCACCAACCCGCTGTTTGAACATGTCGTGTGAAAATGGGCACAACCTGGCGCTCTGAGTGCATACATTTTTGTACCTCCATTGTACACGGAAACGAGCATTCTCGACAAAACATTTTGGAAGGAAATACAGATGGGGTAAAAATCAGAAAATTTAAAAAATAAATAAATAAAACACATGCTTAACCGGTCTGAATGAAATGCTTTCTCATATGTAATTATTGATTTAGAAGAGTAATGTAACTAAATACTACGAAACTGTTCTAAAGAATTTAATGTTTTCCAAGTCACGGGGCCGCTAGTACACATTGTAAACACCCCCTCTCCACATACAAACATTTATCACGCCCCCCACCGCTCCATATTTGATTTTCCAATCCTTGTAAATTTTTTATGCCTTTTCCTACCTCAGTAAAAAAAAATCGCGTTGCTAGGTCTCCAGTTTTCCTACTGGTATCCCTCTCCATGGATGACCCTGCCTAAAAGATGAATTATCTAAACATTTCAATTTCAATTCAATTTTAAACAAATATACATGGTATGCATGATTAGGAGAGAAAAAAGTAATTTGAGTTTGTTAAGATTACCATATACTGCAGACATTCAGTCTGTTTTAACTTTTCCTACAATGCATGGTAATGTATAAGGAAAATTTTGCAATTGTGTCGAAAATCGAAATTCGAGTTTTCGATGTATCTGCACGTTTCTGGCATTCTAGAACAAGAAAATTATTTTTAGCTAGCGTGGCGTCTGTGTGTGTGCCTGTCCGTCTGTGCAATATATGTATCCATTCTAGCTCAAAACCTATTCGTCGAATAGGTTTTGTGCCAAGTGCCAGAAGTGCTAAAAGTGCCAGAAATTTGGTATTCAAGTCACTTTTGGGTTACCCTGGTGTATTGATTTAGTACCATTCGTACGAAAAAATAACCCTGCCATTTTTGCGAAATAGCCAGCAAAAAAATCATTGTTAAGAACAAAAATAAAAGACTACATATGCTCAATCTGTATATCAATTAAATGTTCCCTTTATGCGGAATTTTTTGCGACGAAAAGAATTAGACCAACCCATTTCTCCTTCGAACAAACCGTTCTTGAGATATTTCCGTTTTTTTTTTTTTTTTTGCAACGCTGTCTTAGAAAATAAGTTCAGTCGCCAAATAAAAAACAAAAAATGAAGTAAACACCGCAAACTCTGCGTAATTTGGAATAATAATGTGTGTTATTTTGTGCAGTCAAACTCAATTAAAAAAAATTGTGAAAGACAGGCAGAGAAAATAAATTCAAGGAAATAGTCTGTAGGAAATGTCATGTACTGCTCACAGCAGAGTTTTTGTTGTGGTTCAATTGTACGTTTTAGAAAAAATCCTTTATATTTCCTTGTGACGGTGCTTCATAGTTTTCCCAAGTACAGCTCGCAAATTAGGGAATAGGAGTGATGTAAGTAGTTTCCTTATGCGTAAACCATTCAAATTTAAGGTATACGAAAAGTTTCTTTATTATCTCGAAAAACGTTAAAGGGAAAAATATTTGTTTAGCATATTTACTGCGTCACGAATTTGACCTTGTTCGATGTAACGTTAAAGAAATATAGTAGACCCCGGTTATAACGTAGAGCTCGGAAGCAGGGCCATCTATATAGTGGGAGTAGGACGCAACTCGAGTGGGGGTCTGTACGGGCTCCATAAGGGCCCGGATCTTCCATATTTTTAAAGTTGCAGAAGACATGAAAAATTCGTAAAAGGGTAAAATCTAATACGGAAGGGGGGGGGGGGGGGTAGGCCGGTGGTTAGAGCGCTAAGATTGAACTCGGACGGAGAGGTTAGTAGTATAGGAAGGAAAGCACCGTCCCTGTGTATGCCCCCCCCCCCCCCCCATTGGGTTCCGGTCTAAACTGGGTGGCACTTTTCGGCCGTCTAAACAGATATCTTACACTTTCTGGTAGGTCGGACGGTCTGGGTGGAAGAAGAAGGAGAAATATTGAGGGGAACCCAGTGATGGATGAATGTAGGGGTACCATAATTTGTATAGGCAGCCCTGTTGTGATCCACTAATTTGCTCGTCAAATTCAGATGTTCGCTAAATCCATTCTGCTGAAAAACTATAATTTGAGAAAGTGTCAGTGAGATAAGGTGAAATAGATGCTTATTTGAAATGACATGGATTCAGTTAAAACACATTTTGCAGTTTAAATTTGCAGTTAAAAAACATTTATTTTCCAATTGGTGACTTAGAAGATTTAAAAATTGTTTCAAGTCGTCCGTATTAAAAGAAAAGAAACAAACTAAAATACATTCAACAACGGTTAAGTAGAGGGGTCTAGACTAATAGGTTTGCTATTCATTGTTTCCTACAAAAATGTGTATAAGACAAGTATTTATATAATATATTTAAGCCCATGGAGGATTTATTTGTTGACTTTTCATGGACACTCCAAACAAAGGACAGGTGAAAACAGACAAATAGACAGGTAGACAAACATACACAAATAAACAGATACACACACACACACATAGATAGATACACACACACACACACACACACACACACACACACAGATATAAACACATGCACACACATACACACACACACACACAGAGAGAGAGAGGGAGAGAGAGAGAGAGAGGGAGAGAGAAGAAAACATATAGACGTCATGCTAAAATAGATTATACTAGAATGCCTCAAAACTATAAATCCAATTCCAATTTCTGACTCATTTCCAATACTTACCCTATACATTACCATGTATTGTAGGGAAAGTAAAAATCAAGCAAATGCATTATATATTTTTTATTTTCAAACCCAATGGTTTTATTCAGAGTTTAATTAATTTAATGGTACTACACGAGAGGAAAGACATCACTAACCCCAATGGCCTGCAAGTTTTTAAACTTTTCTGCCTTCTATTATAAACAGTTTTCATAATACAAGACAGAATCTTCAGAAAACACATACCTCGTTCATGTGTTACGAAACAACGCAAGCGACGGTTCTGTATCTCAAGAAAGCACACAAAAATAAAACCGCGACCCTGTCCTACATTTGTCATCACAACGCAGACGACAAACAAGGTATCTAGGACGATGCGTACTCACTAGCCCAGCCAAACAGACTCATCAGACTCTGCATTCATCGCATTTTCCCCGCTGTCGTCTGTCAGAAATCTATGTTTAATACGGTCGCAGACGCGTGCAATAAAGAAAAAAGGCGGAGAATTTTAATATTCGGACCCCGTTTGCTTTGAAACACACACCTGTATAGGTATCAGAAATTCCAGACGTGTCCTCAATTTGGGCGATGATATCGCTGCAAGTGTGGCGGAGGGGATTAGATGTTCAATCTGTGCTGCAGTGGCGTCGCCAGGAGGGTATCCTCCCCCTCTCCTTCCAGGAGGAGCCCATTGGAAGCCATTGAAGTTCGGAGAAATGACATTTGAAGAAATGGGAAACAAAATATTTGGTTACCCCCCCCCCCTTTCTCCTCACGAATAAATTTAAAATAATAAAACAATACAAAATAAAATAAAAACAAAATTCTGCCGATGCTACTGCTGAGCTGTATTTATCGGCTAGTACATTCCATACTTGGGTCTCTCAAATTTTAGGATCCCACCAAATTGAAAATTTTTAATCGTATTACTTTCCCAACATACTGTACATACTTTCTCTATAATATATAGAAACATATTGCGAAGGGGTCGATAATTCAAATTCGATTTATCGACGGGGGAAGTACGTTTTAAGCATTCCTGCACTCGAATTAAACTTTTATCCCATACTAGGGCCTCTCAAATTTTAGGATCCCACCAAATTGACAATTTTTAATCGTATTACTTTCCCAACATACTATACATACTTTCTCTATAATGTATAGAAACATATTGCGAAGGGGTCGAAAATTCAAATTCGATTTATCGACGGGGGAAGTACGTTTTAAGCATTCCTGCACTCGAATTAAACTTTTTTGTTACTTTCCCTATATACATAATATAATGTATGGAGAAAATATTGCGACGGGACGAAAATCCGAAATCAAGTTTTCGAACTTTTCCTTTATTTTCCCTGCATGCATAATATAATGCATGCAGGGAAATTCGATAGTATTTCGACTGAAGTGAAAATTATAATTCGAGTTTTCGACGGGAAAGCAAGTTTAAAGTATTCCTGAACTCGATTTGAACGTTTTTGAAGTAATGTCTGTGTGTGTGTGTTTATGTTAGTGTGTGTATGTTATTATGTGCACGCATGTTTATGTGAGTGTCCGTGCGTCAGCAGAAGCAATATTCCACATGGTTTCGAACGTATAATACGGGGTATACAGGGGTATACAAATAAATACAGGGTTGTGAACGTAAATTAGTGAGACTATTAAAATTAGTGAATATTGAAACCCTATTATTTTTAAACCTAATCAAATGTTCGGAATACTTCGATTTTCAAATGGATTTTTTGATAAAAGTATTAAAAAATCAGGATTTTCAATAACCACAAATAATTAGTTCGGACGAATTGTGTTATAAAAAACGAATGAAATAAATTTTATAACGCTAGCATGAATAGTTCTCGAAATTCAGCACGATTTTAGAATAAATTTTCGAAAAGAAAATCATTGAAAAATCAGGACATTCTATACTGTTATATGAATAATCATTTCATATTTAATTTTTCATTAGAAAAAGGGTGCAACAAACCGTTGAATCATTAAAAAAAAAAATAATAGCGAATTTCACTTAGAGAATCGCTTAACTGTTTTCATATTTTTGATACGTTTGGGATTTTTGTATACGAATCATCAACTAAACTTTTAAGAAGTGAAAAATTAAAACTTGGTGAATGGTATATTTATTTCCTTACTTGTTTTCCTTCATTATTTTAATATTAGTTAAATATAGAGTTTCTCGTGCATTGTGTTAATCTGCATTTAAGATATAACATTGCTTAACCTTTTGCTTACGGGTGGGACAGCGTCCATCCCAAACGGTTTTACCCTATCCCATCCAGTTTTTGAGAGGTTCTTCGTTTGGGATGGACGCTGTCCCACCCGTAAGCAAAAGGTTAATCGGTCTCACAGAGAAACGCAAAACTGGGGTTCGACTCATTTTAAAATTCATTTTCAATTTATTCGTAGTTTATTTCCATTGTAATTCAGTTATATTTTATTTTATTTGTAATTTTTTTTTTTAAATATAGAGCATGAAATATTTTATTTTCTAAGCGTGGTCCCTGGTTTAATGTTTCCTCAAATTATTTTACCACGCTTCGCCACTGGTGGCCATTTGTTGCTATTCTATGAATACAACCTCTATGGATCTATATATAAAAGAAGGTGTGCGCACGAGAACGTCCGAAATTTGGGGGACATTATATAAGAAATTAATTTATCCCACACTAAAAAACATGTATGAAAAATCTCAACCAACAATTAACTACATTACTAACCTTCTGATCGTCAGGAAAATGGCGTATTGATAAATCTCAAAAATCAATTGACATCGTTAGTGCTGTGTCCCTTTTCCTGCAACCGGAGTCGAGATTTCTTCCAACCGGAAATCAGAATGAGACCACCCATTGGGACGCTTTATCCCCCTTTGTTTTTCTAGCAGGGAAAAATCGGAAGTACTCGGTTTCGTTTGTTTTGTACACGCTTTTTGGATTTTCCCCTTTTCCGCTTCACAGGGCCTCGTCGCCGCAAGTGGATCAATTCCTGCTCCTCCAAATCTGCGGAATGAAAGACTTAAAACCCTCGATCCCCTTGCCGCTATTTTTTTCCCACGAGGAGGTGCGTGTGTGTGGGGGGGGGGGGGGGGGGGACGAAGGCATTTTATGAGATTCAGTTACGAGACTAGGTTTAAATACATTTTCTTGTTAGAATTTTTACTCTCACATAGTACAACATAGACATAAAAAGACTACTATATATGTCTATGTCGTACAATGCATAGGTGCGACGACATTTTATGAGATTCAGTTACGAGACTGGGTTTAAATACATTTTCTTTTCAGAATTTTTACTTTCTCACATACATAGTACAACAAAGACATAAAAAGACATAAAATAATTCTATATATGTCTATGTAGTACAATGCATAGGTGCGACGACATTTTATGAGATTCAGTTACGAGACTGAGTTTGAATATTTTGTCTTCTCAGGATTTTAACTTTCTCACATACATAGTACAATATAGACATGAAAGACTATTATATATGTCTAAGTATAATGCATAGGTGTAAAGGCATTTTATGAGATTCAGTTACAAGACTGGATTATAATTTTTCTTCTCAGGATTTTTACTTTCTCACATACATCGTACAACATAAGATATAAAATACTACTGTATATATCTGTGTAGTAAAATGTATAGGGAAAGTATATTGCGAACGAGGTTGAAAATTTCATTTTTGTTTTCAACAGAAGAGTACGTTTCAAGCAACCTTGAACTCGAATCGAACATATGTGAGGTTATGTCTGTGAGTGTATGCATCTCAGTGTGTCTGTGTAATACAATACATAGGGAAAGTATTGTGAACGAGGTCGAAAACTCCAGTTCTAGTTTTCACCGGAAAAGTACGTTACAAGCAACCTTGAACTCAAATCGAACGTATGTGAGGTAATGTATGTGTGTGTATGTATGTCAGTGACTGTGTGTGTGTCAGTGTGCGTGTGTATATCAGTGTGAGTGCTTGTGTGTATGTCAGTGTGCGTGTGTGTATGTCAGTGTGTGTGTGTGTGTCAGTGCGTGCGTGTGTGTGTGTGTCAGTGCGTGTGTCAGTCTGTGCGTGTGTTTCAGTGATTGTGTGTGTGTGTCAGTGATTGTGTGTGTGTCAGTGATTGTGTGTGTGTGTGTGTGTCAGTGTATGTGACGCGATCTCACGAAAAGATGGAGATTTTCGTACACAACATGGTTCGATTATTAGAATAATTGAATAATGGAACCCTATTCATTTTAAATGTGATCGAATGTCCGGAATATCCCCCCCCCCCTCCCTCATTTTTAAATGAATTTTTGAAAAAAAAAATCATTGAAAAAATCAAAACCTTCAATAATGATGTACAGATATTCATTTCATACGTAATTTGTCATTAGAAAACGAATGACGCAAACTTTTAGTGTGAACCGTTCTCAAGATATTGCATGTTTTACAAAAAATTACATATAATTGAAAAAAAAAGCATATTACCGTGCAATGTTTACTTTCCAATATTACAATATTATGCTATATTACAATATTATGCAATAAATATTATGCAATATTATGTAATATATTGCAATATTATGCAATAAATCTGTAATATAATCGAATCTACTATATGATATGCATGTATAATCGAATCTACTATATGATATGCATGTAAAGTTTCATAAACTTTAATATATATATATATAATTATATTTATTTATTATTATATATATATTTATATATAATTATATTATAATATATATATATAATATATTATATATAATTTATATTATAATAATATATAAATATATAATAAATATATAATATTATATATATATATATATAATTATATTTAATATATATAAATATATAATATATATTATATAAATTATATATATATATATTTATATATTATATATAATTATTATATACATATATAATATTATTATTATATATATAAATTAATATATATAATAATATATATATAATAATATATATATATATATATATATATATATATATATATATATATAAATATAATATATATAATATTATATATATTAATATTATATATAATATATTATATATATATATATATAATATTATATATTAATAATTAATATTATATAACATATAAATTATATAATATTATATAATAATATAATTATTATATATAATATATTATATATAATAATTATATATAATAATTATATATTTAATATAATATATATAAATATATAATTATTCATATTTCGATGAATTTTCAATTTTATTTTAATATGAAGGAATTACCATACGGTTTCGTTTTAAAGCTCGTTGTAAAGATCGTTCTTTGATCTTTCCGATGGTGTCGAGATGAAAACTCTGCTAAGAGATAGTCTTGTGGATATTGTTCTTTTCGTTCACGTGTGAAGCTACTTTTTTGTAATGGTTTTAAATTTTGACGCCCAAGAATTCGCCTTTAGTCTTTTATTTCACGGGAAATTCATTAACAGTTACTTGATGAGGATTTAAGATAAGAATATGGATGTAAACTCTGTTTGGACTCGTAATTTGACAGAAAGCGCCCATTTTCAATGTACGCGATGTTTAATTCAATGTCAAAAACATCGTTCTGTGGATCTTGTACACCATTAATTGAATAAAGTCATTGCATTATGCAAGAAAATTCATTGTGCTGCTCACGTCACATTTTTTCAGGGGTATGCGAAGACATTTCATGTTAATTTTTGAATTTAAGTAGTAATTATTCAATGTCAAAAGCCTTGCACTCTGCATGTTGTGGTGCACCATTATTTCGCTGTGAAGGGCGTAAAGTGATTTCATTATGTTGAGAAACTCATGTGCTGCCCACATCAAATTTTTTAAGCACCATGAACAGATATAACAGCTTTAGCTGTAAATCCGTTAAATGTTCAATTAACTGGGTATTAACAGGGTAGATTTTAGCCAACCGGTAAACTAACTTTTTAATATCCGGTCACTAGTTTGTAAAGAACCTTGCTGCCCCACATAGGAATCGAACCCTGTATCTTTAAACTGTCCAGACGACACTCTACCGTTGAGCTACTGGGACGGAATTGCGATTTCTATCGTCGCTCTCGTCGTCTTACTTTGAATTCTCCACCTCCTAATGCCAGATTGACGTGCAACTGAAAATCTGACTGACCATCTCGTGCTAATGTTACCTCAGGTTAGCCTTTTGATGCTATTTATTTTTTTATCCTCCAGGATGATTTCCTGTGTAATCGCTGTCCTCCCGACAAGTTACGAGTCCGAAGTCACCCCATTGGCAAATCCTGACAACCTCTTATAATCTCTTAAGTATAAAGGATTAAGGTTTAAAGGACATTTTTATTCATGGAACTTTTATTTATTAATAAACGAATCGAAATCTTATTCACATGTTTTGATGCAATAAGATTATTCTTCATTATTTGGAGAACAAGACATTACAATTATATAAAAAATGAAATGTTTGAATAGAACCCAAAAATGAATACCGCTCGAATGTAATGAGATTTATTTCTTATCTCACTGCTGAATATTTTTCGCTTTTAAAAATTTTTCTCGTGTAAAATTGTAGAAAAATATTTTAGTTGACACATTCTTCATAAAATGTTTTCATTGGATCTCCTCTTCTGCTCACATACAGAATTTAGAATAAGTAATATTTAGTGACGTACTCATTTACAGTATTTGAATAAATATTATTATTTCACATACCTGCACAGAAAAAAGAAATTAGGTTTTGAGTTTAAAAATTAGTTTTGACCAATTTTAGCATGTCGAACTCAGATATATCACTTCCAGTCAGGATATTTAATTTTACTTTGGTTTTTAATAATTGTAATTTTTAACTTTCTTATGACATGTAAATGAAATATTATATGTAAAGGAAAATTTCGTGATGACATAAAAAAAAAAAACGAGGAATATCAATCATGTATATGGCATTAATTATGTGATTATGGAACACTTTCCAACTGAAATGCAATTTTATTTAAACATCTCTAAAATGCGATACATTCAACGGTGATATTTCTTTTAATTATGACAGAACTACAATAATTTTTTTTTTATTTGAAAACTTAAAACTTCATAAAAAAATGAACTTTATTCAATAATTTTACGCGAAAAAAATTCATCAATCCTTATACAACTCATCTTACAATCACTTTTTTACATTCTGTATCCATTAAAATTAGGCTTCGTTGTAGAAATAATCAAAGTTTGATGATCATTTAAACTCAAAAACATTTTAATTGTGCTGGCGCAGAATATAGATGCACAGAAAATACACAAAAATAAAGCTGTTTTAGGAAGGATGCAACACTAAATATAAATTTAAAAGAACTTTAAAAATCACAATTTTTACTCTGGGAAAAAAGATGGATGAAATATTTTATTTTAAAGTGGGTTACGTGATCTCTTCATATTATATGGGTGTAATAATTATCTTAATTTTAATTTAAAAACCTACCGAACATATTCTGCTGAAATTTTTTTTATATATTGTATGGGATAATTTGAATATTTTCTAAAATTTTCGAAGCAATTTGTGAATTTTAATGTCACTTAAAAGATGTTTGAAAAATGAGGTCCCATAGGGTTCAATGTAATTCAGATTTTCAACCCGTATTCAATCATGTTCAATGTTGTAAAGTGTTAAAACACTAACTCTCAAAACGTGGCGGATTTGCACGTTTTAGGCATTCCTGAATACGAATCCACCATTTATGAAAGATGTTTATGTACTTATATCTGTTACTCTGTGGGAACGGCATTTCTTGAAGAAAACATTAAAAATATTTGTTTTAAAATAGTTATAAAATATTCAAGTACATTATAATATTTAAAACCTATTTTACAATCATATTACTACTTTCCCTACAATGCATGGTAATGTATAGGGAAAGTATTGGAATCGTGTCGAAAATCGAAACTCGAGTTTTTAACGGGTATACACGTTTCAGGTACTCTAGAAGACGAAAATCTCTTTTTAGTGTGACACCTGTGTATTTGTTTGTGTGTCTCTCTGTGAAATGTATATATCCACTCTAGTTCAAAAACCATTCGACAATATGATACAAAATTTTTTATATGCGTCACTTCTGGGTTACTTTGGGGTTGCTGATTAAATTTTGGCACAATTTGAAAAAATAGAGCCTGCCTTTATTTGCAAAATAGTCAGAAAATATCGTAAAAATCTGAAATATTAGACTAAATACACTGAAAAGCTTATTTTATACGTAATTTTTTATGGCAAAAGAATAAACGAATACGTCACTTATGGGTTACCCTGGTGTTGATTAAATTTTGGCATGATTCGGGGGGGAAAAAAATAGAACGTGCCTTTTTTTAGCAAAATGACACGCTAAAATCGTCAAAATCTGAAACAAGAAAGATCAATCATGCATAACGCATTGATTATGAAATACTTTCTAACTTCAATGCAATTTTATATAAACATCTCTAAAATGAGTACATTCCTCGGTAATATTTTTTAAATTATCACAATACTACATTAATTTATTATATTTGAAAACTAAAAACTTCATCGAAAAAAAATGAACTTCATTCAAATGACGGCATTGAAATATAAATTGCCTGGTTTAAACATCTCTAAAATGCGATACATTCCTCGGTAATATTTTAAAAATTATCATAATACTACAATAATTTATTATATTTGAAAACTTCATCGAAAACAAATGAACTTTATTCAAATGACGCCATCGAATCGCCTCTATATAAAAGCAGCATTTCATTCAGAAACATTTTTCCAATCCTTTCATTCATCACAATACTATAATAATTTATTTTATTTAAAAACTTAAAATCATGGAGGTAAAAGTAATTTAACTCTATGCTTAAAACTTCATCGAAAAAATCGTCTGGTTGGTTCTCTGTGCTGGTTGGTTCTCTATCAGCTATATTGTAGATTCCATGAGCTAAATAATTTTGCGTTAAAGAAATGCAGCAATTCTTATACAAATCATTCTACATATTTTGGTGTTTACATTTCCCATAAGTGAAAATTAGGCTTCGTTGTAGAAAAAATCAAAGTTTGATAATCATTTAAACTCAAATATATTGTAATTGCGTTGTTTCAGTATGTAGATGTACAGAATTTAAGCAAAAGTAAAGCTGTTTTAGGACGAATACAACACTAAATATGAATTAAAAAGAACTCTAAAAATCACGATTTTGATACAAGATGGATACCATATTTTATTTTAAAGTGGGTGACGTGATCTCTTCATATAATGGCCACGTGATCTCTCCATATAACGAGTGTAATTATTATTTTAATTTTTATTTAAAAAACTACTGAATATATTTTGCTGACATTTTTTTTATATATTTTATGGGATAATTGAATATTTCCTAAAACTTTTGAAGCAATTTGTGAATTTTAAATTCGCTTAAAAATTGTTTGAAAAATTAGGTCCCATAGGGTTCAATGTATTTCATTTTTTCAAGGGTTCAATCCAAAACTACACTCTATAGCAAAAAAATCGACGCACCAAGAAGGAGTTGTCCGATTGTAATGAAATTTCGTAAGATAGACATTTTGAGTCTTTAGTGACGGGTCCCGTTTCCAACTGTGTCCTGACGACAACCGCAGACATGTCTGGATGCGTCCAGGGCAGTGTGGCGTCGGAATCCTGCCCTTACTATCGCACGCCATACATGCCCACAACAGGGCTTTATGATCTGGGGTGCCATCTCCTTTGATAGCCAGACCCCTCTGGTAGTCAATTCTTGCGCACTGACAGCACAGCGGTACGTAGACAACATTCTACGACCGGTTGCGTTACCGCTCCTTTTGCGACACCCCGGACTTACTGTTCAACAAGTTAATGCCCGGCCGCACACGGCAGGTGTTGCAATCAATTGTCTTCAAGCTTGCCCAATACTTCCTTGGGCTGCTAGGTCTCCTGATATCTCTCCTATAGAGCACATTTGGGACGTTATGGGAAGGCGATTGCAACCATCCCGGAATGTTGACGATTAAGCCCGGCAGTTGGAGACAATTTGGCAAGACATTCCGCAGGACACCATCCGTGAACTTTATCAGTCTATGCCACGCCGGGTGACATCTTGCATCCAGGCCAGAGGTGGACCAACGTCTTATTGACTTCCTCCTTTTGTATACGGTCAAACTCTAAATCATTAAATTGTTCTGAAATTTTAATCGTTTCTTTTTCAATATATGTTCTTTACATCCACCAATTTTTATCACAATCGAACAACTCCTTCTTGGTGCGTCAATTTTTTTTTTTTTTATAGAGTTTAATTGGGTGATATTATTCCTTTATTCTCCATATATATATATATATATATATATATTATTATTTTAATTTTTATTTAAAAAACTACTGAATATATTTCGCTGAATTTTTTTTTATATATTTTATAGAACAATTTAAATATTACCCAAAATTTTCGAAGCAATTTGTGAATTTTAAATCAGCTTAAAAAATGTTTGAAAAATTAGGTCCCATAGGGCTCAATGTATTTCATTTTTTCAACCCGGGTTCAATCCAAAACTAATTGGGTGATATTATTCATTTATATTCCCATAGGTCCCACAGACCGTCTGAACAACATACTAAAATTTCATTTTGATAAAGTCATTTTTACTGCAGTTATCGTGCTAATGGACAGACAGATAGAGAATGAACAAAGTCATAAATACTTTTCAACTATGTTGTAATGTGTTAATAAAAAAAATTAAATATATTTAAATTATTGATTAAATGCTTGTTTCAAAAGCAATTTTAGACGATGAAAAGAATAAGATCAACCACGTTTTCCGTGGAGAACCAACCGTTGTCAAGATTTTTATTTCTTTTCTTGCAAGCTGACGGCGTTTCTTAATACTATAATTCAGCAGATAAAAAAAAAAAATGCTTTAAAACTGTAAACTGAATATAATTTCAAATAAATATACGTGTCATTTTGTGCAAGTAATCTCAATGGATCATGAAAGAAGTAAAGAAACTATGAATTTGAACCTGTAAGGATAGTCATGTTCTGCCCAAATCAGATTTTCTCTTTTAGTTTTTTTTATTAAGTTATTAAAATGAAATTTTTTATATGTGTATCAAATACTTCTGAATTTCAATGCGTAAGTATTTTTACATATATTTTAAAAATAAATATAGATATGTAGATACTACATATATGTAGTTACTACATATATACTACTCTCAAATTACCTATCTCTAGCTCTTACATAGATATGTAGATACTACATATTTATGTAGAGCTATAGATAGGTAATTTGAGACCAAACGTTTCATTCTCTTTCTCACACCCCTGTAGACAATCTCCTCCATCCTTACCTCTTCTCCAGAGATGATCCTGGAAGTAAACACATCCTCTTGCGCCTCCGGGACTGCGCATCTGTTCTCCTTTCCTCCTACTAGTGACCTTTCCGGTAGACACCCCACCCCCCGCCCTTCGCAAAACAACAAAGAACGCTTCTCCAACTTCTTTTAATGTTCCCCCTTTTTCTTCGGCGAGCCCATCCTTTTTTCTTGCATCGATCGATTCCGTTCTGGGCTGGTGTCCTGGACTATTTCTAGTCCTGGAGTATTTCTAAGCGGAAGGATTTTGTGCTTGAGGTTTTTGTAAGTGGAATAGAATGGGAAGAACAAAACGAAGATGTAAATGGGGTTATAGAAATCTTGCTCCATTGTGGTTGGGAAAGGGTAAAATCAGGGAGTTGTTTTGAGGTAGTATTTATGCAATTTTATGGATGGGGGGGGGGGGGGTCTTATTTACTGCTTTAAACCCTTTATTACTTTTCTCAGTGGAGCATTTTGTGATGTTTTGGGGGATGGAAAGATATTTTATTTTGCAGAATTATTGATTATTTTGCATTAACTAAACTTTGTATATTAAAAATTGTTGATTATTATACTAAAAAATTAATTAATATTATGTTTAATAGCAGCTAGTTGATATTAATTGCTGCTTTTAACCCTTTATTACTTTTCTCAGTGGAAGACTTTTAAATGTTTTTGGGCGTGCAAATATATTTTATTTTGCAATTAATTATTTTGCATTAACTAAACTCTGTTGATAATTATTCTGAATTCATTGATAATTAATATTATGTATAATAACAACTAGTTGACATTAATACTATAAATATAAATTGATTGAAATTAATTAATAAATTTGAACTGATCAACATGATCAGTCATAGCAGTAATTTCGATCTTTGGTTTTCCCAGTGGCGTATTTAGTAATTTTGGAGGGGCTTCAAAATATTTTACTGTGCACAATTTTTATTAATTTACATTGACTTAACTCTGGGTATTAAATGTGTTTATACATATACTGAAAATGCAATTAATATTATGTTTAATAGCAGTTAATTGGCATTAATAAATGCTATGAGTATCAAATGACTGAAATTTATTATTAGATGCAAATTGATCAATGGTTCAACATATCATGGATTTCGCTTAAGACAATATTTTTCATTTTAACGGATAGGCAAGTTTAACACCTCCCGAACCCATTTTTAACAGTTCTGGAAATATGTCAGTTTTCCTGTGTGTATATGTATGTGTCTGTGAGATATGGGCACGATATTTCACGAACGAATGATCCTGTCAATGGGAGAAAATCAGGAGAAAGAAATTCTCATAATAAAAACTTGAATAATTTTAATTTTATGATTTGATTTTCATAGTCAAGCATACTAGTAAAGGCATTCGTCAGTAAATGGTTACATCACGTGACCCGGAAGAAAATCGTTTATAAGCAGAAAAAAAAATCTTGGGGAAGGGGGAAAAATAAATGAATTCAAAAAATTTACTTAGTAAATAAACCTACGAACTTAAGTGCCTATGTTATAACAGATAGAAAAACCACTGGTTTCGTAAGCTACGTGAGTAGCAACACCGACTAACTTAAAAACATGGGCAAAACTTATAATGCATAAAATAACGAAATTTTGCAGTATACAACAAAATGGTAATACAACAAAATGATATAATAAATTGGTTTGGTAGCAAAATGAGCCACTTCATTAAAAACCTTCAAAACAAAACACCTTTCGTTCTTACTTTAAAATTTACCGGTTTGCTAAAAACAACGAAAATTAAGAAAATAATAAAAATAAAGAAAAGCAAACCGTTTTGGGAAAGCTACGCGTGCAACTTCATCAACTAAATTCAAATAACATTCACTCAAACTACTTTAAGAGTACCAGTGAATAAAAGACTGCAGGATTAAGAAGAATTTAACAAAAACAATGGAAACAACTGATTTCAGAAGCCATATGAGTTAACTTCATTGTAGCAAAAGACTACAAAAAATACCAGTAAATAAAAGACTGCAAAATTAGGAATATATATAAATTTGTCGACAATTTAGCGAGATTTGAGATAAATGTGGTGCAATATAACAAACTTGGGGATTTTGGGGGACATGCCGCTAAATTGGCGATAATTCAATATATTGGAGTATTAAGTTTAATTTCTGTGATAATTCCTATCTTTGTGGGAACTATTAATTTAATATTTTTTATTGAAAATAGAGAGTTTCATTGCTCGTGAGGCAGGTATGTTTTGCGAGGGGGTGTTGTTGTTGAGACCCAGACCGTCCGACCTACCAGAAAGGTGTAAGGTAACTGTTTGGACGGCCGGATTGCTAGGGGGTGTCGAAAGCCCAGACCAACCGACTCGTCCGAAGACTTAGAGTAACAGATTGGGTGGCCGGAGATTGCTAGGGGGTGTATAGTAATTGTATAAAAATTACCTAATAAAATTGATTGGGAGAGGCTCGTTGCTCACATGTGTCTGTGGATATTAGCAGAGCAAGTACTGCAGGGGGGGGGGGGGATTGGAGGAAATATTTTACTTAACCCCCCATTATTTGACGAGCTTACAACATAAAATGAAGAAAATCGGTTTTGAAAGCTATATGAGATAACTTCAACATCTAAATTAAAAATAAGCATTTGATCAGATGACTTGTTGAATAAAAACCAGTGAATATAAGAGTGAGGAATTAAGAAGAATATACCAAAAATGAGGGCCATGCGGTGTAACTATGTATTGACAGATGACTTCTTACCTTCATTGGTGTGGTTTCTCTGCCTTTTGTTTGTTAATTTAATAGTTACATTTTAAAAGTAACATTATCCGACTACCTTCCTTGTATCCCTAATAGTTAAATAAAAATAAAAATATTTTCCTGAGTAACAGTATCTAACACTTTCCCCAAAATTGTCACTTTCAACTAGTTTTTCCCTTAAGTTTTTTTTTTTACAATACAATAAGCTGACTGGACTAATTGACAATCCAAGTTTCAATTAATAAATTTTCAATTTATATAGGACGATTTCCTTTAAGGCCATTTAAAAAAAAATGTAAGACGTTGACTCAATACATTGACAGTCCAAGTTTGGATTTATAAACTTCCAATTTACACAGGGGGGAATTCTTTTATTGTCTTTTTATACAATGCAAGAAGTTGATTCAACAAATTAAGCATCCAAGTTTGGATTAATAAGCTTTCAGTTTTCACAGGGCGATTTCCTTATTACCTACGATGCGAGAAGTTGACTTCACAAATTGACAGTCCAAGTTTGGATTCATAAATATTCAGTTTACACAGTGTGATTTGCTTTAAGGCACTTTTATACGATGCAAGAATTTGACACAACAAATTGACCGTCCAAGTTCGGATTTTTTAACCTTCAGTGTACATGGGTGAATATCTAATATATATCATAAGGCTCTTTTATAAGATGCAAGAAGTTGACTTAACTATTTGATCGTCCAAGTTCGGATTTTTCTATTTACGTAGGGGCGAATTTCCTTAAGGCCATTTTACACGATGCATAAAACATATGGTAGTTTTCTTTAAGGTCTTTTTATTCGATGCAAGAAGTTGACTTAATAAATTGACCGCCCAAGTTCGGATTTTTTAACTTACAGTTTACATAAGGTGAACTTCTTTAAAACCCTTTTATAAGATGCAAGTCGATGACTCAGCAAATTGACCGTCTGAGTTCGGATTCTTTAGCTTTCAGTTTATCAAGTGAGAATTTCTTTAATGCCCTTTTATAAGATGCAAGAAGTTGAAGCAGCAAACTGACCGTCCAAGTTCGGATTTTTTTACTTCCTGTTTGTGTGTGTGTGTGTGTGTGTGTGTGTGTGTGTGTGTGTGCACAGGGCGAATTTCTTTAAGACCCTTTTTATATTTATAAGATGCAAGAAGTTGACTCAACAAATTGATCGTCCCAGTTTAGATTTATGAACTTTAAGTTTACACAGGGCGATTTCCTTATTGGCTATTTTATACGATGCAAAAAGGTAATCATAATTTCAATGAAGAATTAGTTATTCAGTATGTAAACCTAATAGGGTTGTGTCATTCAGACCCCATGACTAATTTTTCAAAATTAAATCCACCTCTAACTGTATTTGCAATAAATTCGGTGACGTTGACCATTACATTTTCGATTGTCCTTTTTCTAAAAATTTTCATCTCTGCAAACCCTCCCCCTCTAATAAACCAATTTGGTTCTCCAAAGTTCGTTCAAATCCCTCTTCAGTAGATAAAATTAAAAACTGTGTTCTTGTTGCCATGGCAATTTCTAATAAAGTGGCCTAAGCTTATGAGCAGATTCTGCTCTCAATTAATTTGGATCAATGAATTCCATTATTTCATTCTTATTAACTTATATGAACTTATTCCGTTCCCTCCAATTTTTCTTTAAAAAAAAAAAAAAAAAAAAAAAAAAGCTCTGTTAACTGTTCTTATTTTCTTGGATCTTTCTTTTTCTTTTGACCCTTTTTCTTTGTATTTTTTTTTATTTTTCTTTTCTAAATTTTATTCTAAATTTCTGTTTTTGTTTTTCATACGCCTAATTTTTTTCCTTTTCATATATTTTCTTTTTATATATTTTCTAAATTTTACTTTTAAAATTTTATTATTTTCTTTAATTTTAATCTATTTTTCATTATGTTATTATACCTTACACTAAATTTTATTTTTCAATGATCTTTTTATCTATATTCGCAATAACCCTTTTCCCATTTTTGTAAAATGGACGTACTTTTCAAGTTCAAATATAATGTAAAACTGTCTGTTTAATCACAATATTTTTCATCCATTGTTATATTTTTAGACCTAAATGAAAGTTCGTTTGGCGGGATGGTAGACCTTGGGTGCCTCCTGAGTGCAGGAGGTATCCTTTCCCGGCCGTGCAGCTAGCTACTCTACACCCACCATGTGAGTCGCACTGTCTGGGGTCTTCAGACCCCATGACTAGAGCCCAGTCATCAGACCCCATGACAAGAGCTCAATCAGTACTATATAGGATTCTTAATCATTACTGTTCCGTCACATTAATAGCGCAAGGTCATACGTAGTAACCGTTCTGATTTGTCAGTAATAATCAAGAAATCAAGTGATCTTTGCAGATATAAATATAAATTCAAGAAGATATTTAGCTAACATTTGGGGGTTCCTGACAAATGGGACCTGACGTGGCCGCATCTTTCACTTCATGGTACTGATTCAATTTATTGATTGAATTCCTTGCATCGCGTAAAGGGGCCTTACGTTTTTACATTTCTTCAGTAGTGACGACTAACTTTCTCGTCTCAACTTGATAAAAACGGGAACTATACCGTTCTTGATACCCATCTCTTTTTCCCTTTTCAACAGAATGACATTAGACGTAAACAAATGCTCTTGCGCCTCCGGGACTGCGCATCTGTTCCATTTTGCTCCTACTACTGACCTTTCCGGTAGCTCCGGATACTCCATCCCCACCCGAGGAACAAAGAAGAGCGTCTCACTATCTCCTATCATGTTCCTTTCTTTTTGTGAACCCATCCTTTTTCTCCTTCCGCGGATCGATGCTGTCCTAGTATGATGTCCTAGAGTAATTCTGCATACAAAGGGTTTCGAAGTGAAACAGGAATGGGAAGCTGGAGAGAGAAATCAAATATGCAATTGGGATTACAGATAGGCTGACCATGTAATTTAAAATAAAACCTAGAACATTTTAAAAGTGAAGGGGAGAGGGGCCAGGACTGCTCATGGAGAAAGAGAAGGATGCCACTTAGGTAGGGGATCCGTGCTAAGGTGCTAACTTGGGGGTTCCCATTTTTTTTTTTTTTTTTTTTTGAGAGTGGAGATGACATGAAAAATGCACAAGTAAGGGGATATCAAATATAGAGAGATTCAGTGATAAATGATTCTAGGGTGCCCCGCAATTTGCATGGTTAGGGTTTGTAACGTGCCCTGCAATTTGCATGGTTAACGTTTATAGGGCGCCCCACAATTAGCATGAGCTTGTAGGGTGCCCCCCAATTTGCATGGTTAGCCCCTGGAGGAGCTTAGTATTTTACAATATTTATTTATTGACCGACTCTGTTTTAATAAATTAGTAAATCAATTAAAATATCATTATCGAAAATTAAAAAAATTTAAAATAAAAATAGTAATAATAATAATAAAATGCATGCCTATATACATATCAAGATAAAAACTACATTATAATAAGTATCTACATGTTAAAAAATAACGCAAGCAGAATAATTGTCCTCAATACATATTCACGATACATGTTAGTGTTTTGGAAATATTTATGGCTAAGGGCCGTGTTACTGGGGGCGCGGTAGCCTACTGGTTAGCGCGCAGGAATTGCACTCGGTAGACCCGGGTTCGATTCCCTCCGCTGCCAAAAAACTGTCACCGTGTTCACGCGGAGTACGATCACGTTAAACATGTGGGTCCGTAAGTCCTCAGGGGTGCGGAACTAAACCTGTAAATCGATAGGTAGGCCAGGTCCGCACTGCTGTCTCCAAGGGCCGTGTTACTGCTATTTTTACTTTCGTTATTACAGTACATAGTATATTAAAACAAAATTAAGCTGTGGAATTTAAAATTCGAATCTCGAATTTTGATGGATCGACATGTTTCGAACATCTCTGAATGCGAATGAACCACTTTTTCAGTAACGTCTGTACGTCTGTAGCCAAATAACTTGATTTTTTAAAATTTATTTTTACTTAATTTATTTTTTATTTATTTATTTATTTATTTGTGTGTGTGTGTTTGATATTTTGATAGGTAATAATTACAATTTGATAAAAATTGTCATTGATAGATAAAAAACACAACGTATATAACAGAAAGAAAAAAGGAACTTTAAACAATGGGGGACAATTCTACACTACGATTTTTTAATTAATTCAGCAGCAACACATTTGGCTACACTGGACAAAACGACTCATCTTGCTCTCCCATCCCCGTAAACAATACCCACTCTTCCCTCTTTTCCAGAGGGATGATCCTGGAGGTAAACACAGACTCTTACGCTTTCGAGACTGCGCATCTGTTCCATTTCCTCCTAGTAGTGAAGTGACCTTTCAGGTTGTAACCCCAGACACCCCACCCCCACCACTGGCATACACTACATACAGACATACATACACACAAAAAAATCTCCATCATCTCGAATGTGTTCCTCTCCTTTCTTCCCAGAATCCATCCCTTTCCTCTCGCCCAGATCGATCCCGTTCTGAACTTCGTGTCCTGAAGTATTCCTGCGTGGAAGGGTTTTGTACTTGAGGCTTTGGGAAGTTTAATGAATGGAACGAAAGAAAGGTTGAAAATGTAAATGGAGTTATAGAAATTCTGCTCTTTGTGCTCGGAGGACATATAATGAAAAGGGTGTTTTGTGTATTTTTATGACTTTTTTTTATTGGCGAAGAGGTTTTCTAAAAATTATATTGCTTTACATGACGTAAATTTCAGCTATTCGTTAGAATTTCTAAATTATTCATTTCCTCTACGATGCAGCAAGAAAAAATACCTCGAATGTCACATTCAAAAACACAGAAAATTAATAAATCTTGCATCATGCTCTTTGTCGACATAAAAGCTTTGTTAATCATACGGTACTAGGATTCGCCTTTTAAAACCCTTCTAAATTAAAATGAGCCAAAGACCTCTGCACCGGAACGTACAGAACGGTGCCTGTGCTTCTTGGCGAATTTCTTAGCGAAAGTTGGTCCCTTTTTTTTCGCGATAAATTCGACCACTTTTAGAGGTTCTTTTGTTTGTTATCAAAAACGTACGAACCGAAAGGGCTTGAACTTCACAGGTTTATTTCCTTTTCACTCAAAAATTAACTTCCTAAATATTTATGAAGGACACTCAGATATAAACATATGTATACATTGATGTATAAATAGATACGCACGGAACTTTAATAGTAGTTATAGATGAATACATTTATAATACATTTTTATATGTAATATAACTTTAAATTGAAAATAACAAAAAATATACTTGGGGGGGGGGAGACATACTTAATACAGTCTTTATTATTTAGAGAGATGATAAAAAATGATAAACGGAATCATTAATGTTCATGGCCCACCAAAACCTGTGCGTTTTATATTCGCTGTTCTGCTTATTGAAAATTCTTCCTTTAGTAGACCATGTTCATGGTCTATTTGTTGACTTTTACTAAGAATATCTTATATATACGGTTGTCTCGTTCAGGGAAAAACTTGTCCCCGGAAGGAAAGACGAGCGACGTCACTGCTAACCCCCGTTCTCTGTCAGAGACGAAAAAAGCTATTGAGAAACGTTGATCGGAAACTATTTAAACATTTATCTAATAGTAAGTGTGTGTATGCAATATAGAAGAAAATAAAACAGTATATGCATAGTAATGTGAAGTTTACGAATACTTAATAAATTCCGTACATATGAAAAGAAATAGTAAATTTTTAATGAGAAGGGAAGCCATGAAAATTTTAACATCAAGAGAAATTTATACAAAGCTATGTTGAATGATATGTTAAAAGATTACTGAATAATATGTTGAAAGATTATTGAATGATCAAAGGTTATATATAAAGAAATATTGAATGATCAGAGAAGAGACACTAATTGTTAAGTGAGTTATGGGAATCGGAAGGATATAAACATATATTTCTAATCTAAATAGCGCAAATCAGTCGTCATTTAAATATGGATTATATTCCGAGGTTTACAAGCATGAATAACGTAGTATAAATTAGACTAAATATTTCCAGGTAATGCAATGCATAGCTTTTGTCTAGTTCAAAAATTTTACATGTTTTAGAAAAAATATATCATCTGGATTTAAGAGAAAGTCAGAAAACTTTCAAAATCATCTGAAGAAAAAACAATTGATTTAAATTTGAAAGCACATATTTTATCAAACCATTGCAATAATAATTATTAGTTACGTCAAATGTAGGTTGTTAAGAATTTTTTTGTTAATAAATTTGTTAAAAAGTTTTTCTCAAAGCATTTATATCTTGTTTCGTCAAGTTGAAGAGCTCCATCATGAGTAATGCAAACAAATATTCTATTAATCTTGGCCTTTTACGAAGTATCTTTGAAATTATTTCTTTCGCCCGTATTCAAAATCTTATCGAAGCATAAATGTACAATCTCAAATCTTGCACAAAATTTGTAAGATATATTGACAACAACGCATTACGATGTCTACTATATCGTCCTTTTGAGCATCCTTTTTTGTTACATTCCCTGCAATACATCGTAATGTATAGGGAAAGTATTGGAATCATACCGAAGATCACAACTCGAGTTTTCGACGGATCTACACGTTTCGAGACCCCTAGAATACGAAAAACTATTTTTAGCGTGACGTCTGTGTGTGTGTCCGTGTGTGTGTCTGTCTGTGCAAAGTAGGTATCCACTCTAACTCAAAAACTAATGAATGGAATTTCATAAAATTTAGTAGGTAAGTCACTTGTGTATGATCCTGGTGCTGATTAGTTTTTGGTACGATTCGGGATAAAACAACCCGCCTTTTTTTGCGAAATGGTCCGCAAAAATCTCATGTATCCACTCTAGCTGAAATACTAATTGACCAAATTTCACAAAATTTGGTAGCTAAATTACTTGTGCGATACTCTGGTGCTGATTAGATTTTGGTACGATTCGGAAAAGAACAACCTGCATTTTTTTACGAAATGGCCCATAAAAAAATCGCCAAAATCTAAAAAAAAAAAGACTACGTATATTCAAATGTATCAATTAAATGCTTGTTTTATACGTAATTTTTGACGAGGAAAAGAATAAGTACAACTCTATTACTCTGGGACTAACCGTTGTAGAGATATTTGAGATTTTTCACATTTTTGTTACGCAGTTACCTTACACTTTTCTGGTAGGTCGGACGGTCTGGGTCTCAACAACAACATTTTTGTTATGCCGCATTTGGAAAAATGTCCAATTACCAAGTAAAAACAGAAATTGAATTAAAACTGCAAATGTATTATTATTTTGTGTGTGCAATTTAATGAATTATTAAAGAAATAAAAAAAAGATGAATTTGAGTTTGCAGGGAAAGTCATGTGCTGCCCACATCAGATTTTTTATTCTGGGCAACGAATAAAAATTTGTTTTAGAATCTTCGATGTATTTGTTCAACTTTTTCAATGCTTAGAGCAAATATCAAATCCTGAAAAATGTGATCACTAAATGTATGATGACACCTACACATCTAATAAGAGTTCTGAATATATAAAATATAATACCAAAAACCATTTCAAATTGGCTCGCATTTTATAATTCTGTTAACATGGAAATTGTGGCATGTGAAACAATATTTCATCTTCGATTACTGTGTCTTGCCATTTTGATGTGGATAACTATGCTTAGGGTATCTGTAGCGAAATCGGAGCCTTATGAAATATGTAAACATTTTGAACGTTTATATTTTTGAACCTAGTAAGTAAAAATCTGATGTGGGCAGCACATGACTTTCCCTGCAGACTTATATTCACGTTCTCTTTATTTTAATTACATTTAATTCACTTTTAATTCAATTTTCGTTCTCATTTGATAGCTGGACTTCTTTTCAAAGGTGACGTAGAGAAAATACGAAAAAACTAAAAAATCTCGAGAACGGCTACTCCTAGTGTAATGGGGTTGGTCTTATTCTTTTCTTTGTTAAAAATTACGTATTAAACAAGCATTTTCTGGATATATTTGAACATACGTAGATTTTTATTTCAGATTTTGCATTTTTTGCGGGGTCATTTTGCAAAAAAAAGCAGGTTATTTTTTTTCCGAATCGTACCAGAATCTAATCAGCACCAGGGTGTCCCACAAGTGACTTACCTACCAAATTTTGTTTAATTCAGTCCTTTAGTTTTTTAGCTAGAGTGGATACAAGCTTTTGCAGGCCACAGACACACACACAGACACACACGCAGACGTCACGCTAAAAATAGTTTTTTCGTATTCTAGAGGTCTCGAAACGTGTAGATCCGTCGAAAACTCGAGTTGCGATTTTCGACATGATTCCAATACTTTCACTATACATTACCATGTATTGCAGGGAAAGTGAAAATGTAAACAATTTTTACTTGTTTTGACGAAATAAGGGTACAGATTATAAATATTATAAAAATAATTTCAATAATTTAATATTTTGAGCATTTTATTGAAAAAAAATGTATTTGAAAAGTATCTGTCCAACCGAGTAATTTTTTTATTTTGATTACTTTCACTTAAAATATCTCCGAGACTATAAAAGATAAATATAAATGGTGAGTAACAAAAATATGTATTAGAAAATTCAACTTCCAGATCTATAATTTGTTAAAAAGTTCTAACAAATTATAGATTTTTTTTTGAGTAATTGTTTTATCAATTTAAAGAAGATTGAAATTTTTTTGCTTTTCAAGATTGTAATGCTTATATCTCAAATACTAAAAGTGCTAACTATGGAAAACAAGCAAGAATTTGTAGCGCTTTGAAATCCCTACAATTGCCCAATAATTGGTTTTGAATCAAGCTCTTAGTTTTCGAAATATAGTGGTTATAATTTCGATATTTTAATATTTTAATCTGGTTTTTCAAATGGATGAGAAAACTGCAATAGTAATATTTAAAATGTTGCCAGTATTGCAGATCAATGTGTTTATTAACTCCTTGGTGAAATATTGTTATACAAGCACGAGATATTTTGTTTTGGCTGAAAAATAAGGGAGTTAAATGACATTTGGGATTCTAAAGATGCCTAATGATTGATAAGATTTGAACAGAATAGATGGAAATATACGTATTTAAGTACGTATTCAAGTGCGTATTTATGTGCCACCAGGCAAGTTTATAGATTTATTTGAAGCTAAAATCTAGTCTGATATATTGTATAAATTTAATTTATATACCACCAAGCAAAAGTTATTAAAATAATTTGATACTTTAACGTAAAATCTATGTATTTAGATGAAATCAGAGCGAAAACAAAAAGTGCTAACTAGCTGTAAACAGTTAGCGAATAATATGAAGCGCTTTGAACGTCTGTAAACAAATCAAACGAGTCTAAAAAAATCGAATAAATTTATTGAACTTATTGGAGTTTTATTTTACAAAAAGTTATTCACGCAAAATCATTTCGATTCCATCGGACTGGAGCTACCTGTGCCTGATCAAAAACATCAAAGAATATTAAATGCTACCTGTGCTTGAGCAGAGACAATAGGTAATATTGAATGCTATCCGTGCCTAAGCAGAAAAGTAGAAAAATATTGATTGTTAGTCGTACCTGAGTAGAAACATTAAAGAATATTGAATGAATGCTACCTGTGCCTGAGCAGAAACATCAAAGAATATTAAATGCTACCCGTGCTTTAGCAGAAACAATAGATAATATTGAATGTTATCCATGCCTAAGCAGAAAAGTTAAAAAATATTGATTGTTAGTCGTACCTGAGTAGAAACATATTGTAATATAGCCGGAAAATTTACAAGCTTTTCTGAGCAACTATTTGCCCTAATTTAATCAGGCTCTTTTACATTCAAATAATGTGGTTATAAGGGGCAATCCCAAATTTAAGATCTTGGTACCATTGCAGATTAACAGCATCCATGGACGAGTTTAACGATTTTTATACGTTTTTCGGCTACATTTTTTTTTTCGTATTGACGGGCGTGTCGAAATTCCGAAACCTATCCATGGATGCTCTGCAATACGAGAGCTCTTCTGATTTAGAAACGTCCTCTATAGGAGGGTTCTCAAAGTATGAACTTCGACAATGCAGCCCCGTGTATCTTGAGCTCAATTCTTCTCCATATATGTTCACAAAATTGTGGCATGTAACAAATTTTCTTGTTGCCATTACATGTTTCGGTTATTCGATGATGACGAACGCATAAAACAGTGCGAAACGGCTCCATGGATATTATTAACATGCAATGGGTGTGCAATTATAGCATATATTTTGATTGATTTTATTTGCTAATAAATTCACCACGTGACCTAACTGTGAGTTACATTTATTTATTTAAAAATTCGGTTTTCTTTTGGAATATCGACGGTTCGTACTAACTAAATTCCAAATGATATTACGTGATACTACGCATATGTGAGTAAATATAGTCTTAGGTTTTGAAACTTTCTACAGTGTGTTTAAGATACTGTATATAAAAACATTTTGATATTTGCATTTTTACTTTCCTTATATACATAATGTATAAGGAAAGTATTGTGACGGGGTCGAAAATTCGAATTCGAGTTTTCGACGGGAGAGCACGTTTCAAGCATCCCTGATCACGAATCAAACATTTTTGGAGTGATGTCTGTGTGTGTGTGTGTGTGTGTGTGTGTGTGAAAGTATGTGTGTATGTGTGTGTGTCAGTGAGTCTGTGGAGACGATAACAGACGAACGAATGGACCGATTCGAACCAAATTTGGTACAAAAATCACAATCCGTAAACACTGGAAGCCTATTGTTTTTATACGTAATCGAATGTTCAGAACCTCCCTAAATTTTCGAATGAAATTTTGAAAAAATCGTCAAAAAATCAAAACCGCTAATAAAGTTACGCAAATAGACATTTCTTATGTAATTTTTCATTAGAAAACGATTGGCATAAATTTTAGAAGGCTAACATGAACCGTTCTCGAGATATTGTACATTTTTAAAAAAAATTATGAAAAAGTCACATAAAAAAAATTCCTATTGAGAAACATGTTCACTTTTCATATGTAATACCATGCGATAAATTGAGTGACATCATTCTCGTGGATCTAGCTCGTTCCATTCATGAAAAAATATACTTTGAATAATACTTTTGTATTTGAACGCCAATAGTCATTTATCTGCTGTAAGAATAACTTTTTTCTTAGTGCATAACTCTTGGCGAGATTTTGGCGACGAATTTGGCGAAATGTCGCCAACTTGGCGACTTTTTGAAATGTTGCCAAATTAACGTAAATCTCGTCAAATGGATAAAAATGACGCTAAATCAATGAAAATGACAACTAATTGTCGAAAATTCAATATCTTGGAAAGAATATTAGTATCTACTATAAGAAAAACCTATTTTTTTACTGTAAAAGTAGTAAATTCATTACATTATATAAGGAAAGTCATGTGTTGCCCACATCAGATTTTTTGTTGTTGTTTAGAGCCACTAAGAAACACAAAGTGGAAAGAAAGTTTACGTAATAAAGGTAAACCTCTGAATTGACTTTAAAAGGGGTAACTTACTTATAAATTGATTATAAATGTTATGGAAGAAATTCAATTATAAAACAATGATAAAAAAAGGATTTTATAAAAACAATGGAAATTTTTCTATATGGCTGAATTCCTGAAAATTGTCGATTGAGCCTTAAAAAAAAAAATAAATGAGATAGATATTTTTTCTAGTATTTATTTAGATGGCAATATGCTTTAGATATTTTCAGCTAAAAATTATTTTTCAATAATATTTAATGTAGTTCTGACTTTATAAAAATGCAAATTTTTCATTTCTGCCTATGTTCCTTAGTGGTGAGTTGAGTTTTCATCTCCTAATTACATCAGTAAAAAAATAATAACATAAATAATGGAAATAAATTGGTGAAGCTTAAGAAATTAAGACTAACCGGTCAAAAAACCCTTCTTTATAAAATTCAGTTCTCTAGAGATAGGAGAGGACATTGAAAATCAAAAGTGGCCATTTGGGATCTATGAAGATTGTACGTGCTAAAATTATATTTCCACTTTCAATGAACTGTACGGCCACCCCGGCCTCGCCTGGGCATTTCCTTTCCTGTATTGGTTCTACAAGAGAGGCTTCTCGAAAAATCCAATGTTGGTTTTTAACGAACTCGGTTCTATTGGTTTTATGAACTTGGTCTAACTCAAACGAGGCCAAGAGGAATAAGAAGATTTATAAAAATGTTAACAATATCATTTTATGAAATTACTGATTGATACACGTTTATCACTGAGAATCGGTGGCATTACATGTTGTCCAAAAAATTGTCTTTTTCATTCACCAGGTGGCAACAGCAGTGATTTTAAGTCTGTTGAAGAACACTATTTACAGATTTGCTCCACATCTGCTCGAAGTTTTGGAACTTTCTTACTAACAGTGTTATAAAAATGTTAACAATATCATTTTATAAAATTACTTATACACGTTTATCACTCGTTAGATCACCGAAGTCAAGCAGCATCGGGCGCGGTTAGTACTTGGGTGGGTGACCACCTGGGAACCCCGCGTGCTGTTGGCATATTTCAGGCGCGATAGCCCGGTGGTTTGCGCGCTGGATTTGCACGCTGCCACAACTGCCGCCGTGTTCATGCGGAGTACGATCACGTTAAACATGTGGGTTCGTAAGTCCTTCCGAGAGGTTGGTGGTAGGGGAAGGAGGGTACGGTCCCTGTGGATGCCTCCCCCACTGGGTTCCGGTCTAAATTGGGTGGCACTTCCCGGCCGTCCAAACAGTTACCTTACACCTTTCTGGTAGGTCGGACGGTCTGGGTCTCAACAACAACAATACGTTTATCACTGAGAATCGGTGGCATTACATGTTGTCCAAACAATTGTATTTTTCATTCACCGGATGGCAACAGCGATGATTTTAGGTAAGTTGAAGAACAAACACTATTTACAGTTTGGCTTCACATCTGCTTGAAGTTTTGGAACTTTGTTACTAACAGTTAAGTGAAAAACATAATTATATTGCTCAGTTTTAATGTGTATATTTATTTTATTATCCGTCATTCCCAACACGCATTTAGTTATTATTAATAATAAGAAAAGAAAGCTATGCACAGTGAATACTTTTTTCACCACTGATGATATTAATTTCCATATAATGAACAAAATCATACATCACAGTCATTTTTGACACAGTGAAGTAATGAATATGAATTCCATTAATTATATTTAACAGCTCTGTTATCCATTGAAAATCTTAAGAAGATATTTCCAAAAACAAATTTCAAGCAAAAGTTTATAGAAACTATAAAGTTAAATATTTTTTTTGACCTGAAATATGAAAATTTTTATATATTCAAACATATAGGCGTAATCATAAACAAACTACGCGTTGCCTAACATAATATCTATTAATGGACAATGGACTGTGGACATCTTTAATAACAGAGTTTTTCAGTTTCTGTTCTATGAATTATAGAAATGTAGGACGGTGACCCAAAAAGCTTCTGATATTTAACTTTTTTGTATAATTTGGAATTTTCTAAAATTCTAATTACTTAATATTCGTTTCAATCTGCACAAAAGCGAATGTATAAATAGTTTAAAATCAGATTTCAAATTTCAGTAACAAAGTGAAATTCTTTAAATTAAAATCTTCAAATTTAAAAGTACAAACATTTTATAAATAAACAAACATTTTATAAATAAACAAACATTTTATAAATTGAAAATTTAATTTAAAACATTTAAATTAAAAATATTTTTTTTATATAAAATATTTAAAAAGAAACTTGCAATTTCTACTTAAATATGAAACATATTTAATCGAATCAATTTTTTTTTCTCCTTTCTTATTGCTCATTTCTAAGTAAAATACAATATGGATGTATTGAGATGAAATGATAGTTACGATCAGATTAAATTTAATGCAGGGATTCTATAATTGAAAATTAAAAAAAGATGGAAAAATCGCATTAATAGTGTACATGAATTACTGTGACATTAATGCAAGCAATGACCAAGGTAATTTCTAAATTGTAATAAATATTTATTTTATAAAAATATAATTTTAATTTAAATAAAAAATCTTAAGAGATTAAAACACCAAATTAATAATTTATGAAATGTAAGAATCAATTAACCTTTCACAAATTAAAAATTTGATGTAGCTTAATTAAAAAAAAATAATTATTCTTTAAATATTTATTTATTTTCAAAATATTTATTTATTTTTAAAGTGTTTAAATTTTTTACATAATATTTAAATAGGAACTTCAAAAATCCTTCAAAATATTTGGAAATATTTATTTAATCAAATGCATTTCCTTTTTCTTAGGCAAAAGTGCAATAAAATTTAGTAATTTTTTATAAACTGATAATTTATTGCTATATACAACATTACTTCTTGACCGACTAATTCCGAAAGATAAGAGAAAAACGCATTGATATACTCAAAAAGCCTACTGCGTCATATGCAAACAATGCAAAAATGAATGATAAAATAATTCTACTTACCACGTAACTTCGTTAATCATCTCTCTAAGACCACACACGACTTGAGTACATAGTTAATCACCATCTAGTTAATCACCGAGTCATACGGGATGAGTACTTGGACTGTATCTCCAGATATAATGAATTCCTGGAAAAATAAATATTGTTCTCCAAATCTTATCGATGAAGTCGCCTTATGAGTAAAATAGAAGAGAGTACATTACATCCAGTATAATTAAAAAAAAGTTGTTTTATATAACTCGGATGTAATTTATAGATAGCTGCAAATATTTGTAGTAAACTTGCGTATGTTCTTTAAAATTTAAGATTATACAGGAAAGTGCGTCATCTCAAAAAGGATATCTCTTTGCGTAGAAAATTCAAAAGTTTTGTGATAGAAATTACCAGAAAAGTTTCCTCTTGGAAATAACTTAAAATAAACATATAAACCATTCGAGTTATATGGCAATAGAATTCCTTGGCTGCAACATAGAATTTTCGCAATAATTCCAGCTCCGTTGATCTTGCATTTTGATTATGCAAGTTCGAAAATGTATAATAATTCTTCATAATAAAATTTTTGGAATAATAATATAGTTTTATGTATTAAGATATTCATATTTTAGATATTTTCTTTCACATTCCAAACCAAAACAACAAACCCAGTTCTTGATTACGCAGTTAGTTGCCAATCAGACAAAAGCAGACGATTTTCTCCAAGCTGAGAGAAATATTTCCGAAAATCCCCACTTGCACGCAATTCTTCCTGTTGTTTCACATTATATTTTGCTATAATATATCACAAAACATGGGTGAAAGTATGTTTTGCGTCTTATTGCGCAGTTTTATGTAAACAATTTGCAGAAAGGTTTGGAACTGTAATATAACATTCTACGGCAGCCGCAGCTACGATCTGTCTGATCCAATACCGGAGATTGGGAAACAATCTTAGAGCATTTTCCCCTACAAATTCCCTAAATGTAGGATTATAGGGGAAAAGGCGATGCCTTTAGTGTTGCATTTCAGGCACCGGAGATTAGCTCTTGATCAAAGTTCTTGTATCTGGCAATAATGGGATGCGGATTCTAGTACAACACGCAGTCATGATAATTGTTTCAGCATTTAATTGCATCTGTAGTTGAATTTAGTATTTTGAAATGTTTATATGAAATAAACGAAAATATTTCAATTACCTGAATCATTCTTTTTATTTTGAATATTAAAATTTTGCAACCAATAACATTTCCCATACTGTTTAGTTCTTCTTAAATCCCAATCATTATCAAAATAAGAAAAAAAAAGATGTACTTTATTCACATTTTATTTTCAAGTTATTCTTTTAAAATGTTTTGTAAACATTCATTATAAGTTTCCTTTTTCAAGTGGACAGCAGCTTAGTGACGCCGATGGATGCATTAGACTTATTTATGTTAATAATGCCATTAATATCCATAGTTAACTAAATTATCGATTTCCCTCTTATACCATAAACTACTATCTTTGTTTCGGCATATATCAGTATTTTCCATACAAAATAATGCTATGAAAATCTGAGAATTTAAGTCATTTGACTTCTAATCAAGAGAATAACAACAGATTCTATCTAGATTCTATCTAGTTTTTCACATAAAATATCTACATTCAAAATTTAATATCTATGAATGCCATGGGCGCTATCTAATCCCCTCCTGGTTTGCCGCTCTTGGAAATAATTCTTAGAAACTCAAAGATTCGAAATGTGACATATGTGTGTAATGATAACCGAGATAGACACGTCTGTCTGATAACTCTTATAACCCTGGTAGAATGTTAAGAAAGATCTGTAACACGTGATTCACGATGCAAGGAAACTTTTGCACAATGGCTTCAAAACGAAGTTAGAGAAAACAATCAATCAAAACGTATACTTTAGTCACCCAAAAGATATTTTAAAGCTACTATAATCTCAGGTGCACATGAGAAAATTAACAATGAGACGCATATAAAACGGGAGACAGCAAAATTCCAAGCTTTTTGATACCGAAGTTAAATTTTCGATGAAGAAGATAATGTTGATTTAATTAACTAGAATAAATGCTTATTAAGTGAGCCTTCGTTATTTGCCTACATTTGCCTAAATACATTCAGAACGTATGCTGTAGTGTAGAGAAATACCAGAGATAAAATTCAAAATTTCTCTGTGCTATATCCACAAACTGTTGAGAGGGACATCAAGATTATCTCAGACTACTACAAAATTAAACTAGAGTATGGCTTTACTCGATTTTCTTATACTAGAATCCATTTTCAAGTAGCTGGTGATTTTTTTTTAATTTTGAAAATTTAAAATAATTAGTACTATTGGTCCAAAGGTCCCAGTTGTAAATTGTTACCGTTTTGAAGAGATTGAAAAAATAAAACGTTCGATTGATAATAAGTTTTACAATGCTCCCCACCCCCCATTGGTGGAAAATGACGTCACAAACACAAAAATTGGATCGCTGCAATTTTACCAGAATCATACCAGAATCCATTTTCAAGTAACTTGTGATTTTTTAAAATTTTTTTTTTTAATTTTTGAAAAATCAGTATCATTAGGTCAAATGGTCACAGTTATAGCATGTTTCCCTTCATTTTAATAAGGCTTGAAAAAACATTCGATTGATACCAAGTTTGAAGATCCCCCCCCCCCTCGAGGGGCTAATGTCGTCACGAACACAAAAATTGTATCACTGCTACTGTATTTTTCGCTACAGTGATTAAAACTGTTAAGTTTCGTGATCACTTAATAGTTTTGATCACCGAGCCATAAATAACTCCTTTAATGTATGAGTGTGTCCAATGTTTTTCTATGTAGCCATGTTAAGTAAATATAAAATTTCGAATAAATTTCGAAGTTTTCACTCGAATTAAAAAAAAATCCACCTAGTTCTAGATTATTCGTTAACAAAGGTGAATATAAAGCTTCGTGAAAATCCATTTATATTTATGGAAGCTATCATGTACACAAGACAGACAGACAGCCGACGGACATCACTCTAAAAATAGACAAAACGTGTTCATGAAGTCCTAAAACATATATTGGCATCAAAATATCAAAATCGAAAAATTTCGTGAAAACAGCACTTTTCTACTACTTCGTATTAGAAAGTAAATATGGAATATTGGGAAGAATTAAACTGGATAATTCGTTTTAAATTGGAATAAAGAAAATAATTCCTTTTGTTCTGTGAGACCAGAAATAGATCTCACACTTGTAATGGTGAGACAGTTTTATGCCAGTTATTTATTGTGTCTGAAACGTCAAACAATACTTCCAGTCTGAATGACGCCACGGTTCACAGCACGTGAACCCAAAGGTCAGATAAAACCATAAATTTAGGGATGTCAAGAGAAGGAGATCGAACGATCTCGTAAGAAAATGTGAAGTAACAACATTGGATAAAAGGTTAACCAATGGAGAAGGTGCTTGTGACGTAACCCTGAAGGCCGCAAATGAGAGAAAAGGGGGAGTAACAGTCCTGAGGCAAAAAGAGCCACAACCTATGATTTAAGAACGACCCTATGACATAACGACGACAATTTAAGAAATATACAGATGACTTGATAACATGAACGATGATACTTGGTGAATACAGCACGACGACTAGAGATGCAGAGTGTTCCGTAGATGTTCCAAAATAATGGATCTATTGATCTGTGCAGTGCAATCCGAAGTACGAGATGGAGCCAAACACCCAGAGATACGGCCAGTACGAATTACTGATGCAAGCATTTTGGTCTATGGTTAAGGCCGAAAGGGAAGGTATGTGCTCATTAAAACTACAGATCTAAAAACATTTAAGTATTTTAATACTGGTCTCGCATGGTTTCTTTACTCCGGAATAATTAATAAGATGAGTAATTGTTGTAATTGAGTAATTAAGTATTTTATGTTGTTAATAAATGATTTATTGTTAAAGTTAAAATGGTGCAATCAATTTAGTATTATATTAATTAATATTCCTTTACAGAACTCGCGCGAAAGATAAATAATTGGAGAGTTAATAGCTGCACACATCGCAATGTACAATGATAATGAATTCCACTATGTACGATTTACGGCCATGTTAGGATATGTTATATGTTAATAATAATTAATCCACAAGTTTAACTTTTAAGTTTCTTTTTCTAAATGCGCATCACATTTTCGTTTTCGACATGTTCAACTCAAAGAATATTATTCAGTACCCACTGTCTCTGACCTGATGAAAAGGGCTCACAACACCTTTAAAACGTTTGTTGTTACTTAATTTTTATATGTCTGCTACTATCGAAGTAGTAGAAATAATATGCATTCTCAAAGGGAACAGTCATATTCATTGCGTGCTTGATACGGATTCATGAATACCCAAAACATGTAAATCCATCAAAATCAGAAGGTCGTATTCTTGACATCCATAACAATATTTTACCTTTGCATTATGCTATATATACATAGAAAAAAAATGCTAGGACTATTTTCTATGCATAGAAATATGCATAGAAAATAGTCCTAGTAATTACAATCTAGCGCATCTGACGTTAGGTTAGAAACAATTCAATGCTATAACCTGTCATTTTTTCTCAAAAGCACCAAAAAGGCGTTCTGCAAACAGATTCAAAAAGAAAATAAGATTTTAAAGGAAGAGGGGGAGGTTATAGTGAAGAAGGAAAAAAAAATCACCGGAAGTTGAATACAAAACACATAAAGTTTGGGTGGTGGCATCGACTTTGCTTCTCTGACTATAGTAGGCAGAAAAAAGAGAGGAGGTATCGCGGAACACACGCAAACAGAGACTGTATGCAGGCGGGAGGTGTAGTCCTATTTTATTTTGTTGTTTAGAAAAGCGTGAGGCTCACCTGCTCCCTTGCAAATGAAATATTTATAAAGCTAGCATTATATTGTTTGGCTTACACTATTTTTTATTGTTCCCACGTCAGTTGTAAGCATACATATATCGTTGGAAATATGTGCTTACAACGGATGATAAGACAAGTAATATAAGCACATCAGACAAAATATCTGGTTGTGGCCAATTCTTGCAGGGGCAGCGAAAAAGTGGGTGCACATAATGTTATGACTTGATGAGGTATTGAGATTGATTTGTCGTGATTTGAGGTGTGGCTGAAATTGAATTGTGATGATTGAGGTGCGAATGATTTTCGGCTCATAAAATTGAGGCACATAACAACGCTGCTATTCAATATATCAACTGGGATAAAATGCGAAAATTAAAAGAACGTTTTTAGAAAATAAAAGTTCTCTTGATTTTGATTTTTTTTTAAGTGTGTAGCGTTCAAAGTATGCTTTTGTTTTATATATATATAACATCTATTTCTAACATTTAAGTCTACGGTTTATGCGGCTAAAAAAAGAAAAAAAAACCTATGGTTAGCAGCAAAGTTAAACCCATTCCTGTGAAAACAAAAAATAGTGAGTAACACTGTTACTCGTTATAGATTGATGGAAAGCGTTACATTTTTTGCATATTTCGAATGAGAAAATGTTGATACGTTATGTGGGACGATAGTACAAGCTACCGAGGGAAAGGTCTCGATATTTTTAATCTGAAATTTAATTTTGTTTACACTTTTTCACCATAATTATTTTATAATACAGCTTAAAGGGTATATAAAATCAAAAGATGCTATACATAATGTGTTCAATGTTGAGGTTAGCAGGCGCTTTTTACTCATGTCGACATTCCAACTGAACGATAAGATGACGAGTCAAAGTTGCATTTCAAGATTTACTCTATTCCGCATCCCACAGGTGTTTCACATCAAAAACTTCTAAAAGTGCACAGCTTCGAGTGGTGCACAGTCAAATCTAATGACTATTGTAGGAGGCCTTCACCAGTGACAGAGCCTACGAAACTGTTTGTTTAAGTAACGTGTGGCTTGGCCATTGGGCTCCGAATTTTAGGATGGCTCAAACAGACAATTTTAAACCTTTCGGATCACATTTCTTTTCCCCAGGCTGCCTACCCAGGTCCTATTTAATTTTAATGGAAAACGGGTAGAAACACATATCAATAAAAAATGGTATTTTTTTAGTATCATTTTTACACATTTTACGTATCATACTCCAAACCACCAATTTTATTATCATTTATTGAGATATCACTTTCAGAATCAACTAAAACATCTCTAATTTCGTTTGTTCGCATCTGTTTCTTACAATATTTAGTCCATAAAGGGCGTATGCAGTACTATAATGAACTAATTAGCATTTTTCCAGATTGGTCAGGCACTTTGAATTAGAACTTTCGCCTATAACGGTTGAAGTGTTAGCCATTTTGCCGTCATACAAAGTTGGTGAATCATATCAACTACACAATTTAGACTGGAACCCAATGGGGACGGCATTCACAGGGACAGTGTGCCTTGAGCTGGACTGGAGACGTCTTTAGTTCAACGATGCTGGACTGGAGACGTCTTTAGTTCAACGCTATGATACTGTCCTCACACACTTTGGCCGTGGGATTAAACCCAGGCACTGTCAAATTGGCGATTTCTCATTCTCGCTGCATACTTGTTTTTAACGAAATAATAATAAAAAAAAATTAAAAGATGATGTCAATATTTAAGGGTCTTCAAAAATTTTAGCCCCCATCTCCAAAATCGTAAACATGGAATAGGTTTCTGTATTTCTCTCATTGCTTGTCTTGGGAATGATCGCAACATTTCTGCATCCCTGACTGGAACAGTAGGTAGCCTAATTACATTTATCCTTTAAAACCATATATTTATTCCAGTCTTTGGAACTTGAAGAACTTTTTTGGATTTTGTTTTCAATTCAATGGGGAGCTCCTTTCTATACAGGGATCCAAGGAAAGTCCTTAAGATGCCGATAACTTTTTTCAAGGAGAGGTCTATGAATGCACTGAAGTATTCGAGTAATTATCTTGTCAAGTTAAAGAAGATTGAAAATTTTTCCGCTTTTTAAGTTTCTAATGCTTATAGTATCCGGAAAACTAAAAGAGCTAGCTATGAACAATAAGTAATAATTGGCATTTCTTTGAAATCCCTACAAATATATACAGAAGGTCGTTCGCACTTTATGGAAACGATTTTGTATTTATGTTTTTCGTTAGCATTTTGAGATAAAGATTTGGCATTTTCAATATAATCGTCTGTTACTGTTTTGTTTTGATTGGAATGTAGAATAAAAGATTTATTTTGAAAATGGCTCCTGAAATTGATAGATGGCTCGAAGGTTAGGTAAATGAGCATTCCGAGGAAAAATATTCGTATCGACAAATTGTAAAGCGGTGTAAAACTCGAGGTTATTGAATTTCAAAGAAAGGTATTTTTAATATATTAAATTTGAAAGGGAAAAAGCTGAAAGTAAAAATGAAAAAATCTGATGTGGGCAGCACATGACTTTCCTTATATAATGCAATGAATTTACTACTTTTACAGTAAAAAAAAATAGATTATTTTTATAGTAGTTATTTATATTCTTTCCAAGATATTGAGTTTTCGTCAATGAGTCGTCATTTTCCATGTCGTCATCATCAATGAGTCGTCATTGATTTAGCGTCATTTTTATCCATTTGGCGAGTTTTCGTTAATTTAGCAACATTTAAAAAAATCGCCAAGTTGGCGACATTCCACCAAATTCGTCGCCAAAATCTCGCCAAGCGTTATGGACGAAGAAATAAGCTATTCTTACAGCAGATAAATGACTATTGACGTTCAAATACAAAAGTATTACTCAAAATATCTTTTTTCATGAATGGAACGACCTAGATTCACGAGAATAATGTCACCCAATTTATCGCATGGTATTATATATGGAAAGTGAACATGTTTCTCAATAGGAATTTTTGTTTTATTTTATATGACTTCTTGATAATTTTTTTTAAAAATGTACAATATTTCGAGAACGGTTCATGTTAGCGTTCTAAAATTTATGTCAATCGTTTTCTAATGAAAAATTACATAAGAAATGTCTATTTGCGTAACTTTATTAGAGGTTTTGATTTTTTGACGATTTTTTCAAAATTTCACTCGAAAATTTAGGGGGATTCTGAACATTCGATTGCGTATGAAAACAATAGGCTTCCAGTGTTTCCGGATTGTGAATTTTGTACAATTTCGTTCGAATCGGTCTATTCGTTCGTCAGTTATCGTCTCCACAGACTCACTGACAGACACACGCACACACACACACACACACACAGACAGACATCACTTCAAAAGTGTTTGATTCGTGATCAGGGATGCTTAAAACGTTTTCTCCCGTCGAAAACTCGAATTCGAATTTTCGACCCCGTCACAATACTTTCCTTATACATTATTGTATATAAGGAAAGTAAAAATGTCCGCAAAATCGCATCCTAAGACTGTTCGAACGCCGGTAAATATCAAGAAAGTGATTTCTCTGAGCATAAAAGAAAATCCACAAACTCAAAGATCCATTGCATCGAAACCGGGAATGTCTTCTGGCACTGTAAGTAAAATCATTCGTAAAGATTTGAAGTTAAAAAAGATGTTTAAATTTAAAATTCATCTGTTTTTGCCAAAGCATATTGCGGAAAGAAAAACAAATTGTAGAAAATTATATGAAAAACAACTAGCTGCTGATAAATGGAAATTTGTGGTAACACTCGATGAGGCATGGATATATTTAAGTGACTGTAATAAAAAAAGAGAAATTTTCTATTGCTCACCTGACGGAAATGATCGTACGAAATGGCTTCGTCAATGTACAGAAAAGTTCCCAAAGGGATTCATGATAATTGCAGGATTTTGTTACAATGGTAAATTAAAACTCAAAAACTCAGGATCTTGTGGGGCGCAGGATTTGAAGTTAGCCATACGTCGGTTCTGTCACTGCAATACAAGACAATAGCGAAACGCAATTGAAATAATGCATAACATTCTAATACTTCCTTTCAGAAAGAAGGCATTAGAAAATTAGGTGATGACGATTGTTCCGAGGGCTTTTTGAGCCTTCTTCCTCAAGTCTGAAAAAGTGTGCCTTCTTAACAATCGCTAAGAAAGCACGCCGTTTCTGATCTTAGGAAGAGGGATCAAATCGCCCTGGAAGCAATTTTAGTCACCTAATTTTCCCATCCCTACTTTCTTCCAGGAAATATGAGAAAGTTATGTTCTCACAAGCGGCAATTTTATTTACTGTGATTGAAGTAACGTGACCAGTCCTACACCAGTACACACAGTACACTGTAGTTCGCATTCCTTCGCATCCTATCTCGTCTTCCACAAAGACCATTACACCACCCATTTAGAGACAACATTAAATAGACACTGTCGTTGTTTTTTAACCTTCAGAACTGTTGTCACGAGAATGAATGCTTTATCACGTTCGATTTTTTTGTTTACTCGACACTTTGTTGTGGCGTCAGTAGGCGATGCCAAGTTAAAAACAGATACACAATGCTGTTTTTTTCCTTTTTTATCAAAGGCAAGTGCGAATTATCTGACTGATGCCATTTCCACGTTCTGCCAGGGGTCAATGGCATGAGACTCTTCGTGTATCTCTCGAAATTCCAGCATTAACAGATGCGGTTATTTGGGACTAGATATAGATAAGCTCCCGAGTTATCACTAATAAGTTATCTTTTGTTATTATCCTGTTTTGGTAACCTCTTCATGATGTATAAGGATATACTATATCACATGTTGATAAATCGTCCATGTTTCGATACGATGTTACGAGTCCATGTATTGATACTAATCAGAGTCATGAGATATTAAGTCACAAGTCGTGAATTGCCTATTCAATTGACCATAACAGCAGGGCCGCCCATAGGTAGTAAAATTGTAGTAAAACTAGTGAAATTATTTCTCGTTGCGATCTGGATTTTCCAGAAGTTATAATTAAAAATCTGATGTGGACAGCATATGACTTTCCCTGCAGACTTATATTCACGTTCTCCTTATTTTAATTAAATTTAATTCACTTTTAATTAAATTTTCGTTCTCATTTGATAACTGGACTTATTTTCAAAGGTAGCGTAGAGAAAATACGAAAAAACTAAAATATCTCGAGAACGGCTGGTCCTAGTGTAATTGGGTTGGTTTCATTCTTTTCTTCGTTAAATATTACGTATTAAACAAGCATTTAATGGTTATATTTGAGCATACGCAGTTTTTTTATTTCAGATTTTGGCGATTTTTACGGGCCATTTTGCAAAAAAAGGCAGGTTAATTTTTTCCGAATCGTACCAAAATCTAATTAGCACTAGGGTGATCCACAAGCGAATTATCTATCAAATTTTGTAAAATTCGGTCCAATAAATTTTCAGCTAGAGTGGATACAAACTTTTGCGGGACATTTCGCAAAAAAAGGCGGGTTCTTTTATCCCGAATCGTACCCAAAACTAATCAGCACCAGATTCGCCCACAAGTGACTTACCTGCTAAATTTTATGAAATTCGGACAATTAGTCTTTTAGTTAGAGGGGATACAAAATCTGCATAGACAGACAGACACACACACAAACGTCACGCTAAAAATACTTTTTTTCGTATTCTAGAGGTCTCAAAACGTATAGATCCGTCGAAAACTCGAGTCGTGGTTTTCGGCATGATTCCAATACTTTCCCTATACATTACCATGTATTGCAGGGAAAGTAAAAAGTCGTCTGCATATGGCATTATTTTAGAATTATTAAATTTTATGTCTGATTTCAAAATAAGAATCCGTAAGAATGATCGAGATTAGTGATCCAACACATGATCCTTGAGGACAGCCTTGAAAGATCTGATAATTTATTTAATTTCTACCGTCATTTAAGATAAGAATTCTATTTTCAAGGAATGAGAAAATTCTTTTATAATATTTTGTGGTATATTAATTTCATTTCCCACGCGATTCTCTCTTAATTTCTACCCAGACTTCCGACCTACCCGAAGGTCTTTGAACGGCCGTGGGACACTGCCACCCAATTCAGACCGAAATCCAGTGGAAGTGATATGCACAGGGGTCGAATCGTCCTTTCTTTTCCACCAACCTATCTGATAGTATCCTTCAAGATCACAGATTTAATCCCATTCTATCAATTAATAAAATTATTCTGGTAGAAAAGTATAGAAAAACAAATTTTAGATTTATAGCATTTGTGCATTTACATCAGCACTATACGCTCGCATGAGCTTAACGTTTGCGCCGAAAGCACGCTCGGTGGAGTGATTGCAAGCGTTATATCCAAACGTTTCATCGGCGACCACTTCGTCGTTTATGATCCTATTCGGGGAAAATAAACTGCATTCTATTAATCTACCAAAATTGTATATACTTAAAAAATAATAATAATAAATAAATAAATAAAAATAAAAGAAATCATAAAACCATAAAATATTGAAATTTAGGTGCCTTGCATCATCGTCACACACATCAACCTTTTCTCATTCAAAATATGCGAAAAAAGTGATATTTTACATCAATCCATAACGAGTGACAGAACGTATAATAGAGTTACTCACTATGATTATTATTATTTTTTTTTATTTGAAACAGGTTGATATTTTTCACCACATTTTATGCTGTTATTACCGCACTTTTATTGCAGAGTAAAATAAATATTCCAATTTATGGAAATGGGGCCTGTAACGAGTGACAGAACGTATATCAAAGTTACTCACCATTATTATTATTATTTTTATTTTTTATTTGAAAGCGGTTGATACTTTTAATCATCTTCCATGTTGCTATTAACGCACTTTTATTACAGAGTAAAATAAATATTCTAATTTTTAGAAATGCTTGATATTCTAAATTTCATGTTTATTCCTTTCAGAGATATCATGCTCCCCGCGAAAAAAAATTAAATTTCTAATATTTCGAGAACATTTCTCGATACTTTCTAAACAATGGATTCCACTTCCTCTGATTGATTATTATCGTAAAGTACCACCCTACTTGAAAATGTGAGCACTTTAAAAATTTTTTTTTTGTTTTTGATTATAAATATATTATATCTCGAGAACAGCTAGTGGTAGTGTACTTTAAATGATGATATTCACTTTTTAAATAATAATTAGCATATAAAATGGTTATTTTTAAAATTTCGTTTAAATATGTTTTATAATTTTATTTCTAAAGAATGTTTGATTAGTTGAATGCCTTACCCTTGTCGGACCTCGCTGGAATTCTGTAAGACGCTTAGAGCATAGCCACACTCAGTGCTGTTGCCAGTAAAAAATTTTAGGGGTGGTTGCAACAAAAAATTTATAGTTCCCAATTCTCCAAATATCATTTCGCAGAACTCTAATTTACTTATGATGAACTTTTGAACACTAATTTACACGAATTTTGAACACTAATGAACACCAATTTACTAATGGTGAACCTTAATTTGAATATGAAAAATTAAATATTTTTTTTTATTATAAAATTTTTTAACTTGCGGTTAGAATGTCCAAGACTAATTTTTGGATATTTAAACGCTTTGCGCAGAAAGTTGATGATTATGTGTGTCTATGTGTAAAAGAAATGTGATTTATGATTTTTATTAGACAAACATGCTTCCTAGTTCATGAAACATTTATGAATGGTTTTCATATAAAATATCATGGCAATTTTAAGACTCATTTTAATCCTTTATATATTCGTAGAGATCGATTATTTTACAGTAATCAGGATGTGATGTAATTAGGATGTGATGTGGGTAGCACACGCCTTTCTTTACAGACTCAAATGCATTTCCTTTTTATTTCTTTCATAATTCATCAAGGTGAGTTAAATTGTGCAGTATAACACCGATAATTATTTGAAATTACACCGAATTTGCACCGGACAATTTTTCAACGACGACGTTGCAAAGATTTAGAAAAACTAAAATATTTCGAGAGCGGTTAGTTCTAGAGTTGTTCTTATTATTTTTCTTATCAAACATTACGTATGAAACAAACATTTAACAGTTGAACATATATAATCTTTTATTTTAGAACTTGACGATATTGCCATTTCGCAAAAAAAAAGGAGAGATGTTCATGTTTTTCTAATCATACCAAAATCTCATCAGCACCAAGGTCACTCAGAAGTGACTTTTCTACCAAATTTTGTAAAATTTGGTTGATTAGTTCTTAGCTAGGGTGTCTACATACATTGCACAGACAGATGGGCACACGGACACACACACACACACACACACACACAGTAGAAATAGTTTCTCCGAGTTCTAGAGTGCTCGAAATGTCTAGATCCGACGATATCTCTAGTTGCGATATTTGACACGATTCCAATACTTTCCCTGTACATTACCATGTATTGTAGGGAAAGTGAAAATATTTACGCAACCATTCTCAAAATGACCAATAAATGAATATTTCTATTTTCCCTTTTGTTTCATTAGCAATGTATTTGTGATTGAGATGTATTTTTTAAATGCGTGATTAAAATGCCCATTTACGCATTAAAAATCTGTTTTAACAAATATGCTTTAAACGACTAAACAATTGTTTGAAATTCAGAAAACCTGCTATTTGTAGACAAATACATAACACTCGATATACTTTTGAGACTGAAAATTAAAAATAATGTCTATTAATTGGAGATATCCTCTATTTGGAAGTGTCCGTTAAGGAGGTTTTACGGAAAAGCTTTTTTAAATGAACATTACATTCCAGTGTCTATGTACAAGAAAATTGGGTCTTTGGGAAAGTCATGATCTCTAAAACCACCCTCTAGAAGACGTCACTGCTCACACTAGCTAGAAAGTCTCTTCAGCAGAAAATACTTTCTCAGCTGGTGTGGCCAGTGAATCTTTAAAAAAATTAATCAAATTTATTGCCCATTAATTTCAACAGCAGGTTTAGCAGAACTTTTATGTTTATTTTAATTGGTCACTACATCGGCCTATCCATTTTTCAGCAAGGTCGATTCAAAAGAAAGATTCAAATTACATCAATGTTCTCCCACAGCATCGAATTTTGCTAATCTTTAGAGAATGCCATGCGTTGGACACATGAGATTTTTTCTTCTCTACGAACACTAAGCTAAGCACTAATAACTCAAACTCATGCCCCTAATGTCGCCTTCCATCTACTTTATGGCTTTAATTAGGTTGTAACGAAGTTTAGCCTTTTTGCACTCGTTTAGACCGCATTTAAACTCGCGTGAGAACAAATTGCATTTGTTTAATTAATTCTGCATAAAATCTGCTCGCCATCTTTAAATCTCCCCGGCTTCGAACAATTACGGGCTTAGTGACTATCCATGTACAAAGAGTATAAGCAATATTCCATCATTAACAATGTGAAAGGGGGGAGGGGAGCAACCCCCCCCCCCCCCCCCTCAAATCATTATTTAGATTATCCGGAGGGAAAGGGCTGTTTATTTCATTACAGACATGGCGTCAATTAATTGTAAGCACCACCTTGGCAAGAGTCCATGGCCGTTTCGAGGGGCCTTTCCAAATCTTGTTTCCATTGCCTGTAAATCGTTGCAAGGGTTGAGTTGTCAGAGTGCTGGAGGATTATTGCAGATCGATACGGACAGAACATTCTGATGAAAGTTGAATAGAATGAACTTTTAAATAGTCAAGGGCGATGAAAATTTTCCGGATATATATAGCTGAGTCAGACAGTTTGATAAACGGCCAGGTGTTTCGTTGACCTCAAAGCTGTATGTTAATTGCGAGTATATTAACATAAAAGTAGAATTGACAGAAATATTTCTTGTCTAGTATGTCGCATTTTTGAAAAAAAAAAATCCTCCGCAAACGGTGATAAATAATAAAAATGCAGGGCCGCATTTGCCTTTAGCAATTGATTTTGGCACACTTTCAAGGGATGTATGTCTAAAGTCTATGAAGTAAAAGTAAAGTATCTGCATTCGTCGATATCATCGTATAGATTAAGTATAAGATGTTCAGGAATGAAAGAAGAAATACCGTTAACGTATTCGGCAATGCTATTTAAATAATATTTTTCGCACAATAACGAAATTTAAAATAGTATTTAAAATTATTATGTACATAATTAACTAGTCTTTTCAACACACTCTTCGCTGCAAAATGACAAGTGTTCACTGAGTGTGACATTAATATCTGTATAAATAAATCTACAAAATGCACCCAACGTTACCCAGGAGTTAAAGCAGGGTAGTTAAAGTTTTTTCTTGTTTTTTTTCCCCGTATAATCAGTAAGAACGAGCTTACTGCCAGTATAAATTAAAATATTTTAATATTTCAAATTATTCAAAGATTTCAATGGTTGATTATACACCAATAAAATTAATTAAGAACATTTAGAGTATTTGTTTTCTGCGCATGACAGTATAATGACGAATGTGTGCCTCGAGTGTCTGCTGAAAGAATGTTGGAACAAAACATTCTAAAATGTATAAATTTTCCGAATAATATTTAAGATTTTTCCCACTACTTATGGTTCAAGTTCAAAGATTAAATTTTTTAAATTCAGTATGAGTTGTAAAATTACCATGTTTTCAGTTAGACTTTCAAAAATATGCAAGAAATATCGTTTGCTGTAAGTAATATAGTCAGACGATTATTACAGTCCTCTTTTATTAGAAATCGAAGAACATGACATTTTCCCAGGGTGAAATAATTTTTATTTCAAAGCAATATTTCTCGAGGCATTCTTATGGGATGAAGAGTTTCACAAGAATTCATTAAAGAACGCAGTCTCTATTTCAGAAAATTTATAAGTTAACATCGTAGTCTGTCTGTTCTCGCTTTGTCTGCAACAGATCCAGTTTCTCGAAAGCGTTTTACTAACCACGTAATTGTTGAATTGTTAGAGGCTATAGAGTACGGGCTTTTCTTCTGAAACTCTTCAGGGACATTCTCATAAAAATGATAGAGTAATATTGCTGCAAAATAAAAATTCATTCACTCTGGGGAAAAGACATGTCCCTCTATTGATTAAAGAGGTCTGTAATGATTGTATGACATATTAAATCAGCAAACGATATTTCTGACACATATTTGACGGTATATTAGTGCTACCCATGGATTTAGAAGAAGAGAACTAGACAGATATCATACTGTTAAAAAAAATCTGATGTGGGCAACACATAACTTTCCTTATATAATGCAATGAATTTACTACTTTTACAGTTAAAAAAATGTTATTCTTATAGTAGATACTTATATTCTTTCCCAGATATTGAATTTTCTTCAATTAGTCGTCATTTTCTTTGATTTAGCGTCATTTTTATCCATTTGGCGAGATTTTTGTTAATTTGGCAACAATTAAAAATGTCGCCAAGTTGGCGACATTCCGCTAAATTCGTCGCCAAAATCTGGCCAAGCGTTATGGACGAAGAAATAAGTTATTCTTACAGCAGATAAATGACTATTGGCGTTCAAATACAAAAGTATTACTCAAAGTATCTTTTTTCCTGAATGGAACTAGCTAGTTCCACGAGAATGATGTCACCCAATTTATCGCATGGTATTACATTTGAAAAGTGAACATGTTTCTCAATAGGAAATATTTTTTTTTTATTTTATATGACTTTTTAATAATTTTTTGAAAAATGTGCAATATCTCGAGGACGGTTCATGTTAGAGTTCTAAAATTTATGTCAATCGTTTTCTAATGAAAAATTACATAAGAAATGCCTATTTGTGTAACTTTATTAGCGGTTTCAATTTTTTGACGATTTTTTCAAAATTACACTCGAAAATTTAGAGGGATTCTGAACATTCGATTGCGTATAAAAACAATAAGCTTCCAGTGTTACGGATTGTGATTTTTGTACCAAATTTCGTTCGAATCGGTCCATTCGTTCGTCAGTTATCGACTCCACAGTCTCACTGACACACACACACACATACTTTCACACACAGACATCACCTCAAAAATGTTTGATTCGTGATCAGGGATGCTTAAAACGTGCTCTTCCGTCGAAAACTCGAATTCGAATTTTCGACCTCGTCACAATACTTTCCTTATACATTATGTATATAAGGAAAGTAAAAAACGTATCTAGCAGACGACTCTAATGTTAATTGAACCAAGGGAGGACTGTTAGTTCTCTGTAAAGTGTTACTATTCAAATGTATTATGATTTTATATTTCCGCTATTTTCTAACTATATTCATTATAATTTTTAACTATTTTGCTAGATAATAAAGTAATCAACCTGCTTCTTTATTTTAACGTCTCATCTGATACGTTTATTAAACAAATATTATATTAAATAAATATATATAGGGATTCTACCATAATCATGACGCTGGTACCGTCCACTGGGAGATAGATATTCCCATGCTTCTGCATTTTCGCAGCACCTAGAATGGCCGTTATCCATCCAGTTCTCTTCTTCTAAATCCCTGGGTTCAAGTCCAAGTACAATTTTTACTTTCCTTATATACATAAAGTATAAGGAAAGTATTGTGACGGGGTCGAAAATTCGAATTCGAGTTTTCGACGGGAGAGCATGTTTCAAGCATCCCTGATCACGAATCAAACATGTTTGAAGTGATGCCTGTGTGTGTGTGTCTGTGTGTGTGTGCTTGTGAAAGTGTGTGTGTGTCAGTGAGTCTGTGGAGACGATAACTGACGAACGAATGGACCGATTCGAACGAAATTTGGCACAAAAATCACAATCCGTAAACACTAGAAGTCTATTGTTTTTATACGCAATCGAATGTTCAGAACTCCCCTAAATTTTCGAGTGAAATTTTGAAAAAATCGTCAAAAAATCAAAACCAGTAACAAAGTTACGCAAATAAACATTTCTTATGTAATTTTTCATTAGAAAACGATTGACATAAATTTTAGAAAGCTAACATGAACCGTTCTCGAGATATTATATTAAATAAATATGTTTGACATTAATATTGATATAATAATGATAAATATGTTGCACATTTTTAAGAAAAAATTATCAAAAAGTTATATAAAATAAAAAAAATATTTCCTATTGAGAAACATGTTCACTTTTCATATGTAATACCATGCGATAAATTGGTTGGCACCATTCCCGTGGATCTAGCTCGTTCCATTCATGAAAAAATATACTTTGAGTAATACTTTTGTATTTGAACGCCAATAGTCATTTATCTGCTGTAAGAATAACTTATTTCTCCGTCCATAACGCTTGGTGAGATTTTGGCAACGAATTTGGCAGAATATCGCCAACTTGGCGACATTTTTAATTGTTGCCAAATTAACAAAAATCTAATCCAAATTGATCAAAATGACGCTAAATCAATGAAAATGACGACTAATTGAAGAAAATTCAATATCTTGGAAAGAATATAAGTATCTACTATAAGAATAAAAAATTTTTTAACTGTAAAAGTAGTAAATTCATTGCATTATATAAGGAAAGTCATGTGTTGCCCACATCAGATTTTTTTTTACTTAGTTTTACTAGCTGCTTAGTTTTACTATTTGGTGCAGTGCTTTTAAGGAAGTATTAACAATTCAGAACATTGATTAAACGAATACATTTAAATTTATATATAATATATTAATAAAATATTATCGATACATATTAACGGTACACTTAACTGAAAAACTACTATTTTAATTCATTGCTACATTATAGTATTTTAAAATTTGATATACGTCACTCGTCAAACATCATGTACTATGTACTGTTGCGGCAGTAATAACACTTTGATTGTAAATAACATTCTTAAGCATCAAACTGAGAAAAAGAAAATAAGACGACTGCTTGAGCTTAAGTTTATTCACCCCTCTGCATTATTAACACGCCATTTCTTTTCCTCCGATCTTTTTAAAGCATATTTTATAGCTGTTAATGACACGGAAGTTACTTTGTATAAAGTGAATGATTCGGAAAATTCGATATTTTTGACTTATTTCAGTATCGAGAGCTCGGTTTCAAAATATCGATAAACAATTGAGAGGCATCGATCGGTTTTCTTCTGTGTTTCATAAGCGCCCTCTGTTAGACCAATGACGAAGAAATGATTGAATGTTTTAATTGATAATCGATCATCAAATGGGTAGAAACCATTAGGAAACATTTTGTGTTCTGTGTTTCACGAGTATAATTAGGGGAGAGCAGCAGATAAAGCTAGTTTTGATTCATTTCTGATTTGAGCGAGTTCTTTTGAATTGTTTAGTAGCAGTGAAAGGTGGGTGGGGTGTGGGGTGGGGGGCGAAGGTAGAAAATATCGTCCTAAATAATTTACGACAAAGTAATTTTTATTTTAATCATAATACTTTTCGAAATAAGTGTATAAAACGTTTTCAGCATAAATAAAGTGGGGGAGATTTAGACAAATTTTTGCTCCAATTGGCGCCCCTCAAGTGTCAACGTAATGTTCAGGAGATACCTCGTCAGTAAATATTGCATAGGAAATGAAACTAAAAGAGAATTCGCTTCGTCTATCATTTAACTCTCGTAGCCCGGGTAAACGTATCAAAGCTGCGGGATTTCTTGGAGAAGTGAAGATTTCGGTTCTCCCTCCACGATGGGATTTTGCTCCCCCTCCCTCCCAACTTGTTTGAATCGCTTTGTTTCCGCAAAAATGATGTTTATTGTCTAAGAACTTTGGAAAGGCATTTGAAAAATAAATAGCAAATTAGATTTGGATAATCGCTCAATTATAGGAACTTTGACAATTTTTATAAGTTTGGAATTTTTCTATTGGAATCATAAATTAACTTTAAAAAATGAAAAGTATAGCTTGGTAAGTGATATATATATATATATAATCTCCCAAAAAGGACAAGTACCTATATACCCATAAAGATGTTAAAAGTTTAACATCTTTATGGGTATATAGGTCCTTGTCCTTTTTGGGAGATTATATGGTTATACACTTGTATAAAGCAGCATGGCGCTTTACCGTTGTATATATAATGTTCTTTTAAATATTTGGAAGCGAGTTTAGCTTTTTAAGTCATTTTATGTATTTATATATATATATATATATATATATATATATATATATATATATATGTATATATAAATTGAAATTTTTAATCGAAAACTATGCATAAACTACGGTAAGAACAAAAAAAACAAAAAAAAAACATGTCTAGCATATCTGTTACAAATAAGTAACTATAGACCAAGACTAAGGATAAAAATAGAAGGTAACTTATCACTATAGTGGAAAAGGGGTGAGGGGGAAATGAGTATACAAAAATCAGAAAAGGCAATAATATATAGCTCAAGATTAAAGATCAAGACATGGAGAACAATCAACTGAAACTACACAAAACACGGCAGTTAGTTCGAAATTGCATTCTCGTCAGGACAGCCATACAATTCGAATTAAAATCGATAGAATAGCCAGTTTCTGACAATGGCAATAGTATTTACCTATGGACACCATTGGAACTGTCTACTGGCTAGTGGAAGGACAAATAATAAAAACCAAATGCATTATAAACCAGAAATATAAAAAACAGAAATATTAACTCACAGACACAGCCGCCACGTGGGAGTCTACATGTTCGCAGGGCAACATTCGACAGAGCATTTTACATCTCTTCGTCAAAGTGAGTGGACACCGGAATGAGTACACTTGAACGAAAAACAATGTGTTTGAAGACTTTCAAAAATAGTAAGCAGTATAAGGACTCAGGACAAGTGGAAAGTAGTCTTTCAAAAATAGTAAGCAGTATTAGACTTAGACCTAGTAAGTAGCTGATAAGAACGGGTGAAATTCACAAAAAATAGTTATGCAATCAAGGATAAATAATGCATTTGTAAAATTATTACGTGGTGTATTTGAAATTATTAATTATATATATATATATATATATATATATATATGCACACACACACACACGCACATACATACATATATATACACACACACACACACACACATATATATATATATATATATATATATACACACATATATATACATACATGTTTATTTTAAGATAAGAATTTTAATTACTTGTATTTTATATACCAGTGACTTATCTTTAATTGAAAATAGTCTGAAGAGCATATGTGAAAATAAAATAGACTCAACGTTAGGTTGGAGAAAAATTCCCTTAATATATAAAACAGGTACTAAATAGGTATTAAATAACCCTCGTTCCCTGTTCCATATATAAATAATATAAGCAATTGAAAATTGGATTTCGTGGTGTGAAAGCCTGATAAAAGTAAGCGTGTAACAACACCCAAACATTAAAGTATTATAAATCATATATGTAATACAGGTACTAAAGGTACTATACCCCTTGTTCCCTGAATTAACATACATGGTGTAAGTGCATGAATAGTGTAATAGATGAAAAGATTGAAACTGAAAAAACTTCACACGGAACTATGTCTTTCCTGGCTCCCAAAATTATAAATGAAAAATAATTATAAATTAGTAAAAGTAAAAAGTATTTCCGAAACCATGTAAGTTTTCAAGGGTTTAGTTTTTCATACCTAGTTCGGTAATACTGAAATTTTACGTTTCTGTATGCATAACTGTACATTGTATTACAGAAATTATGCACATGGCCCAACGTAGAAGAATGTAAAAAATGGATCACAATTTAAGAATAAAAAATTAAAATAAAATAAATAAACTAGTTAAATGCCATGTTATAATAAAACAATAATATTTTATGATTAAAAGGAATAAGAATAAAATAACTTTAAGTGAGTTGCCACTTGCTCTGGAAACATTTGAAGTGAAAATGTGTTAATGATATTGCAGTGAGCCAACTCAAAAAGGTTTACAGTTAAGGTTACAGTCTAAGTGTGTAACTGGTTGAAATGAAACATGGTCAATAAAAATAGTTTACATTATCGGAGTTCCATAATAAAATAATTATTCATTAAATAATCAAATAATTGATATCTTTATTCCGATTTTGAAGTTATACATTTTTACTTTCCTTATATACATAATGTATAAGGAAAGTATTGTGACGGGGTCGAAAATTCGAAATCGAGTTTTCGACGGGAGAGCACGTTTCAAGCATCCCTGATCACGAATCAAACATTTTTGAAGTGATGTCTGTGTGTGTGTGTGTGTGTGTGTGTGTGTGTGTGTGTGTGGGTGTGTGTGTGTGTGTGTGAAAGTATGTGTGTGTGTGTGTCAGTGAGTCTGTGGAGACGATAACTGACGAACGAATGGACCGATTCGAACCAAATTTGGTACAAAAATCACAATCTGTAAACACTGGAAGCCTATTGTTTTTATGCGTAATCGAATGTTCAAAACCCCCCTAAATTTTCGAATAAAATTTTTAAAAAATCGTCAAAAAATCAAAACCACTAATAAAGTTACGCAAATAGACATTTCTTATGTAATTTTTCATTAGAAAACGATTGACATAAATTTTAGAACGCTAACATGAACCGTACTCTAGATATTGCACATTTTTCAAAAAAATTATTAAAAAGTCATATAAAATGAAAAAAAAATATTTCCTATTGAGAAACATGTTCATTTTTCATATGTAATAATACCATGCGATAAATTGGGTGACATCATTCTCGTGTATCTAGCTCGTTCCATTCATGAAAAAAGATACTTTGAGTAATAATTTTGTATTTGAATGCCAATAGTCATTTATCTGCTGTAAGAATAACTTATTTCTTAGTGCATAACGCTTGGCGAGATTTTGGCGACGAATTTGGCGGAATGTCGCCAACTTGGCGACTTTTTTGAAATGTTGCCATATTAACGAAAATCTCGCCAAATGGATAAATATGACGCTAAATCAATGAAAATGACGACTAATTGTCGAAAATTCAATATCTTGGAAAGAATATTAGTATCTACTATAAGAAAATTTTTTTTTTTACTGTAAAAGTACTAAATTCTTTACATTATATAAGGAAAGTCATGTGTTGCCCACATCAGATTTTTTTTATTTATATTTTGAATAGGTCACTGCATTTCCAATGATGGATTGTTTCTCGTAGTTTGGAGAAAGAAAGAAACAAAGAAAGCCTGTGAAAAGCGTTGTTGTCATAAAACCATTATTTTTATCGCGGAGAAAAGTTTATGTGGAAATTAGTATCTTGACGACTTTTATTTTGCTAGTGAATTTCAAAGAAAGCAAGTGAGTTTGGGAATGCAATTATTTTGGTCATCTGTAGAAGTGACGCTCAACTCGTCGATCGCGATCCACAGGCTATCAATCCTCCTGCTTTGTCAAGTTTATCTTTAGATGATTTGGTGGGAAATAAAGAGTTTTGTATTGCGTTTTACTGAAACGAAAATTAAAATTTACATTAAAACACGACGTAAATGAGTGAGGTTAAATAAATTTACCTTTATATTAACTTTTCATTTAAAGTGTTGTAGCACACAGAAATAATTAACTGTTGGTGACGTAAACTAAATTTCAGATATAAACTTATCCACTTCAATTACGTAATAACATTAACATCGGTTGATAGCTTGCGTAATATCTTTGACAACTGGAACAACAGTACGTCCTTTATCAACAGATTCTATGACTATAAACTGGAAATTTCAGTCTGACCTCTATATTTTTACTTTCCTTATATACATAATGTATAAGGAAAGTATTGTGACGGGGTCGAAAATTCGAATTTGAGTTTTTACTTTCCTTATATACATAATGTATAAGGAAAGTATTGTGACGGGGTCGAAAATTCAAATTTGAGTTTTCGACGGGAGAGCACGTTTCAAACATCCCTGATCACGAATCAAACATTTTTGAAGTGATGTCTGTGTGTGTGTGTGTGTGTGTGTGTGTGTGTGTGTGTGTGTGTGTGTGTGTGTGTGTGTGTGTGTGTGTGTGTGTGTGTGTGTCAGTGAGTCTGTGGAGACGATAACTAACGAACGAATGGACGGATTCGAACGAAATTTGGTACAAAAATCAGAATCCGTAAACACTGGAAGCCTATTGTTTTTATACGCAATCGAATATATAGAACCTCCAAAATTTTCGAGTGAAATTTTGAAAAAATCGTCAAAAAATCAAAACCGCTAATAAAGTTACGCAAATAGACATTTCTTATGTAATTTTTCATTAAAAAACGATTGACATAAATTTTAGAACGCTAACATGAACCGTTCTCGAGATATTGCACATTTTTCAAAAAAAATTATCAAAAAGTTATATAAAATAAAAAAAAATATTTCCTATTGAGAAGCATGTTCACTTTTCATATGTAATATCATGCGATAAATTGGGTGACATTATTCTCGTGGATCTAGCTGGTTCCATTCATGAAAAAAGATACTTTGAGTAATACTTTTGAATTTGAACGCCAATAGTCATTTGTCTGCTGTAAGAACAATTTATTTCTCCGTCCATAACGCTTGGAGAGATTTTGGCGACAAATTTGGCGGAATGTCGCCAACTTTGCGACATTTTTAATTGTTGCCAAATTAACAAAAATCTCGCCAAATTGATAAAAATGACGCTAAATCAATGAAAATGACGACTCATTGAAGAAAATTATCTTGAAAAGAATTTAAGTATCTACTATAAATTATTTAATGAAAAAAATTATTAAATGAATAAAAAATTTTTTAACTGTAAAAGTAGTAAATTCATTGCATTATATAAGGAAAGTCATGTGTTGCCCACATCAGATTTTTTGTTATATGGAAGCTTAGTGATCACTTTGATGTTAATCTTATTTTTTATTTTCAATAGTTGTTGAGACTGACCTTTCAATAAGTTGCTGTAAGTGGAGCATGGTGTTGAATTTAAATTTAAAATGAGTTTTTATAAAGGAAAAAATAAGATTTGGCGAGTATTTTTTTTTGGTTGGTGGTGGTTATTAATTTATTAATATTGTCTTTGTAGTTACATGGTGTACTTAACTGTTTGTTTCTTATTAACTGATTATTAATGATATTTTTACACACTGATTTTGAAAGGTTTGATGAATAATGTTGAAGTTTGTTGATTTTAAAATTATATGGAGCTGTTTTGTCATAAATTTTAAATTTTATATTATCTTCATTATGAATTCTGAAACTAACGTCCAGGATGTTGAATAAACATTTTATATAAGTTGTAGATTGGGACGATAAAAAGGAAAGTTTAACATTGGTGCATCTTTATTAATTTTTATAATAATTAGATCATCTGTACATTATATGACTATTAAATTGGTGCTTAATTTCGTAATAGTGTAGGATAAAGGTTGGCCAGAATGGTGGATAAGATTCCTCCCTGTTGTTGTTGAGACCCAGACCGTCCGACCTACCAGAAAGGTGTAAGGTAACTGTATGGACGGCCGGGAAGTGCCACCCAATTTAGACCGGAACCCAGTGGGGGAGGCATCCACAGGGACCGTACCCTCCTTCCCCTACCACCAACCTCTCGGAAGGACTTACGGACCCACATGTTTAACGTGATCGTACTCCGCATGAACACGGCGGCATTTTGTGGTAGCGTGCAAATCTAGCGCGCAAACCACGGGGATACCGCACCCGAGATGGCCAACAGCACGCGGTGTTCCGAGGTGGTCACCCACCAAGTACTAACAGCGCCCGATGCTGCTTGACTTCGGTGATCTAACGAGAACCGGTGTTTTCAGCACGGTACGGCCGTTGGCCCAGATTCCTCCCTGTGGAATTCCTATTTTTAATTTGTAAATACAATTACCCTCGATAATTATTATACTTGATAATGCTAATTCGATGTATTCGACTTATTTCTGTATCAAAGATACGGTTTTGAAATATCGTTAATCAGAGAGATATCGATCAACTTTCTTCAATATTGTATGCAGCGTACCGTGCAAATCGATGCTATAAAAAAATCGAAGGTTTAATTGATAATCGATCGTTAAATTGGATAGAAACCATTAGAAAACGATTTAGATTTTGTGTTTCATAAGTGTAATGACTGTGTACAATGAATAAAACTGGTCGATATATAATTGGAAAGTGTTACTTCACATAGTTTAGTACTGTGCAATTATAATTAACTACTACTCTCGACATATTTTTTTTCTTCAATTTACAAAATATGAACTTCTAACTTTTCATTTTATCAAATTAAAGTTTTCTAATGTATTTCTTCTGCATTTGTATTTATTTGGAAAAAATATTCTGTACTAGAACGAATTACCCAAACATTGCCCGTTTTCTAAATAAGCGTCCGGTACCTTAATAATACCAATACAGATAACACTACTCAATTTCTAAATCAGCTGTTTCGAGTTAAAATCATTCTCGTGCTCCAGTGGCTTAGACAAAGGAGGGGGGATTTACGAGTCATAACCTCGCAGCAACCCATCAAAATGCATTGTATTTCGTAGAAATGATATTTGAAGAAATGGAAAACAAGACTGTTAGCAAAACACCAGATGGCGCCTTCAGATACCGTGCCATAGAAGATATGGTACAAATCAGCCGTGAACTGGAAGCTTCTTTGACTTAAAATAACTGAAAAACTAATTCGAATTCAAAAATATCTCGCTGAGGCGTATCGCCCCGGGTTCTGAAGTACATGTATATCAAATTTTATGGCCATATGACGTTTAGAATTTATTGCGCATTTTTGCCCTGTCACGCAAACAGATGGGAAAACGTACAGTTTTGAAATGTTACATTTGGAGTAATATGAACTCATAGATGTACAACACGGGTTTAGAATTTTAATCAAAGCCTTAATTAATTAAACATTAATTAATATATAATTTAGCATTGCCATAGGCAAAGATTTAAGGCGCCAATCTGACTTCCAACTTCTGTCTTATTGTTGATTCTTAAAATCAGAGCGTTTCGCAACTTTGATTGTCACGAACAATTACAATAAAAATATTAATTACTAATGCAATTAACAATTATATATCATTGATTCTTATAAATAAATAAAGTATTTGCGAAAACTAATTTTTAACGGTCCTTAATAAAATATTTACCTGGCTATCAATAAAACTCAGAGTCAGTTCTTTATCATTATAAACTGCCAACAAAGTGAAAAACATCTTATCGCGCTAGGAGTGGAATTAAAAGAGAGAGAGGCTGGTAGACAGTCAGAAATATATGCATCATGTATAACTTCTGGATCTTATATAACCGTCGTGAAGTTCACCGTCTTAAAGATGATTGCCAAATGCCAACATTGTGGTGCTGTTTAGCTTAAAGCCGTTATTGAATGTTAATTAATATAAAATTTAACATTGCCATGGGCAAAGATTTAATGGGCTGAGCCGACTTCCAACTTCTTGGTTATAGGCAGAAGTGTTGTTGTTGTTGTTGAAACCCAGACCGTCCGACCTACCAGAAAGGTGTAAGGTAACTGTTTGGACGGTCGGGAAGTGCCACCCAATTTAGACCGGAACCCAGTGGGGGAGGCATCCACAGGGACCGTACCCTCCTTCCCCTACCACCAACCTCTCGGAAGGACTTTCGGACCCACATGTTTAACGTGATCGTACTCCGCATGAACACGGCGGCAGTTTTGGCAGTGGCTGGAATCGAACCCGGGCCTACCGAGTGCAACTCCAGCGCGCTAACCAATGGGCTACCGCGCCCCATAGGCAGAAGTGTAAAAGATGGCCGAGGACAAGGTCATGAAGGTCAAAATATTCATTCTGCATGTTGTTATCGAGGTAGTGTGCAAATTATCAAAACAGAAGAGCTCTTCGTGGTTGTCGAGCGTAGCAAGCAGGGGCGGAGCGCCATAAAAAGATAAATAATTTTGCTATAAAATGACTCACTGTTTGCTTTTCCCACATTATTGTATCATAATTTTTTTTTAGAAACAAAAATTAAATGCTGTGCTCTATTTACACCTTTTTACGAGTATATGTATAAAAACCTTTTAAAATTTTAATAAGTGCCTCAGGACATAATTGGCCCCAAAAACCACCCAATCGAAATAAAACTTTCGTTTACGTCAATAAACTGCATTTACGGTTATTTACCAGAATTATAATAGATCTATCTGCTTCATATATGAAATAAGAGCACGCAAAGTCATCTTTTTTAATAACTCTGTCACCGAACTCTAAAGGAGATAAACACCGAAATTCTTTAACACAAAGTAAATATAATTTAGCCCAGTTCCTTTATTTATTACGCATAAAACTGAAAAATAAAAACATTCGAAGAAAATTGAAAATAAATAGTTTAGTTTTCGCGGCAATTTGCTTAAATCCATTTTAAAATTATTTAGGACATAGTTGTTGAAAGATGTTACACCATTTCCAATCAAAATAGCTATTCTCAGGAAAACCTGCTTATTCTGCAATTTTAATATTTTTATGTCAACTAAAAAACTGTTGCATAAACCAATCTCGGGTTATTTTGCAAATTATTTCGTTAAGAATATTCACTGGTATTATTTTCGAAGGTTTTTCCGAAGATAATGTCATTTCACTAGTCAAAATTCAAAGTAGGTTAATTTAGAAATGGAATTGGTTGACATTTTATGGTTATTATTTACTTAACCGAGTTTACTGGACATCTTTGCATAACGTTATTATTATAAAAGCAATTATTTTCACCAGCCAGGAAATTTCGACAGTCTGTGATTGAATTTATGAATCCATCCATATAAATTCCAGAAATAAATAAATGCTATCAGAAAATTATGTGGATATTTTCTCATACAGTTTTGAACTGATTATTTTCAAATTTCGCATACAAACTTGATCGTAAATGAGTTTTTGTCTGAATTAGGACTCAGTGTTTCTTTCAGGCATGCGTCCGGGAGGAGGGGGGGAACTAAGCTCCTGGAGACGATAATTCGCCCCCCCCCCCTCGGTGATATTTTATTTTACCCAGCTAAATGTTAATAAATTCAGAAAAAAGTTTTGCTACGTTTGATGCTATAGATTTGGATATATTGTAAGATATTTCTTTAATTGTATATTTTAATTACCTGTGACTTATCCATTATTAAAAGTTGTATGAAGAGCACATGTAAATATAAAAACAAAAATAAAAATAAAATAGACCCAACGTTTGCCTTGAGAAAAATTCCTTTATAAATAAAACAGGTACTAAACTGGTACTAAATACTCCTCGTTCCCTGTTCTATATATATAAAGTAAGCAATTGAAATCTGGATATTATGTTGAGAAAATCTTGATATAAGTTAAGCCTTATATATATATATATATATATATATATATATATATATATATATATATATATATTTATATATTGAGAATAATTCCTTTATAAATATGGATTAGGACCCAGTGTTTCTTTCAAGCATACATCCGACAGGGGAGGGACTAAGCTCCTGGACACGATTATTCGCCCCCCCCCCCCCACTCTCGAAAGTGATTAAAAATCACTTTCTTCATGATGCTTCGTTTTTTTTTTTTTTTTGCAACACTCTTTTGCAAAAAAAAAAAAAAAACAAGAAAGATCAATCATGCTTAAAGCATTGATTATGAAACACTTTCCAACTTCAATGCAATTTTATTTAAACATGTCTAAAATGCAATACATTCCTCGGTAATATTTTAAAACTTATCACAATACTTCATTAATTTATTATATTTGAAACCTTAAACCTTCATCGAAAAAAATTAACTTCATTCAAATGACGGCATTAAAGTATAAATTGCCTGGTTTAAACATCTCTTAAATGTTATACATTCATCGGTAATAATTTTAGAATTATCATAATACTACGATAATTTATTATATTTGAAAACTTCATCGAAAACAACTGAAATCCATTCAAATGACGTCATAAAAAAATAACACGCCTGGCTCTCTCTATAAAAGCAACATTTCATTCATAAATAATTCCCCCATTCATGTCATTCATCACAATACTATAACAATTTTTTTTATTTAAAAATTAAGACCATTGAGCTGCAAGTAAGTAAGCTCTATGCGTAAAACTTCATCGAAAAATATCGTCCTTCTCTTTCTAAAATCAATGAATTCATATCAGCTAAGCAGACTCCATGGACTAAATGATTTTGTGTTAAAGAATTACAGCGATTCTAATACAACTCATTCTACATATTTTGCTGTTTACATTTTACATACGTGAAAAATAGGCTTAATAGTAGAAATAATCAAATTTGGAAGAGCATTTAAACTGAAATATATTGTCATTGCGTTGTTTCAGTATGTAGATGCACAGAATTTAGGCAAAAGTAAAGTAATTTTAGGACGGATACAACACTCAATATGAATTAAAAAGAACTTTAAAAATCACGATTTTGACACAAGATGGATGCCATATATCATTTTGAAGTGGGTCATGTGATCGTTTCATATCATGGACACGTGATCGCTTTATATAAGAGGTGTTATTATTATTTTAATTTTTATTTTAAAAACAACTGAATATATTTCGCTGAATTTTTTTTTATATATTTTATGGAACAATTTGAATATTGCCTAAAATTTTCGACGCAATTTGTGAATTTTAAATCCGCTTAAAAAATGCTTGAAAAATTAGGTCCCATAGGGCTCAATGTATTCCATTTTTTCAACCCGGGTTCAATCCAAAACTAATTGGGTGATATTATTCATTTATATTCCCATAGGTCCTATAGACCGTCTGAACAACATACTAAAATTTCATTTTGATTAAGTCATTTTTACGGCAGTTATCGTGCTAACGGACAGACAGACAGACAGACAGACAGACAGACAGAATGAACAAAGTCATAAACACTTTTCAACTTTGTTGTAAAGTGTTAAAAATGAAGCATCATGAAGAAAGTGGCTGTTTTTATTGAAATTAAATATGCGTGCAGCTAAACACAGGTAATGAAATGATTACAAAATCAAGGCCGTAGACCCATCAATGATTAGCAATTACACATTGAATTTTCAAATCATTAATTGGTGAACCCCCCCCCTTGGCGGCAATGCATGCTTGTATATGTTTAGGTAAGGAGTGAAAAGTTTCCTAATGTTAGCCTGCGATACATTCTGCCAGGATGCATGCTTGTATACGTTTAGGTAAGGAGTGATAAATTTTCTTAATATTATCCTGCGATACATTCTGCCAGGCATTCCTCAATTGTTGCTTCAGATCTGCTACATTTCGGGTTGCCCGTATCTGGCGGCCTAGCATGTCCCATACATGCTCGATTGGCGAAGAGTCTGGTGACCTTGCTGGCCAAGAAACAGTATCAACAGCACGGAGACTGTCCACAGATATGCGAGCCGTATGTGGCGTGGTATTATCTTGTTGGAAAATGGCCCCAGAATGACGTGACATGAAGGGTAACGCAAACGGCCCAGGATTTCATCAACATATCGTCGAGCTGTTAAAGTTGTACGCAGGATGACTAGGGGCGAACTGTTGTCGTAAGAGATAGCACCCCACACCATCACACCAGGTGTAATGGCTGTGTACCTGTGTAAAACAAAGGCTCATTGGGACCGCTGGCACTGGCGCCTCCACACACGTACCCGGTGGTCATCTGCTGAAAGACTGAAGGGTGATTCATCGCTGAATACAATGTGATGCCAATCTGCTGCCAGCCATGATGCTCGGCTACGACACTACTCCAAACGGCTTTGTCGATGTTGTGGGGTTATGGGAAGACGTCTTAAAGGCCGCCGTGAGCGTAACCCCGCCTCAGCCAAGCACCGTGAGATGGTGGAAGGTATCACTGTTTGTATAGAAGAGGCTGTAGCAAGTTAGATGGCGGACAATGATGCCGTTGGGTCAGTTCGGGCCTGTCGCACAATCATCCAATCTTGCCTCGCATTCGTGCACCTTGGTCTCCCAGAGCTTTCATTCTGCCGATGAGTTCCTTGCAGCAACCATTGTAGCCAGTACCTTTGCACAGCAGTGTCCGTTCGGTGCAGGTGGCGGCCTTTTGCTCGGCATGACTAGCCAGTTTTACGCATCAAAACTATACGACTACATCCGAACTCGTCTAATTGCTTATAAGGTCTTCGACCACGTCGTAACGGCATTATTGGCTGTGTCTCCACGGAACTGCGACGCCGATAACGAGCAAACATAAACCTTCCACATTTAAATCTATTTTATAGGATACTAGTTGCGCAGCAGAAACGCGCACTATGACCGACGTTAACACTCATTAGTCTTGCAAATTTAATCATTTGCATACTTGGTATAAAGGAATTTGCATGCGAAATTTCGAGATGATTGAATTATTTTTTAGGGGTGCTTCGTTTTTTTGCACAAGAGTATATAATTATATCTTTCAAGGTAATAAATTATACTTACAAGGTAATAAATTATACTTACCTAAAATATCCTCCCTCTAAATTTAGATCAGCGTACAACTGCTGATCTGAACACCCATCTGCGTATTCTCTACAATTTTTAAAACCCAGGCTGGTATCCTATGTGTAGTGGCGTAACTATTTAGCTCGAACCCGAGAAACGTAGGTGCCCGAAACGAGCTGGGATATTTACTTCTCCTAGAGCGGAAAAATTGTTTTCTCCAAAATTTTGTCGAATAATAAAAGTGTTTTATTGTTATTATAAAAATATTACTCAAGTCCTTTATAAATAATTAAACTGATTTTCATGATAAATATGAAACCAATTTTACACAAAATATACATTACTTGTTAAATATAAATAAAACTGTTTCTCAAAGTTTGAAATACGCGGGGTCTTATGAAGCGTACAGCAGGACGAGACTAAGTGCATGCGTTCGCGTTTAACCAGGGCTTCTCTCCGTAATTGCCTTCACTTCACAGGGGGTAGGGAATAGTGCACGATGTGTGAATGCTTTTAATGTATCTAAGCTTCTAACTGTTTTAATTGTAAGCTGAATCAGTGAATAGTTTCACAAATTATTTTAACACATTTGAAAATAATGTTTATTCAATTGCCTACGGCTGGCAAAAATTTAGGTAAAACTAATGGATTAAAAAAAAAAAAAAAAAAAAAAAGACGAGCAAAAGACAAATAAGGAAAATTAAAGAAAATACAAACAGTTTCAAATTTCTTAACATGAAAATAAAATGCTTTTTTTGGGAGGGTCGACATTAAAGTTTAGGGGTTAAAATTTTGGAATCGCCAAAATAAAATCATTTTCTAAAATGCTTTTCATTTGAAAAGCCAATACTCAAACTTTAGCTCCAAAATTTTGGGGGTCCTTTTACAGAGTCTGTTTAGAAGGGAGAATTACTTCTAAAGCTTCAAAAAATCGACTTTTCCCCCTTTATTAATGAACATTAAGCATTCTGAATTATGTAAAGAAAAAAAATATCAAAAAATTCCGATTAGTACGGATTTTAGAGTCAAAATGGTGAAGTAACGAATGCAGCATTTACTTAAAATTTTGAACTTCAAATTGATTTTTCTCAAAACTACATTTTTTTCACCTTGCGGGCACTTTAGTTTAAAAAGTAGTGACGATAAGATCCAAAAATTTTGCAAACTATTATACAATATAAGTGTATACAATACCTACCTTAATTTATGTGTAAGGAAGATTCGATTCGACTAGCTTCCAGCTAAAAATCGTATGTGCCAAGTGTTAACACGACTTTACTTAAATAAATACAGGTATCTTATATAATATAAACACAGATTTTTATATTTTAAAGGAAACTTCCTTATAAAATGTTGGTAGTTCAATTTGTTAAAGTTTGAATTTCAAAACATCCTTTTATTTTAAAGGCATGTTTGAAAATTTAGGTATAAGTTAAAACATACCTTATCATGATTATGTATGTAAAATATTTTGTGTATATGTGCCTCGCCCAAAGTATGCCTCGTCCTCAATGCCGACCGACCTTTATAAAGAAAATAATAAACATGGCACTTATGACACTAGGATACTCAATTTTTTTTTATAAGTTCACATACTGGGCATTATAGTGATTATACTATGCGACAGTTACCATTGCTATTTTATTAGTCGGTTTAGTTCTTAAACTCTATGAAAAGTGTACTTTTCTTGGTATAAGGAAAGTATTTTCGATGGCCCTCTACAACTTGAAAGAGGAATTGTCTGTCTTTGATTTTCCTGCTTAGTGAGAGAAGAATTGAAAGTGGTAACAAGAGCGATTCCCCTTTCATAACTGTTGTTGATAATTTTCAGAGCCATTACTGTCTTCTTGTCTTCCTAGAAAGAACTTATCTCCTCCCATAAATCCACCTTCTTGTCCACGAGAGACCTGTCCAATTGCAAAACTTTTAAGAAGAGATAGGAAGCAGATCCAATGAAATTGTCAAGTGTTTTGTTGCTCTGATCTTCTATCCCCATGTATCTGACCTGTATGTCTTCTCACCTTCGAAATGTGTGTTCTTGTAAGCGTGGCACCATCAGACGCTTCATTTTTACAGATACCAAATCTGAAAAATGGCCAGTCGGTGCCATTTTTGGCACAAGTACCGTAAATGACTACTTATTGCTGCAATTGCCTTCTTTGAGATAACTCCAGATATGTCCCTGTAGTTATAAAATACTCCAATTAGATTGATGTCATTGATAGGTGCATTACCGGCATTCGTACACTCTATTCAGGCTTTCACGTAGACCCACACAACAAACAAACAAATCGAATTCAAGGTAGGAATTATTCTCAAGTTTTGTCAGGTAGAATTGCTTTCGAAAGAGATTAATCTTGAGTACGTACAGTAACTTTGGCAGCCACCGCACGCTGTGAAAAACTCCGGGAACTCAAAAGTTGATAATACTACGTGGGGAAATTTTTCCTAAAACATCAAAATGAGCTCCAGTAACTTTCGGTAGTCTTTTTTCAGTAGATTTCCTGATTTTCTCTGAAACATCATTTGCAAAATTTATTGCTTGAGGTTAAGTAACTGTAGTTTTATGTTCAACCGGCTGTCACAGCATGATTCGTATTTACTCTATTTAATCATAGGCCCGAATTCGTGGAATCGGCGAAATATTCAATATAATGTATTAAAGACCCCTCTACATACCACTTCAAGTACGTGGTGATGACATGCAAGTCAAACAATTATTTCTGAAGCTTTTGTTTGAGTAGAACGTCAGCTCCATTCAAGGAGTCGTATCAAAGGACAGTGCTACGATCTGATTCCGAATGTTCCAATCAGGGACTTCCTGCTAAGCTACTTGTACTACTAGCTCTCCTGTTTCCTGTTCAACTTTGAGAACTCGTAGTTTTCCCACTTCGTGGCCTAAGATTAAAATAACTAGTTGATCCTCTTTCGTTGGTCACTAGAAATAGCATGGAGTAGTTTTCCATCGTAATGGATTACTAAAGGATCATCAGACGAGAATATGTCTTTCGTTGTTACAGCATATTGGGAACAAGACTACGTCTTTGATCTTTGAATGCTGCTCACCGATAAAGGAAGCTTTGCCGCGTCTAAGTTGTGACTTTCTGTAGCTGCTGCAGCAAGAAGATAGGTTGCTTTCCCGTTACTAATGTTCGTGCGATCCAACGCATAAGCAAAATCTCCAGAAATAATAGTCGATCATTTTTTCACGCTTTTCTGTAGTTTTTGACGTTAATGGAGCTGTGGCAATGGCATCAAAACGTATTTCTGTATCTACGGTTAACTCGGCGGCAGGGTCACCAATCGGACCAGCTGCTTCGCCGTTCGAAAAACTGTGCTTCTTCGGTCGCTTTACGTTTCCTCATTTCTTTCATTTTTATCATTAAGCCCTTTTTAAGGATTTCCTTTTTTATGTTTCTTTTTATCTAAATATATGTCCACCCTGCCAATGACATACGACTTTTGGTTCATCAAGAAGTGTTCATCTCGTAAAATTGGAAAGCTCAGCAGAACTTCTACAATTCGTGTTACGGCAAATATTTCGGTACTTTCAGTAATGAATCAATCTTTCGGGCAATGTTTATCTACTCAGAAATTGGAATCCTTTCCTTATTAAAATACCTTACATGCGCATCAATTTCACGGTGTCTTTATGAGACATATTTTTCCTTTTGTGATAATAACAGTAGACTCACAAAACTTTAAGATCCATTGGTAATACTCTGCTACCCAAACCTTTCAAATAAAAGCTTGCATCCCATCAATATAACGTGCCCAAAGATCGAGCTAGAATTTTTCTAGAAGAGTAAATATACCCCCTGAGTTGATTTGAAGGAATATTTTGCTTTAGTTAAGATAAAAACGAATAGTATTATTCCATTTCTTTACAAAGTATGAGAAAAATTAAAAGTGTAGTTTTTTTGGCGTTCTGCTTATATGTAACAGTAATATTTTAAAAATTTCCCAATATTTATTAAATTTATTGTATTTTGTATAAAAGAAACTGCAGGGTCATTGCCCAACAGTATATAAATGCCTGACTTTTCTACTTTGAAAAAAAAAAAGATTTAAGAAATGCACTACACTCATTGTCTGTGTTAATAAACAAAATACATTGTATATCTAATATTACAATTAATATACCTTATAAACTTTAAATGCTTACTAAATTAAGTTAAGTACTATTAAGTTTTAAAATGTTTACTAAATTTTGGACTTCTAGGATTACATTTTTTAAAATTTTCTGTCAATTTTCTAGTTAGAGTAGCAAACTTGAATTATAAATTCGTCATAGTTTAATTAACAATGTTTCCTTTCATAAAAATAACTAATCCTATAATTCATGATGAAACATCTTAAAATTGTTACATTACCTTTGGCTTAGTTTCTCCATATGGTTTTAAACAAAAAAGGAGAAAAGAATTAAAAACCTATTAAGTAAAATAATTTCTTTTTTTCTTTTAAAATTCCAACCTTCTTTGCTTTTGACTTTTCTATAAATGAAAAGTTCTCTCAAAATTAAATTTACATTCAACATTTCCAAACAAAAGTTTGTTCCCAGTTCAGAAAGACGAATTAAAACATCCTCATTTTTCTCAATCAGTCTGCTTCGTTTTTGAGTTCCGATTCTATTTTGTGCTAAAAATCCTCTTTCGTACACAGCTGTTGAAAGAGAGGTAGCCAATGCTATTTGAGCAAGTGCTGAAAATCCAGGGTACATTGGCATATCATCTACTGTGGAGGACAAAATCAATTTGCAGAACTAATTTAATTTCATGCTAGAATTTCTGCAATATAAAGACTGCATTTGAAAAAATTATTCTCGTAATTCCTCCCCTGTTATCCCTAAGTATGTATTAGAAGGGAAATAATTATAATGTTTCATTAATTTATTTAAAGCGTCCAATCTAGAAGCATTTGAAGACATTGGACAGCTGGGATTTAAAACCTGATCAGAATCAGAAAGTAAATGCAGCTTCTCTAAATAGAATCTATCTTTCAAGTATTTCCATAATGGTTAACTTTTCATCCGCAGTTTTTCGCTTAAAAAAATCTTTTATAGTTTCTGACGGACCTCTAATAGAACTCGTCATAATTAATTTCAATATTTAACAGTAATATACAAAAATTAAAAAATATAGGCTTACCCAAAACCTTATCGTCAAAGTAGGTAAAAATATACACAACTAAATCAAGTTGTAGAAAGAAATCAATTGGATCGGATTGGATTTTCCACTGCCTTCCGGAGAAAAACTATTGAGCCGTCGTGAGGAAATCAAAATAAAGCTACTTTTAATGTGGTTACAGTTTATTAATATGAAAATATTCGGAGGCTACAATTAACCCAACGGTCAATATCAAAAACTCCAACGAAAATTAAAAGTTAATTTCTATTAAAAATATGTAAAACTATTTATAAAGTTAGTAATAAACAAGAACAACGAGGATCTTAGCTGATATTACGTTTTTCGTCACCAATCCACTGGCTGCAGTCTACTTGCAGTTGCAGTATGCATCAATTTGATGTTCTGTAGACGATGTTCTTACCAGAAGATGTTCTTACCCATGTTCTTACTATCCTCTAATTCCATGCGTACACAAATTTGATAGACGTTTACTTTTCGGTAAAAAGCGCGTTGCGCAGAAGGATAAAAATCAACTTTTGTTATGGTGGATTTGTAAAAATATACATGATGCCGGATAAAATAAGAAATTGCTTATTTTCAAACCAAATCTGTTTAATTTGCGATTCTGAAAGATTTTTTTTTCTTTGCGAAATCGGTGCGTAAAAATACACATTACATAATTTATAAAGCGTATTTGCTTATTTTATAACGTGAAATACGCGTATAGAAGAGTTATCTCGATCTCTGAACGTGACAATCCGTTAATTAGATTTATCAAATTATTAGATACATTAATCAAGTAAATAAAAGTTTCAAGAAAACACTGGAGAATAAAACTAATATCCTATTTTTAGTAAAAGCAATGTTGAAAGAAAAATATAATCCTAAATACTATAATCCGATTCGTTTGAAATTTTTTGTGAGCATTTTCGAAAGGAATAATAATATCCATGCGCACCAACAATTTATTAAAGTTGTTTTCTTGTCTATAGATTTTGAACTATCCTAATATATATACAGTAAAACCTCGATAATTCAGTACTCTGGTTAACTCAGTACTCTGGATAAGTCATTTTCCTTCAGTCTCATAGCCGACAATGTATTTAAACCCTCGTTTATTCATCGCTATCTCACTAATCCGCATAAATTATCATTATCGAATAGGTACGATATGACGAGAAATAAGAAAAATAATTCCGGAATGAGTTACACTAACACTAACGATAATTAATAGGAATGGGAACGAAAAACTGAAACCTCTAGCGGTAGGGAAAAATAGAAATCCGAGATGCCTCAAAAAAGTGAAACAGTTGCAATTTTTACACCAGGTAAGAAATGTTGCTTTTATTGCCTATAACTTTCCTACCCACAGTCATCCAGAAAATTTAAAAGCTATGAGAAACACTATTTCTGCCACCAAACGTTTCCGTGAACACACAAAGCATTGCCAGTTAAAGATTTGATATACAGTCCCTTGATGAAATAGAGGTACAAAAAGTTTGAAGTGCCCGTTTCGAACGCTATATCAATTACATTCACAGAAGTTGGAATTCAATCTAAAGAAAAACTAAAACTTTGAAGAATGTCTTTAAACATTCAAGGTTTGTGTCTGATGACAAATAAAATAATAATGACAAATAAAATAATAATGGCAAATAATAATGACAAATAAAAGTTCAAAGTGAGGACTCGGACCCTGATTCTTTATTGAATTTATTAAAAACTGGAAATGAAAGTGAATGTACTGTTCCAACATTAAGACATCGTTAAACAAAGTTTCAGTAAGTTCTGAAGAGCCTACAAAGGACTACAGAATTATCTTTTAACCACAGAATTTTTAGATGAAAAGCGTGAGAGGGCTCGTGGTATAAACGAAATTGAGGGAATTATTTCATCATCCAATAAAACACTTGGATCCTTAGAAGCCATTCGATATTACCTTACGTTAGTTCAAGGTACTACAGAAGTACAGATGATGAATTCAGAGCTCTAAGTGTTTTAGAGAGGAAAGCCAATTTGACTAACAAGTGTACGTTTCAGTCAAATTTAGTACTCGGTACCATAATACGTATGCAAAATTAGAGTATCGAAGTTTGAAGGTGATCAAATGAACCTCAAAAGAGGTAAAGTTAATCTATTTTTATCATTTCGTAATGTATTAGTATTTCTGGCTATTAATTTTCTTTTTTACCAGCTATGTATACTGATGACGATCGAAAGATGTCAATAAAAGAAAATTCGTTCAGTTTGTATGATTACAAATCTATGAACAAATTTATGAACTTTGAAAAACGAAATTTTAGCCGTTAGGAGGGATCTAAAGCTCCTAGTTACGCCACTGCCTCATCGTCCCAGGCCAGGGGGCTGGCCTATTCAGGCTTACAGCAGCTTTTCCCTGGCCGGGTACGCCACTGCTTGTATAGTTGTGATGTTGAAATTGGCGCCATAATTTACAAGGTCCACTGAACACTGGTGGAAACACACAGTCAATTGAATGAATCCGCCGTTTTATTGAATCAGAAGCAACACAATAATGCACATTAATGAAATTCAATGACGGTGGATCGGAATATTGCATTAATCAAATGCCGTTAATAAAAAATTTCAATGTCTTTTTTGATGGCCCTGCATAGTCAGTCGCCAGACAGCTGTGTGTATTCAATTCACCGCATCATACGAGCTATTAACTTTTCTTCCCGACTTTTAAACCTCGCTTATGTATCCATAAATAAAAAGAAGAAAGATAAATATATCCTGTCAACATGTCGTTTTTGTTTCTTTATCTTCTGTAAAACGACTTTTTAACAATTATTTTTCTTGACAATTAAGTGTTGGGGAAGGCAATTATAAATATCGCGGCTGAAAAATTGGTTGGCATTCTTCCAGTTAATTTTTTTTAAAGGCAGTTTTGCTTTAATGGAGTAGTTATTTAAAAATTTTATGCATGAAGTAAAATTTTTAAATATTTTGAGGAAACTACGTATTGTTATTAAAAGCTTTTATTATTAGCGTTTATTTACGACTGGAAAGAATAAATGGCTTACTCGTACGCAAAACTTACAATTTAAAATTTACTTTAAAACTGCAATTAGACTACACGATATGCCCGACGTTGCTCGTGTTTAAAAATGTTGAAATTCTAGTAATATTCTAAATGATATTGTTCTTCAAAAAATGTTTTTACAATATCTAATTTAATTCCCCCTAAAAATGAATACAAATTCTTGTTTTCACTATACAAAGTTGTATTTCTTCACTGGCAAATTTGAAGGCTAGACGACACCCAACAAAAGACCTTCATCCCTCTCATTATTCCGCCTTATAAAGTCCCTTTTATTCTGGTTCAAATTTGACTTCTGTTGTTGGGATTTTTCTGTTGTGTTCTGTTGCACTAACAATCTGTGTTACTTTTCGTTTCAGATTGACTGGACTGTTTTCTATTCTGCTTTTTAATTGGCTCTCTCAGGTGAACTCTTAATCCAAGACTTAAACAGAAGAAACTAAAGGGTTTATATACCTATCTTTTGGATTTCAGGTTTGTTGGTACTCTTGCACTGAAGAAGGGCATTCAGCGTATCCTTGAAACAGCTGTATTATAATTTGATTTGCAATTAAACACATTGCTCAAGTTTTTCCTAACATGATATTATTTTCTTCAAATAAAGTTCAATAAAATAATCGCGTGCTCTATGCTATTTCTAAGGAAGCGCTTCTTTATCATAAACAATTAGCATTTTCAATAATGATAAAAAAAATCATCATTTCAGATGCCATTTTTAATCAGGAAACGCCTGCTACAAAGTTTAGCATGCTAATATGAACCATCCTCGAGTAATTGCACGATTTTCGAACACTTTTTGAAAAATCACTAAAAACTTTCAATAATGTTAAATAAACAATAATTTCATAGATAATGTTCTAGAAAACAGTTGACACAAACTTTAGATTGCTAGCATGAACCATTCTCGGGATATGGCACTTTTTTCAAATAAATTTCTCAAAAAAATTATAGGAATTTAAAAAAATATCGCCAAATACGTTCATTTTCCTTATGCAATATTATTCATAATCCTTCTCATAAATCTAGATTATTCCAATCACGGCAAAAGATACTTTTGGTAATATATTCCTATTTTGAAGTCCAATAATTCGTCAGCAGTAATTTATTTCACGAAATTGGTATTAATGAAATGCTAACTGGATTTTGATGAGTATTTTTCACGTGAGTATGAATAAGTGGTTCGTTTGGTCTCCTAAATGGCCAAAAGCGCCACGTTCCAATTTACGTGGTGTTAACCTTTTGCTTACGGGTGGGACAGCGTCCATCCCAAACGAAGAACCTCTCAGAAAGGCAGGTATTTGACATACCCAATCCCAAACTGTTTGATCCCCCTTTACAGGCATTGGCGTTCGGACGCCAATGCCTGTAAAAGGGGATCGAGCTGTTTGGGATAGGGCATCTCAAATTCTTGCCTTTTTGAGAGATTCTTCGTTTAGGATGGACGCTGTCCCACACGTAAGCACAAGGTTAATTCAATGCCAAAATCATTATTCTATGGATCTTGTACACCAAGTTTTCACTGTAAAAGATGTAAAGTCATTGCATTATGTAGGGAAAGTCATGAGATGCTCACATCAGTTTTTTTTTGTTGTTGTTGTTTGATTTTTCTTTTCAATATAGAGGGAAAATGCGCCGATGCTCAGATATATTTTTCAAAGAAATATCCCCCGACTTTTCATAATGTAATCCTCACAACACTATGTAATATTCATATCGTGATCTGTCTAATCTTTGGCATTTGTCTCATATGTCTTCTTTTCTATTTATTTGTAATAAATATTTTTTCTAGCAACTGGAGTTTCCAAAAATCGCCATCATCGATATCTTCTGGAGTCCTGTCCAGTTCTTTCAGAGACAGCGTGTCATGAAGTTTGATACCTAAACGGGAGAATGTGTAGGAGACATATATGGCATAGCGATGAGTGGGTGAAAAAAATGAAATTGTATTACTTTCCTTATATACATTAATGTATAAGGAAAGTATTGTGACGGGGTCGAAAATTCGAATTCGAGTTTTCGACGGAAGAGCACGTTTCAAGCATCCCTGATCACGAATCGAACATTTTTGAAGTGATGTCTGTGTGTGAGTGTGAAAGTATGTGTGTGTGTGTGCGTGTGTCAGTGAGTCTATGGAGACGATAACTAACGAACCGATTCGAATGAAATTTGGTACAAAAATTACAATCCATAAGCATTGGAAGCCTATTGTTTTTATACGCAATCGAATGTTCAACCCCCCCCCCCCCCCTAAATTTTCGAGTGAAATTTAGAAAAAATCGTCAAAAAATCAAAACCTCTAATAAAGTTACCCAAATAGACATTTCTTACGAATAACTTATTTCTCCGTCCATAACGCTTGGCGAGCTTTTGGCGACGAATTTGGTGGAATGTAGCCAACTCGGTGTCTTTTTGCTAAATTAACAAAAAACTCGCCAAATGGATAAAAATGACGATAAATCAATGAAAATGACGACTCATTGACGAAAATTCAATATCTTGGAAAGAATATAAAAATCTACTATAAAAATAATCTATTTTTTTTTTACTGTAAAAGTAGTAAATTCATTGCATTATATAAGGAAAGTCATATGCTGCCCACATCAGATGTTTTTTAAAAGTCTCTACCCTGGTCGGGTTCCATTGCAATGTATTACTTTTCTTGCAATACATGGTAATGTATAGGGAAAGTATTGGAATCATACCGAAAATCGCAACTCGAATTTTCGACGGATCTACACGTTTTGGGCTCTCTAGCATGCGAAAAAAATATTTTCAGCGTGACGTCTGTGTGTGTGTCTGTGTGTGTGTCTGTGTGTCTGTGCAATGTATGTATCCACTCTAGCTGAAAAACTTATAGATCAAATTTCACAAAATTTGGTAAATAAGTCACTTGTGGGTTACCCTGGTGCTGATTAAATTTTAGTACGATTCGGAAAAAAAATAATCTGCCTTTTTTTGCGCAATGGTTCGCAAAAATCGTCAAAATCTAAAGTAAAAAACTACGTATGCTAGCATATATCAATTAAATGCATGTTTTATACATAATTTTTGACAACGATAGGAATAAGATAAGACCAACCCCATTACTCTAGAACTAGCCGTTCTCGAGATATTTTAGCTTTTTCGCCTTTTTCTCTACGCCACCTTTGAAAATAAATCCAGTTACCAAATGAGAACGAAAATTGAATTAAAAGTGCAAATTCAGTGTCATTTCAAATAACTATAGTTGTTATTTTGTGCAATTAAACTCAATTTAATAGAAATATTAAAGAAATAAAGAGAACGGTTTATATGAGTCTGTAGGGAAAGTCATGTGCTGCCTACATCAGATTTTTTTCCATCTGCTGTTAGAGGAGTCTGTCTTTTAACAGTATCACAAGTCAAAAATATTCTACTAGGGAAATGGCAGTTAATCAATCCTAACAACCAAGGGATGCACAAGAAGATATTAAGAAGCTAAACACAATTATTAAGTTACAAACTTCTGAATGGAAATAACGAAATCTGGATTTCTACCATGGACAGACCACTTATTACATATAAAGTATCCTTCTTGTGATCGATAATTAATTTAGCAAGAAATAAACACGACGTAGCTGGGACCCGTTTGAAAGACTTATATACCTAAAAGTTAATTCTATCGCTCTCTGCATGGGGTCTCCTGATGGGTCTTTCCAGCTGAAGCTGGTCAATAGGAAAATTATGGTGTAAATGCAAATTAAAGAAATGATAACTAAAAAGTTATCGAGACCTCACAACTTGTAAATTTTTGACGTTCAGTATATAATTGGTTCACGACGTATAAATTACACGATTGTTGTCTTTGATTTAATGTATTATTGAAGTTGACGGGTAACCACTTTAATTATTAATTATTAAACAAAAATCATCTGTAATATAAATCCATTTGGTTTAATTCCATTGCTAGGTAACATAATATAACTGTTTTCAAATACATTTTCATAAATAATAGTCTGCACAATGTTATTCATACGGAAGGCTTAAGTTTACGACTTCTATTAATATACTGACAACTCCTTTTCCTAGAAACTCGAAACATAGACAAGGTTACCTACTGTGAAGTAGAAAATAGCCATTCTAAATGTGAATAAAAAATTGTCAAAAACTATGCATTTGTACATGGAACAGACAAGCAAGCAAACATACATATTTTCGATTATTTATATATATATATATATATATGTATGTATGTGTGTGTGTGTGTATATTTATTTATTTATTTATTTCAATTTTCATTACAGAAAACATTATTCCACAATTGAAATCTGTCGTGCCAACTTCCCAAATAGTTCACCAAACACTGATTTTAGCAAGAGTTTCTTTTCTTGCATTTTATTTCCCTTAACAGTTAGAACCCATTTTAAGAAAAATAAATTGCATTTTATTCAGCAACTTTTACTTCTATTCTCGTTCAGAACATATATATTTCTTCTCCATATCTCTAAGGCTATTTTTTATACATTTCCAATCCCCCCCAACAATTCTACGCCATAATGCAATTTACTGCGAAATCCTTATTGCGAATCTTACTGCGAAATTCACCTGTGAATAAAAGATGGGTTATGTCGGATGCCCTTACTTCTCCAGGTAGATGGAACCATCTATTGCCAACGAAGCACTAAATTTTATCTTTCTTTTTATAGTTTTATCGCCTTCCCCCTTGGTGGCTGTTTTATCTACTGTTATGAGAGGGGGGATGATGGAATGCATGTACTCTTTCTATGCTCCTTATGGTTAACTGCGAAGTTTTAAGACACATCCATAAAGGAGGCAGACATTGAGGTCGTAGCATTTGAAGAATTTGAATGCGATGTTATTTTGGAGAAAATAATTTATTTTATAATAAATTCGTAAATTTATATATATAAAAAAAAAGAAGTTACTTAGGATTGTTATAATTCAGAAATAAAAATGAAATAATTCTTAAAGGATTTCCTATATGGATATAAGGTACTTGAGTAGTTTACCGATTCTCAAATATTTGTAGCCAAGCAAGGATATGACCAGCCAATTACGATAAAAGTAAAAATAAACTTCTTGAAATTTAAGTGATTGAAAAGCAAACAGAAGGTTCAAAGTTTAAATTATAGAAAAGAACACTTTTTTTAATTTAAATTATAGAAAAATCAAGAGAGAGGATTTTGAAATTCAAATTAGTGAAAGTAAACAAAAGTTTTTCAAGGATAACTTATGGAGTATAAACAAAAACTTTTTGAAATTTAAACTGTTGTAAATAAACAATATTTTTTACAATTTAAATGATCGAAAAGTAAATAAAGCTTTTTTTTTAAATTCAAATTATCGATAACAATAAACAAACAACAAACTATTATTTAATTTTAAAACAAGAGTAAATAAAATATTTTTTAATTCAAATTAGGGGAAAAGAAAATACGTCTTTGAATTATAAATTAAGAAAAGAGTTGAAATTTGAAGCTTTTTACATGAGCAAATTGCATTATTGAAATGAACCCATTTTATTATACAATTAATGTATTTAAACTTGTATTTTTATTTATTTGTGTTTTATTATTGCATGCATTTTATTTCGCAACGTTTTTCTGCAGCCTCGTACTTTCAGATCGAGAAAAGAAATCGCGTCGAAATAGCGACATTTTTCGACGCGATGGTCGTCAGCGATGGTCTGTAAACTACACAAGTTCAGAATATAATTACGATTTATCTCCTGAATTCGAGAATATATTCTCAGAATGTAAGAATTAGTTCGAATATTTAGATAACTTATTTCATGGATAGCCTTTCTAAATAGTTGTAAATTTAGCCAAATTTGGGTACTAAATGTCCCAAAAACAGCTAAATCCAGCTATAAAATGTTTATGTTGGCAATCTTGGCATAATGCTGCGTAGCCAAAAGACTACCATCAGATGTAACAGAACAGCAAATAAGTGCTTTTGTAACCACTGTTTAACGTAAGCCTTTTGCGGATACTTTACCACCTCATAATAATTCTTATCATCCCACTAAGTAACTTGAAATAACAAAATATAATACATTTAAAAATGTAACGATTACACAATTCGAATTTTCAGTTACTCCATTTATTAGAGAGTATCCGTAACGACAACCCAGTTACTTATTAACAAAACTAACAGAAACCTACTCGTTACATTTTTAAAGTAACTTGACACAACCCTAATTGCCTCGTTAGATCACCGAAGTCAAGCAGCATCGGGCGCGGTTAGTACCTGGGTGGGTGACCACCTGGGAACACCGCGTGCTGTTGGCACATTTCGGGTGCGGTAGCCGGTGGTTTGCGCGCTAGATTTGCACGCTGCCAACTGTCGCCGTGTTCATGCGGAGTACGATCACGTTAAACATTTGGGTCCGTAAGTCCTTTCGAGAGGTTGGTGGTAGGGGAAGGAGGATACGGTCCTTGTGGATGCCTCCCCCACTAGGTTCCGGTCTAAATTGGGTGGCACTTCCCGGCCGTCCAAACAGTTACCTTACAACTTTCTGGTAGTTCGGACGGTCTGGGTCTCAACAACAACATCCCTAATTGCATTTATTGGGTATATAAGATTTGAGAAAATCTTCAAAGAATTAGTGACCCCTGCTTCAAGTGGAATTTTGTTCTGATATTTTCGTTGGATAATTCTTTTTTCGTATTATAATGGGTCTTTAAAAGAAAGTTTTCGCACAAATTCGAATACAGAATCGGTCAATTTTTTTTCTTCTACCGAATCTTTGCTTTAATGGCAGTTTTGAGAAACTGATAAAAAATTCAGCCTCCGATAGGGTTGAAAAAAATTTCAACTATTCTAATAACATTTTCTGTATGACATCATATGTGGTCCATGAGGCAGCTCTTGCGTACTAGCGAAATTGAAATTAGAAAAATAGTGTTTTTCGGATCGGCTTATAGCCAGGGCCATACCTAAAGCAAGCAAATGTTGGGGGGAGGGGGATCGCAATTATTCAGGGGTCTATTTTCTTTACCACATTAATATTTCGTATAATTTTTTTGAAATAGTTTTCATTTCTCTTTACCGTCACTTTTGAACCACATATCCATCTGAGCATAAAAGCATATAACAATGAGTATTGAATATTCTGGGGCCCATAGAATGCTATTAGAAATTAAATAAATTGAAAATCCTGATAATGTTCGATTATGGAAAAAAGCATTATTTAAAAAATATGCTAAATAGTAAAAGGGAGGGCCACCATGTATCAATAGTTTATTTGGCGGCGCCCATATTTTCACTCGGAGTTCTCTTTATTAAAATAGTGTTTATTTCCAATAAATATGAAAGTAGGGTGTGTAGAAAGCCCAGACCACACGACCCAGACTTTTGAAGGGAAACCAGAGCATAGAAAGTAGGGTGTGTGTAACATTTTTATTAAATGATTTCATTCCGAATCAGTATTTCGGCAAGTAAAATAGTGAGCTTCGAAAATTAAAAAAATTGAAATACCTTTTCAGTGTATATTTCTTATAGGCACTCATTCTGCCATATTAAATTTAAATTTTCATTTTTGGCCCAAAGGGTCATTGTACAATTTTTTGACGAGATCAATTGGACATTCATTTGTTCGTTCGTTACTAATTCCACCGTGGTGAAGGAGCGCCTATGCATCACGTCCACAAGACCCCCTCCCAGGGTATCCCATGGCGAAGGGGAGAAGTTTTGCAGCTTCACTTTTATAGAGGCTCCCCGAAGGGCGGAGGTCTGACTTGGCCTCGACATGACAACATCCATACCCGCTGGCGGGATTCGAACCCGCAACCCGGCAATCCAGCGATCAGACGGAAACGCAAGCCCCTGTCCGCTCGACCACCGGATCGGCGGACATTCATTTGTAAAGCCATAAATAGAAAACAGTATTCTATCGTCCCACAGAACGTGAGATTGCTGAAAATATAAAATGAAATATTTATGTGGACATTTAATATATATCGTTAATATTTTATTGATATATTTTATTTAAAAATGTTCTTGTGTCAATCAACCCATTCGGGGTCGAAACTGTATTCGCCTCTCAAGACTGCTGCATCCAACAATGGTTGTAGCTTGTAAAAAAGAAAAACCAGAAAAGTTACACTACGATTCAATGCCGGCCGTCCATTTTGCTACTCCATGTCTTCGGACGAGTCGGTTGGCCTGGACTTTCGACTACGATTCAATGTGTAAAAACCGAAGCAACGTAATTAAACATAAATACATAAACAAACTGTTTTGAGGATACTTTGTATCGCGTTTTATTTCTGTTTACGAGGATATACGCCACATATTATGCGGGCAGCATATATGACCCGTGGTTCAAACTAGATTGATAAGCATTTATATACCTAAAACTATTCCTTAACAATTTCACTCTTACTTCAATTTCCTCAGCGTCCTTTACTACAAAATTCCCATATGAACAAAAGGCAGCCATGTTGATTGCTTTTACTTTTCATGGTAGGTAAATTATCCATTGCCAATGAAGTACCAAAATTTATCTTTCTTTTTATACTTTCCACTCCCTCATGGTGTTTTTAGTGCAGAGAGGGAAATGAGGGAATTCATGTACTTTTTTCATGATGCCCTTTAACGATTATTTGTAGAATTTTAAGACACATCGATAATGCAGACAAGCATTAAGGTCGTAGTATTGTGGAAAATTAAGGAGGATATGTTATTAATATACTCTTTTGTCGATTATCTGTACAACTTAACAAGGAAGCTTATAGGTGGCTGAAAGAGAACAACTTGCATACGACTTTTGGATCCCTGATCCCAGTGAAATAATCTGAGCTTCTTTAAAAGTCTCTTTATTTTAGTGAAATTTTCACTAAATTTTTTGAGATATTTTAAACGTATTGACAATTTTATGAGTCAGCCATCAAAAGGTCACTATTCATCTTTGATTAATAATAGAATATGTGTGTGTGTTTGTGTGGAAAATCTAAGATTCTGACAGCGGAGAAATTTGGTACAGAGGTACTTCAGGTGAATGATTATAATACAAAAATGAATGTATAATAATTATTTAGAGAAGATTGGAATAAAATTAATTCCATACATAATTTTGCACAAGACGGATAATTAATTATAATACAGAAATGAATATAAATCGATTTGTTTAGGGATGCTTTGAATAAAAGAGAAAGGAAAATATATGGAAAAGTGCTACCATTGCAGCAGTCCCTAACAGCGCCTTTTAACGCTCTTAAGCACAGAATAGCCGGTAACAGCAATGACACCAATAGCACCTAGTACTGCCTCAATTTTTTGAATATCTGTTCACAATGTCTGTCACTACAATGTAGTAACAAAAGTCAGTTATAACACGTAGTGATATTGGTTTGTTCATTTTGTTATTTTATTAGTCTTATGCGTTAGCCTAGTTCGGTTTAGTGTTAATTTTAAGAAAATGAAGTTTATTGTTATTTTACTCAGTGCAGATATTGTATTTTTAGAGACTTAAATTATTTTGCAAAATGTTAACACCTTAAAATGGTAAGAGATGCAAATAAAAATGATTTTCTCAAACTGTTGTTAAAATATCTGTATAACTAAAAGTGAAAATATGTCTGTGTGTGTATGTACTGGTTTCATAATTACGGGAGAACGGCTGCATCGAATTTCATGAAATTGTGTGGGTAGCCATGAAATAGCTCCACTAACAATTTAGTCCATTTTTCGAGTTTCTAGGACCAGGTGTTGTCGCGATATTAATAAAAAAAAACCTAACAATTAACCCTTCCATAGAGATAGCATTATGCAGACGTTATTTTTACCTCCAATTTATTTAAAGAAAATTGTATCATGTCGCTTAGCAACGAATTTAAATCCAATGTGCTTATGCGGTAGACGATTTTTATTACATTTTCTACAATTTAAGTAATAAATAAATGTATATAAAATAAATTTTATCGAAATTGCATTTCTGACTGGATTATATCTGTTAGGGCCTTCAGATTTAAAGATTATATTGATTATTGATATTTTCGATTTATCGCGTCATTTCCTTTATTTTGGAAAATATTTTTTAAACTCATATATTGTAGTACGGGTAATCTTCTACAAATATACGGGCATATCTTCTAATCTGCGAGAATATAAGTAGTACGGGTGTATTTTTCCCATTCAATTTTCCCATTTCAATTTTTGCATATATTGATTCAATTTCACGTGTTTTGTAAATTTGTTTATAAACGGGACCGGGATGTTGTATTCTTCAGATCTGTCCGTGAAGATAATTTTTGTATATCGAGAAAGGAGATTTTTAAACTTCTTTTTAGAAACATACATTTAAATATTTTAATAGAATGTTTTGAATGAATAGAATGTCATTTAGAATACTATAGGAATTTGCATATGATTGGGAATTTCAAGTTTTTTTATATTGTATATTCCGTACTAAGAACGGGTATAAAGCTTTTCAACATGACATCACACGTTCTTTATCGTCTGCTTCAAAAGCATTTGTAGGACACCACGTGGTCATTCTTAGACTTGATCCATTTGATTTTGTTAGAAAAGCGTGAGATTTGAAGGACAAATTTATAAATATGCTGAACTTTTGTGCTGTTTGGGATGTGGTAGTTGAGGTGATAGAGATTCTGTTTCTTGTTTTAGAATATCTTGTATTCCCAAAACAGGTAAACCCGGTAATATTAAATTAAAATCGGAAAAACGTGAAAAAGCGATTCCACCTCGTAAAAGGAAGGATATGATAATATTAACAACTTCAAAGTTGAAGTTCTCATATCCTTGAAACTCAATTTGTGATAAACATCTTATAACAGGCAAGTTTATTATTTTCTATTAATGTAAAATGACTTATTTATTCATAAAGTATTAAGTTTGAAATGTTTCTAAACCACATTGAGCATAAGTATGGTTGTAATCGGTAGTGATGTAGCTTGAGAAGATCTTAATCTATATTTGAAATCTAAAACATATGGGTCAATACCTTTTACGGTGGACATTTTACTTTCATAACGCTTTGCCACTGCAAAATCCATTTTAACACATAAATAAGTGAATTGTCTATCCTACATTCCCAGTTGATGCAGTTGCCAGGACTGAGGCCACGTGAGGTGGACTACTATATACTGCTAGTCCTTAAATGTAAATCTTCTTGATTTTTTATATCCTATGCCAGAATACTGAGGGCCATCCATTTCTCTTTTTGTCATCCAGTGGAGATACACGTTTGCAGCCTATTTGGTGGGAAAGCAGATCATGGTCCTAGCAAAAGCAGATCATTTTTCACGGTATTTAAAATGACCGGCCTAAGTGATTTCATTGGAGTCATAGAACGGGCAGAATGGGTCGTAAAATAGATTCTTTAGAACTCGCACGGTTCTTTAAAAAAAAGAAAATATATGGAAAAGAAAAGAAATTTAGACACATGGAAAACAAAAACAGAAATTTAAGAAATGTAGAATAAAATACTAAATAAAAACACGTCAAAATAAAAATACGTCAATCTGACATTAGAGGGTGGAGAATGCAGAGTCTACTTCAACGATAAGAGCTTGAAATTTCGTCCCAGTAGCTCAACTGTAGAGCGTCGACTGGCCAGTTCGGAGATCCAGGGTTCGTTTCCCGGTTGGGGCATCAAGACTCTTTACAAAAATGAGCTATAACTTTTATTTTGCGGTTTTTGCGACTATGAACCTAGCCGATGCAGTTTCGTGCAGCCCGAGCTAAATTTTGAAGAAATTTGAAGACGGCTACGTGGTAAGACTGAATTTGTCAGTAATCATTAAGGTTCGAGAAATTGTGGCTTATGTACGTTTTCTTGTTGCAGTTAGAGGTATTGGCCAGTGGTGAAAAGTCAGGAAAAACAAAGTAGACAACGTCGATCCAAACAATTTTCGACCAAGTAATTTTTATTCTAACATAAATATATAAAATATTTTCTTTGTAAATAAAGGGAAATGCAGACATATTTTTGCGTCAGGCCCTCAAGTTAATGATATATTGTTTAGGAGAGAAATATCTCGAAATGTCTACCCCGTCAGGTCATATTGTATTGGGAATGGAACTAAAACGGAGTGCAAGCGCAGCTTCTATCATCTACTGCCGTATAGGCCCGTGTAGACGTGTCTAATCTGAGGAATTCCTTGGAGGAGTGAAAATTCCCTTTCACCCTTCACAACAGGATTTCGGGTTTTTTTCTTTGTCTGGATCGTTTCGTTTACGCAAACATAATGTTTATTATCTGGGGACTCTGGAAAAGTCATTTAAAAAGTTAATAGCAGATGTGATTTAGAAAACCGCTAATTTATAGTGGTTTTCACATGCTTGATACATTGGGAATATTTCTATGTGAATCATACATAAACTTTTATCAAGGGAAAAAGTAAAGCTTGGTGAGTGGTATATTTATTTTCTTACTTGTTTTTTCTTTCTTTATATATATATATATATATATATATATATTACTAGTTAAATCAGAGTTTTCTATACATTGCGTCTTCCCCGTATTTAACATTTTTGGATCGGTTCCACAGAGAAACACAAAACCAGAGTTCCACTGTCATGGGAATTATATATATTATAATTCCCATGATTATATATATATATATATATAGGAAAATAAGATGCATTAACATTAATGTTTTGAATTTTATTTTCGCAAAAAAATGTAACTTTTGTCAGTATTGAAACTAGGTTTTGAGCGCCCTTATAATGGTGTATAGTGGCATTCTCGATTATCCATTTTTCATATGAATTACTTGTTTAGTAGGAATTTTCATCTTTGATTCATATTCATATTCATGTTTGCATGTTTGGGAGGTTGTGTTCTGAATTGCTTGTCCAGTCTCCAGCTTAGACTCACTGGACGGGTTTGGGAGTAACTCCGTGAACGTTCGTACTGCCTCCCTGGTAGAATTTCGACTTGTTCATTCCGGTGCTTCCAGATTGAGCTGTTGAGGTTGATCGTGTATACACGTGGTGGAAGAATGGTTCATGCCGCATGGTAATACAATTTTCTTGCTGTATCCTTTTTTCATTTTTTGTTGCCTGTAGTCTGAGTTTAAGTATTTATAGTAATGTACTATTGCTTAATCTGAAACAGGCATTTGTTTGGGTTAATTGGAATTAAATACTCAGACCTGACGATGAATTTAATTCTAATTAATCATCGAATTTGGGATGGTGCTGTTCTTTTCTCTTATCGGCATTATGGCTTTGAATTTGCTTCTATGGTGATGTTAATATTGCTTGAATTGTATTTTTTTATTTTTACATAATTCTTATTATTACATTTCAAATATATATATATATATATATATATATATATATACAATACAAATGTTAAGTAAAATATAACTTTTACTAGAAATATTAAAACGGGATATGCCCATACTATCATAAGGCGCATTGCAGCACATACAATATAAGCACGAATATGGATTCAAATGAATAAGAAATGAAAGAAGTAAAAACGGATGGGGATGCTTACAAGGAAGTCGAACGGCCAAGGGGGATTACGACCCCTTGTTCCCGGTTGAAGCACGCTTTTAATCCCAGGAAACGTTCCCGGAACCAGACTCGCCTGAAGCAGTCCTCCATATACCAACGCTGGAAAAGCAAAATCCAATCCACTGAAAAAGCAAATCCAATCCATTGAAAAAGCCAAATTCAATCCATTGAAAAACGTACTTGAAAACCCAGATCACCAACATGAAACGATACCAATAGCAAGACTACTTGGATGCCTAATGTCTAAACAACCTATAACATCCATATCAGCACTGACTTTTCATTACGTGCAAGTCCTTGTAAATCCTTATAACATGTTACGGTTAAGATACATGTCACAGTAATCTTTTTGCATCCAGCGTGACGTAACTATAATAGTTCATAGAATTTTGCATAAAAGTCCTGATCATACTTTTTGTATGATTTTTCATAATAATGCTTTAGGAAATGTAACGGATATAGCTGTCTTTTCGCTTCACATACCAAATTACGTTCGCATATAAGAGATGCATTCGCATTCAGATGTAAAACAATCTCCCGTATATAAAAATAAAGAAAATAAGAAAACAACTCGTGGTAAACGAGGTGGTAGGCGCAAGAAAGTAAAATTTGAAGTTGTTTTAAACAACCTGAAACATTTTATAGAAGAAATCAAGACATATAAAACTATAAAGGAAAATTGGATTAAAAATAAAGTGTTTGGAATAAAGAAAAAGTTTTTATATCGTATTTGGTTGGAATGGATGAAAAACCCCATTATGCAAGATAACGATAAAGACGATCCTATCCTTACAGCAAACATTGCCATTTTTTACGATATATTTAAATTAAAAGCAAAGAAATTGGAAATTATGCTGGAACAAAATAATAATAACCCATATGGGAAGGAATATCTAATTACAACTTTTTGTAATAAGAATTATGATGCAATACCATTTAAGACAATTTTGAAAAAACATAATTATCTCCTACCGATAAAAAAGACCGAAGTTTGTTTAACATATCGATATATGAAAACTAACGGACGTAAAATCTTCAATTATAATATGATCGGAAGACAGTTGGACAAAAATGATAACTTGATATGTCAATGTGAAACAAGTAAATTTCGCAATAGAGATCATGATCACATTGTTACTGGTGATTTAGAAGTTGCAATGGATTCGGATTTTAGAGAATTTTTACAATTGGGCACTAAATTCAGATTTCAGAATTTTTATAATCACGGAAAACTTTTTAAAAAGGATCTAGATGATTTTATTTACAAACTAGCTGTAAAGTACAGTTTTCCAATGGAAACCTTTCAAGAATGGAAGAGTGCAGTTTTAGCTGATTTTAATCTTTATTACAAAAACCGACAAAATAAAATTACTAATTATAAAATGGACAAGAACCGGTTGAAAATATTTCAAAATATGTATGTGATCACTTATATGGACAAAGTTACCTCAAACTATGCATTTACTTGCAAAAAATACTATGTAGAGCAATTAAAAAAATGTTACGACAACGAAACAATGTATAAACTAAATGTTTTGTCTAAAACAGCAAATGAAAACAAAATCACAGCATTGTATAAAAGGATCGGTATTGAAATCACTACAATCAAATTTCCATACCTGGTATTAATACCTAAAATGCATAAGTCACCCGTCAAATTTAGACCGGTGACTGTGGGATGTGGAACTTATTTAACTAAGGCAAATGCTATGCTGCTGAATATTTTAAGACCTACAATGGCGAAAATAAAATCAAGTGGTACGGTAATGGTATCAAATAGTAATGAAGTCATAGAAAAGTTGAGCAAAATACCAGAGAGATTACACCTTAAAAGCTACGATTTTAAAGATTTATTCAATAACATAAATTTAAAGGATCTGTTTGAGATCATGATCGAAACATTTCATGAATACAATTTGCATCTATTTATCAACATCAATAGTTACGAAAACCTCATCAAATTCGTTTTATATGAAAACTTACTTTACAACGGAGATTCATTCTATCAACAAATTCAAGGTATTCCCATGGGGGGTGGCTGTTCCTCCATGTTGGCTGATATCTATTTGAATAAGTATGAGATCGGAACTCATTATCTAAATGAAATTCCCTATTTCAGATTTGTGGACGATGTGCTTATTGGAAATTTTGAAAGTAATTATCAATTTAACTTCAACTTTTATCCCGCAAATTTGGAATTGATCGAAACAAAACAAGTGAAGAAAGAAATAACAGAGTTTTTAGATATAAGCATTTATTACGACAACAAAGAAAGTATTTGCTTTAAAATGTATGATAAAAGAAAGACCTTTGATGTCAGCATAAACTATATCATCAGCTGGAATTCCAACTTGAGTATAGGCGTACTACGTAACTTAATACTCAATCATCTTAACAGAATTAAAAGATTAAATACAACCAAGACCGAACGCATTATATGCGAACGTAATTTGGTATGTGAAGCGAAAAAACAGCTATATCCGTTACATTTCCTAAAGCATTATTATGAAAAATCATACAAAAAGTATGATCAGGACTTTTATGCAAAATTCTATGAACTATTATAGTTACGTCACGCTGGATGCAAAAAGATTACTGTGACATGTATCTTAACCGTAACATGTTATAAGGATTTACAAGGACTTGCACGTAATGAAAAGTCAGTGCTGATATGGATGTTATAGGTTGTTTAGACATTAGGCATCCAAGTAGTCTTGCTATTGGTATCGTTTCATGTTGGTGATCTGGGTTTTCAAGTACGTTTTTCAATGGATTGAATTTGGCTTTTTCAATGGATTGGATTTGCTTTTTCAGTGGATTGGATTTTGCTTTTCCAGCGTTGGTATATGGAGGACTGCTTCAGGCGAGTCTGGTTCCGGGAACGTTTCCTGGGATTAAAAGCGTGCTTCAACCGGGAACAAGGGGTCGTAATCCCCCTTGGCCGTTCGACTTCCTTGTAAGCATCCCCATCCGTTTTTACTTCTTTCATTTCTTATTCATTTGAATCCATATATATATATATATATATATATATAAGGTATAAAAGGAGATTAAAAATACGAAAAACAATGCATACTTGAGTATGAAAAATACGAATAATGAAAAATGACTTAACGGTAAGGCGTGATACTGCACTTACAAGATAAGTAAAAATATAGATATCAAAGGAATTAAAGGAAAAAATCCAACAGTTAAAATAGTAAATGGCCGGGGGGATTGTGACCCCCCGCTCCCGGTTATAGCATGCTATTACGCCATGGCAACACTCCCGGAGCCGATATCTTACTGAAGCTAAATTTCCGAAAGTATGTAAAGTAAAAGACATATCTCAAGTAAAATACAGCATCTCAAGTAAAATACAGCATGGAACTATTTATTTGCAAATTTTTTTACCTGTACATTTTATTACACATCTCCCCAAATTACTTCATTACTCTTCGTCACTGGTATTGGTTCTTTCATATAGAGGAGCTTTACAGACGAGCTTGACAGACGAGACATGTCTTTGAATTCTGTTATTTGCATGGGAACCTGATCCAAACTTTAAGACATCTATAGGGGGTTCTGTAAGTATGAAGCTAAAGAACGTTCTACTGCTTAAATATAAAACGAGAGTACCTGACATTTTTTTCGAAACGAAAAAAAAATGACTTTTCCTTATCTCTGGCTATTACTTATATATTCCGCATACTTCCATGCAATTCTGCACTCTAACGCAATTTCGACAGCATCCCTTACTGCAAATTTACCTGTGAATAAAAGATAGGTAATGTCGACCTTCTTTTAAGGTCTGCCCTTACTTTTTGAGGCAGGTGGAAACATCTATTGCGGAAGAAACACTAAATTTTATCGCTCTTTTTATAGTTTTCTTGCCCCCCCCCCCTCTCCCCATGTGGCTTTTTATCTAGTGTTACGAGGGAAAAGAGGAATACGTGTACGCATTTTATGCTTCTTTTGGTTATTTGCGGAATTTTAAGATACATATCGCAGACTGGATTGTAGAGGTCGCAGTACCGGGCAATTTGAGTGAGATGTTATTTCGGTAAAAATGGGATAGTTATGTTGCAGAAATAAAGTAAAATAATTATTTATTAGAGATTTTGCACATATTTTTGTGTATGTAAAGGGGTAAATATTGAAAAAAGTTCTTTTTTGCAAAAAATAAAGTTAGATATTCGAGCATTTACACGAAAATGGATCGAAAAGTGTGTGTTTTAATTTATGTGTTATTTTCTGTTCAATAAATAGCTTACGTTTATGGGGAACCTACCAGGGTTGTCAATTTAGACATATGGCTAGATTTAGTCATCTTGGGAACGTTTAGCACCCGAAACTGGTTAAATGTAGCCAGAAAATGGCTATATTTGCAACTACTTATAGTTATCCATGAAATTCAGCCGATTTTGAAATTATTTTAGCTACAAAGTTAATTCATGTGTTGGCGACACTGGGATATGTGTTACCAACTTTAAAATTTTGTTATTTTTATTCATTTATTACGAAAACATGAAAAAATTATTTTCGGAATATGGGCATTAATTAATAAAGAACTAGAAAAAAAAATATTTAATGCCTGATATATACTACACTTAACTTTTACATAAGGACACGCTTATATCCTGGTTTACCAATCTAGTTAACACTGTACAGCCAGGACCGTGGAAAGCGATCATGGACCCTGGGGCTAGGGTGCCTTCGGGTCACCTCCCCACTACTGGTTGTACTCATAGACATATATAGTACGTCTATGGTTGTACTCATAGACATATATAGTACGTCTATGGTTGTACCCGTAGATATCCTCTACGGTTGTACCTTCGAGGAGTAATCTAAGATACTAGATCTTGACTATTTGGGTGGTACCTAATTTTCCCTCTTATTGCCAGTCTTTTCAACGATCTTGTGTGCAACATTGAATAGGTACACTAAACACATCGACTAGATTCGCATGGGTGGAAAATATTTTATATCTCATAGCGAAATGACAAACTATTGCAAAATTTGTTTTAAAATTAGTAATATTACAAAAAGTTTACATATCAATATAGACAAAAAGTCTGTATACAAATATTGACAAGTAACATAGATAGATACCTATACTGGCAAGAACATATACGTACCAAAATTCACATATTAAAATCAATATTTCGTATATAGATCAAAAAGTATATATACCAAATTTTAAAATATAAAATGTTTACATTACAATCTTGAAAAAAAGTTGCATACCAACATGAAATAAATTGCCAAACAGGAAACTCCTGCTTTGCCCACTTCATACTGTCATTATTTGATTTTATCTCGAAAAGCAGTCCCATCTTCATATTGTCATTCTTCATATTGTCATTATTTGCTTTTATCTCGAAAAGCAGTCCCATCTTCATATTGTCATTCTTCATATTGTCATTATTTGGTTTTATCTCGAAAAGCAGTCCCATCTTCATATTGTCATTCTTCATATTGTCATTATTTGGTTTTATCTCGAAAAGCAGTCCCATCTTCATATTGTCATTCTTCATATTGTCATTATTTGATTTTATCTCGAAAAGCAGTCCCATCTTCATATTGTCATTCTTCATATTGTCATTATTTGATTTTATCTCGAAAAGCAGTCCCATCTTCATATTGTCATTCTTCATATTGTCATTATTTGGTTTTATCTCGAAAAGCAGTCCCATCTTCATATTGTCATTCTTCATATTGTCATTATTTGGTTTTATCTCGAAAAGCAGTCCCATCTTCATATTGTCATTCTTCATATTGTCATTGTTTGGTTTTATCTCGAAAAGCAGTCCCATCTTCATATTGTCATTCTATCATATTGTCATTATTTGGTTTTATCTCGAAAAGCAGTCCCATCTTCATATTGTCATTCTTCATATTGTCATTATTCGATTTTATCTCGAAAAGCAGTCCCATCTTCATATTGTCATTCTTCATATTGTCATTATTTGGTTTTATCTCGAAAAGCAGTCCCATCTTCATATTGTCATTCTTCATATTGTCATTATTTGGTTTTATCTCGAAAAGCAGTCCCATCTTCATATTGTCATTCTTCATATTGTCATTATTTGGTTTTATCTCGAAAAGCAGTCCCATCTTCATATTGTCATTCTTCATATTGTCATTATTTGGTTTTATCTCGAAAAGCAGTCCCATCTTCATATTGTCATTCTTCATATTGTCATTATTTGATTTTATCTCGAAAAGCAGTCCCATCTTCATATTGTCATTCTTCATATTGTCATTATTTGGTTTTATCTCGAAAAGCAGTCCCATCTTCATATTGTCATTCTTCATATTGTCATTATTTGGTTTTATCTCGAAAAGCAGTCCCATCTTCATATTGTCATTCTTCATATTGTCATTATTTGATTTTATCTCGAAAAGCAGTCCCATCTTCATATTGTCATTCTTCATATTGTCATTATTTGGTTTTATCTCGAAAAGCAGTCCCATCTTCATATTGTCATTCTTCATATTGTCATTACTTGGTTTTATCTCGAAAAGCAGTCCCATCTTCATATTGTCATTCTTCATATTGTCATTATTTGATTTTATCTCGAAAAGCAGTCCCATCTTCATATTGTCATTCTTCATATTGTCATTATTTGGTTTTATCTCGAAAAGCAGTCCCATCTTCATATTGTCATTCTTCATATTGTCGTTATTTGATTTTATCTCGAAAAGCAGTCCCATCTTCATATTGTCATTCTTCATATTGTCATTATTTGGTTTTATCTCGAAAAGCAGTCCCATCTTCATATTGTCATTCTTCATATTGTCATTATTTGGTTTTATCTCGAAAAGCAGTCCCATCTTCATATTGTCATTCTTCATATTGTCATTATTTGATTTTATCTCGAAAAGCAGTCCCATCTTCATATTGTCATTCTTCATATTGTCATTATTTGGTTTTATCTCGAAAAGCAGTCCCATCTTCATATTGTCATTCTTCATATTGTCATTATTTGGTTTTATCTCGAAAAGCAGTCCCATCTTCATATTGTCATTCTTCATATTGTCATTATTTGGTTTTATCTCGAAAAACAGTCTCAGCTCACTATTATCTCACACAATAGTTTGGGTAAATTTGATTTGCAAACATTTGAAATTCCTGTTTTTAAAAGTTTTTATCCTTGGGATGTTCTATGAGTGACATCATCAGAAAGTCTTGTCCTGGTTTATTGAATCGATCTAAGGATATCATAAGTCTAGAAATTAAAGAGGACTGTCAGCAGTGCCGCTGACAGTGATTTTTGGATCCCTATGCAGTAAATGTGCGGGTCCCCTACTACCCCTATTTTAATAGTCACTGACACTTTTTCTTAAACTGCTTATATGGCCCGGGTCCCCATGTCTCCCTGGCCTCTATGCAAAGCATTACTTTTCCTCATTATCGGCAGTCTTGTTAGACTATATTTACTAGCACAGCAAGATATTCTGGCAGCACAAGCTGTCTGCAATTTGACCGTATTTTTTCTTTTCCTCTAATCCTCTGTCTTTTTAACCGAATCTATAATTTATTGAATAATCAAACAATATCCTAGTTGCCCATTCAGCCATTGTAGATTAATTTTCTTTGTTCTCCTAATTTTTTCTTGCATGTATCAAATTGTTTCATTCCCTCCATCCTTGTTTCTAATTTAACAGCAGATGTTGGGGCCCTTTCGAGGAGTAAAATATTGAACATCCAACCCAAAAGGTGGGGTATTAGGGGGGAGGGGATGTTCTTTAAAAACTCAATTCCTTTATCCAACATTATTATGCATTCATTACCCTGGAAATTCAAAACATTTACATCCCTTATCTGAAAACCAAAGTTAAGTCCGCACTTGTAGAATAATAGAAAAAAACATATATATATATATATATATATATATATATATATATATATATATATATATATATATATATATATATATATATAATAAATTACGCAAAAGTAAAACAATATGTCCAATTTCGGCGAATATCTGAAGAACGAGGAGGAAGAACAAACACCTTCCAAATTAATCGTTTGCACAATGGGAGACAGCTGGCTTATAAGTTATGAATGATTTAGCTTATAAGGGCCGCTTCCTATGCAGCACTCCAGGTGGTTTAAGTATAATCTCATAAAAATACAGCACATAGATAAATATATACTCAATATAGTAAATGGATGCACAGTTACGGAGAAATATTGTGACTTTTCTCATAATAGAGATTTGCGTTTCGGAAAATAAGTGGGTTTGCGTGTTTGGAAGCTAATATTAATTTATTTTTATATATTGAGAACAATTATTTTAGGAATCGAGCCGTCAATGCATCGGTTAGTGAGTTTTTTTCACCGAATATCTGATAACTGATACGGATATTTAACCAACCGAATTTAATTGGGCAGTCCACTGAGTTTTTGATAAAATTATTTTTAAAAAATCGATTTTTTAAATTTTTCGTCAAACTGTTGTTCATATATTAATAATATGTATCCAGCATATTTCATAGCGATATCATTATTACTTTCCTTATATACATAATGTATAAGGAAAGTATTGTGACGGGGTCGAAAATTCGAATTCGAGTTTTCGACGGGAGAGCACGTTTCAAGCATCCCTGATCACGAATCGAACATTTTTAAGTGATGTTTGTGTGTGTGTGTGTGTGTGTGTGTCAGTGAGTCTGTGGAGATGATAACTGACAAACGAATGGACCGATTCGAACCAAATTTGGTACAAAAATCACAATCCGTAAACACTGGAAGCCTATTATTTTTATACGCAATCGAATGTTCAGAACCCCCCCCCCCCCCCCTCTAAATTTTCGAATGAAATTTTGAAAATATCGTCAAAAAATCAAAACCACTAATAAAGATAGGCAAATAGACATTTCTTATGTAATTTTTCATTAGAAAACCAGTTACATATATTTTAGAACGCTAACATGAACCGTTCTCGAGATATTGCACATTTTTCAAAAAATTATCAAAAAGTCATATAAAATAAAAAAAAAATATTTCCTATTGAGAAACATGTTCACTTTTCATATGTAATACCATGCGATAAATTGGGTGACATCATTCTCGTGGATCTAGCTTGTTCCATTCATGAAAAACGATACTTTGAGTAATACTTTTGTATTTGAACGCCAATAGTCATTTATCTGCTGTAAGAATAATTTATTCCTCCGTCCATAACGCTTGTCGAGATTTTGGCGACGAATTTGGTGGAATGTCGCCAACTTGGCGACATTTTTAATTGTTACCAAATTAACAGAAATCTCGCCAAATTGGCAAAAATGACGTTATATCAATGAAAATGACGACTGATTGAAGAAAATTCAATATCTTGGAAAGAATATAAGTATCTACTATAAGAATACCATTTTTTTAACTGTAAAAGTAGTAAATTAATTGCATTATATAAGGAAAGTCATGTGTTGCCCACATGAGATTTTAAAATACAGGTTAAAAATGTTTCTGTGAGTGTCTATCTACATGCATAAATTAATTTTTTATTGCTTTAAAATATTTAAACTCTTATAACTCAGAAGATAACTGCTTTGAAATTTCGTTTGTTTTTAGTAATACATATTAAAAGATTATTTTGGATTCGTTTATGAAATCATTTAAACTTTTTTGTATAATATATTCAAATATTGATATATCACGAGACATGTAAAAAAGCGCTATCAATTAAATAAAAATTAAAACAAAAAATATTCGAATTAGAATTAAATCCAAAATAACTTTCTTAATAAAGTACTCTCAATAACGTAACTTCCAAAATAACGTTTACTAAGACATTAATTAGCTTTAAAATAAAATATAGAGCACGTGTTTATTACTATAAAATAGTGAATTGCGTATATAAATTTTGATATTTTTCAATTTATAAGTTTATTATTTTTTAATTTAAAAATAGAAATTAATATTTTGGAAAATTGAAAAACATTTTTCATTGTAATTACTTATCCTTAAGTTGAAACAAAAATTTGAAATATAATAAAAATAAAAAAAGGGGGGGGGGGCACTGGTTTCAAATTTGTAGAACATTAAATTTCAGATTGTACGACACTGCAAAGGCCAGGCTCACAGTCGCAAATCCAGTCAATAGAGGGTGTTGTTGTTGAGACCCAGACCGTCCGACCTACCAGAAAGGTGTAAGACCAATAGAGGGTGTATCAAAAGTCTCGAATAACCTTGAATCTGACCATTACAGCTTGTGCAGTTTGGACAGAATCCTCTTTAAATTTGAAAGCATAACATGTGGAACGGTATAGTCCAGTGATTAAAGAAAAGAGATTACACTCAGAGGACCCGATTTCAATTCCCGGCTTTGACCAAACTATTCCGAGGAAGGAGGGTACGATTACGATATCTATCGCCCTCACTCGTTTTCGATCTAAATTGGGTCAAACAAATACCTTACTCTTTCCGGTAGGTCAGTCCGTCTGGATCGAAAGGAAGAAAGAGTGTTATATGATTGATTTCATAGGTTACTATACAGCAGGAGTTTTTGGAGCAACTTTTTGCCATCATCAAGCACCGAAATATGATGCATTATTTTTCCTGATAGTACCAATTAAAAGAATATAGTAAATATACATTTCTGAACCCCACGGGAGTACTGCGGTGCTCACTAGCAACTTGAAGACCTCTGTTAAAATGGTTTGCAAAATTGCGGCACATAGCAACAAATTATTTTCCAACAAATTCACTTTGATTGGTTAGATGGCGTTAACTACATCTAATTTTCATTTTATTACAAAGTTATGTTTAAAGACATCTATTTGGCTAAAAATGCACTTTATTTAGCCAAAGTAGGCAAGTACTAAATGGGTTATTGCTATTCGAATTCTTAGACCCAGTCATTTTTGTGCATAAATACTCTGTGGTCTATTAACTCAACTAAAGTTAACAATTTCAATTTCCAATGACTTTCACTTTTTCAAATTGCATTTTCAACATTTCAAACTTCTTCAATAGAGGAACAGAGCTATGTTTTATAATATAAATGGTTTCGAAATCGATCATTGATATAAATGCTTTTCAAAACAGATTTTTCACTTTTTCTGGTATTTTTGACCAGTCCTACGGTAATGATTTGAAATAATACCATCTCCATTAAAATTTACAAACTCTTATAACCATCTATTGTTCATTCCATATAAGCCCTGCCTAATTATAAATAAAAAAATGACACAGTTTTAAAAAGACTGGGGGTGTTCAAGTTATGGGCGTGGTCTGGTCAAAAGACCTCACTTTCGCTAATAAATGTTTTTTATAGATTAATTTGTTTCTTCTTTTTTTGTGAACAAGATAGTAGTTAAGATAGTAATTAAGTGTGATATTCAAGCAATGTCACACTTGAGGAAAAAGTGCTTCATTGTATTATATTGATGATATTTTGCATTTTTTCTGTTGCGAGGTTATTAAGCGTTCATCAGCATAATGTAAACGTTAATTGCAGTAACAGAAAGAAAAAAAATGCAAACTTTAGTGGGAACTAGAAATTACACTCTCTCCACATAGCCGGCATAAAATTCGTTCACAAATTATCTCGGGCTACGCCAACTTGTAAAAGTCAAGTTCAAAATCACAAGAACCCGCCAAAAAGCGGCGTTCTCCAAAATAAGGTGCAAAAAAATTTAATGATTTATTTTCTTCATTAATCTGTGAAGGTATCTTCATAAATTTCTTATTGATCTTTGTATCTTTGTATTTTTTTTAAATAGTGTGTGATGTGTCATATATTTATGTAAAATATCTTCATGTCAGTGCCAGCAAAATTAGTTTCTTAATATAACCAGTTCTATTTCTCCCTTATAAATTAAATAAATAATATCATTTCTCTTTTCTTTGCATATATTTTTCCATTTTTTCTCTTATTTGAGGCATCTCAATTTCGTTTGCATGTAAAATGCAACATTAATTACATCACCTAGGCTCGGCGAAGAACTTTCTTATCATGCGGCATTACTTAACAGTCTGGCAGAGGAAAACCATCGGCGATCTCCATCTTAAAACTCCACACGTTACGAAAGCTTCACGAGGAGCTCAGAGGGGGAAAAAAACTGATGTTTCCGTATTCGGAAGGATTACGGAATAAATAATTCACGTATCATAGCTGCGGAGCGCACTTTTGTATCGAGGTTGATCTCGGAGAAAATTCGTTTTCGCATCTTTTGCTCTGTTCACACTGGCAGAGTTAATTATTTCTTATGTAGTTTTTCTTTTTACTTTTTCTACAATAGATGGTAATATATAGGAAAAATATTGTAATGCGTTGGGACTAGAGTTTACTACGGATCTGCATGTTTCTAGAAACCGAGGAAAACAAGCAAACTATTTTTAGCGTGACTGCTGCGTGTGTCTCTGTGTCTGTCTATCTGTACTATACATTTACTCTAGCTGAATGCATTCATTTTAGATAAAATGCATTCATTCCTACTGAATTTCATTCACTCTTACTGAATTGCATTCACTCCTACTGAATTGCATTCGCTCTAGCTGAAAAACTAAGGGAGTATATTTCACAAAATTTGGTACATAAGTCACTTGTGTTGTACCCTGTTGCTGATTACATTTTAATACCATTTCAAAAAAAAAAAAAGAGCTTGCCTTTTTTTTATACGAAATGGCCTGCAAAAATTTTCAAAATATAAAATAAGACAAGTATGCGAAAATGTATCGATTAAATGCTTATATTATACGGAATTTTTGACGACGAAAATAATAAGATCAACCCCATAACTCTGAGGCTAACCGTTCTCGAGATATTTTAGATTTTCGCATTTTGCAACGCTGCTTTTGAAAATACTTAAATTCGCCAAATGGAAACGAAAATTGAATTAAAATTACAAATGCAGTGTAATTTCAAATAATTATCGCTAAGCCGCCAAATGAAAAAAAAAAACATTTAAACTGAAATGTTCATGTAATTTTAAATAACTATTTGAGTTAGTAGGGAAAATTATGTGCTGCTCACATCAGATTTTTTACTCTCCCTACAGTGCATAGCTATGTATAAAGAAAGTACTGGAATGACATTAAAAGTTGGAATTCGAACTTTCAACGGATCTACACATTTTGCACCTTCTAGATGTATCCCTCCAGATTGCATACTCTGTATGCAATCTAGAGGGATACATCCAATCTAACTTAAAAACTATTCGACGAAACTTCACCAAATTTGGTAGTTAGGCCATTTCTGGGTTATCCTAGTGCTGATTAGATTTGTACGATTAGGAAAACTTTTTTTTAATTGAAATGATCCACAAAAATGAACAAAATCTGCTATAAAAGATAAAATATGCTTAAATTAATTAAACGTGCATTTAATACGTTTTTTTCTTCTTTAAATTACAGCTTAAATAAGACCAACACTATTACTCTATAATATGCCGTTTTACAGATATTTCAGTTTTTATATCGTTGACGATTGGGCGCCAATTTGTTATAATGCTTTCAAGTTGGTGAATAGAAAGAGAATATTTTTAAAACTTCAATTGAGTATTAGTTTTATGTGTTATTTTGAGCGGTAAATATCAAATTGATACATTATTGAAAAGGGAAATTAAAAAATCTAATGTGGGTTGGACATGATTCAAATTTATTGAGGGAAAAATTAAATTCATTGAGAAATAAAATATATTCTTTTAATAGAAAAATTAATATAAATTAATAAAAATTAATATATTAAAAATTAATGTTCATTGGTTTAAATTGGAGTTAATCGGATGAAATAATCACACACACACACACACCAAATTTCATTCAATTTTCTCAATTTGTCAAGAGATGTGGTGCCCACAGAGAGATACACAGACATCATTGAAATAATAGCTGTTTCTTATTTACCAGGCCGCCCGACTCATCCGAGGATTCGAGCAGCTGTTTAGGCGACAGAGAGTGGATGCTCAGAACGTGTAAATCCTCAAACTCTGACTATCAGATATACGGCCTCATCACCTTTACATATACTTTTGTATTATAGGGAAAGTAAAAAAAAAATATTTTTGGTCCACTATTCTCCAAACTTTTATATTTATAGAGCAATTCTGCAAAATATATCAACACAGCTGTCGCTTAACAACTTACATTCTTCTGCTTCTAAAAATAATTTCTCGGAAAAGATTTAATCGACACTTCTGGGAAAAGGCAGTTGCTTACAGAGATTTAATTATCCGAGAGTAACCATAGCACGGCTCAGACAATAACTTTAAATTACAGTCTCACTTCTTAATGACTCAGAAAAACTTTCCTTTTCACCAAGAACAACATAAACAGAGAAAGGTGCTCCAAATGGGTGAGTCTTGGTAGGCTTCTTTTCTTCTATCTTATGTAACGTTTTTTTTGTTTTTGTTTTTTGAGAAATGTTCCGAGAATTGTTCGAGTTCGTATAAGGAACAAAAACTTTCCTTTATAAATATAAAAAAAATCGCTGTCTTAAATAATACAGACAGTTGATTAGATATATCTGTTTTCCTTCCTTGTTGAATTTCGAAACCAGCTGTTTTATTTATTTATTTATTTTTTTCGAATGTTGTTGACTATTTCATTTTTTCCAAAACTGGGTGTTTCCTTGTATTTGTAGTGATCCCTTTTACCTGATGTAGTTTCCTAAACTTATTTTGTACTTTTCATGAAGTAGTTAATTAATTTAATTTTAAAATCATTTTTTTAACACATTCTGTTAGTTGTCAGTTTTCATTTTGTGGTTGATGGTAAAACCATGGTTGTTTGCTTTTAATGTATCGTCTCAATTATTTCCTTTTCTGATAAAGGTAGGTATTTTATTTTCCGAACACGGTGATTTTCTGTTCAAAAGGAATAAAAGATTGTTTAGCTGCCCCAAGCTTTGTTTAGCCTTGTATATTTATAAGCAATTCCAGTATTTTTAGCGAATATTTTGAAATCGTCTATTAGTCGTTCATCCTGTTTTATACCCGCTTGGTTTTAATGTTTAATTATTATTTTTCCGGTTTGGCAACAGTCATCTTTGAAGGTAACGTGTGCATTTTATTGTTAGTAAAACTCTTCTTACTCCTACTGTAGTTACTGCTTTTGTCCTAACAAGGAAAATTCTTTTGACCATCAAACCGGTTGATACGTTTAATCAATTGGATTATACTGTTACTAACAAAGTATTTTATATTAAGATTATTTTCAGAACTTTCTTTTAATTCTGATATGGCATCATATAGAGCCTGATATGGCATCATATATTTTCTACAGGCCCATATTCATTTGTACCTCTCTTGCTATTTCCATTTTTCTACATATATAGTATAATGTGTGCAGGGATCAACTTAGCCTAACTGGGGGGGGGGGGGCAGACATTCCTAAGTGGATCCCATTCACCTCTCAACATATATAAAACAAACAAGTATATTCTTTCAAAACATAATTGTATTCTATAAAAAGTACACAAAATGAAGTTTTTTACATATTTTAATGGAATTTAAATTATTGGCGATAATCCCTATATATTAAAAAACATAATTATTTTTGTTGGGCAATCCTAATATTTTGATGGCATATTCTTTTTTCTGCATGAAGTAGTCATTAATTTTTCGATGTTGCAATTGTTCATTTTGGGGCTCCTTTGACATAGGGGCTTGAGGTAGCTACCCCGCATGCCCCTGCATTAGTCAGGCTATCTATACGTACGTCTGTCCATATGTACTTGTAAGTCGTCGCCTGTCTATATGTACTTGTATGTATGCATATGTGTGTGTGAGAGAGAGAATGAGAGCGAGATAGAGAGAGAGAGAGATTGTTCCTCTCTCTCTTGGCCCATTCCTTTTGGACTAATTCTTTTTTGGACTTCGGGTATGTTGGTTATCTTACATTGACGAAGGGGATTCAGCGCATCCTCGAAACAGCTGCATGCTGCATTATGGTGTTATTTGTACTTATATGCGTTGCTTCAGTTTTCCTTTTCCTTTTCATATTTATTAATTACAGAACTTTTGAAAACAAATTGGTAACAAAAGGAAAGAGCTGCCCTGAATTGCAGTTATGTGAAGAAGTGGTTAAAAGTGCTTTGCTGTTCGAATGGCTTCCCTTGCATTTTGATATCTTTCTGGATATAAATTCTGTTTTTGAATGTCGTTAATCGTTATATCGTTAAATATCGAATTCGAAAATTTTCATGAAAACAATACTTTCTCTATATTCGAGGATATAAAATTACAGCTGATGAGGAAGTACACTAGCAACACGTGCTCAACGCATACATTTTTTTATGTGATCCAGTGACGTGATAGGAAAAGTTCTAAATTTTTTTCTGTATCATATCGCTTTAAAACTTGCGTATATTTATGTATTTATTATAGCATACATAATTTCTTAAAATCAAATTATATTTACTCGCATTAATACATTCTTGTACTATAGAATATAGAATAGAGAAAATATTATTTCCCGGAAAATTTTCGATTTCGAGATTTTGATGCTAATATGTGTTTCAGGACCTCTTAAATACGGTTTGACAATTTTTAGAGTAATGTCCGTCTATCTACCTGTCTGTCTATGGTCGATTTTTTATCTACGCGATAACTACCACAAATATTAAGGTATTTTCACGAAACTTTATAAACTACTTTGTTATCGAAAATTCCAGAACTAGACAGAATTTTTTTTTAATTTGAGAGAAAACTTCGAAATTTATGCGAAATTTTATATTTCCATTATTATGCATAAAAAGGGTTATTTATGGCTCAAAGATCACGAAACTTAACAGTTTTAATCATTGCAGTTGAAAATGGCATTTTTTTGTGTTTGTGACATCAGTATCCCCCCCCCCCTCCCCCGGAGGGGTACATTTCCAAACTTGGTATCAATCGAGAGATTTTTTTTATCCCTTTAAAATGAAGGGTTACATGCCGTAATTAAATTTTTTTCTCTCCCAAAATTTAAAAAAAAATAAATAAATAAAAAAAAATAGAAATCACAAGCTATTTAAAAGTATATTCTGGTATAAGAAAGTCGAGTTTAGCCAAACTTCAGTTAATTAATTCTTAAGCTTACCGGTTATCTTATGTTTTTGTTTTTAAATTTGGGTTTCTTACATTTGATTCTAGATTATTATATACATGTTTGTTTGAATTGTGATAAGGGTTAATGAAAATATATATTTTCTTTTATCGAATATAATGTTATCCTGTTCTATTACAGGATCGCAGAAATTGTTAGCTGGCTCAGGATTGGCCTACATGATCTAACCAGTGAGAAATCGTTAATTTGAAGAAAAACATAAATTAGAACGTAAACTAATTATAACCAAAGGTTACACAGACCTCACAACATTCAGAAATCGATATATTATGAATTTTAAATTCTTAATAATGAAGTGCAACCATGATTTTTTTCAAAATACGAGTAAATGGACTTATGGAAATATCATAGCATGTACATATACAATCTCTATTGACAGTATTAGCAAGATCACATTATTACGCAACTACGTCACAGTGACGTCAACAGGGTCGCGCATAGAAATTGTCCGACCACACATTAAGCTGCTGTAAACCTCTGGGTCAGTCGTGTGGTCTGTGTCTTCAACGCACATAGAAATTGTGCCCCCCCCCCCCCCCCCACACACACACACAAACATTTCCCCTTTCTATAATTGATTTTCTCTGTTTGGTGAACTTTTCATCTCTTCTCTAGTCCCAAAAAGAAAATATTGGCGGTCTCCCCCGCCACTCTAGTGGTGTCCGCCCCTCTTATGGGTGTCCCTGGCTTCACGAGCCTTTTGTCCACAATGAGACAATAACAATTGTATCGAGCCGCAGACGATAATTTTATTTTTCTCAATCTCTATTGCCAACAGATTCCGCGCCTTATTAGCATCCTCATTTACGTTTTTATGAAAAACAAAACTCTGCAAGTTAGTCGACCGATTTCTTCCTCATTGCAAAAAGTCTACGTCATGGAGCTTGTCACGGGTCAAGAGCGGCAATGACTCACCTCTATCGTAGAGAAGGGTTTTCCCGTCTCAGCCCATCGACGCGTCAGAAAGGGTGGATTTTAACCAGAGACTTAACTCCTGCAGGTGATCATCAACCTGGCGTCACTGTACTCCACCCAAAATGAAACTGAGGAAGACCCCAATAAACATGTAAAAGAACTTTATGTTCGATTTTTTTTTTTATATGTCTAGTCAAAGATATCTCCCAAAAGAACATTTTTGGTAAAAATCTTATAACATTATTTACCTTAGTAAAACGACTCAAAATTCTCTCATTAAATCGGTTTTGATATTTTCAAGTGACCGGAGAATGAACGCGGAAGCGCCAATTTTTCTACTTCTTCTTCGGCCCAGACCGTCCGACCTACCAGAAAGCTATAAGGTATCTGTTTGGACGGCTGGGTAGTGTCACCCAATTTAGACAGTAATCCAGTGGGGGAGGCATCCACAGAGACTGTACTCTCCTTCCACTAACCTTTCGGAAGGACTTACGGACCCACATATTTAAAGTGATCGTACTCCGCATGAACACGGCAGTAGTTTTATCAGTGGCGGGAATCGAACCCGGGCCGACTGAGTGCGATTCCCGCGCGCTAACCACTGGGCTGTCGCGCCCGGAAGCGCCAATTGTCGGTTAAGCCTAACTATATGCTGACGGAGAAGCTTCGGTGAACATGTGGAGCATTTACTGTGGTTTAAGATTTAATTAATCCTCTGAAAGTTATAATATGAAACAAAATTCTTGTGTATAAAGTGTTATTATTGCAAAAAAAAAAAAAAAAAAATTCATTTTAAAATAACTTAATTTCTTACTTTATTAAAAGCGAATAACGAAAACAAATAAAAATCGTTGAAAATGTGCATATGCTTGTTGCCATTCGGTAAACGACACTAACGTGCGAAAATTGTTCATACTTGAAATTATGTTGTTTGATGATGTTCATGTTTCTATTCGGCAAATGATAATAACGGACTTTAAATTACTGACACTCGAAATTATTTTGTTTGATTGTCTAAATTAGTACTTATAATAGAATCTTTAAAATAGTTGACTACTTTATTATTTACAGAAGAATTTATATAATAATTGTCTGACGTGTTTTTTTTTTCCTTTCTGGATCCTCTAGAAACCCTCCGGTGACTCAAAAGGCTGAATCTTTGCCTTGAGACTAACAGAGGAGTATAACTTACCGGAGGTGTATTTTCGGTTTCTACTCTAGGAGAGAAGATAATGGGCGGAGAGGGGAGGATGAAGAAAAGAGCTTCCATTCCAGACCTTTCAGAAGACACTTGATGACCTAGACGTCTGAATATTTGCACATTCTTAATATCGACCACGTCAGCCAGTCTTATTCAGCTCTAAGATACGGATAAATGCAGGAAAAAGTTAAGCGGATATTAACACACCTTATATTTCTCTTTAATGAAAAAACTCATTCTACACCATAAAACTTGATGATATTTCCAATATTCCTAATATATATATATACCCAATATCGCCGAAATCATTTAATCCCAAGAATGTAGACATCGCGATGGCAATCGCCTGAAACTTCAACTATATCGCACACTCCTTATGAACCTGAGTTAGTAGGATTCAGCAGATTCTAAGTTTTAAAAATGCGACGACATTACGCTGCAAAAAATAAAAAGTTAAGCTCCCGGCTAAAGTATGCTCCTCTTTCTTAATTACTCGACTTTACGTCGGGAGTCGAAAACGGTTCAGCAGGAATCAAGAACTCTTGAGATGGATTGGTGGAAAGTATTCACATTCAAAAAATCTTAAGTTTGTTTTCTGAGTATGAAATTGGGGAGGGGTTTTTTTCTACAGAGAACGACGATAATTTTTATTTTATTTTTTTTTTCATATCTTGACTGCTTTGGAGCAGTAAAAGGAAGGAATTATAGTTGGAGTATTTTTAATATATTATTGATTTTTTTCACAACTTTTACATTTTTTATTGAAAGTGTTTTTTTTTTGTTTTGTTTTTTGTCTGGTGTTTATCATTTATAATCTTGTCGAGTCATTTTAAGACTTAAGTAATTATATGAAATTGAATCGTTGAAATTGCTGCTAAAATAATTGAGATATACATGGCTCGGTTAAACACAGAATATAACAAGAAATTTATGTCTTCATATGGTGACAAGTAGTGTGTGTACACTTCATTTTTGACGAAACTATTACAAATTTGTATAATCTTCTCTACAGTTATTTCATACAGTCGTGCGAATTTTTTAAAAAACCCGGAACTGAGATCTCAGAACTGGAAATGGAAATCATTTGTGAATATATATATATATATATATATATATAAATAAAAATTAAATGATTTTAATCGAAAATTTTTTGCATAAACTACTGTATGTACAAAATATATATATACATATATATATATATATATATATATATATATATATACATATATATATATATATATATATATATATACATATATATATATATATATATATATATATATATATATATATATATATATATGTATATATTATATATATTCATATATATACAATATATATATATATACATATTATATATATTCATATATATACAATATATATATATATATATATATAATTTATAGATTATCAGATAAAAATTTCATGCTTTGCACATTAATAACCTCAAAATTACCAGTAAATTTTATAAATATCCAGCATATTTAGTAAATGGTATAGTTAATAAGTTTCGATTAGCCTAAAATTCTCATAATCTCTCCTTAGTATCTTATTTTAGCCGTACTTCTACATTCTCTTGAATTTATTATATTTTCATCTTTTTATCTTGCAGCTTTAACTATAGAATATCTCATTTTATTGCTTTTACGCAGCACGGTTTTTATTACTCTCTTTGGCAACAGCAGATTACATCTTTTCATTTCTGCATATGGCAACATTGGTCTAGTCATATTTTGCTCGTCATGGTTGTACTAATGAAGTGTTATTTTAAGATATTTATGCTTCCTTTATTTTTCCAATCTATATGCTTGTCGTCCATATAACACAAGTTTATAGATAAAATCTATCTTGTGTTTCAGAAACAAGCATTTTTGTGTTCATTTCGAGGGGATATATGAACTTGACAAGAATTTTTTCGAAATGAACTTATCTTGAGCCTAAATCTCTTCCATGTGCAAGCATTTTTGCTTGATTTTTTTGTTTTCCTATTTTCATTCCTCCCCTTTGAAATTTGTTGATTGTCTTTATCTGTATGACCTGCATTACGCTTTATAATTTCCTCTTTATGGTTGAATTTCTTTTATTTCTTTGTATTTTGTAGAAAATTTTGGGATAGTGTATTTTATACTAGTGTAGTTACTACTTACATTCTAACATTGGATTTACTGTTATATATATATATATATATATATATATATAAATATTAAAATAGTAAATCCAATGGTAGAATGGAAGAAGTAACTCATAATACACTATCTTAAAACATTTTATGTCTACAGAATACAATGAAATAAAATGAAATTCAACAATAAAGAGGAAATTATAATACATACTACAGTTCAGAAAGCTAAAGATAATCAACAAATGTCAATGGAGAGGAATCGAAAAAAGGAATACTAAAATAATCAAGCATTAAAGCTTGCACGTGGAAGAGCTCTAGGCTTAATAATAGTTCATTTCGAAAAACATTCTTGATCAAGTCCTAATATTTTAAACGAAATGAGCACAAACATGCTTGTTCCTGAAACACAAGATAGATTTTATCTATAAACATGTGTTAATAGGACGACAAGCATAAAGATTGAAAAAATAGAAAGGAAACATAAATACCTTAAAATACACATCAAACGTACAATCGTGACGAGCAAAAAATGACTAGACCAATGTTGCCATTCGATAAAGAGTAAAGAAGTGATTTACTGTTGATATATATATATATATATATATATATATATATATATATATACATATATATATATATATATATTATATATATAAATTAAAATAACTAAAACTAAAGTGCAAGAGTGTGAATCAGTAACCACAGTATCAAACCGCGAGCAAAATAAAGCGTGTTGTGAAAAGCAAAAAGCAACGAGGAAGGGCCGAAAAAGTAGAGCACGGAGAGGCCAGGACAAGGAAAACATATTAAAGAATAGTATATCTGCCAGAAACGTCTTCAGGGGCACATTCTAGACAGATATACTAAAATCCGTTGTTTCTATGATTGCATAAAAACACGTGGTTAAAATATTATGCAATCTGTGCCCAACAACGGAATAACAGAAAAAAAAACCCAAATAGGATAAAATTCAATAATAGAATATAAAATACCACATAAACATGAAATATAAAATACCACATAGACATGAACATGAAAAATATAGCGCACAAATATACGAATTTGCAAAAAAGAGCAACTCACATGTCGAAAGGTCGTCACCGTGAAAAATCATATATATATATATATATATATATATATATATATATAATACAGAAATTTAAAGCTTTTCCCAATAAGGCGCCCTTTTCTTTCATAATTATTATTCCAAATTCCTATTTCATGTCCAGCACATATTGCAACTACATTATATTCTATCCTATGCCACTAATATTAACAAAGTCTGCCAACACGTCCTCTTTTCCTCTACCATACCATATAGGGTCACTAATCTTAACCTCTACGTAAACTTTATATGTACTACGTAAACTTTATATGAAACTACATTCCCAATCATATTTTTAAAGCCAGTGTAAGACGCGAAAACAGCATGTGCCCCATGCCTCATACCCCCACTCCCCCCCCCCTCCGATGTAAATGTAATTTGCACTTGTGTGTGAACCAGATCCCCTTTGCAGGCAGTGGACGCCAATGCCTGCAAAGGGGGATCGAACTGTTTGGGATAGGGTATGTCAAATACCTGTCTTTTTGGGAGATTCTTTGTTAGGGATGGACGCTGTCCCACCCGTAAGCAAAAGGTTAATTATTACGTTATCCTATGCTTTAGAATGATTAAGTCCGATTTTGAGCGATATTCACAAAAATCCATTCCTCAACGAGCTAAAATATTATCACAGTGTTTCATTCTTGACGTCATCGGGAAGATCGAAAAATTATCTTTCAAACATACTTTGAACGGAATCCATCGGATTAGAATCCATAGGACCATAGGAATCCATAGGATCCATAGGAAGATGTTTCGTGAATTTATAAATATATATATACATTCGTGTGCTTTAAACCTCGCCGGTTTTTATATTACGATATACAAAAATTGCATGCCATCCAACGTTCTTATTCTAACAACAGCTCCTAAATATATCAGACTACTCCAGAAAAGAAAATAATTTTCTAAACTGATCCGTAGATTAATTACAAATTTTTTAAGCGAGCGAACTGTTAAATTTTTTCTTTCTTGCCATCTTTTCCCATATCGACGTCTCTACCTTCTGCGGTCTCTCGAACACAACTGCGAATAAAAGAGAAAAAATTTCTTTTTTAATCTTTTCATACTGTAGAACCTATAATGCTTTTTATTCCCACTATATCACAAATCCAATTTATCTCTGATATAATTCCCGGCAATGTCGGCTATAAATTATAGCCATATATATAGTGCGATATTAATAAAAATATTATATGAAATTTCAATGATAGATTAGAGATAAGTTGTAACTCATATAACCATAACTTAAAATATAAGATAACTACGTAAAGAGATGTAAAAAAGAGATTTATCAATCAAGGGGAGAAAAAAGGCATATATCCAGTCATCAAGCTATGTATAATCAACAAATATCAATGGTGAAATTTCGAATATTGAAAAACAGGAAATAACCAATCATTAAAGCCAAACACGTGGAAAAGCACTTGGCTTAAAAAGGATTTTATTTTGAACAGATTCTTCACCAGGGCCCAGTATCTATTCAAAATGACGAAAAAATGCTTGTTTCTGAAAACGAAGATAGATAATATCTATAAACTCCGTCTACTTGGCCTGCTGCATTTGAGCATAAAAATTTAATTTACAAGCCGCATTTGCGCAATAAATTAAATGAACTGTATTTTGCATTGTCTTACTTTATTACAGATTATCTAACGTTTCATACTTGCTTAACACTTTTAGTTTGCTTCGGTATTTATGAATCTTTAAATTAGTGCAATCTTATATACAATTTTATTTCACAAAACAGATTTCGCGAGCACTCGGATTTAACGAACAAGTCAGTCAGTCCGTGATTGCTCGTTATAGCCCGACCTTATTGTAAATTATATTCGCCCGTTCAGATGCGGAATATCTAGTTCTTGTCATTCCATCGATTACTTTAAAACGTCTGCCTTAATACTGGTTTCGCAACTTAATTTCCACTTCTCAGGAATATGTCTGGAAAAATTCTGATTATCAATGTCCTAATTCTGGGAAAAAGTTCGCCAGCATTTTATGTTCCAACTTTCTCAGAACTATATAATAGACATGAAGGGATCAAGACAGTTCCGTCATTCCACACAAAGATAGCATCCAGAGTGGATGAAAATATGGGAAACTATTACTTTCATGGACTTGTTTCTGAGATTTCACCATTTTCTTGTAGACTATTACTTTCTCTACATATATAGATAGTTGAAAATGTATAGGAAGAGTATTGTGACGGGGAATTAACACTATGTATGGTTAAGGGGACATACAGGCATAATCTCAGAAACACTTGATTCGAGATCAGGGATGTTGAAGTTATGTAAAATCGGAAATTCGAATTCTGGTTTTTCTCTCCCTTATCATAGTTTCTCTATACATTAAACTATATGTATGCATTATATTATGTAAAGTAATAAGTTGATTGTAAAAAAATTATATATCGACGGCAGCACTCTTTTGAGAATGAGAAATATCAGCAACATCGTTTTACTATGCGGCATATATAATAGAATTACGTCTGAGTGGGAAAGAAATGAAACATTGGATGGGACAGCCCAGTGGTTAAGGCACGGAGATTGCACTCAGACGACCCGAGTTCGATTCTCAGCTCTACCCAAATTGACCCAGTGTTCACTCGGATGGGAGTCTGTAACTCCTTCTGAGAGGTTGGTGGTAGGGGAAGAAGGGTACGGTCCCTGTAGATGCCACTCCCACTGGGTTCTGATCTAAATTGGGTGGCACTTCCCGGCCTTCCAGACAGACACCCTCTAGTAGGTCGGACGGTCTGGGTCGAAGAAGAAGAAGAAATAAAACATGGTTATGTAGGCAATCGTCATGGTTATGTAGGCAATCATTATGGTTATGTATGCATTCCTAAATATGCCACCACCCCTTATCTATTGCGGGGAAGGCCGTAGCTTAGCTACCTCTCTTCGTATGTCTTCAGATGCGGTGTTCCTTTCTCTATTTAACGTTAAACTCTTTCTATATCTCTCTCTCTCTCTCTCCCTTTCCATTTGCGAACAGTAACGGCGAGCATGGGTTGCACTGTTCCCGTGACATTCAATTTCCAATTTTACTCCTTCTTACATAATGAGGGAAAGATGTACATTTAAATATGGTACATATAAATATGTAAAATATGGGTATAAATACAAAAAAATCGGGGTTTACTGCCACTGGAATGACTCTTTTAAACGGTCAATTTTTTTAGTTACACACTTAAAAAGGTTACTATATCTATATGGATGTGTTATTTTGTTCTTTTATGTAGGAATTGCACTGAATAAGGGGCATATTTCATTTTACGCTGAAAAGATATTTTCAAGCAGGTCATTTTACGTACCTGTTTACCTGCTAGGTTACCTGCTAGAGGGAACCATTTAACCAGGTAAATAAGTTCGTCAAATGAACAACTCATGTTACCTTATTAACTATTTATATATATAAAGCGGTTTTTTCAGCATACAATAAAATATATCCATTATTCTGTGTAATTCCCATATAAATGAATAACACATTGATATAGATATAGTTAACTTTTAAAATTTGTAACTGGAAATTGACCAGCTTAAAAGTGTCATTCTAGTGGCAGTAAATCCAGTTTTTTGTGTGTTTTTCCCCATGTATTTTTAGCATGTAGCTACAACTGTACATATCTCTTCTGACGCGGTGTTCCTTTTTCTATATAACTCCATATACATCATATATATATATATATATATATATATATATATATATATATATATATATATGTAAATCATATATATATATATATGTGAGTATATATATACATCATATATATATATATATATACATCACATATATATATATATATATATATATATATATATATATATATATATATATCCCTTTTTTTGCGAGCAGTTGCGGCAAGAGTGGGCTGCACTTTTCGTGACATTCAATTCCCAACTTTGCCCCTCTTACCTACTGCGGGGGGAAATCGTAGCTCTATTCCAAAATAAACCAGCAAATTATAATTTTCAGCAGCACATTGAATGGTAGCAAAAACATATGAAAGAAATACACCCTCTTCTACGTTGCAAAAGAAAAGAAAATTTTTCTTAGAGTGCACAAACAGAGATCGTTCGAAAATTGTTTGGAAAAAAGAGAAGAGGAAACACTTAAGTGCAACTAAATAGTGGTAACATTACCGCCGCCCCAAATCTCGAAGGGAATTGCACTGTTTTTATCTAAAATCCTTCCGTCCTTGATAATGAAATCAATATATCTTTACGGAGAGAGGGCTCCTTATTTTCAACTTCGTAGTACTGATGCTTTGAGTGATTTTTATTGCAGGAAGAACTGAGGGGGCGTATATCTTGATATTAGTTTCAGGTGACATCTAAAAATTACAAATGTGAAATAATAGCACCTTATGTGCTTTTATAAGATATCTCTAACGGTGTTCGTGATTCAAAGGGGTTAATTTTAATAGCTTCGTCAATCATATTGTTCTTTAATAACTACCATTAAAATATTTAAATTATTTATTATTTAAGAAATGAAATAACATTTCTTTCTGCTTAAACTCTAAATGTGCAACAAACTGCCACACTTGGAGCTAGGACAAATAATAAAAAGTAGTAAATAAAAACCTCGAACCTCCAATTAGGGTCACAGAATTAATGTCACAGTTTGACGATAAGAACCACATATTGAAACTAGAGATTAAAGGCGCTTCGCGCCTGGTGCTCTGTCCTGTACGATACGACACTCACTCGTTCTAAACTCTTACTCTTCTTGCATTGAGCTAGCTAGATGATTATATCTCAAGATCTCAAGGCAGGGGTCAGAGAAGTACCCATGCAAGGATGTAATTAATCCTTCCTTTAAACTTCTAGCGAAAAGATCAAAGAATAAGGAAAACATGTTTCATGGAAAGGATAGAATTTACATCTACAGATGATTATATGGTGATAATGATTTCTACTTGTATCACTTTTCTTGATATAGGTATGCTTTTAACAGTAGATCAAGTAAATATTTTATTTTAACCGATGTAGCTTAAGAACAAACAGTATGATGAATGCCATTTAATCAAAATTCGAGTTTTCGCCGTATATATTTCAGTGGGGTTCATAAGTACCAGAAATTTTTTTCGTCAGACTGTGGGTGGCTATCAAATCATTGGTCTTTCGTAAGCAAGAAAACCACTGAAATGATTTGGACCCAATTTGGGTGGCAAGTTTCACATATTATGTAGGTGTGAAATCAGGAAAGAAAATCCGAAAAATGTATATAATTTGGGAATAAAACAGGTTTTGTCAAAACTGTTGACCCCTCAGTAATTTCTAAAACCGCTTAAGCGATTTGGACCAAATATGGGTGGTACGTATACTGCGTATATTGTCCAAATGTGAATGCAAAAAGGAATTTTTTTTCTTTTTAAATATGTATAGTTTGGCTGAGAGGGCGAATGTCCACTTATTTTGCTTTAAATATCTCAGGATTGCCCCGATCCTCTAGTTTTAACGTGCTTCGATATTTTGGTTAATCTATGATATAAATATAAATACCGCATATCGAATTAAAAGGCGTGGCCTGTACATTTGCGAAGTAGATATATTTTTAATCGCACTACAGGTTATTTTGGTTTTATTTTGTGAATTTTTAAATGTTGCTTCTGGGTGCCCAGCATGTTGTCGAAAATTCAGTCAAGGGTTTTTCTGAATGTACTATCATATGAAATGATAACTTCTACATTATTTAATTTAGCATTATTCATTGTTAAAATAAATCATCACTACCACTGGGCCATATAATGTCATATCACTACCACTGGGGCATAAATATTTGACGTGATATATCACCATATATGCACAACCCAGTGCCCATGTAAGGTCACTTAAAAGTCAATAAAAGCATCAAAAATTGATCCTGTTTAATTAGGTATATTCCATTACATTATATATAAAATTCAATGATTTGATTATTCACTAGTATTGGTTATTCGTATATTGCTGTAACCACAACGGTTTTCTTCCTAGGTCAGTTTCAAGTATTCATCTTTCTGTACGATATTAAAGCAATAAGTTTTATTTCCCTTGTTAAGTGGCTCCGAAAGAACAGCCCCCAGTGTTAGAGGGGGGGGGGGACTATTCTGTCATGAACTAAGAATGCCCTATGTTGTCCTGGGCATAGAAACGTTTTATGTTACGTGTAGCTACCCTATTAGGTGGGCGAAATCTGGATAACGCGTCACTTTTGGTGTGAAGAAAACCTATTTTACAGAATTTTTAAAATCCTATTTTATAGGATCAATCCTATTTTACAGAATTGTGTACGCTGAATCCGAATTTCTATATTAATCAGCTCTCCTAAGGGGGCTTTTAGCCATAAATTAACAGTATTGCCATGTTTTACAGAAAAAAGTACGGTAAATTTCTAATGGTAACAATTCAAAGTACCTGCCCTATGTAAATAACACAGTTAAGTTAAATGAAAGAAATTACTTTCTCGATAACATTATCAGCCATCAAATGGTGCCTTAATAAGAATTATTTAGAAAGATTCTGTTGAAAAAGTGTTATCAAATATCTTTGAAAACAAGTAATCAAACTGCTCATTTATGATTTTGGTTAGTTAAGCATTAAGGGTTAATTAAGCGATTAAGCATCACTCGATCGCTTTAGCTAGTCGTCCTGCGGATGACCCCTCATTCGGTTAAGCATTTACTGCATCATCAATGCAGTTTTGACCGCTTTAGCTAGTCGTCCTGTGGATGACCTCTCATTGGTCACCTGGTGCGAATGTAGCTTAATATGTTCAGGTTAAAAACCTGAACATATTAAGCCAAATTCGCATCAGGTCCAGATAAGGTAATATATGCAGGTCTCGCACTGATGTGTAATATTAATAACTAGTCAGTTCACCCATTTCTTATTATCCCTTTGCACCTTCACCCCTAATTCGAATTTTTGAAATGTTAGATTTTTTTTCTTTGGTCTCGAAGCTGAGAGGGATCGAATAACACTAAAACTAAGGTTGTAGCTATGGAAATGCTTGATATTTTTCTACATCACCCCCCCCCCCCTTCACTCAGTCAGTCCAATGCATATTATATAGATATAAGGGATAAGGAAATATTATAAAATAATTAAGTCATACCGTGCATGAGGTGGCAACAGGAAAACATGTCATTGCAACTAAATCATCACGAGATCCTGCAAGAAAATATATGTCACTTATATTATAATTACCTCTCGTCATCTATGACTCACATCAACACAAGATCCTGTGTTCATTCATGACAGAAAATACACATGCCCCATATATAATAAAAAAATTAACGCGCATCACATATGTGATTCAAATCATCACAAGATCTTTGATTTATGACAGAATCAACACATGACTCTGCAAGAAAATATCTGTCATATATATATAATAATTAAGACTCGAAACCTACGTAATTCAAATAATAAAAAGACCTTACTAAAATGCATTTCCCAAAGTGTTTAAAAATTGTTAGCAAATTAGCGCAGGTTGATAACGAAGGTTATCAGGAAAAGAACGAAAGTTTATAACGAAGGTTGTCAGGAAAATAACGAAAGTTGATCACGAAGGTTGTCAGGAAAATAACGAAGGTTGATAACGAAGGTTGAAGTTTTGTAACAAAAATTGAAATAGAGTATTAATACTACGCCAAAACCCTACATGTTTCCATCTTGTTTCGAAAACTTGATACATGCCATATGACATTAATTAAAAACTAGATGTAGGAAGCACATACGAATTTTCCTAAATATAGCAATGAATTGACTTCTTTTACAATGAAAAGAATGATGTATGATATCTACGGTACAATGATTTTAATGTTGAATTGTACATTTGGCACTCTTCCAAATGATAACATGCAAAAGTATTTCGAAGTACCTGATTAACTTATATTTCACGCAACTCTGAATTGACAATTATCAATATGGATAGCACTCGCAATAAGCAATATAGTCTATATATTAAAATATTTTAATAATTAATTCATCAATTCAACATCATTTTCATTAACTTAGCGTTATATTTGCCTGCCAGTCTAGGCTGAAATATTGTGAAGTCGGCGATAATTCGCTGACTGAATCATCAAGTTCGCAAAATGCATCGCCAAGCGTTATAGACAAATGGAGAGAAGAGCATTTCTTATACACAAATGACTATTGGTGAATTGTTAGGCGTCAGAATACAAAAGTATTAAACAAAGTATCTTCTCTCGTGAGTGGAACGAACTAGATCCGCAAGAATGGTGTTAATACATTTATTGCATAACATTCAATATCTTGAGAACTGTTCATGCTAACGTTCTAAAATTCATGTCAATCGTTTCTAATGAAAAATTACACAAGAAATGATTATTTAAGTAACATTACTGAAGGTTTTAATTGTTTGATGAGTTCTTCAAACGAAAATCATTCGAAAATTTGGGGGTGTTCCGAACATTGGATTGCGTTTAATATCAATAGGCTTCCAGTATTCACTGATTGGAGCATTTGTACCAAATTTCATTCGAAACGTTCCATACGTTCGTGATACATCGTCTCTCGACAATCGAAAAACAATCGAATCGATTGTTTTTGAGGTGATGTCCTATTTATGGTGATGATACTTGAAACGTGCTCTTCTGTCAAAAACTCGAATTCGAATTTTCGAATCAATACTTTGCATTGTATATACTATATCCCCTTCGCAGTACTTTCCTTATACATTATACTATGTATATAGGGAAAGTAATAATTAATGATGAATAAATATTTTGTTTGGTTTTAGATATTTTCTAGTTCCTTTAAACGCCAGCAAGTGTTCCTGTCTCGTTTCCTGACATCATGTATGTTAATTACATTTTAATGGATCTCACTTTGAAGCTGAACAATAATTAAAAATTAAATAAAATTGTTGAAATTTGGCTCCCAATTTGTGAAAGTTGATGATTCTGTTTATCTCTAAAATGTAAAACGTGTTCATATAACAGATAAATGTATAAATATCAGTGCTATTATTGTAGTAATTTTATAAATATCTGTAATAAGAATTTATTCGAAATAAGAATTTATTCATGACCTATATATACATATGACTGAATAGAAATCTGCCGATTCCAGCACTGAGTTTCCCTCTCGTCTTGAAAACTCACTATGACATTTTTGCGTATGTATCTCATTTATGTGCATGTTGTTTCATATTTAGAGAATTTGGCATATTTCGGAGATCACTATAAAATCAACGTAACATCACTATAAAATCAACACCATCACTACAAAATCAACTTTTCCAAATTTCGGGTATTGGCGAATTTTAACACAATATGTTTTTCTCGATCTGTTGTAAATAAGCATTTCTTGCCATGAATATATCTTTTCAGTTAGAAATGTTAAGCAATGAAACGTTAAGAAAATACTGATTTAGCACAAAGCAAACATAAATTGATAAAATACATGGAATAGCAAAAACCAGGCAGAAAATTAATTTATCAAAACAATTTTTGTTAAATATTTAATTACGCAAATAGTGGTTTAACTTTCGCGGAATTGGGGATAAGATGCATCATTCAGAAGATCATTCAGTAAAACTGAATTTCTGAACAGGGTCAAAATTTCAAATAAAATCACGGTAAATAAACAAGGATTCATACAGTAAAATGTTCCAGGAGTTATTACAACACTTTAAAATGTAGACCTTTTCAAACAGAGGCGCAAAATGTTCATTGTTTGGGATAAAGCAGTGGATAATTTTTTGCTTTTAATATCACTAATACTAACAGTCAATTAACCTAATACTAACAGTACGCTTTATAAAATTTATAAGCATTTTCAGGAGAAATAAGGGGAATGATGCACACCCCAGCCTGAGTTAAAAGATTAGTCAATCCAAATTTGCCAAATCCAAATTTGTCAATCGAAAAAATTTATTAATCCAAATACGGTTAAACATATAGAAACAACGGAGGAATGGGCAGGTTTAAAATTAAATTCAAGAAAGCGACGATTGATAAATCAGTTTTCTGCCAGGGTTTTGGTATCCTATGATTTTATGTTTGTCTTGCACTTCTTATATTCAGAATAGGACTTGTCGCCGATTGGGCTTTGATAATAATAAGCAAATTTTAGTTTGTAAGTTGACTTCATTTAAGCTATTTGTACTGTATACTTATCATATGCCTTTGATGAAGAGTGTCTATATAAACGTCCGAGAGAGTTAAGGCGAAACAATTTTGTAATAAACTTTTATCAGGTAATAAACCTATAAAAGTTTAATCATGTAAATAAAATTTTTATGGAAAGGTTTTGTTGTTGGTAATTTCTTCATTCGGACGTGTCGCCCTTCTTTAGTTCATCATTTGCTAAACATAGATGTGCATATTTTATCTTTAATTTCAACTTTTTAAATTTTTCGGGCCATGATTAAAAAAAATAATTACTTCAATGATGTTTTTAATTTTTACGAAAATTTAATGGGCACTAGTTTAATTAAACACCCAACTGCAAATTTTATAAAAATCTGAGTTATAGTTAACACAATAACACACACAGGTACATTGCATTTCATTGCATGGATAGGCACACCACACACACATATACAGAAACAGCCGTACCTAAAAAAAAAAGTTGAACCTTGTTCTAATATCCACAAAATGCATAGATCTAACAAAAACTCGATTTTGAATATTTGACTCTGTTAATACATAGCATATTATGCATTGTAGGGAATGTAAAAATGAGTTAAATATTGTGAAAGCCTAAGACTGCATACAGCTCTCAGATGCAAAAGTGTTGTTAGGAAAATATAAAAACTATTTCGAAAATATATATGAAATTTGGATGGGGTAAGGGAAATAGACACCTCAATAATTGCGAGTCTCAAGCATTCGGCTACTTTGCTAACGACAAATTTTAAAATACTGTAAAGTTGCGAAATTATACTGATACATTACTGTACATTAAGCCAGCACTAATTAATTAATATAAATTGCGGCTTTATTAAGATTAGAGTTACGTGAGCAAAAAATCAATACTTCATCAATCATGATTGCTAAGCGCGAATTGAAAGGTAGTGGTGGGCAGAAGGAAGTTGGCTTATTGCCAGCCGTTTGTCTAACCATTGTATATTTACAAATGATTCAACAAATACTATCTTCCTTTTTTTTTTAATTGAGCATTTATTGTTTGCGGATGTCTGTCGCCTGCACAGGGTGCGTACTATAGTGAGCTCTGGTTGCTAAAAAGTCATCCCTAAAAAGTAAGAAATAAAAATAATTAAACGGGAACCACAGATGGTAAATATTAAAACATGTTTTAAATATAAATTAAAAGGGAAATTAAATAAAAAGTTAAAATTTGAATAAATGTTATGAATATCTTATAAAAAATATGAATTACAGTTAAAGACATGTCTACATGCCCCTGTTAGAATTCACTTTTAAATGTTACATGTTTTAAGCAACCTTAATATATAGCGAATTTTCATACCATGCAACACGTTTCTTCATAGCCAGCCAATGTGCTCTAGAGAAGATGGTTTCCGGTCATTTGGTATATACCTATTTAAATTTAGATAAGAATTTGTTTTAGGCAGCTTTTAGAATTAATTGAGGGATTATTTGAAATTATTAAATGAAATAATTTATGATATAAAATATTCTATAATATTATTGGTACATATGAACAAAGCAAAAATGTATCACTTTCATTTTTTGTAATCTCATACTTGGGGGGTGAATAATATTTTGGGCTTGTCCCTGTGGATGCCTCCCCCACTGGGTTCCGGTCTAAATTGCGTGGCACTTCCCGACTGTCTAAACAGTTACCTTACACCTTTCTGGTAGGTCGGACGGTCTGGGTTTCAACAACAACAACACCGAAAAGTATTGTCGATTTCCGTATTTTTCCTTGCATTCCTCGACCAGCGGAAATAATGAATTGGAATGAAACTATCTCCTTAAAAAGTTCCCTCCGTCTGTCATATTTATTGTAAATAAACGCTATTTCAATGCCCCAAGAAAACTCTGAATGTAAAAAATATGAGTGAGCAAATATGTCTCGGCTACTCACTACTGAATCTTGGAGATATTTCCCAAATAATACTAATTTTATATAATTGAATATAATTGTCAGGATTTTTAATTTGTTTAATTTCTTATAGGAGACAGAGCAGTCATAACCCCCTGTCTTACTCCCATTCAGAAGTAAAGTACACGGCCTTTTTCACAATTATTAGAGGGGATTTAGAACAAATTGTATATGAATTCATCAATAATATTATAGGAATGAAAAGAAACTCAATAATGGTTTTACTCTCCATTTGTGCTTTTATTTTATCTACGTACATAAAAATTTTTATGCATACAACAGTCAATTAAACATTTTCATTTTTTTTTTCGTTGTTAAAATGGTAGAAGTCAAAATAAATTTTATTTATGTTTTAAAAATGTATAAAATTGCACAGTTTTAACTATATGAATTGCTATAAAAATAACCATATGCTTTAAATAACAAAAAAGGGAATAAAAATTGAATTTAAACAAGAAAGATCAATCATGTATAAAGCATTGATTATGAAACACTTTTCAACAGAAATGCAATTTTTAAACATCTCTAAAATGCGACCATTCAGCGGTAATATTTTCTTAATTATCACAATACTACAATAAATTATTATATTTGAAAACTTAAAACTTCATCGAAAAATATGACCGTTATTCAAATGATGTCATCGAAATATAAATCGTCTGGCTCTCGATGTAAAAACAATAAATATGGCATTCATATCACTTTTATTTCAGACTCTAGAGCTAAATAATTTTGCATTCAAAAAATTCAGCAATTTTTATACAACTCATCTTATAATCACTTGTTTATATAAAAATCACAGAAAATACGCAAAAATAAAGTCGTTTTGGGACGGATGCAACACTAAATTTAAATTAATTTTTTTTTTTTTTAAATCACGATTTTGACACTAGGAAATAAAAATGGATGCCATATTTTATTTTAAAGCGGGTCACGTGATCTCTTCGTATAATATGGGTGCAATTATTATTTTTATTTTTATTTAATAAACTACCGAAGATATTTTGCTGAAATATTTTTTATATATTTAAGGGGATAATTTGAATATTTCCTAAAATTTTCGAAACAATTTGTGAATTTTAAATGTGCTTAAAATATGTTTGAAAAATGAGGTCCCATAGGGTTCAATGTATTTTTCACCTCGGGTTCAATCCAAAACTAATTGGGTGATATTATTCATTTATATTCCCATATGTTTGTTTCACAGACAGTCTCAACAACATACTAAAATTTCATTTTGACAAAGTCATTTTTACGGCAGTTGTGCGAACGTCCAGACAGACAGAATGAACAAAGTCATAAATACTTTTCAACTATGTTGGAAAGTGTTAAAAAATATGATAAACATGAAAAGGTAATATTAAACCAGAGCAGTTTAATTTTGTTACTCAAAAGTTTTTTAAAGTTTGTAGCTCTAGTTTTTCCTTCCTGAACCAGGCACTCGAAAAATTGAGATCATATTCTGGATGATGGGCCTGCAACGAATAACTGCTGGCTGTACCGGAAGAATTTGCAAGGTAACAGTGTTTGTGTTAACTTTACATATCAGAGAATCACTCTAATGATTTGCGGTACATATATCACTCTTAGTTTTGCGGTACATATATATCCCTGTTACCATGGTGATATTTCGTTGTTACTGAACTTTAGTAATCGTAGACTCGATCCAGTGGTGCTGTTTGTTTGCTTCACTATGAGAAAAAATTAAGAATTTATTTGAGTTACTTAAGTATATATTCTGTATTTAATTTGACGCTATGCTAATATATAGTGACATATTTTATTCGCTTCACTTTCATATATAAGAAAATTTAAATCCTTTCACACATATACATATATATATATATATAATAGAAATACAATTACAATTAAATGAAAATATTTAAAATCAATAAATGGTATATAATTGAATAGCGTATCTACAGCTTATACAAAAATTACCTAATATAAGACTAAGATTTTAGCATTATGTGGACAATTTCCTCTTCTTTTATTCAACTTAGTCTTATATATATATATATATATATATATATATATATATATATATATATATATATATATATATATATATATATATATATATATATATATATTAATTATATATATATACAAGCAAGTGTTATGTACATATGTATTCATTAAATCATCTCAAATCTAAATATGCATATATGTCTGCAAGCAAGTATTATGTACATACGTATTCATTAAATCATCTAAAATCTAAATATGCATATATGTATACAAGCAAGTATTATGAACATATGTATTCATATATATGTGCATATAATATGACCTTTATCGCGTGCACGCCATAAAATTTTGATATCTGTAAATACTCTTGGGTTGTAAAATGTTTTGGACCCATGTTCTATAGTGAATGCTACAAATCCAAAATAAGCAATTTTCATTGTTTGTTTTTGCCATAAATAGAGCTGAATGCAACAGCTTCAAAAGGAGCGATTTTTATTCCTTGTGCATTAGTTTTCGTTCTAAAGAGAGCTAGCTGAATGCAACAGCTTTAAAAGGAATGATTTTTAATCTTTGTACACTAGCGTTTGCTCGGAGAGCTGAATGCAACAGCTTCAAAAGGAGCGATTTTTATTCCTTGTGCATTAGTTTTCGTTCTAAAGAGAGCTAGCTGAATGCAACAGCTTTAAAAGGAATGATTTTTAATCTTTGTGCACTAGCGTTTGCTCGGAGAGCTGAATGCAACAGCTTCAAAAGGACCGATTTTTATTCCTTGTGCATTAGTTTTCGTTCTAAAGAGAGATAGCTGAATGCAACAGCTTTAAAAGGAATGATTTTTAATCTTTGTGCACTAGCGTTTGCTCGGAGAGCTGAATGCAACAGCTTCAAAAGGAGCGATTTTTATTCCTTGTGCATTAGTTTTCGTTCTAAAGAGAGATAGCTGAATGCAACAGCTTTAAAAGGAGCGATTTTTGCTCTTTGTGCACTCGCTTTCGTTCTAAAGAGAGCTGAATGCAGCAGCTTCAAAATAAGCGATTTTTCATTTTGTGCACTAGTTTTTGCTCTAAAGAGAGCTGAATGCAACAACTCTTTAAGTAGCGATTTTCACTCTTTGTGCACCGGTTTTTGCTCTAAGCATGTAACAACTCCGAAAAAAAAAAGCGATTTTTTCCTGCTCCTGAAAAGGCATAAATTGCACTTAAAATAATAAATTGAGATTTTACAGATTACAGAAATGAAAATCAGCCTATGAGTAAAATCCGTTGGCTTGTTTTTCACAGTTTGCAGACACCCACAAACACTTATACAGAAATAAAAATATTCCAAAAGTGCTCAACATGTGTTCAGGAGGAGCCTTGGAACGCGTTTTATTCTTTCAAAATCTTGAATTTGGAAGTTTTCGATAAAAGAACACTCTATAATAGTATGAGGAAATAAACAGTTGAAGATTAAAAAAAAATACTTTCCAGTTTGAAAAAGCAAAATGAAAAGTATATCAATCAATCCATCACAAAATAGCAATGATTAGTTCAAATCTGCTGCGAACAGAAACTATAAATTCCATCAACCTTCTGAACAATTCTCTTCGCGATTCGCACAGGGTTGGCTCACTTACGCAAATGTACCAAGATATAACGATTTAAATCCGCCGACGAGAGCATCTCGATTTAGATTAACTTGTCGGTTTAGTGCTAGCCGCATGCACCACTGCTAACTTCAATGCCTCGATAGCGGGTCAATCTAGACGATTTTCCGCACATCGTGTTTCCATTGAGCGCAAGATCATGCCAGTGATGAGTGAGATTATGGAGTTAATCATCGAATTAGAGGAAATTGGTGTGCTTTGAGCAACTGTGGGTAACTGGAGGCGATATTTGGACGGTTTGGGAGTTAAATTGGAAATATACCTTTGACATATGATATAGACATAGCTGATTAGCTATTGTAGGGCTTGGCTTTCTACAAGGAAGTTTTGTAAGTTCGTAAATATTGTAGGGGTTCACTTTAAATATAGAAGGAAAGGCAGGTGACTAAGTGGCTCAATGGATATAGCGTCATCTAGGCGGCATATTTCACAATATTTCTTTATCATGTCGTTGGAGATGAATATAGGAAGAACTTCTTATATTCAGGTCTTAAGTAGAAGACGATTTACTACCATTGTAAAAAACCTTGCTACCCTAACCGAGAATCGAACCCTGGATCTCCGAACTGGCCAACTGACGTTCTATCTTTGAGCTACTGGGACGAAATTGCAAGATCTTATCATCGAAGTGGACTCTGTATTCTCCACCCTCTAATGTCAGATTGGCGGACAACTGACAATCTGACTGACCACCTCCTGCTATTTTTACCTCAGGTTAGCCTCCTGCTACTACTATTTTTACCCAGGTTAGTATCCTGCGTGGTCGTTATCCTCTCAATTTGAAATCGGCGCTCAATCAGAGTCCACTGAATCCGCACAAGTCGTACTAGAGTCCCTTTCAGACTTCCGACATCTTTGCACTAACCTACAGGGTTGATTTGTTCGAGCGCCATTGTAAAAAACTTATCTGTCCCAACCGGGAATCGAACCCTGGATCCCCGAACTGGCCAGTCGACGCTCTACCGTTGAGCTACTGGGACGAAATTGCAAGCTCTTATCATCGAAGTGGATGTCGCATGGTAAACCCATGATCCAATATTTTCGGGGTTGCGATCTAGAGTTTACGTATTTATTTTGGGGGTCAGCCTTTTCGTTTGACCAGCTGCTCTCCTCGGAATAGAAGACAGGATGTTGGAGGTTTCTTTAGAGATCGTATTTTCACCGAAAGGTTTAACGTTTGTCCGTTTTCGGAGGGATCATAGGGTTTTCGGCCAGCTTTGAATTAGTGCCCGAAAGAATATCAGTTTCGCAGGGGCTTGAGAAGGGTTTTTTTGTTTCTGGAAGGCCTAAAGTCAATGGCGATGCTTTGGGGTCAAGGACCCTGAATCCAATGAGGTAGTTGTATGCGCCTCAGGGGCGTGTTTTAAAATCTTGGAGAGAGAGAGAGTTTTTCAGATTTTTGAAAAAAAGGAGCGAGGAGAAGGAACTGTGGGGTGTTTGAGAAAAGTCGGCTCCCAATCATGGTCCTCTGTAAAGAGAGATGCTGCTCAACTGCCAGTAATGTTGGTGAGTTCCACATTTAAGGGCCTGTGCCTGATTTGTATCTTTTATCTCTCTCTCCGGGTTAAGGATATTTAAATATTTCATAGGGATGTTTTAAGCTTAATTTTTAATTACCATCTTTTCAACTTTAGTCTGTGAGACTATATACACTTTCGTTTTGTTTAACTTAATTTGGTATACTTTCCATTTTTGAATATGGGAAGTGGTCTTTTAAATACTTTGAATCAATGTCATGTAAATATATTTATAGTGTAAATAAATTATTCTTTTATATATACACACGGCCTTATTCTTTTTCGCGCTCTTACCGGGCGTGTCCTAAAAAGGAAGTTACCTTAGGACAGTGGACTCTGCACCATTTGCAAAAACATGAAAAAGTGTGTTTTAAATATAGGGTGGGGGGTGGGGATATCATACAAGGATTGAGCAATCGAAGATGAGTGACTCGTATTACCAGCTGAGACAGCATTTCTTTACAATGGCGAATTGAAATTTAAACTAGCAAAAAGTCGAGTTTTGAGTGGAATCGCACATATCCAAGCTGTGAAAGATTTCAAATTATAACTTCATTAATTAATTTAACAAAATAATTACGTAATTAGAAATGCAAAAATTTAATTTCGATATTTGAGAATCCTAATACAAAAGAACATATAAATTTTTAGAATGTGAATATTAAAATTAAACACAATAGAATACAGAAAAAACAATGAACACATTTGAATCGCATAAACGTATTTAATATATAGGAGCAGGTTTATATCACAATGCAAGCAAATGCCCACGCTTTGATCGGCTGTTTAAAAGTTGTAGTTTACTTGCTAGTTGTATGAAGCGTAGTGAACAAGTGCGGTTTAAAAATGGACGTTTCACCCTGTTACAGTTCGCTTTAATTGTTGAAATTGTAATTCTGCATACCTGTGTGCAATTTTACGTGTGTGTACGAATTTTCATCTTCCTATTGTAGTTTTTGAGTAAAAGGGATCACAAAAATTAGTTGTTAGAAGCGTAGTGAACAAGCGCGGTTTAAAAATGGACGTTTCACCCTGTTACAGTTCGCTTTAATTATTGAAATTGTAATTCTGCATACCTATGTGCAATTTTACGTGTGTGTACGAATTTTCATCTTCCTATTGTAGTTTTTGAGTAAAAGGGATCACAAAATTTAGGCAAATGTTGATTTCGCTTCATTAGGAATGGAGTATGGACTTTGCTCCGCTCGTCTATAATCGTATCGAAACTGGGTTTATCCTAGGGTCTTGCTATTTACTGAAATCGTTTTAATACATGGAAGTTAAGCTGAATATAATATTATGTATAAAACAAGAAAAACAATAATGACATACATGGATAAGAACTTGTAATTAAGTTATTTTAATACCCAAATCAAAAGTTGAAAATATATTTTTCCATACTTTTATGCTCTACATTTTTATTTCCATTTGTATCACAATCTGTATTAAACAGAAGTTTTATTTCCTTACATGAGCTTTCATTTGCTAATTGTTGTTGTTTAAATATCCCTGTTTTCTACATGTCAGTCAAATTGGTGCATTCAGCTGGTTTGTGTTAATGCATACAATTTTAATCCTTTTCAAACTTAAAACGAATTTAAAATTATCATTTGTTGTGTTATGTGTTATCTGGGTCTTGTGATGACTGCCAACCTGGTATTGTGCTGACGGCTATCCGGATTTTGGGATGACTGCTATCCTGGTTCTGTGTTGACTGCCTTCTGCTTTTTGTGATGACTACTATAGGGGTTTTATGTTGATTTCTAGCTGGACTTTGTGTTGACAGCTATACCAGTTCTGTTTTGACTGCTATCAGAGTTTTATATTGATTTCTACTCGGATTTTGTATTGGCAGCTATCCGGGGTTCTGTGTAACTACTAGCTGTGTTTTGTGATGACTACTGGTATCCGGGTATGTATTGTGTCGACTACTATCTGGGTAAGTATTGTGTTGACAGCTATCTAGGTATGTATTGTGTTGACAGATATACAGGTATGTATTGTGTTGAGAGCTATACAGGTACGTACTGTGTTGACAGTTATCTGGGTTCTGTGTTGACAGCTACCTATGTCCTATGATGACTGCTCTCCGGGATTTGGGTTTTTTGTTGACATCTCTCCAGTTCTAGGCTGTTTTCCATCCGAGTACTCTGCTGACAACTTGTTTCGGGAATGATTATTTTTCCTGCTATTGGACAAATCCGTTTCCTTAATATGAAAAGTACATGAAAATTTTAATATCGTTCTAGATTTTTACATAATGTATCTTCACAGAATTTCATAGCGATACACGTATTTGATTTTGAGGTACCGTGTCCAAAACGTATACCATTAGATATACACACATAAAGACAGACAATTTTCCGAAAGTTTTCGAAATGTGTTCAGTCCTTAAAAAGTCCGCCTCAAAATATCAAACGAAAATTTATAGAAAAACAATACATTCTATAGAGTACTAAGGAAAAGTAATAAAAATTCTACGGATAACTTAATTCGGAAACATTCAGCATTTTCCTAAACAGCATTTATGTCATCTTCTCCACGCCTAATTCGTAAGTCCTCCACAGGGAGAAAAGTATAACGCACTTGACTGCCACATTCCCTCTCGTAATTACCCTTCTTAATATCCAAGACTTCAGTTCTTTTTTCGGGCCCCAACACGAAGTGCAGATGTGCTCAATAACTCAGCTTTGGGAGAGTCCCCATGTTTCTGCTCGCTTCGACTGCGGAGCGAAATCTTCACCATCTCTAAATCACTCCTTTGGACTTAATGGGAACATTTTTATTGCAGAAAAGACTTACCTGGGGGAAAACCACTGGCTGCACTTAGTGTAGCGCTGCTTTTTGTTATGAAATCAATAAATATTTACGGGTGGGGTTGTGTATGCGTGTATATCTATTTGATGGTGATGGTATTTCCCATTTATACTTTTCTATAATAGATTATAATGTATAAGAAAGTACTGGAATCGTCTCGAAAATCGGAATCCTAGTTTTTCACGGATCTACACGTTTCGAGCACTCTAAAACAGCGGTTCTCAACCTTTTCTGCAGTATTCCTTCGCCATCTAGGCTAGCTTGTAATGACGCCTCTCCCCCATCATATGCTCTGGTTATTGCTCTATAATCAGTATTTTTTTTTCGTACAAATTAAATAATACAGATAAAGTTTGATTGAAAATATTTAAGTGTTATGATCCAATTGGATCAGACATTGTTTTAATACTTTAAATGACCTTTTTAAATCAAGTTTTGACGATCAAGTAATCGGAATTCAGCGATTCACTCGTCCTTGGCAAGACGCTCTTTTTAAGAAGCCAATGTTACAAGAAGGTCAAAAAATAGCACACAGGTGTCCAATCAAAAATGGTGATCAGACTCAAATTATGTAATTGAGGAATGAGCCATAATAAATATATATATATATATATATATATATATATATATATATATATATATATATATATATATATATATATATATATATATATATATATATATTATAATGTGCCACACAGAGTATGTTGCTAAAATAATGCTTCTAAAGATATGAATACGAGTTACCTTGTATACTGATAGCATAATGATATGTAAGGAATGGAATTGCTGATTGAATAATTAAGTATATTTTTGTAAATTATAAGGTATTTAATTACATTGCTAAATATCAGCGATGATAATAAGAATACATTGTACCTAAGAGGCAAGTTTTGAATACATAATAGTGAATTAGTCACACGAGTTAAATACCTTAACATTAAGAATTGACCTTTTAGACCTTTCATTTTGATACTTTGTGTTTTGTTTACTTTTTTACTTTACAGATGCAGAAGGTAAGTTAATATTAATAGGCAATCCGATCACTATACAAGGCCAAGTATTACTGTTTAAACTTTAATTGCTGACCAAGGGTCAAGTTTGATTAATAATTTATATATGTTTTGCCTTATTCACTTACTCTTTTGACATTAAGCAAAAATACAACAGCACTACTTAGAACACAAATATACCTACTTACATCACTGTGCACAAATAATGGGCGTAATATATACAACCAGGAGTTTATTACCCCTGAATAAAGTTACGATAATGTAAATTAAAAAACGTTTTTTATATTTTAACAAACTGTACACATTATTATGAAACTTGAGCTTGTTTTGAATTTCACAAACGATTGATTTCTGGTTCAGTCCCACACGCAGGCCATTCTCCATATTAAGACGATTTCTGTACTTGCCATTACCATAACTACAGCCATTGTGAAAATCCAGCTTCTCATGAGTAGCTTGTTGGAAATTGAAGGAGCACTTCCAGAGCACTTTTTGTAAGGTCCTTATACTCGCTTCAAATTGAAAGCCAAAATTATGAAAGTGCGGTATTGTGAAACGCTATTTTTAGTGCCTTGTCTCTCAAAAGTTCGAGTAATTGCTTTTAACCAACCACCCTTAATTCTGGCATATCCCTCACTATCATATAGAATGAATCTCGAATCCAAACGTGGGTGTGGCTGTCTATCGGAGAAACGTAGTCCTTAAACTGCTTTTTTAGTGTTGATAGGTGCACCACTACTCTTTACACAACGGAATTTTTTAGTAGAGCCATCACCAGTTTCCTCTGCCATGAATTTTGTAAACAATAGAGACATTTCAGTAACCCCACAGTCGATACGACCTTTTCAGAAATCTAAATTTTTCACGAAGTCTTCAGTTTCGTTCTGCGTATCCAAAATATTTGAGATATTTTTTTTGTAGTGACACATACAAACTGTCTAGTTTTTCAAAAATGTTTGACAAATAAGTCAATCTTGCTAAACATTTGACGTTACACAAATGTTCTGCTAATTCTATTTTCCCACACAGAAAAATTCTAATTTCATCATGCAACTCGTAAAGACTCTGCAGAATTATTCCACGCGACAGCCAACTGACTTCAGTATAAAAAAAACTGATGTGGGCAGCACATGACTTTCCCTGCAGACTTATATACACATTCTCTTTATTTTAATTAAATTTAATTCACTATTAATTCAATTTTTGTTCTCATTTGGTAATTGGACTCATTTTCAAAGGTGGCGTAGAGAAAAAACGAAAATATCTGAAGAACGGCTAGTCCTGGTGTAATGGGTTGGTCTTATTCCTTTTTCCGATAAAAATTGCGTATAAAACAAGCATTTAATGGATATATTTCAGCATACGTTGTTTTTTATTTTAGATTTTGCCGATTTTTGCGGGCCATTTTGCAAAAAAAAGGCAAGTTATCTTTTTCCGAATCGTACCAAAATTTAATCAGCACCAGGGTGACCCACAAGCGACTTATCCACCAAACTTTGTGAAATTCGGTCCATTAGATTTTCAGCTAGAGTGGATACAAGCTTTTGCGGGCCATTTGGCAAAAAGAATCGGGTTCTTTTATCCCAAATCGTACCCAAAACTAATCAGCACCAGACTCGCCCACAAGTGACTTACCTACCAAATTTTGTGAAATTCGGTCCATTAGTTTTTTAGTTAGAGTGGATACAAAATCTGCACAGACAGACAGACACACAGACAGACACACAGACACACAGACACACACACAGACGTCACGCTAAAAATAGTTTTTTCGTATTCTAAAGGTCTTGAAACGTGTAGATCCGTCGAAAACTCGAGTTGCGATTTTCGACATGATTCCATTACTTTCTCTATACATTACCATGTATTGTAGGGAAAGTAAAAATCTGATGTGGGCAGCACATGGCTTTCCCTGCAGACTTATGTTCACGTTCTCTTTATTTTAATTACATTTTATTCACTCCTAATTCAATTTTCGTTCTTATTTGATAACTGGACTTCTTTTCAAAGGTGGCGTAGAGAAAATACGAAAAAACTAAAATATCTCGAGAACGGCTAGTCCTAGTGTAATGGGATTGGTCATATTCTTTTCTTCGTTAAAAATTACGTATTAAACAAGCATTTTATGGATATATTTGAGCATACGTAGTTTTTTATTATAGATTTTGGCAATTTTTGCGGGCCATTTTGCAAAAAAAGGCAGGTTATTTTTTTCCGAATCATACCTAAATCTAATCAGCACTCTGGTGTCCCATAACTGACTTACCTACCAAATTTTGTTTAATTCGGTCCATTAGTTTTTAGCTAGGGTGGATACAAGCTTTTGAAGGCCATTTCGCAAAACAATGCGGGTTCTTTTATCCCGAATCGTACCCAAAACTAATCAGCACCAGATTCGCCCACAAGTGACTTACCTACCAAATTTTATGAAATTCGGTCAGTTACTTTTTTAGTTAGAGTGGATACAAAATCTGCACAGACAGACAGACACACAGACACACACACAGACGTCACGCTAAAAATAGTTTTTTCGTATTCTAGAGGTCTTGAAACGTGTAGATCCGTCGAAAACTCGAATTGTGATTTTCGACATGATTCCAATACTTTCCCTATACATTACCATGTATTGCAGGGAAAGTAAAAATCTGATGTGGGCAGCACATGACTTTCCCTGCAGACTTATATCCACATTCCCTTTATTTTAATTAAATTCATTTCACCTTTAATTCAATTTTCTTTCTCATTCGATAACCGGACTTATTTTCAAAAGTGGCGTAGAGAAAATACGAAAAACTAAAATATCTCGAGAACGGCTAGTCCTAGTGTAATGGGGTTGGTCTTATTCTTTTCTTCGTTAAAAATTACGTATTAAACAAGCATTTCATGGATATATTTGAGCATACGTAGTTTTTTATTTTAGATTTTGACAATTTTTGCGGGCCATTTTGCAGAAAAAGGCAGGTTATTTTTTTCTGAATCGTACCAAAATCTAATCAGCACCAGGGTGACCTATACGTGACTCATCTACCGAATTTTGTGAAATTCGGTCCGTTAGTTTTTCAGCTACAGTGGATACAAGCTTTTGCGGGCCATTTCGCAAAGAAGGCGGGTTCTTTTATTCCGAATCGTACCCAAAACTAATCAGCACCAGCCCCGCCCATAAGTGACTTACCTACAAAATTTTGTGAAATTCGGTCCATTAGTTTTTTAGTTAGAGTGGATACAAAATCTGCACAGACACACAGACAGACACACAGACACACACACAGACGTCACGCTAAAAATGGTTTTTTCGTATTCTAGAGGTCTCGAAACGTGTAGATCCGTCGAAAACTCGAGTTGTGATTTTCGGCATGATTCCAATACTTTCCCTATACATTACCATGTATTGCAGGGAAAGTAAAAAACAGATGCTTATGTTCAGATTCCATTTCTTCTGAAAGTTCAGTAAAACAACAAGTCTGCACTGGTGGAAATTTGATATAATTAACAATCTTAGCATCCAATGTATCATACAGTGAGTCCATTTTACTGCCGCAGCTATAACTTTCACTTGAGTTACAAGACCACTATTCTTTCTTGTCATAGCTACAGAGCGCTGTCCTATACAGTTAGTCCAAATCATACCTTCTGTATAGACAGATTCGTCGTTATGTATAGCGATATGTTAGGCATAGCTCACCTGTAGTTGTTGTTGGAATTGTTTTACAGAACAGTGACTTTTCTCTTATGCTTCCTTTGGTGGCATATCTCAGGTAGCAAATAAGCTCTTCCCGGCCGTTCATTCAACTGCTTCATACTCTCAAGTAAGCTGGACGGTCTGAGTTCTCAAGTAGCAAATAAGCCGAGTCTGTGAAGAAATATCGGTTGGTCCATCAAGTTGCAACGCAAATGTTTGAGTTTCTTCTACTTGTTGAATTAACTCCGCTTTCAAACCCATAGCCCCGAGTCAAAGATTCCGCTTGAAACTGTATTATTTGACAGCGGATTAGTTTGTAAAATCTTCGCAGCTGTGTCTCCATTCATGATGAGAGACATTTCTACAGCTGCCGGAAGCAACAAATTCTTGAGAGTGATGTGTGATTTCTTACATTTAGCGATTTTCATAGACATTACATAATAAGTTTTCGAGATAAAAAGCTGCGATACCGAAGCTTTTATTGAAATAACAGTCTTCTGTCGTTTCAATACCATCTTTTTTTCCGAGCAAAAAACTCGCGATGTCTGTGCATATAATGTAAGATTAGAATCTAAACTAATTTATTTACAATCATATGTACACGCATAAATCCCGATAGAGGACACAGTTATATACAAGATACATCACAATTTAGTAATGTTGGCATATAATCATTCATGCACAGTTTCCAGATGATTTTTAGTTTCGCTGGTCTCAGTCGATCATCGGAGAGAACTTGAAAACAAATGACACACTGCGGCTATTGGACACATTTGCTAGTAAAACAAGAAAATACGAACTTCATTAACCTGGGTCATATTGCCATCACTTTATCTTGTCTGTACTTGTGTCGTCAGTAGCAATCCTGCTACAATTGCTAGATTCACTTTGGTCTGCAGATTCTGCACCATCCATAGTTCTCTTCAAATAACGGTGCATTCTCAATGTCAAGTAGATGATTAGTTTAGTTTAGTAGATTTACTAGGCTAGAAGATATTGCAAGATTTACAGCAAACGTTATTTACGCGATGATAGCAAACAAATGAGAGATTGGTGGAAAAACATCATGTGCTTGTGGAGGACCATCATGTTGCGTTTGGAGATGCGTCAGTCAATACACTAACTGACATTACGTGCATTGGCTCATGCCTGCCTTGCAGGTGCTCTTCGTCTCAGTCGTTGGGAACCTAAGCTCTAGAGTCTAGAACATAAGAAACCGATTTTTAACGTAATGCCTATGTGTGTGTTTATCTGTTTGAATATCTCTCTGTGTGACTCTGTGTCTACCTGTCTGTGCAATGTATATATCTATTCTAACTGAAACTATTCGTCGGAATTTAATAAAATTTGGTAAGTCTCTTGCGGGTTACCCTGACGCTGATTAGCTTTAGTTACGATTCGGAATAGAACCTGCCTTTTCTTTGCAAAATGGTCCGCAGAAATCGTCAAAACCTGAAATATAAGACTAAATATACTGAAATGTATTAATTAAATGCTTGTTTTATAAGTAATTTTTAATGACAAAACAAATGAAACCAACTTTATTAGTCTAAGATGGATTATTCTCGAGATATTAAAGGCTTAGAATTTTTGTGAGCTGGCGAGATTGCCCTGGTGTTGTTTAGATTTTAGATTTAGATACCATTCGAAAAAATAAAAAATAAAAAATAAAAGAGGAATAGAAAATATTTTTTTTGCTAAGTGGCCAGCAAAAATCTGAAATCAAATACTAGATTTACTTACATGCATTAATTAAATACCTATTTGATACACTAATTAAATACCTATTTGATACATTAATTAAATACCTATTTGATACATTGATTAAATATCTGTTAAATATCCCAATTGTTCTGCCTCAATTATATTGACGTAGAAGGCTCAATTTTGCCATTTAAACTAGTTGACACATTTAATCAATTGATAACTTAACAATTAATCATTTAATCAACTTTCACTTAATAAAGTATTTTTTATTTTCAGACTGAATGTGTTAGTTTTAAAGCTTTAAAACTCTCTATGCAGATAAGCTTTATTTTAGCAAAATAATGTTTTCATAGTTCTGTAAAACGGTGCTGCATGTTGGTTTTGTTTTTAAAAACCATTTATTTTCAATAATAAAATGTCATGAACGTTCTTGTTTTATCTCTAATAAATTTTAGTGAAAAACCCAAAAACCTGTTTGTGCAAATACTTTGTGCATTCACTAAACTTTGTACCGTTATGGATTTAAAAATTATAAATAAGAAAAAAAAATGTATATATAAACATGCAATTTTGCAAAGTGAAACGGAAAAAAAATTCAATAATTTCTATATTTTTGTAGCCAATACCATTAGCGTTTAGTACCCGCCTTGCGATATAGAAGAAAATTGGCAGTCGTGTCACCAGATATTTTAAGCCACTATTATACACAACACAAGAGTATAACTATTTGAAGTCACGTGATTCCAATGTATCAATTGGCTATCCATTGATATTGTCACGTGACATGTAAGTCACGCAATTGGGTAAAAGATTTCTTTAATCAATGCCTCTTATATCGTTAGCAAGTTTGTTTTTTTTATTGTAAAAATGATTTATTGTCGGTAAACACACATAGATTTTCTTGTTCGTTAGTCTTCCCCTGTCAGCCATTTGTATAATTTGAAAGTTCATCACTTGTTTATATAAGAAAAAAAAACATCGGCGGTGTCTCCAGTCTGATGGAGCCGAAAAGGTTTTGCTTAAATAACATTTCGTAAAATAAAACTTCAGTAAAGTTTAATAAGTTTACTCAATTTTTTAGATTAATTTGTTTCGTTTACAGGCTTTCGAAGTGCTACAAATGATTCGCTAATTGTTTATAGTAAGCTAGCCTTTTTAGTTTTGCTCCCCGATTTCATCTGGATCTCCGATCATAGACTTCACATCAAAATATAAAATTATTTTACTAATTTGCTTTTTGGTATATAAATTAAACTTATGCTGACGAGATATTACATTCAAGTTAATCTCTAAACTTGCCTGGCGGCACATAAATACGTACGTGAATAAATATATTTACATCTACTCTGTTCAAACCTCACCAATTATTAAGCATCTCCTAATTTTTTTAAAATAAAATAAAATATATCGTGCTTATTCTCTATTAATTCACCAAGGAGTAGGAAAACACATTGAACTGCAACAATTTGGGCCCTATTTCCGACAAAACAAGGAGAATTATTTACATTTTTATCTATTAGGTTCGGGAATATATAATCGTCCAAAGGGTTTACATTTTTCTCAATGATACGATTTCCGCCACAGAAACTCCAGACATAGATGTTATTCACATCAAAAATCTGTTGTCTGCAACAGACGACTTTCCTTACAGATTAACAAATTAAGGTACTCTGTGAAAATAATAAAATTAATTAAAACTGTCTTGCAGGTTCAACTAAAGAAATTAGATTAACGCTGGTTTTCTTAGGTTTCAATGTTCTTAAATTTAGATTTCAATGTTCTTAAATTTAGGTTTCAATGTTCTTAACTTTAGGTTTCATTCTTAATTTTAGGTTTCAATGTTCTTGACTTTAGGTTTCAATGTTCTTAACTTTAGGTTTCATTCTTAACTTTAGGCTTCGACGTTCTTAACTTTAGGTTTCAATGTTCTTAACATTAGATTTCGATGTTCTTAACTTTAGGTTTCAATGTTCTTAACTTTAGGCTTCGATGTTCTTAACTTTAGGTTTCAATGTTGTTAACTTTAGACTTCGATGTTCTTAACTTTAGGTTTCAATGTTCTTAACTTTAGGCTTCGATGTTCTTAACTTTAGACTTCGATGTTCTTAACTTTAGGTTTCAATGTTCTTAACTTTAGGCTTCGATGTTCTTAACTTTAGACTTCGATGTTCTTAACTTTAGGTTTCAATGTTCTTATACGGGTGATTTCCGGAATGAATTTGACGGCAACAAATAAAAATTTTAGACCTCTATAGAACACTGAAAAATGTAATGCAACTAACCTTTTCTACACATTCTTCACGCTAAAGAAACAATGAGAAACTATATACGACATATGCACACTGGGTCATTCATTATATGTGACACTTACACAATAAAAGTTCTGAATATCAAAAATCGTTTCAAATTTAAGAAAAAAAATGGCGCACATTTTTTTGTTCTGTTAACAGGGAAATTGCGGTCTATAAAAACAATATTTTATCTCTGATCACTGTATGTTGCTTTATCTTCAAAAATTTCTACCATTTTAAGTTAAAATTCACTTAATTACAGCAGTTCACAAAATTACGGCGTTTTCACTTGATTTCAGCGTTTTCATTTAATTACAGAAATTGAATAAAAAACTATAAATTAATTGATAAAATATAGTACAAAATATCGTCTGCTGTAACTATAAATTAAATTATCTCAAAAACGGTTGATAGTGAATTAATAGAGTAAATTTGAAAATTTAGGGTTAATGAATAAAACTTGCAATAAGCAAATACATTTATTAACGTTGACTCTTTTATTTATACATTTTATATGCAATTTGTTCGAAATGTCAGTTACATACTTTAGTATATATGTCCAAGTGCTCATGTTCATTTATTATAAAGTTACTAGATTTTTTTTTTCATATTTTTATTGACTAATTTAAGGTATTTTACAGAGTGGGCAAGTTCTTCGATAAGAAAAACCAGATGGAATATTTTTCAAACAGTTTTGAATCTTTAAAAGCCACAGAAAATATTAGTTTCATTCCCCCGTATTTCAATTGGGGTTAATATTTTGGGGGAAATGGCAAATCATTTTAGGGAAATGGCAAATCATTTTAGGGAAAATGCCAATGAAATTCAATATTGTTTCAAGAGCCGCAGTTTGTCCACCCTTCAGGCAATTCGCAATTGTTCAATATTTTTATGATCATGGTCAGTGCTCATTACAAACGCAAGAAAGTACAAAAAGATATAGTAGAACTTCACAAAGTAGAAAAAGTTATAGAATTTCACAATATCGAAATCCCGAGATTGTGAAAAATATCTGGGATTGTAATCCCTAATTTAAAGCGCAACATATAATAATATATTTATTTTTAATTTTCTTAACTTTTAACATGTATACCCCTTTTTTTTCTTACAAAATGTCCTTGGTTTTTTAAGTAAAAATTCAAAAATGTCGCAGTTAAAAAAGTAAAATAAAATAAGAACCTTATGAAAAGTGTGATCTAAGAGTACGTTCAAGTGTGGCAAACATATATACAGACATGTATACGGCATTTTCTCGTCCAATTTTCCCCGAATCATTATAAATGTTATATCCCTCCTTACAACTGTATAGAATAAATTCCAACACATCTATTCTAAAATATATCTCTCACAGTCACAGATAAAAAACCAAGTTCTGACGGCTCATTAAGTGAACAAACTACCTTCCCTCGATGGTAGCAAAAGTCTGAGTGCAATCTTATACCTCATAAGTAAATCTCAATTTAACCGCAATAGCAGTTAAGATTTAAAACTCCACCTTTGCGATTTTTATCTTCCAACCTTTCAGAATCATGACGGGGCCTGGAGTTTCTCGTCTGAGACGTAAGGAAATCCCCACCTCATTGTTCGTTTACCTCTGGAGGGCAGTCAGGCGAAAAGACCAGACGCAACTCTTGCAACCTAGTATCCATTTCAACCGACACCTTCAGTAGGAAGAAGAAAAAATGTAAGTAAAGGAATGAAAAAAGGCGTCTTGGCCAGTGGACGGCTCTTCCGCTGACTTGAGCCACTGAAGATAAATCTTATTTTTTTGTCTAGAATGATTTTATTCCAAGGTTCTTAACGAGGTTGGTAATTGATTAGATCTTCACCTTGTATTGTAAAAAAAGTTCACAAAGAAAAGTGGTGCTTTTTTTACAGACAAAGAAGTCGGGTACAATAAAGAGGGGTTGTTATACGTTTAAATCGAGTAATTTGTTGTTATAAGATATAGTTTTGTGTTTTGTAAATTGCCCCAGTCATTGCAAATTGTGATGTGTTCCATAGTTCAAAAAAATTTCTGCGGTCACCCAGTAGTGTAACTAGGTACGAGAATTTAGCACAGTGATGAATTTCTAAAAAAAAAAACAGTACAGGAATGCTCGTCGATAAATTACAAATAGGTACCTATTATTTTTTCTGTTTGTAAAAATAAATGCCACAGATTAGAATATTTATTCAGTATTTAATTACATATAACTATTAAATAAAATATTTAAAGGAGAAAAAAAACAAAGACAAAAATTTAAAACTCCAAAATAATGTAAAAAATTGTGTTCAGAAGTATCATAGAAATTTCCATACAAGATCGATAATGTATTCTTGTGTGACTGCCCTTTCTGGTTTGTTGGTTAACAGCAGGACGATGAGACTGCAACCATGTTCGGACATAAAATTTTGATTGAATTCCATAATTCTAATGGTGGGCTATGTAGTTTAATAAATAACAAACGTTTCACTTGTTTTATTAGAATACGTTCCGACCCGAATACGCCACTTGTATAACTAAGGATTTAGCACCGGGATTGGGAAATTTTTAGCGTCCTTTTCTAAAATATATGTTTTGGAACTTTTAATTAATCAAATTTTGATTAAATTAGTTACTTTTCTTACGAAATAATAGTTTCTGTTTCCAATTTATATTTATTAAAATCCATTTTATCGTTTAAAATTAACTAAGGATTTAGCACCGGGATTGGGAAATTTTTAGCGTCCTTTTCTAAAATATATGTTTTGGAACTTTTAATTAGTCAAATTTTGATTAAATTAGTTACTTTTCTTACGAAATAATAGTTTCTGTTTCCAATTTATATTTATTAAAATCCATTTTATCGTTAAAAATTAACTAAGGATTTAGCACCGGGATTGGGAAATTTTTAGCGTCCTTTTCTAAAATATATGTTTTGGAACTTTTAATTAGTCAAATTTTGATTAAATTAGTTACTTTTCTTACGAAATAATAGTTTCTGTTTCCAATTTATATTTATTAAAATCCATTTTATCGTTTAAAATTAACTAAGGATTTAGCACCGGGATTGGGAAATTTTTAGCGTCCTTTTCTAAAATATATGTTTTGGAACTTTTAATTAATCAAATTTTGATTAAATTAGTTACTTTTCTTACGAAATAATAGTTTCTGTTTCCAATTTATATTTATTAAAATCCATTTTATCGTTTAAAATTAACTAAGGATTTAGCACCGGGATTGGGAAATTTTTAGCGTCCTTTTCTAAAATATATGTTTTGGAACTTTTAATTAGTCAAATTTTGATTAAATTAGTTACTTTTCTTACGAAATAATAGTTTCTGTTTCCAATTTATATTTATTAAAATCCATTTTATCGTTTAAAATTAACTAAGGATTTAGCACCGGGATTGGGAAATTTTTAGCGTCCTTTTCTAAAATATATGTTTTGGAACTTTTAATTAATCAAATTTTGATTAAATTAGTTACTTTTCTTACGAAATAATAGTTTCTGTTTCCAATTTATATTTATTAAAATCCATTTTATCGTTTAAAATTAACTAAGGATTTAGCACCGGGATTGGGAAATTTTTAGCGTCCTTTTCTAAAATATATGTTTTGGAACTTTTAATTAATCAAATTTTGATTAAATTAGTTACTTTTCTTACGAAATAATAGTTTCTGTTTCCAATTTATATTTATTAAAATCCATTTTATCGTTTAAAATTAACTAAGGATTTAGCACCGGGATTGGGAAATTTTTAGCGTCCTTTTCTAAAATATATGTTTTGGAACTTTTAATTAGTCAAATTTTGATTAAATTAGTTACTTTTCTTACGAAATAATAGTTTCTGTTTCCAATTTATATTTATTAAAATCCATTTTATCGTTTAAAATTAACTAAGGATTTAGCACCGGGATTGGGAAATTTTTAGCGTCCTTTTCTAAAATATATGTTTTGGAACTTTTAATTAATCAAATTTTGATTAAATTAGTTACTTTTCTTACGAAATAATAGTTTCTGTTTCCAATTTATATTTATTAAAATCCATTTTATCGTTAAAAATTAACTAAGGATTTAGCACCGGGATTGGGAAATTTTTAGCGTCCTTTTCTAAAATATATGTTTTGGAACTTTTAATTAGTCAAATTTTGATTAAATTAGTTACTTTTCTTACGAAATAATAGTTTCTGTTTCCAATTTATATTTATTAAAATCCATTTTATCGTTTAAAATTAACTAAGGATTTAGCACCGGGATTGGGAAATTTTTAGCGTCCTTTTCTAAAATATATGTTTTGGAACTTTTAATTAGTCAAATTTTGATTAAATTAGTTACTTTTCTTACGAAATAATAGTTTCTGTTTCCAATTTATATTTATTAAAATCCATTTTATCGTTTAAAATTAACTAAGGATTTAGCACCGGGATTGGGAAATTTTTAGCGTCCTTTTCTAAAATATATGTTTTGGAACTTTTAATTAATCAAATTTTGATTAAATTAGTTACTTTTCTTACGAAATAATAGTTTCTGTTTCCAATTTATATTTATTAAAATCCATTTTATCGTTTAAAATTAACTAAGGATTTAGCACCGGGATTGGGAAATTTTTAGTGTCCTTTTCTAAAATATATGTTTTGGAACTTTTAATTAGTCAAATTTTGATTAAATTAGTTACTTTTCTTACGAAATAATAGTTTCTGTTTCCAATTTATATTTATTAAAATCCATTTTATCGTTTTAAATTAACTAAGGATTTAGCACCGGGATTGGGAAATTTTTAGCGTCCTTTTCTAAAATATATGTTTTGGAACTTTTAATTAATCAAATTTTGATTAAATTAGTTACTTTTCTTACGAAATAATAGTTTCTGTTTCCAATTTATATTTATTAAAATCCATTTTATCGTTTAAAATTAACTAAGGATTTAGCACCGGGATTGGGAAATTTTTAGCGTCCTTTTCTAAAATATATGTTTTGGAACTTTTAATTAATCAAATTTTGATTAAATTAGTTACTTTTCTTACGAAATAATAGTTTCTGTTTCCAATTTATATTTATTAAAATCCATTTTATCGTTAAAAATTAACTAAGGATTTAGCACCGGGATTGGGAAATTTTTAGCGTCCTTTTCTAAAATATATGTTTTGGAACTTTTAATTAGTCAAATTTTGATTAAATTAGTTACTTTTCTTACGAAATAATAGTTTCTGTTTCCAATTTATATTTATTAAAATCCATTTTATCGTTTAAAATTAACTAAGGATTTAGCACCGGGATTGGGAAATTTTTAGCGTCCTTTTCTAAAATATATGTTTTGGAACTTTTAATTAGTCAAATTTTGATTAAATTAGTTACTTTTCTTACGAAATAATAGTTTCTGTTTCCAATTTATATTTATTAAAATCCATTTTATCGTTTAAAATTAACTAAGGATTTAGCACCGGGATTGGGAAATTTTTAGCGTCCTTTTCTAAAATATATGTTTTGGAACTTTTAATTAATCAAATTTTGATTAAATTAGTTACTTTTCTTACGAAATAATAGTTTCTGTTTCCAATTTATATTTATTAAAATCCATTTTATCGTTTAAAATTAACTAAGGATTTAGCACCGGGATTGGGAAATTTTTAGTGTCCTTTTCTAAAATATATGTTTTGGAACTTTTAATTAGTCAAATTTTGATTAAATTAGTTACTTTTCTTACGAAATAATAGTTTCTGTTTCCAATTTATATTTATTAAAATCCATTTTATCGTTTTAAATTAACTAAGGATTTAGCACCGGGATTGGGAAATTTTTAGCGTCCTTTTCTAAAATATATGTTTTGGAACTTTTAATTAATCAAATTTTGATTAAATTAGTTACTTTTCTTACGAAATAATAGTTTCTGTTTCCAATTTATATTTATTAAAATCCATTTTATCGTTTAAAATTAACTAAGGATTTAGCACCGGGATTGGGAAATTTTTAGCGTCCTTTTCTAAAATATATGTTTTGGAACTCTTAATTAGTCAAATTTTGATTAAATTAGTTACTTTTCTTACGAAATAATAGTTTCTGTTTCCAATTTATATTTATTAAAATCCATTTTATCGTTTAAAATTAACTAAGGATTTAGCACCGGGATTGGGAAATTTTTAGCGTCCTTTTCTAAAATATATGTTTTGGAACTTTTAATTAGTCAAATTTTGATTAAATTAGTTACTTTTCTTACGAAATAATAGTTTCTGTTTCCAATTTATATTTATTAAAATCCATTTTATCGTTTAAAATTAACTAAGGATTTAGCACCGGGATTGGGAAATTTTTAGCGTCCTTTTCTAAAATATATGTTTTGGAACTTTTAATTAGTCAAATTTTGATTAAATTAGTTACTTTTCTTACGAAATAATAGTTTCTGTTTCCAATTTATATTTATTAAAATCCATTTTATCGTTTAAAATTAACTAAGGATTTAGCACCGGGATTGGGAAATTTTTAGCGTCCTTTTCTAAAATATATGTTTTGGAACTTTTAATTAATCAAATTTTGATTAAATTAGTTACTTTTCTTACGAAATAATAGTTTCTGTTTCCAATTTATATTTATTAAAATCCATTTTATCGTTTAAAATTAACTAAGGATTTAGCACCGGGATTGGGAAATTTTTAGCGTCCTTTTCTAAAATATATGTTTTGGAACTTTTAATTAGTCAAATTTTGATTAAATTAGTTACTTTTCTTACGAAATAATAGTTTCTGTTTCCAATTTATATTTATTAAAATCCATTTTATCGTTTAAAATTAACTAAGGATTTAGCACGGGGATTGGGAAATTTTTAGCGTCCTTTTCTAAAATATATGTTTTGGAACTTTTAATTAGTCAAATTTTGATTAAATTAGTTACTTTTCTTACGAAATAATAGTTTCTGTTTCCAATTTATATTTATTAAAATCCATTTTATCGTTTAAAATTATATAAAAAGAATCCACATTGAAAAAAATATCTAATATGCGATTTCACTCATACATTTATTCTCACTTTTGACATCGGTAACACTTCCACAAAAACTGCTAAATATTAATGCTTTGAAAATATTTAGTTGAAAATGTAGAAAAATGTCTTTCTGATTGCAACTGTACCTAAAGCTTGGATTTGGTAGATTCACTTCGCAATTGGATACAAATCAGACTATAAAATGAAGCAAAAAGAGAAAAAAAAAAGAGAAACATATTGTTTATTGAGATTCCAAGAAATTGCGATTAAAACACCGAAAATTTTACAGTAAAACCACACAATACTATCGCGAATATGAGTCTAAGATGTTTTAGAATAAAACAAGTTTAAAATTATCACTTTCGACTAATAAATGTAATAAGACGCTTATATGTCGCTAATATTTAAAAAGTAAATATTTCTTAAAATTTAATTATACACAACTCTATCAGAAAATTTTTTCATAACTTTAGAATACGAGGATTACACGAAAAGCAGTTAAGTTTACGTTGTCTTTGGAAGACAAATAATTCAGAATGGAATTTTAGGAAGACAAATTATTAAGACGATTTTTGAAACAGAATAAAAGTAGTACGGGCATATCTTCTAATACCATTTTAGTGTTTTCATTTTGGCATATATTAATCCAATTTCATATTTTATATTATATAATAATTCATCATCATTTCAGCTGATTTTGTATAGCAAGAACAAAGATTCTTATACTTTCTTTAAGGAGAATTAAATTAAACATTTTAATAGAATGTTTTTTCATATTTTGTGTAAATTTGTTTTCAAACGGGACCGGGATGTTTTATGTTTCAGATCTGCACGTGGAGATAATTCCGTATAACCAAAACATAGATTTTTATACTTCTTTTAAGGTAAATTAAATAATATATTTAATAGAATGTTTTGAATGTATTATCATTGAACAATATCATTCAATATAATTTGAACAATATCATTTAGAATACTATAGGAATTTGCACATAATTGTGAATTTTAAGATTCTTTATATTATATAATAGTATAAAATCTTATTTAATATAAAATTTAATTCTTTTTATTTTAACTGCAGTCAGCAAATAAAAAATTTCTGTTTGAATTATTATATATTTCTGTAATGAATCCGATAAAATTTAGTAGCAAAATAGTTTTTAAAAGTTCCTGCAAAGGACAATCTTAGAGATATGCCAAACATTTTGATTTCGTTAGAAACTGGGATAATTGTAATGTCGTATTAAACTATGTTGATGAGGTCAACGTGATGACGTCACACATGACACCAGCTGTGACGTCACTGCTTCCCCGCTCCCCATGGCCTGGAACACCCACATTTACACTACTCACCTTCAAGGAAAAAATTTTCTCCTCTCATATATTTCACTTTTTCTTCTGTAAGTGAAATTTTTGGAAATAAAACCAAATTGCCAAATATCTAAAAATAGTTTCAGAAATAGGAAAAACTGTATATTTACAATATATTTAAAGGGAGGGAAATAAACAATATCTATAAATATGTTACACGATAAGACCTGTGACAACTGAATAAAAAAATAACAAGAAACATTGGAAACAAATTTAGACATAAATCCAGGATTACATGATATTAAATAAAGCATTGAATTTCATAAAGGATAAAAGCATATTTGTACCAAGTCTATATTAGTGACACCTGTCGAACAAAAGATCGCATTGGTTGTTGCTCTTCTGCAACAAATAACTCCACTTAATTGCTCAGATCCCCAAAATCGCTTTATGCTCGAAGTTGCGTATCTGGCGACGACATTAACGCCCTGTAATGACTGCTTTAAAAAGAAACTTCCGTCTAGAAGTCTCAAAATGTAGACAACGACGTCTTCCGGTGCGACCCGTATAGAGTTTTCTCTGGATTTTCATGGATGCTTGAAAGGCTGTGATCCGGTGAGAAGTGTTCTATCCATTGAGCTTTGCGAGCTGTTAATCGGCCGAGGATTTTCAAAATAAAATAATTTTTTGAAATTTTCTCTTATATTATCTGTTATCTTTTATAACAATTATTTTTTAAATAAGATAAATATAGATAACCCAAGCCCGTCAATTATGGGTTCCTTACATTCTTGCATTCCCACGCGTCTGGAAGCATCTAAACCATTGTTCTAAGTTTATCGCCCCGCCATCCCCGACGAGATATCTTTCTCTTCATTCCTTTTTTTTCTTTTCCAATCCCTGTCTTCCTGTTTCAAAAACTTCACGAGACGTACGTCTAGACAACCCATTCATTACCTATGGTCCAATTAAGATTTTTGCACTCCCCGACACGCTCAATTGCGCAGCACAGATCTTTTTGTGCCCTACACCGAAGACAGCTTACGCTGAGGCAGTGGATTCATTTTATTTATTCCGTTTCACGAGCCCCCATGATTTCAATTTTTTTTAAAGGTACTTGCCTCTCCATCTGCACATCTGACGTCTGCGGTTTTGGGAGAGCATGAGGTTGTTCATGCACCACAGTAACTTAAGGGGTCTCAAGACTCTTAAGTAAATCCCCATGTTTCACGTTTTATTTTGTACTTCTCCTGTACCTCGATAACACCTAAAAATTTTATGGCTAATAAGTGAATGCCTTTAGCATATATGATCATTTTTCAATAAGGTGAATCTGATAATAAGATTTTTTAAAATTGTATAATATTCATGTATCCATTAAAATTTTATTTTAATATAGGTTGCTTGCGCGCATGATTGCAGCAAAACTATTACTTCTAGAAACAAAAATGTTGCGGATTACCATGTAAAAGTATCTATTCAAGAAGTTACAGATCAAATTAAAAACATTTGCATAATTAAAGTTAAAAAAAATTAAATTATCAAAAATTATAGATGTAATTAAATGTTAAATTTATTTTTTAAAAACTTAAATTATGCAAATGTTCTTGTTTTTGATCTATAACTTCTTGAATTACTGATTATGATACTTTTGCATCATAATCAGGAATAATTTTGTTTCTGGAAGCAACAGTTTTGTTGTAATCAAGCGCGCAAGCAAAATATATCAAAATAAATGTTTAATAAATTCATGAATATTATACAATTTTTAAAAATATTATTATCAAATTCACCTTATTGAAAAAATTATCATATATGCTACAGGTGTTCACTTATTAACCATAAAATTTTTAGGCATTATCGATGTATAGGAAAAGATACACAAAATAAAATGTAAAATATTGAGATTCACTCTGTTTATAGCACTTTTAAGAGTCCCGAGGCCCCCTAAGAAACAGTAAACTGGTTAGAAAATAATTCCATAAATGGAGTTCATATTACAGTGAATTCATTATAACGGATATTTTGCCTAACGGATATTATCGCCTATCGCCTATTTGGAAAATAGGCGATAGGCGATAGGATCCAAATAGGCGATAGGACACGTGTACAATGACTTGGTATCATGTTTCCAATGTAGCAAACAACAAGAATAGACCGGTTTCAAAACATTTTTAGTGTTCTGACAGCATGCATGTTGATGCATGCACAGGGAGTTTGATCTCAAATTATTGGAAACGTCTCGTATCACTGCAAGTTTTGTGGTTCTAAACCTTGTCTCACAGCTACATTTATGAGAATTTGATGCTAGTACAACTGATTTTATATCACTGCGAATGTTTGCAAAATAGTGGCACAAAACAAGTTTTTTGCTGCAAGTGCAGTAACTGCTATTCGTTGTTGGTGAGCCCTGATGAGATTAAAACAATGGCAAGATGATGGTTACAACTCTTGGAGCAAAGTCGCTTATTAACAACTATTCTGTTTTTAGCACGTGGTACCAGTTCCGATAAATTTTCTTTCACTGATTTGTGCTTTTTTTTTACAGTATTTGATGTCAGTTTTATGAGAGGAAGTACAATAGAGTTGATAAAATATTTATTATTATTTCTTTCAAAACTACACTTCTGACATTGCGAGGAGTCATGCTGATATTATATATGACTTTAAATGCCCTAGAAAATTGAGTTTTTATTTTTTTTAAGCATAAGTATTTTTTATGAAAGGAATATACTAGTAATCAGGATTATTACTATGTGATATTATTAATTAATATATTTTAAAGATGTTTATTGTTTGTGACCAACTAGATAAAATATATTACTAAAATACTCCCTGCTTTCTTGCATTCCTCAGCGTCTGGAAGCACCTAAACCATTGTTCTAAGTTTATCGCCCCGCCATTTGTGAAAAGATCGTTTCAGAAACCTCCGTTGTGGTGGATTGCGAGACGTACGTCTAGACTGCCCATTCATTACCTATGGTCCAATTAAGATTTTTGCCCTCCCCGACACGCTCAATTGCGCGGCACAGATCCTTTTGTGTTTAACCGACGACAGCTTACATAGATAATTCGTTTTATTTATTCCATTGCATGAGTCCCTTGATTTAAAAATTTCTTTAAAAGTGGTTACCTCTCCATCTGCACTTAACGCCGTCTGCGGTTTACGGAGAGAGTGGGGTTGTACTGCATCACAGAAGGTCTTACCACATGAAACTAGTTGTAAAAAAATTCTGCAACTAAATTTAGTATTACAGGGTATCCACTTAATTAATGTACAAAGAAATGTTACAGAGTATCCACTTAAGGGTATCCACTTAATTAATGTACAAAGAAATGTTACAGAGTATCCACTTAAGGGTATCCACTTAATTAATGTACAAAGAAATGTTACAGAGTATCCACTTAAGGGTATCCATTTAATTAATGTACAAAGAAATGTTACAGAGTATCCACTTAAGGGTATCCACTTAATTAATGTACAGCACTGAAAATTAATGTACAAAGAAATATAACCCAAAACAATAAGTGGATACCCACAGAACTCAGACCGTCCAGCTCACTCGAGAGCATGGAGCAGTTGAATGAATGGCCGGAAGTGGATACCCAGTTCGTATTACAGGGTATCCACTTCCAGCTGTTCATTCAACTGCTCCATACTCTCGAGTGAGCTGGACGGTCTGAGTTCTGTGGGTTCTCAGGGTATCCACTTAACTTTTTGGATTCTATTTCTTTATACATTAATTTTAAGTTTCCGAAGCAACTGGCGAATTATGTGCCACAAATTACTATGGGTCAATCTTGGAATTAAATAGGGTGTTAAGTTTTGACGCTATCTGGATTCGAAATATTTTGGTAACTGGGTGGTGATAAAAATAGTTTGCTGAATTGTGTCATGTGATTTTCTTTCATACGTTATGGTAAGTAAAAAGGCAGTGATCAATATCTTTCTGTAGTCATGAATCATGTGAATAGGATGCATTTACAGTAACTTGGAATCATGCTTTAAGTACAGCAACCAACATCAATGGACCGATTTCAATTATCACTTATTTCTGTGGCAGCATGTATGATATGAACTTAGACACGTCTGCTATCACTATCAGAAGGTTTGGTGATTCATAACCTTGACTTGCAGTCTAAATTCTGAGGTTTTTTTGCTATCTGCGTAGTTCTACTGCTTTCGTAGGTATCAGGGAGTGGGAGAAGTCTACGAAATTGAGGCACACCAAAAGTTTTCTTGCTGTTTGCAGTAACAAATATTCGTTATTGGTGAGCCCAAATAAAACGAAGCAGTTCCCCCCAAAATAATTGCTGTTTTGGGTGCATGATTGTATAATAATTTTGATCAATTATTAAGTAAGATTCTGCTATGCCACATGATACTAGTATGGACAGCTTTTCAGCCATTTGTTTTTATCTTTATAGTATACGATGTAGTTTTGCAAACAGAAGAAGAATGGAGTTGCTGAAACATCTGTTAATAGTTTAAACAGGCTTATTTGACAATGCAACAATTCATGCTGGTGTTAATAAGCGACAGTAAATGCTCTCGTATTTATTTCTCAAAGCATACTAGATGAAAAATTTTTACCAGTAATACGATTATTACTACGTGCCGTGATTATTAACAAACCTTAGATATAAGTATTGTTTTATGGACGACTAGATAAAAGTATGTAACTAAATCGCACTGAATATGTAGGTCCTCTGCATTCATGCATTCTCACGAGTCTTGATCTACTTAATCCATTTGTTGTAAATTTGTGGTCCCGCCCTCTTCAACAAGATATCTTACTCTCTTCTTCCTATAGCTGTTTTAAAAACTGTCTGTGGTGTACCAACAGATGCTCGTTTAGACTATCCATTCATTACGCATGGTCCAATTTAGATATTTGCAACCATGGATCTTTTTTATATGGATAATTTGTAAACGTATCGATACTTTATGTCTGACACTTTTTAGGCGATATCGATACTTTAGTCTCATTTTTAACACTTTTCAACATAGTTGAAAAGTGTTTATGATTTTATTCATTCTGTCTGTCTGTCCGTTCGCACGATAACTACCGTAAAAATGACTTTATTAAAATGAAATTTTAGCATTTTGTTGAGACGGTCTGTGGGACAAACGGGAATGTAAATAAATAATATCCCCCAGTTAGTTTTGGATTGAACCCGGGTTGAAAAAGTTAAATGCACTCAACCCTAAAGGACCTAATTTTTCAAACATGTTTCAAGTAAAGTTAAAATTCCCAAAATGCTTTTAAAATTTTAGTAAACATTCAAATGATCCTATAAAATATATAAAAAAATGTCAGCAAAATATATTCGGTAGTTTTTATATAAAAATTAAAATAATAATTAAAATAATAATTATTATATGAAGAGATCACGAGACCCATTTCAAAATAAAATGAGGTATTCATCTTTTATTCCTAGTGTCAAAATCGTGATTTTTAAAGTTCTTTTAAATTTATATTTAGTGCTGCGTCCGTCCTAAAACCGCTTTATTTTTGCGTATTTTCTGTGCATCTAATTCTGCGCCACCGGAATTATAATATTTTTGAATTTAAATGACCATTAAACGTTGATTATTTCTACAACGAAGCCTAATTTTAATGGATGCTGATTGTAAACAAGTGATTGTAAGATGAGTTGCATAAGAATTGCTGAATATTTTTCACTCAAAATTATTTAGCTCTGAAGTCTGGAATATGAGTGATGTGAATGAAATATTCATTGATTTTGCACAAAGAAGCATCAGACGATTTTATAGTATTGCGTTTTTCGATGAAGTTTTAAGTTTCCAAGTAAAATGAATTATTGTACTGTGATAATTACAAAAATATCACGGCTGAATGTATTGTGTTTTAGAGATGCTTTAAATAAAATTGCATTGAAGTTGGAAAGTGTTTCACAATCAATGCTTTATGCATGATTGATCTTTCTTGTTTTAATATCATTTCTGCAGATGAAATTAATGAAATTTTGAACGATCTGAGTACGATGTTTTTGTTCTGAAGAAGAGGGTTCAAAACACCTTCGATACTCAAATTGTAGTCATCTAATTTTTCTACGCTTGCTCTTTTTAAGAAAGATCAAGAATATATATTTATAGGACAAAGCTGCTTTCAACAGGACCTGAAGTTGATAGTCGTCGAGACCTACCTGCACCTGAAACTACTACTAACAGCCAGGTATATCTGAACCCTATATGGATTCAAAGGCCAAAGTTGGTCAAAGAGGGTAAAGGTCAAAGTAGATAATGTAAGTTTTCAGAAAAACATGTGATAGCAGAATTTGTATTTATGACTGCAGGAAATCTCTTGTTTTGAAATTCCTCATCTTGAAAAATGTTTCTCAACAGGAAACTTAATCAAAAATGAATTTTTACTTTGCAATACAATAAACAATGCAAACAATTTTTAAAATGGATTTAAAATTATCGATTAAAAATAATTTTGCATAATGTGGTTTATTAGGAACAAAAAACAAAACAAAAAAAAAGACATTTCTTTAATATAGATAAAAATAACTACTTATTTAGGTCACATAAACTTTGAATAATTTAAGTTGTAAGAACAATAGAAAGTTCTGAACTGTATTTGATAAATTTTAACACTTCCTGATAAATTTTAACACTTCCTTTTAACACTTCCTGAAAGTTTCACACTTAAAAGTGTATTTTCAACATTCATATAATGTTAGCAATCAGAAAAACTAAAGTTTCCACAAAAAATATTCGCTTTTTAACACTTTACAACATAGTTCAAAAGTGTTTATGACTTTTGAACTATGCCTCTTCTATTCTGTCTGTCTGTCCGTTCGCACGATAACTGCCGTAAAAATAACTTTATCAAAATGAAATTTTAGTATGTTGTTGAGACGGTCTGTGGAACATACGGGAATGTAAATGAATAATATCACCCTATTAGTTTTGAATTGAACTCGGGTTGAAAAAGTGTAATACATTAAACCCTATGGGACCTAATTTTTCAAACATTTTTTAAGCGAAATTAAAATTTACCAATTGCTTCGAAAATTTTAGGAAATATTCAAATTATCCCATAAAATATATGAAAAAAAATTGAGCAAAATATGTTCGGTAGTTTTTGAAATAAAAATTAAAACAATAATGGCACCCATATAATAAAGACGTCAAGTGATCCACTTCAAAATGAAATTTGACATTGTGTAAAAATCGTGATTTTTAAAGTTCTTTTTAATTTATATTTAGTGTTGCATCTGTCCTAAAACCGCTTTATTTTTGCGTTTTTTCTGTGCATCCATAGTATTCTACGCCAACGCAGTTTCAATATTTTTGAGTTTAAATGATCATCAAACTTTGATTATTTCTGCAACGAAGCCTGACTTTAATGAATGTAAAATGTAAACAAGTCATTGTAAGATGAGTTGTATAAGAATTGCTGAATTTCTTTCCTGCAAAATTATTTAACTTCGGAGTCTGGAATAAAAGAGTATGAATGAAATACTCACTGCTTTTACATAGAGAGCCAGACGATTTATATTTCGATAGCGTCATTTGAATAAAGTTTGAATGAAGTTTTAAGCATGGAGTTTGAACGTAGTTTTACCTCCATGGTTTTAATTTTCCAAGTAACATAAATTATTGTAGTTCTGTGATAATTAAATAATATCGTCGCTGAATATATCGTATTTTAGAGATGTTTAAATAAAATTACTGTTGGATAGTGTTTTATAATCAATGCTTTATGCATGATTGATCTTTCTTGTATTTATATTTAGTGCTGCATATGTCCTAAAACCGCTTTATTTTTTCATATTATATGTGTTTCTAAATTCAGTGCTTACGTAATTACAATATATTTAATTTTAGATGATCACTAATGATTATTTCTACAACGGAGTCTAATTTTAACATATGCAAAATGTAAACAAAACAAGCGATTGTAAGATGAGTTGTATAATAATTTCTGAATTTTAACGCGAAATTATTTAGATCTGAACTCTGGAATATAAGTGATATGAATGGAATATTCATTGATTTTAGTTAGATAGAGAAGCAAGCGATTTTATAGCAGTGTCTTTTTTGATAAAGTTTTAAGTTTCCAATTACTGTACTATTATAATTAAAAAAAAAATACCACAGCTGAATACATGTTTAAATGAAATTGCATTTCAGTTGGAAAGTGTTTCATAATCAATGTTTTATGCATGATTAATCATTCTTGTTTTTCAATGTTTCCGGCAAAAAATATTTTCCCCAAAGAATATCAAAATTTACGACATTTATAGAACGATAGTTATTACTAAACAGATTTGTTTGTTGAAGATTTCTGTCTCCTGTCGATCTAAAACAACATAATGTGCTTTACTTTTGGATTAATATATTTTCTACAAAATCCAAAGTGTAATCAGTTTGTTTTTAGCAATATATTTTGTTAGTTATTTTACTATTTTTTTTATCTTCTATTTAGTTTGTTCTTAGCTATAAATGTGCGTTCCCTTCATACTTAACTGATACAGATTTTCAAAATATGCTACTTCTGAAATTAACTTTTAGTAATAGTAGAAGTACAGAACGTTGTGAAATTTTCCATTTGCTGTAAACATCATCCATAGACGGGCCCAGGGGTGTCGTATGAAATAGAGCACGAGCCTAGATAAGATAACTGGGCCGTTGCAGTCTCCTGTAGCCTGAGTTCAATCTGTATGAAATTTGATGTCGGCTGGGTAGCAGACATGGATTTGTAAATCTCAAAAAAAGTAAAATTTTGGGAATATAGAAGAGTGATTCGTACTTTCCTTATATACATAATGTATAAGGAAAGTATTGTGACGGGGTCGAAAATTCGAATTCGAGTTTTCGACGGGAGAGCACGTTTCAAGCATCCCTAATCACGAATCGAACATTTTCGAAGTGATGTCTGTGTGTGTGTGTGTGTGTGTGCGTGGAGACGATAACTGACGAACGAAATTTGGTACAAAAATTACAATCCGTAAATACTGAAAGCCTATTGTTTTTATGCGCAATCGAATGTTCAGAATCCCCCTAAATTTTCGAGTGAAATTTTGAAAAAATCGTCAAAAAATCAAAACTGCTAATAAAGTTACGCAAATAGACATTTCTTATGTAATTTTTCAAAAAAAAAAATTTCCTATTGAGCAACATGTTCACTTTTTATATGTAAAACCATGCGATAAATTGGGTGACATCATTCTCGTGGAACTAGCTCGTTCCATTCATAAAAAAAGATACTTTGAGTAATACTTTTGTATTTGAACGCCAATAGTCATTTATCTGCTTATAATGCTTATAACTTATTTCTCCGTCCATAACGTTTGGCGAGATTTTGGCGACGATTTTGGCGGAATGTCGCCAACTTGGCGACATTTTTAATTGTTGTCAAATTAACAAAAATCTCGCCAAATGGATAAAAATGACGCTAAATTAATGAAAATGACGACTCATTGAAGAAAATTCAATATCTTGGAAAGAATATAAGTATCTACTATAAGAATAACATTCTTTTTTTGTAAAAGTAGTAAATTCATTGAATTATATAAGGAAAGTCATGTGTTGCCCACATCAGATTTTGTTTACTGTAAAAGTAGTAAATTCATTGCATTATATAAGGAAAGTCATGTGCTGCTCACATCAGATTTTTAGCTTCATGGACAACTCATAGGGGTAATTATTGTTGACCTTTTGATAATTTATTATTTTCCCTATATACATAGTATAATGTGAGGAAGTATTGTGACGGGGGTCGAAAACCCGAATTCGAGTTCTCAACGGAATAGCCATTTCAAGATTCCATGATCTCGAATCAAACTTTTTCAGATGACGCATGTGTGTATCTATGTGTGTGTGTCAGTGAGTCTGTGGATACGATATCTCACGAACGAATGGAGCGTTTCGAATAAAATTTGGTACAAATATTACAATCAGTATAAATTGGAGCCTTATTGATTTTAAACGCAATCGAATAATTCGAAGATCCTTAAATTTTTGAATGAAATTTTGAAAAAATATATCAAAATATCAACACTTTCAATAAAGTTACGTAAATAATAATTTATTCTGTAAATTTTCAATAGAAAACGATTGACACAAACCGTAGGACTCTAGCATGAAACGATCCCGGGTTATTACACATTTTTCAAACAAATGTATCAAAAAAATCATATAAATTTTTAAAAAAGTACAAATTATTGTGAAATATATTTACTTTTCATACGTAATTATAGGCGATAAATTTGTTAATATCATTCTCGTGGAGATCATACGTACGCGAGAGAAAAAGTCTTGGGTAATAATTTTGTATTTTGATACAGTTTATTTCATATACAAGTAAAGATTTTCTCTCCGTTTGTTCGTTGTTTGATAAATTTAGCAAACGTTGAATCATTTCTACCACCACAAATTGACGAAAACATAGCCAAAATTGCAAAAATGACGCCGGATTAACGAAAATGACTCCAAATGGATGAATCAATCGTTAAAATATTTTAAAGTATGTTGACTCTATTGCTTATTTCAGATGCTATCAATATTGTTAATTCACGAAATACAAGGTAGGAACAAAAAGTTCGGAGACTGTGCTGATAGCTCTAACCCTAACTGGAGGAGAAGGGAACTATTTTACCGTGGCGTGGAGGCTCATGTGACGCGAGATGTGAAAAGGAAGAAGCAGGTCCGCAATGCAGCGTTTTTCCAGACAATGCGTGTCACTGAACAGTAGTCGTTTGCGTTCGTCGAAAATGGGAATGGTGTTTGAAGAGCAACGTGCGAATATCAAATTCTACCAGCGTTTGGGGAAATCGCCGCCAGAAACATTACACCTACTGCAGCAGAAACATTACACCTGCTGCAGCACGTGTAATGTTTCTGTCGGCGATTTCCTCAAACGCTGGTAGGATTTGATATTCGCACGCTGTTCTTCAAACACCATTTCCATTTTCGACGAAGGCGAATGACTACGTTCACTGACACGCATTGTCTGGAAAAACACCTACTTCTTCCTTTTCACATCTTGCGTCACATGTGCCTCTACGCCACGGTAAAATAATTCCCCTCTCCTCCAATCAGGGTTGGAGATATCTGCACAGTCTCCGAATTTTTTTATCCTACCTTGTATAAGTAAATTGGGTACTTCGAAATAGTTTTACATGTTGTCATCCCAAAAAGTGTCAAATCTATGTATAATACAATATTAAATCATTGTGCCTTAGATTTAATGCATCATTTTTTCACTGTGAAAGAAGCCAATTAATTGCATTAAATAGGAAAATTCACGTGCTACCCGCCACATCAGATTTTAAAATTTGTTTTCGCTTTGTTTCAAGTTCATTCTTTTAGTTTTAAATCGCATAAAATATGTAATATTTTTAATAGAAGAAAAAAATCTATCATCCCAAATTCATATACAGGATGCCAAAGAAAGTTATGTACCAGGTCAATAACTGGAGAAGTATTATGGTTATCGTATTATTGTTATATGCAGGTGTATATCTACAGAGCTAGGGGGAAAAAGTCCATAAGTCAAAAACAAGGATTTTAAAATATCGAGGAAAGGAAATTTTGATGCTTTCAGGAGAACTTTTTGTTAATTTTATTTTTTTGTTTTCAGAATGCAAATGTAATTTTTAGAGTTTGTTATGCATTTATGAGCTAAATAAAGAATGACTTTTCTTAATTTATATTTTTATCCCACTGCTATCTGCACAAAATTTAATAAGTGTTTAAAGATTTTTATTCTTTAACATCATAGAAGCCTAACTAATGTGCTTTTCTCACAACGAAGATTATGAATTTTTTAAATTAAATATATTATTAAACAATTTTGGAAGTTTTGACTTATGTGCTCTTTCCCGCCACCTCTTGATATATAGGAAATCCCAAAGTCGCTACAAGATGAGACAAATTTAGTGTTCCCGACCCCCTATTTTCAGGAGATACGGAAAGCTATCTCAGCAGATAGAGGGGGAAACAGTCAATTAAAAAGCTGTAAACGTTGCAAAATGAATACTAGATATTTTTATCCTGCAGCGAAAGTTAGTTTCAAATTAACTTCCAAAATATCGATTTTAGAAGAGACAATGTTATGAATCTGCATGTATGAAGATAAAGATGTTGGAAAATAAGGGGAGACGTCATTATAGGTGTGCAAGCATGTAAGGGTATTGGATTATAAAGTATATGTATTTTGATTATAAAGTCATGTATTCTGCCATATTGTCTAAATATGCGATTCCTTTTCGAAGGGGGAGAGGTGCAAGGATATATAGACGAGTTTTCAAGATTTATTTCCATCATTTGCGGGAGAACAAAAATGCTTAGTAGGGATTTCGCAACACTTTACAATTTTGTAATTGACTTTTTTCCTCTATCTCTAACACGGAACTAGATAGCACTCCGTCCCTCCTAAAAAGGGGTATCAGGGCGTTAGATCCTCCAAATGTGTCTTATGTAGCGCCAGTGGAGTTTCTTACATAGCTGCACAAAAAATATATGCTAACCTTAATACTTCTTCTGAACGCATGCCCGAATGTATGCCCGGTATCGATATCGTTGCCAAAATGTATGCCTAAACGTATGCCTGACTGTATGCCCGAATGTATGCCCGGTATTGATATCGTTGCCCGAATGTATGTCTGGACGTATGCCTGTTATCGATATCGCTGCCCGAATGTATGCCTGAAAGAAACACTGGTCGTCGGGACATCGTACCATGCCCCCCCCCCCCCCCCAACTGACACATTTCTAATCTCGTCCTGGCTAAACTCCTTAGCATTTAAAAATATTTTTTTCAAATAATGCAGAATTTACAGCTACAAATAAAAAAACATATGTTTTATAGTCAAATTTATTTAGTCATCCTCACTGAAAAAATTTATAATAAACAGGTGAAAAGCTCCAAGCGTACGATATAAATATATTTATTAATCGACTTGTCGAGCCGTTTCTCACAAAAACAAACAGCGTAAAAAAATCCACTGCACATAAATATTTACCTTTATTAAAAAAGGAAACATAAAAAACTTCTTGCTAAACTAAATGTCAAACCGAATTCCTTGGGGCTAGAACGAAAATAAGTAAATAAATAAATGAATATAACTTGATGAGTTCAAGTCATACAGCACATTTCTCGAATTCATTCCAGAAATTCTTCATCTTCTGCTTTTAAAAACTAATTTAGAAACGCGGGGGTGACGGGGTGGGGGAGAGAAAGAAAAGAACAGAACCATCACATTTCAATTTTATTTTGGGCTCTTCGCTCTTTTCCCTTAGGTCTAGACTACACGTCTAAATGTCAGGATATATTTGGCAAGCAAGCGATTCACAAAAATAAAAATACAAAAAAATATATAAATCATTCACTTCATTTGCTTCGCACGGATTGCGTCACTAGCTATAATGGGCGTGGTTCAAAGCTAAATGCCTGCCAATAGGAAAGCGTTTAGTGGGCGTGGTTAGCCCAAAATCCACGCTTGGAAGAGCACGTGATTAACTGAAATTGTATTTTTTTTTTTCCTTTATTTTTTCCCCTCCGTTCCGCAAAACCAACTGAGTAAACGTGATTGAATTTATTTCCCAAAGCATACGTTTGATGTATTTCTGTAGATGGCTTGAAAATGATCGTTTTTATTGGCAGATTGGAGTGTGCGATAAGATTTTGATTTGTGAGGCATAGTTTTAAATGTTTTGAAATGCAAACATATTAAAGAAAGAAAAACTCCTTCATTTCCACCTGTACAGCAGGGATGCCCACACAAATTGTAGGTCCCCCTGCCAACTCCCCTGGAAGTTCAAGGTCGATGATGTCCATCTTAAACCTTGCTCAACTGATCTCAATGGTTTGAAACCGTCTATGGGTGCCCATGCCTCTTACAAACATTTAACACCTTCCATATTTGATTTTCCCTTTTTTGTAAATTTTTCATGTCTTCTCCAACTTAAAATAATGGGGTTTCGGGCTTTCCACAAGAGTGGCGTTATTCCCTCCCTATGTGAAGCCTAGGGCATAAACTGGGACTATAACATTTACTTTCAATCAGCCGTAAGGCAACACTGACCGGTCTTAGGCGGTTCTATGACGAGTCCGCCCATAGTCATCACGAAACAAAACAGATTCTTGATCCATCAGAATTCCTTTACAATATTACAATAACAAAAACAAAAAATCTGATGTGGGCAACACATAACTTTCCTTATATAATGCAATAAATTTACTGCTTTTACAGTAAAAAAAATAATGATGTCACGAGAATGATGTCAAAAAATTTATCGCATAATATTACGTATGAAAGTGAATATATTTCACAATAGGTAATATATTTTTTCTATTTTACATGATTTTTTGATAATTTTTTTTTTTTGAAAAATATGCAATATCACGAGAATGGTTCATGCTAACGTTGTAAAGTTTATGTCAATCGTTTTCTAATGAAAAATTACATAAGAAATGACTATTTAAGTAACTTTATGAAAGGTTTTGATTTTTTGATGATTTTTCAAAATTTCACTCGAAAATTTAGTGGGGTTCTGAATAGTCGATTGTGTTTAAAAGCAATAGGATTCCAGTATTCACGGATTGTAATTTTTGTACCAAATTTCGGTCGAATCGTTCTATTCGTTCGTCAGATATAGTCTCCATAGCCTCACTGGCACACACACTCACACACACACACACACACACACACACACACACACATACACACACAGAGACATCACCTCAAAACGTTTGATTCGTGTTCAGGGATGCTTGAAACGTGCTCTCCCATCGAAAACTCGAATTCGAATTTTTTCGATGGGAGAGGAAAAATTCGAAGGAATTACTGGAAGTTCGAGGTTTTTCTGAAACTAATAAAAATTATAAATAATAGTGCTCGAAAAAATAAAAAAATAGATAAATAAAACTAACACATTATTTACTTACATTTATTTTTCTGCGTTTCTTTTAAAATAAAAATTCAAAGAAATAGTAACACTGACGATAAAACTGGAAGACATTTTAAGCGTATATAAACTTGCAAAAACAATTATCTTTCGAAAAGGATTTTTCTGTATTTCTTTACAAAATTTTATGTGTTATCTCATAACTGCGAACTGTTTAAACTGTTTTATAACATACATATTTTTTTGCGCAGCATATAACAGATAATAAATATATACACATAATAAATTTCTCATAGGGTCTTGAAATTCTGAGGAACCCTCAAGCCTGAGTCAACATTGGGTTGATCAGCCCTGCTTTCCAGTTTATACTTTTGAAATCCAGAATATTTAATTTTCTCTTTCGGTTTATGCTAGATTACTGTAAAACATTCGCACTTACAATATTTCAATGCTTTCGAATATTGTATCAAGAAATATAAACCTTGACTCCCGAACGCGATAGATGCAATGCAAGGTACTTTAAACAAGAGGTAGGTCAGATAAAGGGGATTGCTTGTCGACCGGGAGAGCAACTTGAAGCGTGACGTCACTGAGTTAGAAGTCAAGAATAAAGAACATAGATACGTGTATAAAGTTTAGAAAATTCGCGTTTATTATAATTCGGAAAGGAGATAAGATCATTTTTCATAAAATTTTAGAAGAATCAAATTAAATGATCGCACTCATACATGCATAGGGCTATCATTAAAATATTATAATACATATATTATTTATAATAAAAGCTGAAATATATCGTGAAAAGTGTAGTAAATGTAAAAATTACATTTCAAGTATTTTAATACAGATGTGAATAAATATCTAATCATAGGATTTTTAAAAATCCATTATTTTAAACATTGATAATACTTTCTACATGTAATATAAATATGTATTTCAAAAATATCTAATTGCGTAAAAAATCCCACATACATATAACATATATTGATATCTATGAAATATCATCAATATAGTAGTTACATAACTATATATTATATTAAAAAGCGTAGATCGGATCTTGGGAAAAGGGGGGAGTTGGCGGTCGAATGGATGGTCAATGACAGTATATTTAATTTATTTACCCAACGAAAAGACGATCTAGTAGAAGACGATCTAGTAGTTTGTGATCTAGTAGAAGGTTATGATTCTTGACTAAGCCACTGGATATGTCAGTTTTCACAAAGATATTTTAAGCATGCAAAATTGATGTTAATAAACTTTATAGAGTTTTAAATATATAAACTATGTAGAGTTTTAAAATTTTAAAGCAATGTTCACATGGATTATAAATAATAAATCAATACATACCATTTTTATGCAACGATACTGCTTTTACACCATTTATAGGCTTTTCTTTGCTTTTTTCTCTCTACTAATTGCTGCATGAACGTCTTATTTAAGTGGTTAATGCGAATGAATGTTCTGGTTCGTCAAAACAATGTTATGGCTTTTAGTGATATAGAAGGTGAAATGTTTGCTAACTTTGACAGCAAGTTCTTAACGACGCCTTTCTCTTTTGATATATCATGCATTTCTAAGAAAGCATCCTCCCACTTTTTTATTTCTTCTGAAAAATGTGCTGTTGACTTTAAAAGACCGCCTTTTGATAAAGCCGCAATCCAACCATTTTCATTTTTTGGCACAAATTTCGCTCTTTCTCCCAATGATTTGTCCGTCTATGATAACTTTTAGATCCCATTGCCCTGAGGTACCTACCTCTTTTAGGACACGCCCGGTAAGAGCGCGAAGAAGAAAAAAGGCCGCGTGTATATACAAACATGAATTTATTTACACTATATAAATATGTACATAATATTGATTTAAAATATTTAAAATACAACTTCCCATATTTAAAATGGAAAGACTACCAATTTAAGATAAATAATACAAAAGTGTATAGAGTCTCACAGACTAAATTGGAAAAGATGGTAATTTAAAACTAAGATTAACTATCCTAACGTTATCTTCAATCATCATACTTCGGAAAGAGAGAGAAAAAGGCACATAAATGGAAATAGATCCCAAATGGGTAACTCACCAACATCGCGGGCCGTGTTGCGGGCTTTCATCCTTCAGATGAACAGCACTGCACTTAAAAATGACTTACTATCGCACTCGAGTCCGAGATCATTCTCCTCGCTCCTTTTTTAAATTTCTGAAAAAAATTTCTCTCCAAGATTTTAAATTATGCCCCTGAGGCGCACACAACTATCTCATTGGATTCTGGGTCTTAACCCCTTGACCCCAAAGCAACACCATTGGCTTCTTAGACCCCCAAAAACAAAAAGCCCCTTCTCAAGCCCCTGCGAAACTGATATGCTTTCGGCCGCTAATTCAAACAGGCCGCTCGTCCTATGATCCGTCCGAACCGGACAAAAGTTAAAATCTTTCGGTAAAAATGCGATCTCCAAAGAAAACTCCCCCACATCCTGTTTTCTATTCCGAGTGCAGCTGGCCAAACAAAAATTCCAACCCCCCAAAATAAATTCGTTAACTCAAGATCGCTTCCCGAAAAATAATGGATCATGGGTTTACCATGCGACACCCATTGACTTCTTATAATAATTTGAACACAAAGCAACCGCGCAGTTAGGCAATTTTGCGTTCACAAAACACAATTTATATACAACGATTAATCAAAATTATACTTTATATACGTGAAAATACTAATATATATATACATCTATAATGCGCAAATGTACACTTAAACTTCACTTTTACGATAGAATTACAAATTATACTAAAACAACGACTGACACAGTCTGTTTTCCTATAGAACTGAATACTACTTGGAGAAACTGGTACTTTTCCTTCTAACTCAGTGACGTCACGACTGGCGATAACGTCCATCCTCTAGAATACTGCTAACGGCGGCATTCCGATCTTTTGATCTTCATAGAGTTTCGTCCAGAACAGAGCACCAGGCGCGAAGCGCCTTTAATCTCCAATCTCTAGGTGTGGTTCTTATCTTCATACTGTGACATTATTTCATTGGTCCATAGTTGGAGGTTCGAGGTTTTTGATTTACTGTTTTTATTATTTGTCCTAGCTCCTAGTGTGGCAGTTTGTTGCACATTAAGAGTTTAAGCAGTTTGGGGGGGGGGGGGGGGGTTGATGCAGATCTGAGGGTAACCTAGCATTTTAGCAGTTTAGGATTTTAAACATTTTGTAGAAAACCAAAGATCGCGAGTTTTCTTTAATATCAACTGATTAAGGTGGGACGTTCCTAGTACCGAATATCAAAGTTAAGTACCGAGCGGGGTCTCTTACGAGATTTAGCCTTGCGATGATCATAGTCATGCAGATTAAATAAGAGTTCATTTGGGACAGATGGCAGATTTTTGTAGAATTTAAGCGCTAGCTTTTTGATTTGGGCTCTAACAGTTTTTATTTTGAAGTCTTTCCTAATTACCGAGTTTCTTAAGTATCTAGGGGCTTTCCTTATAATCCTTAGGGTTTTGTTTTGTCTTGTCTCTAATAAGTCTATGGTAGTTTTACAGGCATATCTTACAGGCATATTTTACAGGCATATGGTAGTTTTACAGGCATCTTTTGATCTCTGACGCTCCCGGATGCAATGAATACTTACGCCTCAACTGGACACCGCAGGATATAAGCAAATACTGTGAAATTCTATGATTCTCTCAGTGAATTCGTAGGACCGCACTCTACTTCCCCCGCCACCCCCCCCTCTCTCTCCCTCCCTCCCTCCCCCTTCTCTCTCTCTCGCGCGCGGATTTTCAACGTCGTAACCGGATATGTGGTAAGTGTCACACGACAGAAGTATCTTTTCGTCTGCACAACTCTTTAAAAGAGGGTGCAACAAGATTTACACAGAAACTCGTTCTTAATTCATTTAATTCATCCGCACTCAATTCAATTGCTGTTTGAGGCACTGTAAGAGGGACAAGTGAATCGAATGCGGATTCACAAGGTGAAGCGTGCAGTTGATTCCAGAATCCCTTTGACCGGCAATCCATATTCTATATAATTTCTTCCTGCTAAGCAACTAATATAAAATACGTCCACTCTTGCGATCCCCTTCTAATCCGCACTTCATCTACTCATATCTTGTTGTGTTTTGAAGAGACGAAAAATGGGATATAAATTCAGAAATTGACGCAAGCAGTTGACTCTAGCATGATTTTAAAAAGAAGAAAGCAGTAAGAAAAGAAGTAATAAGAAGTAGTAAGTAAGAATGAAGAAGTAAAGAAGTAAAGAATTAAGTAGTAGTTGAGTAGTAGTTGCTTCTTCTCCAGGAATCTCCATTTATTCCCATTTTTCTTTGTTGGCTCTCTGTTTGTTCTCTTTAGGGGAGGCATAATATTTTTCAGAGCTGACAGAAATTGGTTCTCTGTAGCCCTAGCCCACCTCCACTAAGGAAAACTTGGATCCGATGCATAGTGTGTTAATGAACTACCTGAGGAATTAGGTGTGTGTTCCTTGCACCACGTACGGACTCTTCTAGGTGGCAACGTGGTCTAGATTTTGTAATTCGTGAAAAAGTTGTCAGCGATTACAGTCTTTGCTTGGCTGCTGCTCTACGGACTCTCCCCAGTGAATAATACATTTGTCCGTGTCCCTGTGGCTGGGGATTTACTGGAAGAGGAAATTATTGACTAAGTGACCCAGTAACCATCGACACAAAATTTCAAAGCTCGCCGAAATAGTTCCCTCGGCTATCTTTGTGTCATTCTGGTGGATAACTGTTACAAAATGAATCAACCACTGTGATTGTCACGCAATCCATCTACTTACCTCTTGTTCTCTTCATTTGTAGAAAAGGCAAGGAATGAACTCCGGATTCAGAAGACTCCAGGTTCATTTCAAAAGCGGTGTAGGAGCTTCCGCCAGTTATCCTCATGCCATGCCTTTCCCATTGTTACCTTTCTGTGTCTTTTTGTTAAGTAACTTATGCAATAAATCGATCCTTGTACCTTTCTTCAAATACGCACTTCATCTATTTATCTCTTGTAACCTTCTTTTAAAGAGGAAAGCAATGGATTGAGGAATCAGAAGGCGAAATAGGCACTTAACTTCAGGTTCATTCTTTAAAGAGTTGTCGACTCCTTTCGACAGACATCCGCATTCTATCCTCTTTCTATTGTTAGCCCCCTTTCTCTTTCTATTGGATTACTTCGACCCTCGTGCTTCGGTTCTAATATCCATCCACTTGCCTTTTGTAGACTTTTGTAGATGAGACAAGAAATGGACTGTGACATCATCAGAATCAGAAGGTGACGTAGGCAGTTAACTCCAAGTTCACTTTTAAAATATGTATTGACTCTTTTCTGCTGGAATCCGCATTATATTCACTTTCTACTGTTACATTTTTGAACCTTATAAAATATATCTACTTTAATATCCATGTATTTGCTTTTTGTGGACTTCTGGGGAAAATCAAATAATGAACTATGGGTTCAGAATGTGACGTAGGTAATTGATGCCAGGATGACTTTTAAAAGAGGCCCCAGTCCTTCCAGCACCATTCTAGTCACTATTTGATTGTTGCCTTCTCGTATTTTGTTTCTGGGGGACTGTTATGAAATGTTTCGATTCTTGTTACTCCTTTTTAAGACGTACTCATCCTACTTACCTCTTGTGATTTTTTACAAAATAGACAAGGAATGGACTGCGGATTCACAAAATAACGGGGACGGGTTGGCTCCAGGATTACTTTTAATAGAGGTGTCTGCTCCTTTAATGGGAAATTCGCATTCTATTCACTTTTCCATTGTTGGGCAATTATATTTGTCAGATAACCGTTGTAAAATATAGTGAACCTTGAGACTTCCTCCTATTATCCATCTTCTTGTCCCTTGTGAACTTCTGGAGAAGGAGGAAGAAATGACTGTGGATCCAGAAAATGGCATGAGTAGTTGACTCCAGGAGGGCTTTTAAAAAGTGTCGGTTATTTCACTATAAATCCACATCATAGGTGGATCCAGGATCTTGGAAAGGAAGGGTTTGATCGAAAGTAGGAAGTTTACAATGTTAAATTTCATTTTGCAATATGGACTCTGTGGACAGTTGATGCAATTTTTTCCCACCAACGGGTGTTATAGTCATTAAACCTCTCTTGAATAATCCTCATTTTATTCACCTTCACGTTGACTGTGTTCACTGTGTCTTTCATGCTCATGCTGGGTAAATGTTGAAAAATGTGCAGAGACCTTTGGGACTTTATTACGCACTCCATTTCATAGGCGGCACCACGGAGAGTCCTAGGGGTGCTTCGGCACCCTCATTGCAAATTGCGCAAATACTCCTTTTTACTTAACAACCGCCCCTTATTCCAACAATTTTCAGCTTCTCTATCTCTTTCTCTTTTTGTTTAAAGTCGTTATTTTATTTAAATTTTTTACTGATATATATATCTGAGATCAGCACCCCTAATTGTGAAAGCCTGGTGCCGCCTATGCTCCATTTACTTGGCTCTTTTGGACTTCTACAGAAGGTGCAATATATGAAGTGCGAATTCAGAAGTGAAATGAGTCACTCGTGAGGTGTCGGCCTCTTTCATCAGGAATCTACTATCTACACATTCTTGCTTACCCCTTCCTGCTAAGTAATTGGGCAACTGCTAAAAGGGTATTAACCTCTTATGAGTTTTTTTTAATCCACACTTCATTTATGGACTTGTTATTGACTTTTGCTGTTCCTCGTTGTTGTTGTTGTTGAGACCCAGACCGTCCGACCTACCGTAAAGGTCAGAAGGTAACCATTTGGACGGCCGGGAAGTGCCACCCAATTTAGACCGGAACCCAGTGGGGGAGGCAACCACAGGGACCGTCCCTCCTTCCCCTACCACCAACCTCTCGAAAGGACTTACCGACTCACATGTTTAACGGGATCGTACTCCGCATGAACACGGCGGTTGTTGTGGCAGCGTGCAAATCCAGCACGCAAACCCCCGGGCTACCGCGCCCGAAATCTGCCAACAGCACGCGGTGTTCCCAGGTGGTCACCCACCCAAATACTAACCGCGCCCGATGCTGCTTGACTTCGGTGATCTAACGAGAACCGGTGTTTTCAGCACGGTAGAGCCGTTGGCTTCTGCTGTCCCTCGTATAGAATCCGCATCCTATTTATTTACCTTTGAGCTCTTTGTCCGCTCTGCTATCTGTATTCTTATGCCTTTTGTAGAATGCGCATATCTAATGCGTTCTAGGAGTTATTCAGAATTTTAGCATAAATTATTTCTTCAACACTATTTCAGAATCTTTTTCAGCAACCTTTAAATATGAGCATTACAAAATGTATATTTACACGAAGAACTCACATATAACGAAATGGATACAAAAAATGCCAGCTTATAAAGAAAATTTTTGTACGGTAAATTCAGAACGTTGGTTAGTCTAATACTAAATTACTCCTTCGGAGCTTAGATATAATTCATACCCTTCGACGGTTCTCTTATACGGAACATATTCTTGCATTGTAATTGCCCAACACCGTTTGGGAGAGAGTATTTGCATATACCAATTTGTTAACGCATTCAAGGTTTGCCGTAGGTGAGTAGCAGAGACAAATATTTCAGCGATTGTGTTTCAGATTACAGTTTAAATTCATTTAAATGCATATCAAATTCACTCTCGCAGTATTTTAAAACCCAGTGAAAATGTATTTGGTATGTGTTCTAAATGCATTTTGATATATTTGATATATTACTTTCCTTATATACATAGTATAATGTATAAGGAAAGTATTGTGAAGGGGTCGAAAATTCGAATTTGAGTTTTCGACGGGCGAGCACGTTTCAAGCATCCCTAATCACGAATCGAACATTTTTGAGGTGATGTCTGTGTGTGTGTCAGTGAGACTGTGGAGACGATATCCCACGATCGAATGGAGCGATTCGAATGAAATTTGGTACAAAAATTACAATCCGTGAACACTGGAAGCCTACAGTTTTTAAACACAATCGAATGTCCATAACTCCGCTAAATTTTTGATTGAAATTTTGAAAAAATCATCAAAAAATCAAAACCTTTAATAAAGTTACGCAAATAGACATTTCTTATGTAATTTTTCCCTAGAAAACTATTGACATAAACTTTAGAAAGCTAGCATGAGCCGTTCTCAATATATTGCACATTTTTCAAATAAATTTATCATAAAATCCCATAAATTAAAAAAAAATATTAACCGTTGAGAAACATGTTCCACTTTTCATATGTAATATCATGCGATAAATTGGGTGACATCATTCTTGTGGATCTAGCTCGTTCCATTCATGAGAAAAGATACTTTGAGTAATACTTTTGTATTTGAACGCTAGTAGTCATTTATCTGATATAAGAATAACTTACTTCTCCGTCTGTAATGGTTGGCGAGATTTTGGCGACGAATTTAGCGGAATATCGCCAAATAATATTGCCAAATTAACGAAAATCTCGCCAAATGGATAAAAATGAAGCTAAATCAATGAAAATGACGACTAATTCACGAAAATTCAATATTTTGGAAAAAATATAATTACCTACTATAAGAATAACCTATTTTTTTCTTTACTGTAAAAGTAGTAAATTGATTGAATTATATAAGGAAAATCATGTGCTGACCACATCAGATTTTTTGAATAAGTAATGATATATTTTATTTTATTTGATATATTTTAATAAGTAATGATATATTTTAATACATAATGATATATTTTAATAAGTAATGAAAGTCTTGAAGTGCTGCAATAACTTTGCAGGGCAAAGCCATGAATATACACGTTAGGTTTATAGAGACTCTACTTAATCGAATAAAAGTAATTACAGCGCTATTAGAGTTAGGATAACGAACTCGGCAACAATGTGAGATAGACGGAAAAAGCAATTTACAAAGGTATAGAGCATTGTGCAGTTAGTAGGAATCGACCATAAAACTGATACAGAAGACATTTATTGAATACAATGTAATTATTGACAAATGGTTGTTTTATTCGGAATGATACAATAAACAGCACTTACATAAACAGAAATCTAGTGTAAAATCTTTTCAAAATGTCTGCCATCAGAGACAAAGCAGATTTGGACACTTGAAAGAATATGACTGCGTATTTCGACAAGCATTGCTGGCGTCATCATGTTAGAAGCCCTGATTATGCAGCTTTTTGACAGGTATGTATTGTCTTCCACATACGTGTTTCATTGGTTCCTGGTGTCAATTTCTACTACTTGAAAAATGTTCTACAGTTTTGAAAATTTTTCTTTTCTTTCTTTTTTGTCATCTATCTCGCTTTAGGGCAGAGTTTGTGGTCTAAAAGTTTAAAATTATCCGCTAGGGGAGCTGTATTAACTTTTATTCGATCGGACAGGGTCACTTTTACGTTAAACAGGCCTAACGTGTACCCTCATGAACCTTTCTTTACAGGGGTGCTTAAAGACATTTCTAGGAATCATGTGTATTTAGGAATGCAAGACTGAGAAATTTTACCGCCAATTGAAAATTAATAAGTTGAAATTTCTTTAAAAACAGTGAATCGTGTAATTTATAAAATGTTTCACTGATGTGAAAATAAGATCCGCTGTTTCAGTTGCCTATATATCGAAACCTTGCTAAGATTATAGCATGCAAACTTAATCAATTATGCAACGACAGAAAAGTAATATTTCTGCTTTAAATGAACTTTGAAAGTTACTTTGAAAAGTTTTAGAGAAAAATTAATACCCTAATAAACTTACCGAAAATTCTTCTGTTGCATTTGAAATTTCAAAGGGGCAGAAGATAAAAAGAAAAGCTTATAAAAGAGTAAAGAAAGAATTTTCTGCGCGGCTTCTCTTTGGAGTTTGTGTAGCGGTACCATAGCAACGATGCAGCGGCCATTTTCAGTGTCTGAAATCGACCGGAACCTAACACCCGAAGCAGACGATAATTTTTCCGTACTAGTCCCCTCCCCCATAATTCATTGCGCCCACCCCCGTGACCATTATGTTTCGTTACCCCCCGCCACGACACGAAGGGGATGCCCCCATTCCAAGTATTTTTGTCTTTTTTTAATGGACAATAAATTGTGATAATGACACACACAAAGATCTTCGGATACGCGCCATTTTTTTCCCTCGCACGACGCGTTTTTTTCCCTATTTTTTCCCCTTCGTCCTTTTTTTTTAAGCAAGAGAAAAGTTAAATACAAGATGAATACTTGACAGATTTTATTACAGTATTGGAGGATCAGGAGGCAATTGTTTTTCTGATTTCAGAGCGAAGAGGGGGGGGGGGGGGATCGAATGTGAAAATGGAAGGAACAATGGAGGAAAGTAACTGAAACGAGGTATTAAACATAAACATTTCATTTTCACTATTTAAGTCTTCTTTTATTTACTGTTTATGTCTGAGGGAAGTGATGGAAAATAATAAATCTATTTTTATAAACTCATTTACAGGGGTATGAAGTTGATAACGTTATCCCCTCCTCCCGAGCATGAGCTTATGGTTTCTGCTTTATGATATCTTTAAAATTTCTTTTCATCTGTTTCTCTCACCTGGATGTTATCTTTGTGAGGTTCTTCATTACAAATAAAGTACTTTCATATTTGTTCCTTTATTTGTCTGCTCTTTTCTATGTGATTATTAAAAGTAGTTTAAGTTATTTCGTCCCCCTTCACTGTCGAGGAGAACAATCAGATAAATATTTATTGTTTATTATTTTAATCAGGTTTTGAAATAGGGATCAAGATTTAAAATACGTTAATACTAAACATCATCATTTATAAGTGTTTTACAGCAATAATTAATATACTGATTAATTATAAATAAAATTATAATTAATTAATAAGTTTATTATTTATAATTAATTATTATTTTAATATAATGAAATTATAATTAATTAATAGCAATTATTATAATTTATTATTTATAATTCTTAGTGTTATTTTGAACACATCTGGAAAGTTGCCCTTGTGTGTGTGTGTGAGTTTGCATGTATGGGTGTGATGGGGAACACAATACGATAACTCAAGAACGAATACACTTACCGTTATAAACGTTTGCTTAAATACATTATGTAAAAACTAGAACTAGATAGAATTTTTAGTAATTTTCATGATTAGAACTCGAATTATTCGAAATTTAGGATTTAAATAGGATTATTTTCAATAAAAAACAGTGAGAATTCCAAGATCTGTGATGGTAGTATATACTATACGGAGGTTTGATAAGTTTAATTGCACTATGGATGTAAATGGATACCATACATCCATACAGAAGAAGTAATAAGAATTTTTTCTTAATTGTAAAACAGGGTACAGAATATATGGAGACAAAAAAAAATTGTAATGTAAAATAAATTTGAATACGTAGAAATATTTTCTATTGCTTAAGTTCTAATTTGTATTATATTGATAATTTTTAACTTCACATACTATAGCATATAGTATAGAGAAAGTACTATTTTCACGAAAATTATTTATCTCGCGATTTTGGTGCTAATGTATGTTCCAGGACCTCCCGAATACGTTTCGTCTATTTTAATGTTTTGGATTGCTTTCGACTATTACTTTCCTTATATGTATGGGGATATAAGTATAATGTATAATGTATAAGGAACGTATTGTGAGGGGGTCGAAAATTCGAATTCGAGTTTTCGACGGGAGAGCACGTTTCAAGCATCCCTGATCACGAATTAAACATTTTTGAAGTGATGTCTGTGTGTGTGTGTGTGTGTGTGTGTGTGTGTGTGTGTGTGTGTGTGTGTGTGAGTCTGTGGAGACGATAACTGACGAACGAATGGACCGATTCGAACCAAATTTGGTACAAAAATCACAATCCGTAAGCATTGGAAGCCTATTGTTTTTATACGCAATCGAATGTTCAGAACCCTCCTAAGTTCTCGAATGAAACTTTGAAAAAATCGTCAAAAAATCAAAATCACTAATAAAGTTATGCAAATAGACATGTCTTATGTAATGTTTCATTAGAAAACGATTGACATAAATTTTAGAACGCTAACATGAACCGTTCTCGAGATATTGCACATTTAAAAAAAAATATCAAAAAGTCATATAAAATAATAAAAAAAATATTTCCTATTGAGAAACTTGTTCACTTTTCATATGTAATACCATGCGACAAATTGGGTGACATCGTTCTCGTGGATCTAGCTCGTTCCATTCATGAAAAAATATACTTTGAGTAATACTTTTGTATTTGAACGCCAATAGTCATTTATCTACTGTAAGAATAACTTATTTCTTCGTCCATAACGCTTGGCGAGATTTTGGCGACGAATTTGGCGGAATGTCGCCAACTTGGCGATTTTTTGAAATGTTGCCAAATTAACGAAAATCTCGCCAAATGGATAAAAATGACGCTAAATCAATGAAAATGACGACTAATTGTCGAAAATTCAATATCTTGGAAAGAATATTAGTATCTACTATAAGAAAAACCCATTTTTTTTACTGTAAAAGTAGTAAATTCATTACATTATATAAGGAAAGTCATGTGTTGCCCACATCAGATTTTTTTATGTTGTAATGTCACATTGGAGGCAAAGGTAAGAAGTTAAAACTTCTTGTTGATATAATGCCAAAATTGTTTGAGACAACAATTCAGGTATCGTCGGAATGCGATAAGTCCCATTGCATTGTACGCATTTCTATTAGCAAAAGGCCCACATTGAATTAAATGGTATTTATTAACTGTTAACTTGGTAGAAAATTGATTGGAGTAAGGCCCAACTCAACCTTCTTATAACATAATTCATTTTCAAAAAGCTTGTGATTTTTTTTTTTTTAAATTTGTAAGAAAATATGTAAAAATCTGTATTGCTTTCCCAACTGTTAAGTTTCGTGATCATCGAACCATAAATAACCTTTTTTATGCATAATTATGTCAAGTTTCGTCCTATGCTGCTATGATAAGTGAATATAAAATTTCGAATAAATTTCGAAGTTTTCGTTAACAAAGGTGGAAAAAAAGATGCGTTAAAATGCATTAATATTTGTGGCAGCAATTGTGTACACAAGAAATCAACCCCAGACAGACAGACAAACAGACATCACTCCAGAAATTGTCGAATCGTGTTCAGGAGGTCCTAGAGCATATATTAGCATCAAAATCGTGAGATAAATAATTTTCGTGAAAATAGTATTTTCTCTATACTATATTCTATAGTATGTGAAATTAAAATTATCAATGTAATGCAAATTAGAACTTAAGCAATAGAGAATATTTCTACGTATTCAAATTTATTTTACATTACATTTTATTTTTGTCTCCATATATTCTGTATCCTGTTCTACGATTAAGGAAAAATTCTTATTACTTCTTCTCATAATAAGGGAACTTGAATTTTAAAATAATTAAAAATACATATACAAAACACTACGTTTTCCTGTTACATCAAACGAGAAGAGTTGGGATTTGACTAACACTAGCGGTATAATTAATTCTCAAGCCAATATGCTATTTTCAAGCTTTTCATCCATAGGAGTTTTATCTCTTTTTCTCTAACTCTATGGATATCAAAATAGTATCTGTTGCCAACCTCAAAACATAAATTTTTTTGAGATTTATAAGAATAACTTTAATATTGACATGGGTCCGGAAAAGAAAAATCTATAAAAAAACAGCACTTTTTCTTGACTTAAAAAATACTATAGAGATTTTAGAATTATATAACACCAACCGTATGTTTCAACAATGATTACATAAGCTATAACAGTTTTTATGTTGAACTATCTGTGTTGTTGAAAGGTGAATACTAAACAAATATTGGAATGGATGCTTTCAGGATTTGTCAGACTTTAAAAGGATATTTAAAATTACTTTACGGTACTAATATATTTAAAACAATACATTTAATTAATATTTTAATTATATTAAATATATTTAAAATTCCTTGTACGGTACATATAGGAAATTTTGTATAGAGTTCTATTTTCAACAAACTATCTTCAGAATTTTTGATTTTGAGTAAAAGTTTTGAAAATATTTGCTTTTAAGCAAACATGAAAACTAAAAGAATGAATATTTTTACATTTTAAAACTTTTACAAGTAATATTTTTTCAAATCCCGAAGATAGACAAATTAACATGAAATATTTTCTGTGCACAAGAGAGATAAAAATATGCAAATTAATCAGCAGTTATATAAAAAATTAAACATGTTTAAAATTTTAAATTTTTTATTAATAATATTTCATATCGTTTAACAATTTTTCATATGTAATGTGATCTTTATATAGGCACACATTTCAGGAAAAAAATTATGAAACTACGATAAATAAAGAGCAAATTTAACATTTTCTGTCCCGGATCTCCCGAAAAAAAATACACCTTTTTACTTTCCTTATATACATAATGTATAATGTATAAGGGTCGAAAATTCGAATCCGAGTTTTCGACGGGAGAGCACGTTTCAAGCATCCCTGATCACGAATCAAACATTTTGTGATCAAGTGATGTCTGTGTCAAGTGATGTCTGTGTGTGTGTGTGTGTGTGTAAAAGTGTGTGTGTGTGTGTGTGTGTGTGAAAGTATGTGTGTGTCAGTGAGTCTGTGGAGACGATAACTGACGAACGAATGGACCGATTCGAAAGAAATTTGGTACAAAAATCACAATCCGTAAACACTGGAAGCCTATTGTTTTTATACGCAATCAAATGTTCAGAATCCCCTTAAATTTTCGAGTGAAAATTTGAAAAAATCGTCAAAACATCAAAACCGCTAATAAAGTTACGCAAATAGACATTTCTTATGTAATTTTTCATTAGAAAACGATTGACATAAATTTTCGAACGCTAACATGAACCGTTCTCGAGATATTGCACATTTTTCAAAAAAATTATCAAAAAGTTATATAAAATAACAAAAATATATTTTCTATTGATAAACATGTTCACTTTTCATATGTAATACCATGCGATAAATTGGGTGACATTATTCTCGTGGATCTAGCTCGTTCCATTCATGAAAAAAGTTACTTTGAGTAATACTTTTTTATTTGAACGCCAATAGTCATTTATCTGCTGTAAGAATAACTTATTTCTCCGTCCATAACGCTTGGCGAGATTTTGGCGACGAATTTGGCGGAATGTCGCCAACTTGGCGAAATTTTTAATTGTTGCCAAATGAACAAAAATCTCGCCAAATTGATAAAAATGACGCTAAATCAATGAAAATGACGACTAATTGACGAAAATGAAAATTCAATATCTTGGAAAGAATATAAGTAACTACTATAAGAATAACCTTTTTTCTTTACTGTAAAAGTAGTAAATTCATTGCATTATATAAGGAAAGTCATGTGCTGCCCACATCAGATTTTTTATCTCTAGGATACCTGGCTCTCACCCATGAGGGCCTGGTCCGATTCCCGATGTGGGAACCATCGGCCGTCCGCTCCTGTTTCAGGACGAGTCGGACAGTCTGGGCTTTCGACACCTTTTTCATCATTCTGATAAGGATTGTGATACAGGTAGAACTTAACTATGGAGTATGAAGATATGAAAAGTCCTGTGAAAACTCACACTCACTTCAGGTATTTTCATTTTTATCATTCGATTTTTTTGTCTTTTATTGCTATTATTTATCCCACTCGTCTAGGAAATACTTGCAGATCCCACTTCGACGGTAAGAGCTTGCAATTTCGTCCTAGTAGCTCAACTGTAGAGCATCGGCTGGCCAATTTGGAGATCCAGGATTCGATTCCCGGTTGGGGTCATCAAGGTTCTTTACAATGGCGCCCGAACAGATCAATCCTGTAGGTTAATGCAAAGATGTCGAAGGTCTGAAAATGACCCTAGTACGACTAGTACGGATTCAGTGGATTCTGGAAGATTGAGCGCCGATTTCAAATTGAGAGGATAACTACCAAGCAGGATACTGACCTGGGTAACAATAGTAGTGTCAGGAGGTTAACCTGAGGTGAAAATAGCAGAGGGGCATCAGTCAGATTGTCAGTTGCCCGCCAATCAGACATTAGAGGGTGGAGAATGCAGAGTCCACTTCAACGATAAGAGCTTGCAATTTCGTCCGAGTAGCTCAACAGTAGAGCGTCGGCTGGTCGGTTTAGAGATCCAGGGTTTGATTCCCGGTTGGGGCAGAAAGTTTCTTTCCATACTACTTAAGCAAATCCAAATATAGCAGTAAAAGATCCAAGGTAAAGAGAAAAGAAATACAGCATCTGTTGTTGAGTAAACCAGAAGCACCCAATAGTGTCTCAAGTTCACCGACTATTCTGAGGCAAACGGTCATTCTAAGGATCCTTTCGTAAGAAAAATCATTCAAGAGCATTGACTTTGATTGGTACATGTAAAATTTTTTTCTGATTTTGAACCGATTTACAAAAGTATTTTCTATCGAAAAACTAAATAACATTTGATCGTCAAAATTAATTCAATCTAATTAAATTTCGAGAGCTAAAAGCATCGGATAAGAAAGTTTCATTATTAAATTCTTAATGTAATACAAAAAATTCTAATTCCTATCGGCTAACTGAATTTTTGCTTCCAATAGGTCAGCTGAGGGCATTTCTTTTTTCTTTTTGGTGTACCAATTGTTGTTCTAGTACCAATTAAACAACAAAATTTCGAGTGTGAGCGCGAATTTACGCGCGTTATTATCGTTTGCCGAATAGCCGATATAATGTTCGCCGAAGATTCTCCGTAAGCAATAACGTGCTCAGGTTCTCAAAGGCCCCAAGCGAGTTTTATGAAAATACCCAACAATAAATGCCGTAAAACGTCACTAATCCAAAAATTGGTAATCCGAGAAAAATATTATCTGATGATTTATTTATGTAAACATTGGATTGGGAGGAACTACATAAGAGAAATGATATTTATGAAAAGCCTGATAAAAAAAAATGTACAAAATTAGGATCCCTCTGTGAACATGAGGCCCCTCACTTGGACTACAGTTAGATCTAACTGACCCTCAGCGCTTTCGCCATTATTCACCTTTCACTTAAGGCTAGGTGTACATCAATATAAATTAATGTACGCCTAGTTTAAGGAAGAGAATATCAATTGGATAAAAAGGAGGGGGCAGCCGAGTGGTTAGCACGTGGGGATAGCACTCGGAGAAATTGTAACAATGGAGTTAAAGAAACGTTCTACGGAAGGTTAGTTTTTCATTTATATCTCGACAACCCCTGGTTCTAAAAACTCGAGACATGAACTGTATTTTAAGTGGGGTTATTTCAGTTTTTACCCATAAAATTACATGAAATTTGGTGCAACCGTTGTCCCGTGATGATGAGACAAACACACACAAATACCCAAATAGTAAATAATAATGTTCGCCGAAGATTCTCCGTAAGCAATAACGTGCTCAGGTTCTCAAAGGCCCCAAGCGAGTTTTATGAAAATACCCAACAATAAATGCCGTAAAACGTCACTAATCCAAAAATTGGTAATCCGAGAAAAATATTATCTGATGATTTATTTATGTAAACATTGGATTGGGAGGAACTACATAAGAGAAATGATATTTATGAAAAGCCTGATAAAAAAAAATGTACAAAATTAGGATCCCTCTGTGAACATGAGGCCCCTCACTTGGACTACAGTTAGATCTAACTGACCCTCAGCGCTTTCGCCATTATTCACCTTTCACTTAAGGCTAGGTGTACATCAATATAAATTAATGTACGCCTAGTTTAAGGAAGAGAATATCAATTGGATAAAAAGGAGGGGGCAGCCGAGTGGTTAGCACGTGGGGATAGCACTCGGAGAAATTGTAACAATGGAGTTAAAGAAACGTTCTACGGAAGGTTAGTTTTTCATTTATATCTCGACAACCCCTGGTTCTAAAAACTCGAGACATGAACTGTATTTTAAGTGGGGTTATTTCAGTTTTTACCCATAAAATTACATGAAATTTGGTGCAACCGTTGTCCCGTGATGATGAGACAAACACACACAAATACCCAAATAGACAGAGTTTCACTTTTATTTATATAGATAATTATGCGAAGTTATAATGACGACCTAGGGCCAGAATATAAATCAGGCAATTTTTGATTAAGTAGGCTATTTTCAATGCTAAGCTCCATACATTGTTAAGCACATGGAGGTAAAAGTAAGGAGTTAAAACTTTATATTAAGAAAATTTCAATATCGTTTGAAACAGTAATTCAGGTGGCGTTGGGGGTAAGATAAGTAGTCCTGCATTGTATGCAGAATTACTTATTTTCTATGGCAAAAGCCCTAAAATACTTATTTAAACTGTCAATGTTGTAAAAATAAATTATTAGGGTAATACAAATTAGAACTGAAACAATAAAGAATATACCTGCGTATTCAAAATTATTTTACCTTACAATTCATTTTTATCTCCATATATTCTGTACTCTATTCTACAACTATGAAAAAATACTGGTTAATTATACTTATAATTATGGACCCTTTAATTTAAAAATAATCTAAAATACATACTAAATACTACGCTTTTCTGTTGTGTCAACTGACAATAGCAATTGGTTTGTTAACACTAGCGACACCCTAGATATAATTCTCAAAGCAATACGGCGGTTTTCAAGCGTTTCATCCATAGGAGTTTTATCTTCGTCTTTCTAACCCCATGGTCAAACAAAATGAAACATATTAAAAAGTTTTCAAATACATCTTTAAGAGTGTTAGTTTTCCTGTTTTTGACAGGCTAGTTTGCGAATATTTGTCGAAGCACATCCGTCCACAACTCGCATAAAAACAATTTAGCCATGTTTTTTTTTATCTACAATCAAATAATAAATCCATATAAAAATTACGTTTTTGTAACAACATTAAAATTTCAGGCACAATTCGCGGAACGGCCCGTTAAAATAGAACAATCGTTTTATTGCGTGAGGACATTGCTGAGTAAAAAAATGTCTTATTTTCCTTTTCTCTTATTTTCTTTTATTTTTTACATCTTAATCTGTGTCCTTTCCCGAAAATACCGAGCCCAGAATGCAAGTATACAGCCAAATCTTGTAATGCCATTAAAAATTCATGTTATCAATAGTCTCACGGCGGCATTGTTCAATGCCAGCAAATATTTCGTGTACTATATTCGCTGAAATTCCACATTTAGGCAGAACAGAAGAGGTCTTTTCGCGTCATCTTTTATTCAGGGGGGAGTGTCTTCATCGGTTATTTTATTCATTAATTTCGTTTGTTAATGATCTTGAATCCGAATGGTGTACGTTTTAAACTGAATGGGAAAGTTAGTCTATGGGTCATTTTCTATAAACGGGAGTTTTAGATGTCCCAGGTGTTTTAATAAAAGTTTGCATGACTTGGGACTGATTTTGTGCACTTTGGGACAGATTTTTTTTCTATTTTTCAACCTGTTTTCTGCATTATATTTTAACATGGTTGGTTTAAATTAAAAAGGAATAAGTAGCAGCGATCATTTTGGGGAAATTAAATAGAAAATGCAAATTTTTATTTTCAAGACAAGTAAATAACAGAATGACAGGGGAATAACACTTAATGTAGGCAACTGCTTTGTTAGTATATATATATATATATATATATATATATATCATCAGAAATAAAAAAATTGTTTTGCTTTAATTGCAAACTTATGTTTAGAACTAAATATGTATATATATATATATATATCATCAGTTTTACTATATTGTAGTTCATATTTGTCACCCATTAGCTAAAAAAACAATTTATATTTTTAATATTTAAAATTTTCGTTTTTTTATTAATATATTCCTTGTCATTCACCTTCTTTCATTACTCTCAGAATAAAAAAGTAAATAATTGTTTTCAACATATATGTGTGCCTAGTTAGTGTAGCAAACTGAATATCAATTTACGCTTAAATGCAAATAAAACTCATATACTCAGAAAGTAAAATCACATGATTTGTCATTCCCGTGTCGTTATTTACCTGTCTTCTTGGCAGACGAGGGAATGACATTAGAACAGGTAAATTATATTTAAACTAGATTTTCTTTTTAGAAAATAAAACAAATAAGGAGTTAGTTCTAAATATAAGATTGCAATTAAAGAAAAACAATTTTTCTATTTTTTTATTTACTCGTTATACATTGATGCAAAACATCTTTTAAATGTCACATATTTCGAATGATAAAAAGCTGATGTGTGTTGTGCTTGACGGTGGTATAAGGTACCTAGGGAAAGGTTTCGATAATTTTTTATTTTTAAAAAACAATTTTGACATTTTTTTTGCAATTACACAGTTTTGATAGATTAATAGCATGCGTGGTTTATTTCTTTCGGATCGGACCGAAAACAACAGAGTTATTACCGAAGAAACGTTCATATGTAAAATTTGCAGTCACTCAACCGAGCATGCGCTCGGCGCAATTCATACAGATTGATTTTCTGTTTACCCCGTCTAATTTTCATTTTGCTGACTTGCATTCCCTTGATTTTTTATCTAGCAATCAATTGGATTATTATGTTTTGTTTTGGATGCTATACTATGTCTCTTCTAGTTCTACTTTAAATCTTTTAGTTAACTTATTCATTTCATCTTATTTATAGCAA